>AP025041.1:34971489-35160143 GCA_036186865.1 Eustoma russellianum | reverse complement strand
CTTATCATTGATTCGATGATGCAAAACGCTTTTTTTATAGATAGAGAGTCAAGGGGGCTTCTGCGGGCGATTCTGTAACCGCGGTCAGCCCAGCCGACTTAATGATGGACGGACATGAGATCGCACGAGACCACTTCGATTATTAGTCGGGGGATGCGAACATAGTGGCCCTAAAAGACCTTCTACGCTATCTTAAAGGCGAAAAAGTTCCATTTTGAGACCGCGACCCAGCGAGCTTCTTTTTATGTACTTGTCAACTTTATACATAATCGTTAAAATATACATCAATGAAAAATTGTGCTTTACTATGACCAATTTATTCTTCAAAGCCGAAAGTAGGGGTGTCCCCTTTTTAATAATTCACACCTAATATTCATGCTTGATAATATATATGACAAGTTCCAATTTCATATTTTGGTTATTTTAACTATATGGTGATAGTTCACAATGTGCATCTTTTCATTCAACTTTAGCATGTTCAAATCACATTACACATATATGTTCATGCTCACAAAAGGGAGTTATATGATGATGATCATACTAAAAATGACATGCAAGTACACAGAATGTAACATCTTATGATGATGATCATGCTACAAATGACATGCAACATATAAAGCACCACAATGAAGAACACCTATTTGATTTCACCTTTCTTAAATCATGATCATCAGGATGCACATCATGATGATGGTGATGAATTCATGGCTTATGTAGGAGGCTCTTGGGTCTTCCCCTATAGAAAGGAAAATGGTGATGTCAACACTTATAATGATCAAAGATGGCATCTTTATGCACATGCATAATGAAATGAATGGTTTTGTACCGTCATGAGGCTATAATATTTCAATTTCCATAATAATCTCTTCTACCACATATGAACATAAATAAAAAGGCATGCATGTATCAAAATCACAAAGGAGAGAGTTCTTAGAATCCTTTTCAACATAACACACTTTTTTGCCTACCACTTAGCATGAAAGTTGAGAAAGTATGATAAAGGTTTCACCTTCTTGACATGCACGACCTATATGGCCTATTGATGATCCAAATTCATCTTGCATGTCATATTAAGGTGTTATTCTAGGTATATTTGATGATTCCCCTCAAACAAAGTAAACATACATCTTCAATTTCAACATGCAAGCATTCTTGTCTTCAACCAAGTTTAGCAATTTCCAATTTACTTCCATGCATGATCCAATAGTTAATGGTGAGCATACTAAACTTCATTTTCAATTTTCTTAAAGAAACTAGGAAGAATACTTGCCTTGGATACTTGAACCTTACACCTAAATCTGAAAGATTTCTTCTTTGGTGAGGCTTGATGATTATACGGCCTTTAGGCCAAAAAGGAAGGAAGAATTAGTCTTGCATGGGGAATATTGGTATATCAATGTTCTAAAATTCAATGTAAATGAACTTTACCTTGAATTGACTTGAGATTCCTCACTTGCTAAGCTAAAGAGCTTCTCCTACTCCTTTGTTGAAGGTCACGGGTAGAGGCCTAGATTGGAGGTGGCTTGAGTGTTTATCTTTAAGATACAAGTAGAGAAGCATGCTAAGGAGGGAAGTATAGTGTTTACCTTTGAGATTTGGGCGCATGCACACTTATGTCTTACTAGAAGATGGAAGTAGTCCTTCTTTCTTTGGCCTTGGTGGTCTCGGTGTTGGAGGGAAGAATGGGGAAAAGAGAGTGTTTGTCTAGTGAGAAGAGAATGAGTGTCGAGAGAATTGAACTGAGAGAGATGGTATGTAAGTGAGATGAGATTTTGGAAGAATTGTATTTTTATGTCCTAATTTCTTGAGTTGGCCGAGATTATTGAATGGCCAAGTGGGAAGTTAAATCATGAGTTGAGGTGTATAGTGGAGAGGAAAAAGATTTTTGCATAAAACTTGGTTGGGAAGTACTCTTACAAGTTGGAAGACATGTAATGATGAGGAGGCTAAGAAGAGAAGAAAATGGAAAAGATTAAGGGAAACTTCATGCATGAGTGGTGCTTGGATGAGGCAATTCAAGGTAGGAAAAGAAAAGTTAATATGGCAAGTGGAATAATAAAAATAAGCCCTCTATTTCCTTCATGCACTAGCCGAAATTCGTAATCAGGAGAGGATAGAATTCAAGTATAATGTTTCTATGGAATCTAAGTGAAGGAATGAGAAAACATATGTAAGACATGCATGTAAATTTAGTGGTGGAACTTTTGGTAATGTGAGACAATTGTTGCCTTTCTTGTCCTTTGCCCCAACAGAGTTTTTGTATGTGACGTGGGGAAGGATCTTTAATCATGTTGCCTTTTTAGAAGGGAATAAAAAGAGATGGTGTAAGATTTGCATGAAATCTTAGTGGTTAGGATTCTTTCTTGTGTAAGAATTAGCAATGATGAGCAAAGGATGAAATAAATAGAGAATGAGGAAAATTAGGGAAAATTAAAAATGAAAGGCCGAGTAGGGGGAATGGAAATAGGAAGAAAAGTGTTTGCACGTAATTTGATTGGTAGATATTCTTACAAGGTGTAAGAATGATAATGATGAGGAAATATATTAAGGGAAAGCAAGAAAAATAGAATTTTAGGAAAACCTAGGGAGGGTGGCCGGGTTCTTGGGGGTGGGGTGCTAGTTGTAGTAATTTTACTATTTTGTCCTTGCTTTGTTTCTATATGGTTAATTTAAATTTTTTTATTTTATTTCCTAAATAAAATTTGTACTATTTATTTATTTGCCTTGTTAATTAACCTTGCACCTATTAAGTTAATTTCTTAGTATTCTTAAATTTTATTTTATGTAACGTATATTGTACAAAGTGCGGTACAACGTCCACACTTAAATTTATGTCGTAATCCCGTTTATTAACGAGACTAGGGTGCGGGTCATAATAGTCCTCCCCTCTTATCGAAATTTTTGTCTTCGAAACTTGATCCTTTAGTCATAGTCCACTGTTAATATATGTGACTGATTCTATTTTCAGGTTGTAACAATTTCTGAGGTTGAGGTTCGAACATGTTTTCCTAAAAATCATAACTTATGGTTTCGATCTGGAACTTCGATTATCCACCATGGGACACCTATCCGTGATAGAGACTTTGTATGACATACCCTAGCTTTCGTAGTTTGTGAGGTATAATTCAACTATTATTAACTAATCGAGCAATGGTTCCGAAAGTTCTGGACGATATTAAATTGCATCCTTATCATACCTGATGTTGTGCCCAATATTCAAATTCCTGATAGTACGCCCTCTAAGTCGGCGTGCCCATCCTTGAAAATCCTTCCTGCTGTCATGCTCTTCTCCCTGCCATTCGTCTTCTTCTTGGACACTCTCTTATTCGATGTCCTATTTCACCACATCCAAAGCAAGCATCTGTTCCTAAACGAAATTCTCCAATGTGTGCTTTCCAACATTGGGGACATGTAGGTCTCGTTATTGTCTACTGCACATATGGGCGCCATCTCTTAGTTTGAATTCTTCTGTTCCTTTTCTCACAGTCTAATGACGCAATAGCTCGCTCCACTCTTTAGCAATTATCCAGTAACTTCTCAAAAGTGTCAGATTGTACCCCAACCATCCAATCCAAAACTCGAGAGTCCAAACCACGCCGGAATATGATCATCTTAATTGTATCGTCACTCATAATCTCCAGAAGATACCTTCCTAAAGTGACAAACTGTCGAAAATAATCAGAAACTGAAACGCCTGCCTCTTGTTTCAGGTTATTAAATTCTTCCACCCTTTGTTCCAATCAAGCTGGAGGGAGATAAAATATACCGAAGTAGTCTATATAGTCAATCCATGACACTGGATGCAGCAAAGTCTGAATGTGCGTCCTCCACTATTGTCTAGCTCGCCATATCTGGAACGGCCATATGATCCACACTTTTATTTCCCCAGGAGCGTGTATCAGGCAGAAGCTATCCTCTACCTTATCCAACAACTGCTATGCTTATTTTGGACCAGGCTCTCCTTGAAAATTCTGTATTCGGGCCTTGACTAATATCCATAGTATTAACTAAGGCTCCTTTGTGTCTGTGATTGGAATGGAGGAGGTGTAGGCATTGCTGCCCGAGTTGTCTGAGTATGCGATAGTCCGGCTGGCTGACTCAATATATGAATAGCCTCCAAGACTATGCAAACAACCTCTTCCGAGGAAAGTGCCGCAGGCGGTGTAACCTGTGTCGATGGCATCTCAATCTACCTAGAAACTAAGATCAACCCTGGTTAAGGCGGCGAGGGCGTGCGGCTTCCTGATCGTGACGTCATCCTGCAGAATTTATCTCATCATTATTATTACTTTCTATTACATCATATGAAATCCTTCTTATAGTTTGTATATTATATTCAATATTTTACCCTTTAGAATATCTCTAGGTAACTCTTAATGATGGATCACTTATCTAAAACCAATCTTATGTTCTAGAATCATAGCCTATGTACTTGTTGTTTCGCTTATGCTGTCTGTCGTGGATCTAAAGCGTTGGCTCTGATACCCCCTGTAGCACCCCGCACAGGACTAGGGTCTCGGTACTATACACACATCGTACTCTACTGTGAGAAGTACAACGCATTGATGATATACATGTACAACTCGTAGAAACATGTATCGATAAGCGGAAACAAAATAACATAAGCAGAAATAAACATCAATCAAAGTACATCCTAATACATCTGCATGAGTGTCATAACTACATCACGAGTACTCAAAAAAAGGAGCTGAATATCAAAAATACAAAAGAGGCCTTAGCCAGCTAGTAATCCGCTCCATACGCCTAGTTTCGAGGCTCATCTTCAATAAACTCTAGTTCAAAGTACTGTGGATCTGCGTGGTGAAGTAAAGGAGTGAGCGATAATGAATCGCTCAGCAAGTAGTTCTGCCTAGGTACGTCAAGTGGATCATACACGGGGACTGAGGTAGAGGGTGGTACTGTATAGTGAATCGCATATATCATCATGCTCAATGTAAACATAAATAATAAATCATAGAGTGAGTGCAGGATAATAAAGAATATTGTAAATGTGTAAACAATAAAGTAGATATCATATCATGCATAACTGTCGCAGATAAAAGCATAGTAAAATTATACAGACTTTCCTGTTAAACCTTCATGTCTTATCTCGTATTTACTTTATTCTTGGGTAAAATATTCTTTGGTTTGTTCTCATTATTCTATAATCATATACGATTCCGATATATCCAGATTCATGACTTAGAGTTATAAGAGGGTTCATGAGGAATGATCGTGACACATGCATTGTAAAACCATTTTGAAAAACGTTTTATTTCATACATATGTAAGCGAGACATGACATGAGTGGCTATAGCACTTTGCGTAGCATAAGAATGGCACCCACAACATATCGAATGATTCCCCGAGTAGCCATGAGTACCGTCTATGAATCCTGATGGTCTAACCATGGTGTTACATCATACGTACATAGGACTAACAGTGATGCGTTATGGTAGAGAACCTGAGTCTCAGACGCTATGTTACACTCTGCGATAACGTATTTTGCCCTTGACATTCTCCTCTAGGACCATACATCAGGCAGCTCTCCATACTAAACGTCGTTGACATAACAGAAAGGCAGAGAACCCTTACCCCGAGCAAGGTGTTACACTCAGCCTGCATATCATGCGTATAAAGATAGGTAGAGAGCCCTTGTCCCAAACAAGTTGTTACACTCACCCACAGATACATGCATAAGTCGTATGAAATCATTTGTCTCATGGTAAAATTCCTTAAATCATGAGACCTTTTAAAAACATTTCATACATATATGTTGCTTGTAAATAACTCAATGTTGTTTGAAAACTATGAAGACAACATGCATGAGGAAAGACTTTACGTAGGTCTCTTTTTTTATTCTTATTCATATTTAATAATTGATTTTTCGTAATTGTAGTTTGTTATTATTTATTCAATTAGCTTGTCTTATTTTTCTAGTTTGCCCTTTTGGGCCGTGTGTCTTCATATATGTATACTATAATTCATGATACGTGGTGTGAGAAATTTATGTCCATTTAATTATTTAACATTTAAATGATCTTCACTTGATAATGTAATTTCAACATATATTTCATAAACATTTGCATATTATGCATTTAGGTGATCAATTCATGGAGAGGCCCAAAAATTCGGCCTAGGGCCGAAAAGTACCTTTTTCCCCCTCTTATATTTCTCAATTTCCCTTTAGTGATTATTGTGCACTATTTTCATATATATGACTTGTATTAATTATATGGTCACAGAGAAATTGTTACATGTTTGAACTTCATGATTTTAGATACAAAATGGCCGCTGGGATGAAATCTAGTCAAGTCAATTACTTGGAGTTTATATCATTATGTAATGGTTAAACTTATGGCCCTTTTTCTTTTTATGTACTTGTCAACTTTATACATAATCATGAAAATATACATCAATAGAAATTTGTGCTTCCTTATGACCAATTTAGTCTTATAGGCAAAAGTAAGGGTGTCCCCTATTTAATAATTCACATCTAATATTCATACTTGATGATAAATATAACAAGTTCCAATTTCATATTTTTGTTATTATAACTATATGGTGATAGTTCACAATGTGCATCTTTTTATTCAACTTTAGCATATTCAAATTACATTATACATATATGTTCATGCTCACAAAAAGGAGATGTATGATGATGATCATACTAAAAATGACATGCACGTACATAGAATGTAACATCTAATGTTGATGATCATGCTACAAATGAGATGCAACATATAAAGCACAAAATGAAGAAAACCTATTTCATTTCACCTTTCTTAAACCATGATCATCGAGATACACATCATGATGATGGTGATGAATTCATGGCTTATGTAGGAGGCTCTTGGGTCTTCCCCTATAGAAAGGAAAATGGTGATGTCAACACTTATATGGGATCTTTATGGACATGCATAATGAAATGAATGGTTTTGTACCATCATGAGGCTATAATATTTCAATTTCCATAGTAATCTCTTCTACCACATATGAACATAAAGAAAAAGGCATGCATGTATCAAAATGACAAAGGAGAGAGTTCTTAGAACACTTTTTAACATAACACACTTTTGTGTCTTCCACTTAGCATCAAAATTGAGAATGTACGATGAAGATTTCACCTTCTTGACGTGAACGGCCTATATAGCCTGTTGACGATCCAATTTCATCTTGCATGTCAGATTAAGATATTATTCTAGGTATATTTGATGATTCCCCTCAAACAAAGTAAACATACATCTTTAATATCAGCATGCAAGCATTCTTTTCTTCAACAGAGTTTAGAATTTTCCATTTTAGTTGCATGCATGATCCAATAGTTAATGGTGAGCATACTAAACTTTATTTTCAATTTTCTTAATGAAAGTAGAAAGAATACTTGCCTTGGATGCTTGAACCTTACACCTAAAACTGAAAGATTTCTTCTTTGGTGAGGCTTGATCATTATACGTCCGTTAGGCCAAAAAGGAGGGAAGAATTAGTCTTGCATAGGAAAAATAGGTATATCAATGTTCTAAAATTCAACGTAAATGAACTTTACCTTGAATTGACTTCAGATTCCTCACTTGCTCAGCTAAAGAGCTTCTCCTACTCCTTTGTTGAAGGTCACGGGTGGAGGCCTAGAATGGAAGTCGCTTGAGTGGTTATCTAGAAGATACAAGTAGAGAAGGATGCTAAGGAGGGTAGTATAGTGTTTAACTTGGAGATTTGGGCGCACGCACACTTGTGTCCTACTAGAAGATGGAAGTAGTCCTTCTTTCTTTAGCCTTGGTGGTCTCAGTGTTGGAGGAAAGAATGGGGAAAAGAGAGTGTTCTTGTCTAGTGAGAAGAGAATGAGTGTCGAGAGAATTGAAAAGAGAGAGATGGTATGTACATGAGATGAGATTTTGGAAGAGATATATTTTTATGTCCTAATTTCTTGAGTTGGCCGAGATTATTGAATGGCCAAGTGGGAAGTTAAATCATGAGTTGAGGTGTATAGTGGAGAGGAAAAATATTTTTGCATGAAACTTGGTTGGGAAATACTCTTACAAGTTGGAAGACCTGTAATGATGAGGAGGCTAAAAAGAGAAGAAAATGGAAAAGATTAAGGAAAACTTCATGCTTGAGTGGTGCTTGGATGAGGCAATTCAAGGTAGGAAAAGAAAAAGTAATATGGTAAGTGAAATAATAAAAATAAGCCCTCTATTTCCTTCATGCACTAGCCAAAATTCATAATCAGGAGAGGATAGAATTCAAGTATGTTGTTTTTATGGAAACTAGGTGAAGGAATGAGAAAACATATGTAAGACATGCATGGAAATTTAGTGGTGGAACTTTTGGTGATGTGAGACAATCCTTGCCTTTCTTGTCCTTTGCCCCAACCAAGTTTTTGTACATGTAGTGGGGAAGGATCTTTAATCATGTTGCCTTTTTGGAAGGTAATAAAAAGAGATGGTCTAAGATTTGCATGAAATCTTAGTGGTTAGAAGTCTTTCTTGTGTAAGAATTTGCAATGATGAGGAAAGGATGAAATAAAAAGAGAATGAGGAAAATTGGGGGAAATTAAAAATGAAATGCCGGATAGGGGGGATGGAAATAGGAAGAAAAGTGTTTGGATGCAATTTGATTGGTAGATATTCTTACAAGGTGTAAGAATGATAATGGTGAGGAAATAAATTAAGGGAAAGCAAGAAAAATAGAATTTTAGCAAAACCTAGGGAGGGTGGTCGGGTTCTTGGGGGGGGGTGCTACTGGCAGTAATTTTACCATTTTTTCCTTGCTTTGTTTCTCTATGTGTAATTTAATTTTTTTATTTTATTTCCTAAATAAAATTTGCACTATTTATTTATATGCATTGTTGATTAATCTTGCACCTATTAAGTTAATTTCTTAGTATTCTTAAATTTTATTTTCAATTTTGTACTATTTATTTAAATTTTATTTTACTGGGTACGGATGATGATGATGACGATGATATTGTTCCAAGTGTTGTACAACGTTCGCACTTAAATTTATATTGTAATCCCATTTATTAGCGAGACTAGGGTTCAGGTCGTAACATGTATAACGAAACAAAATCATCAACGATAATGCATGCATAGTGTCACCTTCCAAGGCTTCTAGTACGACTATGACCAAACAAATCAATATGTAATAATTCTAAGACTCTAGATGTGCTAATCTCATTTTTAGACTTAAGTGATTCACGTGTTTCTTTGCCCTTAATACATGATTGACACAACTTAAAGTTGTCCAAATCCATTTTAGGCATTCCTCGCACTAGATTCTTACATTGAAGTTTTTCAATAGTGGAGATGCTAATGTGTCCTAAACGTCTATACCATAAATTCACATTTAGTTCATTTGACATAAAGGACTTCACTTTTGCATCGAACATATCATCCATAGATAATGTAAAAATGTTTCCTTCTCTTTTTCCTCCTAATAATGTTTCTCCATTTTTATTAACAATATTGCAATATGGGTGAGAAAAATTCACATCAAAACCACCATAAAAAATTGTTTAATACTAAGCAAGTTATAAATAAGTTTCTTACCAAGAATACATTAGAAATCTGAAGTGTACTTGGATTTCCAATTGTGTCCTTTCCAATTAATTTACCTTCGTCGTCATCTCCAAAGGTTACGAATCCTCCTTTTGTAACCTTCTTTAATTTTTAAAATAAGGTTGGATCACCCGTCATGTGTCTTGAACAACCATTGTCAAGAAACCACTTGTTTGCTACATCTTTTCTTTTATATGATCTATGCAGAGTGTAACAATCATGTAGGTACCTTTTATTTTTAGGTCTTTAAGGGTTAGTGATTCAACCCTTCGCAAGAGTACCTTTAGGTACCCAAACTTGGGTGACCTTTCTTAGTCTTACAAAAGATGAGAAGAAAGATGAAGAAGGAATATAGAACATATTGTGATCACTTTTATTTGGCCTATAATGGCCAAACCTATCATTGTAGAAACAGGATGAATTTTGACTCTGATGTGCATTTTGGTTTGCATGCAAGGTGAGTGATCTAGATGCATTAGTATGATATGAATGTTGCGTATACATCAATTACTTTCTTTTATATTTATATGACACGTGATTATACTTTCCATATGATGAAAAAGAAATAGCATGATGAGATACAATGGGTAACTCATTAGTTTGTGTCATTGCCTTCTGAGGTTTTACAATCCTTTTAAATACATGTTTTTGATTAGATGAAGATAAAAAATTTTGTAGATTTTCTTTGTTCCCAATTATCTTCAATGTACCCTAATCCGGTTCTTTCATATTCATGCTTATGAGGATCAAGGGTCTGATGAGGACCAAGGGTCCCATCAAGAGGTCAAGGGCCCTATGACAAGAAGGAGGGCAAGAGAACTTTGTCATCAAGTTGGTACCTTCTTGTATAAGCATGTTCAAGATGAACCTAAGGTTCCATGGGTTCACCTCATTGAGGCCTCCCTTTGAACGTTTTATAAGTGTGCGTGTGTGCTTTTGAAATTTATCTTGTTTCTTGTGATCTTTATTTTTATGTGTTTTCTTTGTAGGTAAATTAGGTACATAGAAGATCCAAAATGAAAGGAAGGCCCAAAAGAAGCAAGATAAGCGTGTGTTGCAAAAAGGGAGACAAAAGGAATGTTATCTTAAAGAGAATGTTTGTCTCCACAAAGACAAATTCAAATATGTCCAAGATGGAATCCATTTTCAAAAATCTATCTGAAATTATCTCCACAAGGGCCGGCCAACTTGAAGCTCAAAAGATGGAGATTAAATTGCATTCAAACTTCAAGCCAAATTTGAATTTAAATTCAACTATTATTTGAATTCAAGTTTCAACCATTTTGAGCTTTAGATTTCAACATCTCAGCCATTTGAAAACCTCTCACATGCCAATTGAACCATTCCACATGCCAACTTGAAGGATAATGAAGATGAGATCACAATTCAAAGTTGAATCCAAATTGGAATTCAAGTTCAAATCCAATTTGAATTCAAACTTCAACCAACATTTGAATTCAACATCTCAGCCACTTGAAGGCCTTACCACACGCCATATCATACAATCACACGCCAACTTGGAGATCAAAAGAGATGGGATCAAAATTCAAAGATTGAATTCAAGTTTGAAGTCAAATTCAAATTCAATTTGAGTCCAATCTTCAACCAACCTTTGAATTCAATTTCAACCACTTCATCTACATCAAGATCAAGTCTCAAAAACGCCAACTTCATCATCATACACGGCCAGATTCATTAAGGATAATGTCTTGCAAGATTTGAAGATTTTAGCTAGAATTTGTTTTAGCTTTGAATTTAAATAGTTTTCAATTTTCAAACATTATTAGCTAGCTTTATTTTGAATTAGCTCTAGACATTTTAAGGCTCAATCTCAGCCTATAAATAGAGCCTTTGGGGCGCCTAGGGAGAACACCTTTTGATGAATAACAATTCTTGATATTTCATTCACTTTGTATGATACTTTGTTTTCTTGGTTTTGCATTAAAAACCTAGGTTAAGATCCTTCAAAGTTGAGCAACTTGAAAGTGTTGCCATTGCTTAAAGGTGCCGTCCAGGAGGGCCGTATTGGTTTGCCTGATCAACAACCATCTTGAAGTGTTGGTCTTGCTCATTCTTAATCCACACGTTTTTAATCGCTAAGGAAGCAAGGGGAAGTCTTCTTCCTTGTGCTTAACCCTTTGTGAAGGACGTTTGGAAGGTGGAATCATTGGAGCCCACGAGTTGCACGCATCAATTGGTATCAGAGCCCAGGTTACTCTATTCCACCATCTATCATTTCCTTTTCGTTTGAGTCTAGTCATTTCAATTTCAGTTGAGTCCTTCTTCTACCCCTCACTCTACATGCCATTGTCTTGCATTTCATACATAAAAAAATGTCCAACTCATTTGCTTTGAGTCCTTGCATATTGATGCATTTTGCTTTTCATCATTCAAGTGTCATTTCCTTTATTTCCTTTTCGCATCACAATCTGATTCTGAGTCGTTCAAACTTGAACAAATTAGGGTTTGTTGCATTTTAGGTTACATTCAGCCTTCTTTTAAATATTCCAACCATCAGCCTATAAAGCTACCTCGGTTTCAAATTATCTTGTTGCTACCGAAGCTTTTAGTTGGTGATGATTGTATTCATCTTATGATTCGCATTGTGATTGATTTCATGCTTTAAGACAAGTAGTCATACGTGTGTTTGCCTTCACGAACCATCTTCAACAACAAAACCCTAATTCTACCCCACACACACGACCCAACCAGCCCCACCCCAACCCAACCCTAAAAACTCACCAACCTGATCCCAAACAACCCTATTTACACCCCCAACAAAAAGCCCCAAACCCATTTTGCCAAACACAATCAGAATCTAAAAACCCAATTCATTAAAATAAACCCTAACCTTAGAATTTGAATTTTGTTCAAATTCTACCCTAAACCAACCAATATCCAAATTGACCACACCAACCATCAATTACCAACCTAAATAGTCCATTTACCACGCCCATTCCGTTCCCAAAACCCCATTCTGCAAATTCCTAGAACGTTCAAAAAAACCCTAAATCAAAAAAAAACCCTAACCCTAACCCATTCGGCCTTACCCCAATTTTTCTCACTTTCCAAGGTTATTTTTGTTGCAAGTCCAAGCTACAAATTGCATTTTAAATACATTGCACTATTCTGTCCAAAAACGCAAGTGCTAAGTGCAAAACGCGTGAAATTTCAATTCTGCCCTTAGTCAAAAAAAAGAGAATCTGAACCTTGATCAATTTAAATAGCAAGGAAGGAAAAGAAAAACAAAAGAACAACAGCAAAGAAAAAGGGGCAAAACGTTTGTGCATTGCGTGGAAAATTTTTGGTACCATTTGCAAGCCTTGGATACCATATTTCCTTTAACCCCACATTGTCGTCCCCTATATACCTTGTTCTCCATTTCCTGATCTTCTTGAACCAATCACACATTTGGTTGCTCGATTGTTGCATGACTTGAACCATTTTGTGGATAGTAAGTGCATAGAATCAAAATTAACTAAAGATTGCCCACGACAACCCTTAGTTTATCTTTGGTCCAGCCTTATACCTCAACTTTGGTTGTTTATTTTCTTTGAATCTTAGTAGAAAGTTCAAGTTTGAGTTCATTTCAATTGATTCTACTTTGATACTAATTGGTGCAACTTGAACGCAAAGAGGAAGAAACAAGTGGAGAACATTGTGATTTGAAGAAGCCTTGGCAATACACTTCCTTATTGATCACTTTGAGCCTTCTTAACTTCAAGTTATCCAAGAATCAAAGTGGTAAGAGAGTGGAAAGCATCGAAAGCGGAGTGTCCATAGCTTATTTTTTTTACTAATTCCTTAACGTTTGTTTGTCTTTGTGTTAGTTTGCTTCTTTCTTTTTTCCTTTTTTGTTTTCGTTCAATTCCTTAGGTGAAATGGAGAGCAGCAATCATTCCGCATCTAGCAAGTCAAAAGAGGCCGAAACTGTTGACAACACGCAACAACAAATGCTGGAGATGCTTAAGAAACTCATGCATGACAATGAGGTAATTAAGCATCGCTTGGAAGACGTGGAGCGAAGCTACAAGACGAGTGATGGCCAAGGTACAAGCAGGGCCGTTCCACTACCACAACCTAGGTGCCATCCCCCAGAAGAAGTTGAGGATGACAACCTTAGACCACCACACACCGAAGCAAGAAGATTTGTTCCTCCTACACAACAAAGAAGGTACGTCCCACGAAGGTACAACGATGATTACTATCCATATGACCATGATGAGTATGACTTTGATGACCACCCTCCCCGTGGTTACCAAAGACGCCAAAATCCCCTTTTCCCGCAAGATGACGATTTTCTCAAAACCAAAATAAATATTCCCACGTTTTATGGTAAAAGTAATGCGGAGGAATATTTAGAATGGGAAATGAAAGTGGGTTTAATCTTTTCTTGTACTAATTATAGTGAATTACAAAAAGTGAGGTACGCTTCTATTGAGTTTTCTGGTTATGCACTTAATTGGTGGACAAATTTGTGTCGAAATAGAACTAAGACAAGGCAACCTCCAATTGCCACTTGGGAAGAAATGAAGTTTGAAATGAGACAACGTTTTATCCCAAACAATTATGAGAGTTCTATTTTCACGAGTTTGCAAAACTTACGTCAAAGTTCCAAAAGCGTAGACGAGTATTATAAAGAGTTGGAAATTTTGTTGGAAAGGTCTAACTTGCAGGAACCTGAAGAAGCCACCAAAGCTAGATTCTTACATGGTTTAAACAGGGAGATTGCGCAAAGGGTTGACCTTCAACCTTATCTCGACCTCACAACCATGGTCCATATGGCTGAAAAGATTGAAACACAATTAAAGGTACGTAATTCCTTCAATTTCAATTCTAATTATCGTACTAATCAATCTTTATCAAGATTTTCCAGCAAGCCTTCAGGAACGGGAAGTTCACGGCCTACAGGAGGCCAAGCACGTGACCAAAGTGCGTCACAAAGAATGGTCAATCGTGTGCAATCCACACAAAGGAGAGATGAACGCACCCAACACAAGGCTCCTACCGGAAATTCTTCTGATCCCTCAAACAGGTTTAGAGACATTAAATGCTATAAATGTCAAGGACGTGGTCACATAGGAAAAGAGTGTCCTAATGCAAAACGAATCATGTTAATTGAGGAGACAAACGAATATGTCTGAGTCCAAGCATGAAAACGAGTTTGAGCATGATAATGAAATTGAACCTGAAGAAGATCTAGGCGCACTAGATGATTTTGACACTAAGGAGTTTCTTGTTGTGCGTCGCGCTTTAAATGCATATCCGAAATTAGATGATCACGAACAACATCGAGAAAACATTTTCCATATTCATTGCATGATAAATGGTAAAGTGTGCACCATGATCATTGATTCCGGTTATTGTGCGAATGTGGCTAGTATCGAATTGGTACGAAAACTGAATTTGCCTATGACTAATCATTCGCATCCTTACAAACTTGCATGGCTAAATGATTGCGGTAAAGTTAGCGTAAGTAAACAAGTTTTGATTTTTCATAGCATTGGTAGTTACAAAGATGATGTTTTATGCGATGTTGCACCAATGCATGCTAGTCATATCTTACTTGGTAGGCCATGGCAATTTGATCGACATGTTACATATGATGGTTATTTGAATCGTTATTCTTTCAAATTGATTGGAAAGTTGTACAAACTGGATGCACTTCCACCACACAAAGTCCACGAGGATCACCAATGCATGCCCAAGTCTAGAGCCAATCTTAAGGAAAAAGAAGCCGAGAGAAAATTCGTGGAGTGTATGAAAAGTGAGAACAAAAAACACGAGAGCAAGGGAAAAGAGGTAGTGCCCCTAAGTGTCAACGAGTCCAAAAAGAAGTGTGGGTATTCCGCAAAGAAAAGAGAGGTCACACGCGCACTTTATAACAACCACAATGTCCTCATCATCATCCCAAAGTCGTGTCACCTTGCCCTTGAAGAACTCCCACCAAACTTACCTACCTCAGTTGCGTCCCTAATCCAAGAATATGAAGTTCTATTTCCCTCCGAACCACCATCCGGATTACCACCCATTAGAGGAATAGAACACCAAATCGACTTTGTCCCAGGAGCCGTGTTACCCAATCGCCCAGCCTATCGAACCAACCCCGAAGAAACCAAAGAAATCCAAAGGCAAGTAGAGGAGCTCCTAGCGAGTGGACAAGTCCGAGAGAGCCTAAGCCCATCTGCCATCCCAGTCATTTTAGTACCCAAAAAGGATGGAACGTGGAGAATGTGTACCGATTGCCGAGCCATAAACAAAATTACCGTCAAGTATATGTACCCCATACCTAGGCTAGACGATATGTTGGACATGTTGCACAAATCTAAATTCTTCACCAAAATCGACCTTAAGCAATGGTACTTCCAGGTACGCATTAGAGAAGGGGACGAATGGAAGACTACATTCAAAACCAAGTTTGGGCTCTATGAGTGGTTAGTGATGCCCTTCGGGCTCACCAACGCCCCTAGCACCTTTATGAGGCTAATGAATGAAGTCTTACGAGCGTTCATAGGCCGATTTGTTGTTGTTTATTTCGATGATATCCTAATCTATTCCCAAACCATAGAAGATCATCTTGACCATATTAGAGCCGTTTTTGAAAAGCTCAAGCAAGAACAACTTTACGCCAACTTTAAGAAGTGCTCCTTTTGTTTAGAACGTGTAGTTTTTCTAGGCTTTGTCATTTCGGCTGAGGGAGTAGAAATGGATGAGGAAAAGGTTAGGTCAATTGTGGAGTAGCCTATACCTAAGAATGTAGGGGAAGTTCGTAGTTTTCATGGACTAGCAAGCTTTTATAGACGCTTTGTCAAAGATTTTTCTTCCATAGCTGCACCCCTAAACGAAATTGTGAAAAAAGATGTGCCTTTTAGTGGGAAGAGCCACAACAACAGGCATTTGATGAGCTCAAGCGTAGGCTGACCACTGCACCCATACTTAGGCTATCAAATTTTGACAAGACCTTTGAGATCGAGTGTGATGCAAGTGGAGTGGGTATAGGTGCAGTTTTAATCCAAGGTAAGAAACCCATCGCCTATTTTAGTGAGAAATTGAAAGGAGCAGCATTGAATTACTCTACCTATGATAAGGAACTTTATGCCCTTGTGAGATCCCTACAAACTTGGCAACACTATCTTCAACCTAAAGAGTTTGTGATCCACACTGACCACGAAAGCCTTAAGTATCTTAAAGGGCAGGGAAAGTTGAACAAAAGACATGCCAAATGGGTAGAGTTCATAGAACAATTCCCTTACGTGATTAAGTACAAACAGGGAAAGGATAATATAGTTGCTGATGCCCTCTCTAGGAGATACACGTTAGTGACTACATTATCTTCACGCTTCTTAGGATTCGAAACACTTAAGGAATTGTACCCCAATGACCATGACTTTGACACCATTTTCGAGGCATGTAAAAAAGCACCATTTGGAAAATTTTACATACATGAGAGTTATCTTTTCAAAGAAAAAAAATTATGTGTTCCCCAATCATCCCTACGAGAAGCACTGACTAGAGAAGCCCATGCGGGAGGTTTAATGGGTCATTTCGGAGTGTTCAAAACCCTTGAGACTCTTAAGGAACATTTCTATTGGCCCCACATGAGAGTAGATGTCGAGAGGTTGTGTGGTAGTTGCATCACTTGCAAACAAGGGAAATCCAAGTCCCAACCATATGGCCTTTACACGCCTTTACCCGTCCCTGATGCCACTTGGATTGACATTTCCATGGACTTTGTTTTAGGACTTCCTAGGTCTCGGGGAGGACGTGATAGAATTTATGTTGTCGTTGATCGATTTTCAAAAATGGCACACTTCATTGCATGTAGGAAAGTTGATGATGCCACACATGTTGCTGATTTGTTCTTCAAAGAAATTGTTAGATTGCATAACATGCCACGTAAAATTGTAAGTGATAGAGATACGAAATTTTTGAGTCATTTTTGGCGTGTTTTGTGGGCTAAACTTGGTACATAATTGTTGTTTTCCACCACTGCACACCCACAAACTAATGGACAAACTGAAGTCGTTAATCGTACTCTTTCTCAACTCTTGCGTGCCATTTTGCAAAAACACATTAAACATTGGGAAGATTGTTACCATATATCGAATTTGCATATAATTGGAGTATCCATCACGGTACTTTGCATAGTCCATTTGAAATCATGTATGGCTTTAATCCCCTGTCTCCCCTGGATTTGATTCCTATTCCCGTGCATGAACGTTCTAGTCTTGATGGTAAACAAAAAGCGGAAAAGATAAAGAAACTGCATGAACAAGTTAAAACACAACTTGAAAAGAAAAACAAAGCTTATGAAAGACAAGCTAACAAACATCGGAAACGAGTTGTGTTTAAACCTGGAGATTTAGTGTGGTTACATTTGCGCAAAGAAAGATTTCCCAATGAGAGAAAGTCAAAACTGTTACCTTGAGGAGATGGACCTTTCAAAGTTTTGAAACGCATAGGAGACAATGCATACATCCTTGATCTTCCTGAAAGGTATGGTTCAATTTCATCTACTTTTAATGTTGTTGACCTCACCCCTTTCACCGATGACCTTTTTGATTCGAGGACGAATCCTTTTGAGGAGGGGGATTGATGAGGATCAAGGGTCTGATGAGGACCAAGGGTCCCATCAAGAGGTCAAGGGCCCTATGACAAGAAGGAGGGCAAGAGAACTTTGTCATCAAGTTGGTACCTTCTTGTATAAGCATGTTCAAGATGAACCTAAGGTTCCATGGGTTCACCTCATTGAGGCCACCCTTTGAACGTTTTGTAAGTGTGCGTGTGTGCTTTTGAAATTTATCTTGTTCCTTGTGATCTTTGTTTTTATGTGTTTTCTTTGTAGGTAAATTAGGTACATAGAAGATCCAAAATGAAAGGAAGACCCAAAAGAAGCAAGGTAAGCGTGTGTTGCAAAAAGGGAGACAAAAGGAATGTTGTCTTAAAGAGAATTTTTGTCTCCACAAAGACAAATTCAAATATGTCCAAGATGGAATACATTTTCAAAAATCTATCTGAAATTATCTCCACAAGGGCCGGCCAACTTGAAGCTCAAAAGATGGAGATTAAATTGCATTCAAACTTCAAGCCAAACTTGAATTTAAATTCAACTATTATTTGAATTCAAGTTTCAACCATTTTGAGCTTTAGATTTCAACATCTCAGCCATTTGAAAACCTCTCACACGCCAATTGAACCATTCCACACGCCAACTTGAAGGATAATGAAGATGAGATCATAATTCAAAGTTGAATCCAAATTTGAATTCAAGTTCAAATCCAATTTGAATTCAAACTTCAACCAACATTTGAAATCAACATCTCAGCCACTTGAAGGCCTTACCACACGCCATATCATACAATCACACGCCAACTTGGAGATCAAAAGAGATGGGATCACAATTCAAAGATTGAATTCAAGTTTGAAGTCAAATTCAAATTCAATTTGAGTCCAAACTTCAACCAACCTTTGAATTCAATTTCAAACACTTCATCTACATCAAGATCAAGTCTCAAAAACCCCAACTTCATCATCATACATGGCCAGATTCATTAAGGATAATGTCTTGCAAGATTTGAAGATTTTAGCTAGAATTTGTTTTAGCTTTGAATTCAAATAGTTTTCAATTTTCAAACATTATTAGCTAGCTTTATTTTGAATTAGCTCTAGACATTTTAAGGCTCAATCTCAGCCTATAAATCGACCCTTTGGGGCGCCTAGGGAGAACACCTTTTGATGAATAACAATTCTTGATATTTTATTCACTTTGTGTGATACTTTGTTTTCTTGGTTTTGTATTAAAAACCTAGGTTAAGATCCTTCAAAGTTGAGCAACTTGAAGGTGTTGCCATTGCTTAAAGGTGCCGTCCAGGAGGGCCGTATTGGTTTGCCTGATCAACGACCATCTTGAAGTGTTGGTCTTGCTCATTCTTAATCCACACGTTTTAATCACTATGGAAGCAAGGGGAAGTCTTCTTCCTTGTGCCTAACCCTTTGTGAAGGACGTTTGGAAGGTGGAATCGTTGGAGCTCATGGGTTGCACGCATCACATGCTTTTGTGAAGAGATGAGACGATCTAACATGCAAGTTCCTACATCGAATTGTTTTATCTTCTTTTCTAGATCTGCGTTTCTTGATCTCAAATCTGGGATCTCATCTTTCATTACAAAATTTTCGGATGTCAAAGATTCAATTTTAGATCTCAATGAGTTAATCAAGCTAGACGACTCCTCTTTTAAATCGTTTAATTGAGATACAAGATTTGAGTTAAAAGATTCTAACAATTTCTTATCTTCAATTAAACGTTTCTTTTCTTTTGCAAGAGTCTTAGAAAACTTATGTAACTCAAGATGTTGACTAAACAAATCATCATAAGAAGGTTCAGAATAAGAATTTACCTCACTAGAAGCTTTGGATGCAAAGCATACTTGAGCCTTTTCTTCTTCGGTTTCTTCACTTTCAGAATCAGATGAAACTCCATGTAGAGGCTTTGAGGGCTCTTCTTGTACTCCTTTGCTTAGGTTTGGAGACTGGTCTAATTTTTGTCCAATCCTTGTCAGGGTTTTTGTTTATAGTTTTGTCCTTGTTCGGGCAGTCATAAGATATGTGTCCAAGTCTTCTACAATCATAACATTTAATATCTTTATCATTATTCTTATTTTTATTTTTCTTAGATCAAGTAGGCTTAGGTTTGTTTTTAAACGATTTTGCATAAGTTTTCTTAAGCCTTTAGCCAATAAAATTAGATCTTCATTATCCGAATCTGTGTCACTATTTTTGTACCCCAACTACAATGTACTTGAAACCATGAAAAAGTGATGTAATGCAAATATCGATTTCTCCAAGTGCATTTTACTTAAGTCAAATTAGTGCTTCTTTACTTAAAATCTTTTAAGATGGATACCAAATAAATATATAAGGGAATTTCACAAGGTATTGAAATACCTTATAAATTTTGGCCAAGAGGCCTTGATCAACCTTGGAATAATTTCTTTTTATAAGAATGCAAACCTAAATGGTCCTCACAAAACAAATTTAAAATCATATTAGATAACATAAATAATAGCATAAATTATATAAGTATGAGAAGGGATAAATATGAAAAGACCAAAATACCCCCAAAACCCCCTTAACTTTTGGCCAAGACAATGGAGGGATCTAGAATCCTCTCCATTATTCTACTATTTGAAATATCTAACTAAAATATAATTATATAATAAAGAAATAAAGGAAACATGCAAGGAAAGAAATGATAAAATAATAAAAAGGAGGGTGCACGGGAGAAAAAGCTCCAAGCTACAAGCCTAAGGCTTGCTTTTTTCCTCCCTCATGCGCCGGCTAACCCTCTCCCATCCCCCATCTTGCTTTATTTTAAACCAACCTAGAAGCTTCATTTTACTCCATTGTGAACTCTCTCTCAAGGAAGCAAGACAACACTCAAACTATTCTCCATTTCCCTCCAACCACACCATACGACCCCTTCATCTTGAAGCTAGAGAATTCAACTCAACACTCCTTTCATCTTCAAGTTCAAGGAGACATCTAGGTAAGTTTTACTCTAAGCTTCTTAAGTGAATTCCTTATCTTCAAATAAGGAAGCTCATTTGGTTCCCTCCTACCTCAAACCCGTGACCTTCATGGTCCTTAGGTGCAAAGTTTTCAATCTTTTTGGTAGGTGCAAGCTCTTGCTAGTTGAAGCTCCATTCAAAGTCTCATTTTGGTAAGTAGATCTAACCTCAAAATAGTTCTATTTTCACTTAAGAATGATGACTAACATTCTTCTCTCCTTTCCTTCAAAAACCGTATGCTTCATGAGTGAAGGAGGAGGAAAATTTAAACTCATCTCATCTAATGTCCAAGCTAAGAAAAAGGCTCTAGCTTGAAGAGGCAAGTATACATGAGACTCTCATGATTTATCTAAAGAACTTGTGACTTGAATGCCTAGTTGTTTCTAAGATGCCAACTTTAGTTGAATATATTAAGTATTAAGCATGACACCTTAGTGATTCCTAAGAAAAATGCCTTGCATGTGACTAATTTCTCCAAAGATGATATCTTTTCTTACATGCAATATGATATGAGGCTGTTTTAGGATGAAATAAGGTTCAACCAAGTGATTCTAGGCAAGAATAGCTATTGGATAAAACTTGTGAAGCACTAAGATGGCATGCATGTGCTAGTTGTAAGTTTATAGGGTTGTTTGAATAAATGTTGTAAAATATGTTGATGGCACCACATATCTTTCGGCCAAGAGGATGAAAGTGATGCTGAATTTTGAATCCAGGAAAGAACACCTTTTGTGAGCAAATATGATGAGTGTTTTGTACAAGTTACAAACTGTTTTGGAATGATGCAAATGTGACTCAATAAAAAGAATGGAAGGTGGATATTCATGTTAAAAAAGGTGTATGTGGTGACTAATAAGTTATTTCCTAGGAATAAAGATAATCAGTGGACACTTGACATGAAAAGAAGTTAAAACACAAAACCACTGGAGCTGGCCAGAAAAGTGTTGTGTATTATGTGACCTCAGAATGGACCTTACCAACGTACAAATCAGCTGATGTTTGGCATGGCATTAGCTCTGTGTGTGTGGCAAATAAGAGAGTTGGAATCTTGGTAAAAGAAGTTGTGGTTTATTTTTAATCAAATATTTGGTAAAACTGCCCAAGCTGAAATTACTGGAACAGGGCAGAAATATGTAACGTTTTGTATGGCCTAAAAACAAATCTTAGAGGCGTTCAAATAAGCTTATTTTTGGCATGATGTTAGACTTATGTGATTGAAAAATATGGGCGTTGGAATTTTGGAAAAATAAGGTGTGGATCATCCTTAATAAAATATTTGGTAAAACTGGCCAAGCTGAAACTACTGGAGCTGGACAGAATTAAGTAACGTGTTGATTGACCCAAACATGGACCTTAAAAACATGGAAATGGGCTAAATTTCGGTAGGATGCTATTTCCACATGTTTATGATGTCTGTGAGTTGGAATTTTAGAAAAAGGAGTTATGGTTTTGCCACAATAGAATTTTTAGTAAAATTGGTCAGTCCAGCATCAGCATGTGACCAATTTTAGAAAAATAATTAAATGGACCCTTTAAAGTTATTGGATTGTTCTGGAAATTTTATGTTAATCAACCAAGACATAGTGGAACATATCCATGCAAATTAATCAGCTTGGTATCATCGTTTTGATGGGTAACTATGGATTTGAAGTTAACACACTAAAACTGGAAAATTAGGCAGAACAGAGGAATAAGTTTAGAGGCCTCAATATTGTGGATTTTGATCTATATGGACGGTTTGGGCCCATGAATGTCATTCCTTATGGATTTTAGTATGTTTTTCAGGCTGTGACCCAAAATGATTAATGTTTTAAGGTCAAGAAAATTAAAGTAAAGATGGCTATTATAATGCTGAATCCAGCAGTACGTTTTTTAACAACTTAAGGATTTAAGGGACTTATTTGTTTTAGAACGATACGAAAATTTTATGCCATGTAAATGAGACCCCACTAAACATGTGTAGGACAAAAGATTATGAAAATGAGCTTATTTGGTTAATATAGCAGGCCCAAGTATATGATATAAAAATCTGGAAATTTTATGAAACCATGCTTGTTGTCATGTCTTAAGGAATAATTACAATAATCCATGCCATGACTTGCATTGCATAACATTTCATGTATCATGCATGATCACATGCACCATGAATCTGATTTTTATGAATTTTCCGTATGCAAGCAAGTCTTTTCAAGCAAGCAAGTTTTTCGTTATGCATATAAGTTATTTTACGGTCTCATGTTTAAAGGAAAGCTTCATGATTTCCTTGCCGGCTAAGCATGCGAATAACCCGACTCCAGACCCTAGTTTAATAGGTCTGATGACATGATAAGTTCTGGACCCATTCCGGTCCTGGGGTTAATTGGTCCAATTATATGTTTTGGACCCGATCCAGGCCCGGGGTTAATCGGCCTGATATTATGTTCTGGACCCGTCCCAGACCCAGGGTTAATTGGTCTGATGACATGTTCTGGACCCGTTCAGATCTGGGGTCAAATGATCTGATACTTTGTTTTTCTGACACGTTATTTTATGGGACCAAAATGATGTTTTTAACATGACATGATATCATGCATTGCTTCTTGCATAACTCATGGTCATTATGGCGTGATGTATGTTTCGGTTGGCTAATAATATGATATTGTTGGTATAGTATTACTTAAAAATTTATGCTTAGGCTATATCGTCAAGCCGATCTAGGATTAAAGAACATGTATGGACTAACATTGATGTTCTTGGGGTTTTACATTCATGTTATGATTCTTTATTTATTTTATGGTAGTTTATTGTATGCTTGCTGGGTGATTTTATCACTCATACCTTTATTTTTCCCCCAGAGCCAGTGAATGCTAAAGTTGAATGGATCAGGGATGAACTGAAAGTGTCTTACCCGTAGTCGAGGTGTCAGGAGAAGATCATGCTTAGGGACTTTTGTGCTGATATGATGATGTACTATGAACTATGTTGAACTCTTTGGAATTTCGGTTATGATGTTTTGTGGATTACTACTTTTGGGGACTTAATATTTCGTAATGCATGTTTATTTTAAAGTTTTAATTCTGCCTAAATTTTTCTACCATGTTAAATGTTAGCATGGGAGTCCATGACTTAAGTTATGGGTTTTCGCATGTTATGCATGACGCTTTGTACTCTCCTTAGTGAAGTACGGCAGGTGCACCGTATTCGGACAAGCTTCGGGTGCGGGGTACTACAGGTGGTATCAGAGCCCATGCTCTAGATTACGGACAGAACGTAGAACTAAGTTATGATTTTAGAATCTAAGTTTGATCTTAGACTTAAGTCATGATCTTAGAAGAGTGATGGCCTTAGATTAGGACCCCTTAGACCGGATTTAGAATATAATTTAATCATTAATTCCATCTTATTAAATCCGGATCTCTAATGTAAGGTGAAACTTTCCTCTTCCTCAATTAAAATTTTTCTGAGAATTATGACTTTTGCACAGAATAACCTGGTTTTATCCCAACCTTTGTATAAATGCGAACACACTGAAGTGCAGATGGTGCGACCTCACGGCAGACCTCCTAGGGCTCGACCAGCTGCTCAGGAGCCCGTTCCCCCTCAGCCATAGGGCCCTGTTCCTCCAACGCCAGTTCAGGTCCCGCCGCCACCACAGCCAGACCAGAATCCTACCACCGCCACCACAGGCACCTGTTCCTCCGGTTATACCTGACATTAATACCTTTCAGGCCTTTAGCCAAGTGGTCACACAGATCGGGCAAGGCCTAATCCATCAGAATGCTCCACCTCATCCGCACCAGCCTGTGAGAGATGCCCAGTATTACTTTGAGAAATTAAAGAGAGCTAATGTACCCCCATTTGAGGGAATGCCAGATCTTGATACAGCAGAGAAGTTGTTGGACGAAGTTGAAAACTGTTTTGAGTTAATTCAAGCCTCCGACGAGCTGAAAACCCAAGCCATCAGACCTTTTCTAATAAATGAAGAAAACCAATGGTGGAAGACGAATTTACATCCCTTGCCTAGACCCATTGCCTGGGAAAGATTCATGCAAGAGTTTCACAAGTTTTATATCCCTCCGTCTATTAAGCTACAAAAGAGGCGTGAATTTGAATCACTGAAGCAAGAGTCTGGTATGACGGTAGCCAAGTATGCAAATAAGTTCATCGCATTAGGGAGATTTCAGCCTGTTACCATGAATGATGAAGAGACAAAAATCCTGAAATTTGAAAGAGGGTTGAATCCAAGAATCAAGACATGGTTAGTGAATGCAAACCCCACCAATTTTGGAGCTCTTTTGGACGCATGCTACCAGATTGAGAGAGACATTATCCGCCGAGACGATGTGGGACAAAAGAGAGAAAGACAAGGGACTGAAAATGAGAAATACAGAAAGGTAGCTAAGAAGAATTTCCGAGGATCAGTTTGACAAGGAAAATCCCAGGGTCAGAATCAGCGCTGCCAGCAGCACTAAAATAATCAGCAAAGGAATCAAGCTCCACCTCAGCAACCAGCTATACCAGTGTGCCCTCAGTTCTAGAAGAGACACATGGGTGAGTGTCGATGGAAGACTGGACAATGTTTTGGATGCAGGAAGGATGTCCACCTGATTAGGGATTGCCCAGAAAGAGGAGCGCAGCAACAGCAACCACAACCAAAGAACCAGCGACCACGTGCGAATGCAAGGGTGCACGTCATGACAGAATCAGATGTTGAGGAGACGCCCGACGCAGTGACTGGTAAGATCTAAAGTTTTACGCCTTCAATACGCTTTACTTATACATGTCTATACTGTTGCTTAGTTAAGTATGGATGATTCAGGAATAATCTTAGTATGTAGCATACCTGCGAATGTATTGTTCGACAGTGGCATCAGCCACTCATTTATCTCCAGGAAGTTCGCTAAGAATATAGATCACAACTCAGTCAAGCTAGAATCACCTTATAGAGTACAAGCAGCCGGCGATTAGGTGCTTGTCTTTCATCATATCTTCCGAAATTGTGTGCTTGAGTTTGATGAACAATGTTTTATAGCCGACTTGATTCCTATAACCATGAGCTATTTCGATGTGATCCTTGGAATGGATTGGCTCTCAAAGAACCATGCTCACAGGAGCTGAACCCATATCGGATGGCTCCTGCAGAACTGAAAGAGCTAAAGGAGCAGTTACACGAGCTGCTAGAGAAGAAGCTTATTCGCCCCAGCATTTCGCCTTGGGGTGCTCTTGTGTTATTCGTGAAGAAGAAAGATGGAAGTATGCGCTTATGCATTGATTACTAAGAACTCAACAAAATCACCATAAAGAAAAAACACCCGTTGCCCCAGATAGATGACTTATTTGATCAACTCATGGTACGTAACCAACATGTTCTAATTCAATTAAGGTTTAAATTTCCAAACCCCTATCTAAAGAGTCTTAATGTAGGGATCACAAATCTTCAGTAAGATCGACCTGCGATCGGGATACTTTTTATTGAAAATTAAGGCCGAAGACGTTCCAAAGACTGCCTTCAGGACACGCTATGGACACTACGAATTTTTGGTCATGCCTTTTGGCTTAACCAACGCTCCTGCCGCCTTTATGGATCTCATGAATTGAGTTTTTTAGGACCAATTAGACAAGTTCGTAGTGGTCTTCATAGACGACATTTTGATATATTCACAAGATGAGGAGACTGATTCAGCCCATTTGAGGACAGTTCTAAATATTCTAAGAGAAAGACAGTTTTACGCAAAATTTAGCAAATGCGAGTTTTGGCTGCGAAGTGTATCCTTCCTCGGCCATGTTATATCAGAAGATAGGATTTCAGTAGGTCCCAAGAAAATTGAATCTATCACAGAATGGCCCAGACCGACAAACGTTACCGAAGTGAGAAGTTTCCTTGGCTAGCAGGATATTATCGGAAATTTGTGGAAGGATTTTCGAGAATAGCGTTCCCCTCACCAGATTGACCCAAAAGAAAACCAAGTTCGAGTGGAGTGCTGACTGTGAAAAGAGTTTCTCGGAGTTAAAAGCAAGGTTGACATCCGTCCCTATCTTAGCTCAGCCCACTACTGGCGAGAAATACATGGTGTACAGCAATGCTTCAAAGAATGGTCTAGGATGTTTTCTTATGCAGAGAGATACGGTGATAGCTTATGCATCCTGACAATTAAAATCATTCGAGCAAAACTTCCCCATTCATGATCTTGAGCTTGCCGTAGTGGTTTTCGCGTTAAAGATATGAAGACATCACTTGTACGGTGAGAAGTGTAGGATCTATACAGACAAAAAAATCTTAAAGTATCTCTTTACCCAGAAGGAGCTAAACATGCGGCAGACGCAGATGGCTCGAGTTGATTAAAGATTATGACCTTTCCATTCAATACCACCCTGAGAAAGCTAATAAAGTTGCTGATGCATTAAGTCGAAAGACAAGTCACCCACGTCAACCACCTCTTTAGCGAGATATGGAAGAGTTTGGCCTAGAAGAAGTTGACTCAGTGGATGAAGTTCTCACCAAGTTGGTTCTTATCCCATCACTGATTGATAGGATCAAAGAGGCTCAAGGGAATGATGCAGCCTTGAGAAAGATCAAGGAGAGGATGAAAGATAAGCCACAAGGTGACTTTGAAGTTTGCACTGATGACAGTTTATGGTACCGAAGACGGTTATGTGTACCCGAGAACAAAGAAATTAAAGATGAAATCTTAATGGAAGCCCATAACTCGCGATTATCTATACACCCTGGAGCTAAGAAGATGTATCAGGACCTTAAGCAAAAGTTTTGGTGGCACAGTATAAAGAATAAAATAGCTGAATTTGTTGAGCGATGCTTGGTCTCTCAAAGAGTAAAAGCTGAACACCAAAGACATGCTGGATTATTACAACCTTTAGAAGTGCCGGAATGGAAAGGGACCATGTCACTATGGATTTCGTGACCGACCTACCCAAGACTAAGTATAGAAATGATGCTATATGGGTTGTTGTGGATCGTTTGACTAAGTCTGCTCACTTTTTGGCCATGTCGATTAAAGCATCCATGGAGAAGTTGGCGCATATGTACATTGATCAGATTGTTTGTTTGCATGGAGTACCCATAAGTATCATATGGGACCGTGATCCCGTTTTACCTCGAGATTCTGGATAGCTTTTCAAAAGGCAATGGGCACAGAGATCAGAATGAGTTCCGCGTTTCATCCTCAAACTGATGGTCAATCGGAAAGAACAATTCAAACCCTTGAGGACATGCTTCGCACTTGCATTCTTGACTTTGGAGGAAGCTGGGATAAGATCCTTAAGCTTGTTGAGTTTTCTTACAATAACAGCTTCCACAGATCCATCGGGATGGCACCATATGAAGCGTTGTGTGGGCGAAAATGCCGGTCACCGCTCTATTGGGACGAGATTGGAGATAAGATCTATACGGGACCCGACATTGTTGAGCAAACACGAGAAAAGGTAAAGATGGTTCAACAAAGACTAAAAGCGGCAGAAGATAGGACTAAGATATGGACTGACGAAAAGCGGAGACCCTTGGAATTTCAAGAAGGAGAGAAAGTTTTCCTAAAGGTTTCCCCATCCAAAGGGGCCAAGAGATTTGGCGTCAAAGGAAAGTTGAGCCCAAGATTCATTGGACCTTATGAAGTAGAGAGAGCTGGTGAAGTTGCGTATCACTTGGCGTTGCCCCCATCTCTGTCCCAGTTGCATGATGTGTTTCATGTTTCCCAACTTCGCCGGTATGTTTATGACCCAAGTCACATCCTTGAGGATCAGCAGCTGAAGGTTGATGAAGATGCATCTTATGCAGAGGAGCTCCTAAAAATCGTTGATTGGAAAGAAAAGAAGTAGAGGAAGAGATCCACACCTATGGTGAAGGTTCAGTGGAAGCACCATTCAGGAGAAGTAGCCACATGGGAAACGGAGGAAGACATGAAGAATAGATACCCCCATTGTTTTGACTAGTCTCTAAAGTTTTGAGGACGAAACTTATGATAAAGGGGGAGGATGTTGTACTCCAACTACAATGTACTTGAGACCATGACAAAGTGACGTAATGCAAATATCGATTTCTCCAAGTGCATTTTACTTAAGTCAAATTAGCGCTTCTTTACTTAAAATCTTTTAAGATGGATACCAAATAAATATATCAGGGGATGTCACAAGGTATTGAAATACCTTATAAATTTTGGCAAAGAGGCCTTGATCAACCTTGGATTAATTTCTTTTTATAAGAATGCAAACCTAAATGGTCCTCACAAAATAAATTTAAAATCATATTAGATAAAATAAATAATAGCATACATTATATAAGTATGAGATGGGATAAATATGAAAAGACCAAAATACCCCTAAAACCCCCTTAACTTTCGGCCACGACAATGGAGGGATCTAGAATGCTCTCCATTATTCTACTATTTGAAATATCTAACTAAAATATAATTATATAATAAAGAAATAAAGGAAGCATGAAAGGAAAGAAATGATAAAATAATAAAAAGGAGGGTGCATGGGAGACAAAAGCTCCAAGCTACCAGCCTAAGGCTTGCTTTTTCCCTCCCCCATGTGCCGGCTACCCCTCTCCCATCCCCCATCATGCTTTATTTTAAACCAACCTAGAAGCTTCATTTCACTCCATTGTGAACTCTCTTTCAAGGAAGAAAGACAACACTCAAACTATTCTCCATTTCCCTCCAATCACACCATACGGCCCCTTCATCTTGAAGCTAGAGAATTCAACTCAACACTCCTTCCATCTTCAAGCTCAAGGAGACATCTAGGTAAGTTTTACTCCAAGATTCTTAAGTGAATTCCTTATCTTCAAAGAAGGAAGCTCATTTGGTTCCCTCCTACCTCAAACCCGTGGCCTTCATGGTCATTAGGTGCAAACTTTTCAACCTTTTTGGTAGGTGCATGCTCTTGCTAGTTGAAGCTCCATTCAAAGTCTCATTTTGGTAAGTAGGTCTAACCTCAAAATAGTTCTATTTTCACTTAAGAATGATAACTAACATTCTTCTCTCCTTTCCTTCTAAAACCGTATGCTTCATGAGTGAAGGAGGAGGAAAATTTCAACTCATCTCATTCAATATCCAAGCTAAGAAAAAGGCTCTAGCTTGAAGAGGCAAGTATACATGAGACTCTCATGATTTATTTGAAGAACTTGTGATTTGAATAGCTAGTTGTTTCTAGGATACCAACTTTAGTTGAATATATTAAGTATTAAGCATGACACCTTAGTGATTCCTAAGAAAAATGCCTTGCATGTGACTAATTCCTCCAAAGATGATATCTTTTCTTACATGCAATATGATATGAGGCTATTTTAGGATGAAATAAGGTTCAACCAAGTGATTCTAGGCAAGAATAGCTCTTGGATAAAACTTGTGAAGCACTAAGATGGCATGCATGTGCTAGTTGTAAGTTTATAGGGTTGTTTGAATAAATGTTGTAAAATATGTTGATGGCACCACATATCTTTCGGCCAAGAGGATGAAAGTGATGGTGAGTTTTGAATCCATGAAAGAACACCTTTTGTGAGCAAATATGATGAGTGTTTTGTACAAGTTACAAACTGTTTTGAATGATGCAAATGTGACTCAATAAAAAGAATGAAAGCTGGATATTCATGTTAAAAACGGTTTATGTGGTGACTAATAAGTTATTTCCTAGGAATAAAGATAATCAGTGGACACTTGACATGAAAAGAAGTTAAAACACAAAACCACTATAGCTGGCCAGAACTATGTTGTATATTATGCGACCTCAAAATGGACCTTACCAACGTACAAACCAGCTGATGTTTGGCATGGCATTATCTCTGTGTGTGTGGCAAATATGAGAGTTGGAATCTTGGTAAAAGAAGTTGTGGTTTATTTTTAATAAAATATTTGGTGAAACTGCTCAAGCTGAAATTACTGGAACAGGGCAGAAATATGTAATGTTTTGTATGGCCTAAAAACAAGTCTTAGAGGTGTTCAAATAAGCTGATTTTTGGCATGATTTTAGCCTTATGTGATTGGTAAATATGGGCGTTGGAATTTTGGAAAAAGAAGGTGTGGATCATCCTTAATAAAATGTTTGGTAAAACTAGCCAAGCTGAAACTACTGGATCTGGACATAATTAAGTAACCTGTTTCTTGACCCAAAAATGGACCTTAGAAACATGAAAATGGGCTAAATTTCGGTAGGAAGCTAGTTCCGCATGTTTATGATGTATGTGAGTTTGAATGTTGGAAAAAGGAGTTATGCTTTTGCCAAAATAGAATTTTTAGTAAAATTGGTCAGTCCAACATCAGCATGTGACCAATTTCGGAAAAATAATTAAATGGACCCTTTAAAGTTATTGGACTGTTCTGAAAATTTTGTGTTAATCACCCAAGACATAGTGGAACATATCCATGTAAATTAATCAGCTTTGTATCATCGTTTTGATGGGTAACTATGGATTTGAAGTTAACTCACTAAAACTGGAAAATTGGGCAGAACAGAGGAATAAGTTAAGAGGCCTCAATATTGTGGATTTTGATCTATATAGACGGTTTGGGCCCATGAATGTCATTCCTTAGGGATTTTACTTTGTTTTCCAGGCTGTGGCTCAAAATGATTAAGGTTTTAAGGTCAAGAAAATTAAAGTAAAGATGGCTATATAATGCTGAATCCAGCCGTACGTTTTTTAACAACTTAGGGATTTAAGGGACTTATTTGTCTTAGAACGATAAGAAAATTTTATGACATGTAAATGAGACCCCACTAAACATGTGTAGGACAAAAGATTATGAAAATGAGCCTATTTGGTTAATATAGCCGCCCCAAGTATATGAAGTAAAAATCTGGAAATTTTATGAAACCATGCTTGTTGTCATGTCTTAAGGAATATTTACGATAATCCATGCCATGACTTGCATTGCATAACATTTCATGTATCATGCATGATCACATGCACCATGAATTTGATTTTTATAAATTTTCCGTATGCAAACAAGTCTTTTCAAGCAAAGCAAGTTTTTCGTTATGCATATAAGTTATTTTACGGTCTCATGTTTTAAAGAAAGATTCATGATTCCCTTGCCAGCTAAGCATGCGAATAACCCAACTGCAGACCTGGGGTTAATAGGTCTGATGACATGATAAGTTCAAGTTCTGGACCCGTTCCGGACCCGAGGTTAATTGGTCCGATGATATGTTCTGGATCCGATCCAGGCCCGGGGTTAATTGGCCTGATATTATGCTCTGGACCCGTCCCAGACCCAGGGTTAATTGTTCTGATGACATGTTCTGGACCCGTTCAGATCCGGGGTTAATTGATCTGATACTCTGTTTTTCTGACACGTTATTTTAAGGGACCAAAATAATGTTTTTAACATGACATGATATCATGCATTGCATCTTGCATAACTCATGGGCATTATGGCGTGATGTATGTTTCGGTTGGCTGGTAATATGATATTGTTGGTCTAGTATTACTTAAAAATTTATGCTTAGGCTATATCCTCAAGCCGATCCAGGATTAAAGAACAAGTATGGACTAACATTGAGGTTCTTGGGGTTTTACATTCATGTTATGCTTCTTTATTTATTTTATGGTAGTTTATTGTATGCTTACTGGGTGATTTTGTCACTCATACCTTTATTTTTCCCCCAGAGCCAGTGAATGCTAAAACTTAATGGATCGGGGATGAACCGAAAGTGTCGTACCCGTAGTCGAGGTGTCAAGAGAAGATCATGCTTCAGGACTTTTGGGCTGATATGATGATGTACTATGAACTATGTTGAATTCTTTGGAATTTTTTTTTGAGATAACTCTTTGGAATTTCGGTTATGATGTTTTATGGATTACTACTTTTGGGGACTTAATATTTCGTAATGCATGTTTATTTTAAAGTTTTAATTCTGCATAAATTTTACTACCATGTTAAATGTTAGCATGGGAGTCCATGACTTAAGTTATGGGTTTTTGCATGTTATGCATGACGCTTTGTACTCTCCTTAGTGAAGTACGACGGGTGCATCGTATTCGGACAAGGTCCGGGTGCGGGGCGCTACAAGTATCATCTACGTGATCAGAAGAAGTAGAGACTTATTCATTTGATTTAAATGCTATAGCCTTACCTTGTTTAGAAGTTGATTCTGATTTCCTTAGAGTGAGTTTTTTCATATACCTTTAGAGATCCGATCAATTCTTCTATTTTTGTTGACTTTGTTTCTTTGCTTTCTTCAATTGCGGTCACTTTCGGATCCCATTCGGATGGAAGGCTCCTCGATACCTTTTGTACTTTTTTCCCATGAAGAGAAAACCTTGCCAACAGACTCAAGAGAATTGTAGATCTTAGTAAATCTCAAATCCATATCAACAATAGATTCATTCAGCAATAATTTAAAGGATTCAATAGTAGACATAAAAATATTGATCTTGGACTCTTTAACTTGGCTAGTTCCTTCATGCTTCATTTCTAAACACCTCCACATCTCTTGAGCTCTAGAACAGTTAGATACGCAACTAGATCACTTTTACTCAACCCATTTAAGAGAAGTTGCATAGCTTTAGCATTCATACTCAACTTCTTTTTATCATCAATAGTATATTCTTGCTAAAGTTTAACGACTTCTAAAGTAACACCATCAACTGTGGATATTTTACATGGAACAAACAGACCATTTTCTATTATAGATCATCGACAAATATCAATAGCCATAAGAAAAAGTTTCATGCAAAGTTTCCATTGAATAAATGACTCACCATTAAAAAAGGGAGGTATTTGGCTTGACATACCTTCTTGTTTGGTTATGTGTCTAGTGGATGTCATCCCACAAAGATTGTTAGATCTTCTTGTAGTGAGTAAACCTTTCTCTGATATAACTTGTCGGACCTGTATAGCACCAATAGAATGGAGGGTTGAATAGTGAGCGCAGAAAAATTTGTTTTTAAAAACTTTTAATGACCAATTAATCACTTTTGAAAACAAATTCAGTTTTCAGATCCCATTTTTGATTAACTAAATGACCATGTTCTGGACCTCCAAAATTCATAAAATTTTTCTACTATGTACTCTCAGATGTCATCTATATGTCATACGAATTTCAGATTAAAACTCAAAGTGTAAAGCCCTAAACGAACTTTTTAATTGGAATCTTTTAGTATGTGAAAACTTTTTCTTTAGAATGAAAAATTAATTCCTATTTAATGACAACTCCATATAATCTGAAAATTTTATGAAATGTTCCTTAGGATGTACTTTAATGGGTTGAGACAGTTTTTTTAAAATTCCTTTGGAAAATATATCAACCATGTTGATGTTCTTAACCTTTACTAATCTGAAATCAGATTGCACTAGTCTCAGAACTTTGAACGTTTGGATGACTTATACTTTTCCAAATTAGATGAAACTTTTCTTAAATGAAACCTAAGACATTTAAATATGTCTATGCAAAATTTGATGATTTTTAAAAGTCACTTCTTATTTTTCAGTGGTGTTGAAAACGTTGCTAAAACAAAAAGTTAAAGTAAAAGTGCTGAAAGTAAGAACACCAAGATTTTTATACGGGTTCGGTAAACGTGGCGTACTCCAGTCTTCAAGGACACCTTCCTAGGTATTCACTAATCACCAAAAAAACCTTAGACCAAGGGTGGCTGGAGTTATATACCAACTCTTTAATGTCCACCCCTTTTACTAGGAACAACAATAACAATCAAGAAAAGCACCATCACCTCACTAATGAATGTTTGATCACACCTTGATCAACCTTGTAAAAGAACGGAACATGTATGGGTGGTATGTAGGAAGCCTATACAGATTATGAAATGTATATTTGATAGGCTTAAGGCTATGTGCAAGAGAAGAAGATATGAGATAAAGAGAAGTCTTGTTTTGCACTTGATAGAATATGAAAATAAGTCTTGTCTTGTGTTTGATCTTGTTGCTTGCTTTTGTAAGGTATGGAACGCCCCATATGGATGAGAACTCTCTTGAAGAATGTATTGAATGCCCTTGGAAGATACATTGTATAGCCTTGTGACATACCTTTGCTTACTTGGCAAAATGTTATTGGAAAAATGATGTGTCTTTGCCTTGTTGTCGCTCTATGATAGGGTCTTCATTTATCCATCTTGGCACATAATATGTTACATGCAAATTACCATCAAATGTCTTTATTTCCAATCAATCAGAAGTGTGGTAGCTCCTTAAATTTTGGAATGAATTTCACCTTAAAGCCTTGCCAAAATCGGCCACACACACGTGTTGAAATCTTCATCACCTTTTTGAATTTTGAAAGCTTACCTTGTTTGTGTTGGTCTCCATCAATACTAGCATTCATTTGTGAATCATTCTCCACCAATTATAGTACAGAATAACCTCCAGCTAGGCTCCAACTCAGCTCAAAACAGCCGCCCAACTGAGCATGCATGTGCTAAAAACCTTTTTTGAATTTTGAAAGAGAATAACGTAGTATCTTCATATACATGGTATATTTCAATCATCATTTAAGTTTGTTTTCTAGAATACTAAAAGATATGTATTGGATGTGTAAGGCATGTCTAGGAGTTTCAGAATCATTGCCTCAAATGGTTAATATTAGTTAAATTATGCCTGACAAACTGCTGAAGCTAGGGAATCTTATAAAAGTCTCAATCACATATAGGTACCCATGGTGGATAATCAAAATTCCATATCGAAACCATAAGTTATGATTTTAGAGCATTCAATAGTTTTTCTTCTTTCAACACAACTAACCATGCCTCACTTGGCCATCTAGCCGTGTACCCCAAGCTAAGGACCAAAGAAGAAATTTTTCACCATTTTGTGTAAGATTCAAGTACTCCGAGGCAAGTATTGTTCCTAGTTTCTTCAAGGAAAATGAGAATGAAGTTTATTATGCTCACAATTAATGATTGTATCATGCGTGCAACTAAAATGGAAACGTCTAAGCTTTGTTGAAGAAAAGAATGTTTGCATATTGAAATCGATGATGCATGTGTACTTTTCTTGAATGAAATCATCAAACATACTTAGAGTAATACTGTGATATAGCATGCAAGATGAAATTGAATCATCCATAGGCCATTTAGGCTGTGCATGTCAAGAAGGAGAGATATTCACCAAACTTTCTAAACTTTGATGCTAAATGGTCGACACATGAGTGTACTCTGATAAAAAGTATACTAAGAACTCTCTCCATTGTCATTTGGATTCATGCATGCCATTTTCTTCATGTTCATATGTAGTAGAAGAGATTTCCATGGAAATAGAAGTTTTGTAGTCTCATAATGATACAAAATTATTCATTTCTTTATGCATGTATACAAAGATGGCATCTTTGAACATCATCATTGTTAACATCACCATTTTCCATGTTATAGGGGACAATCCATGAGTCTCTCACATAGGCCATGAAATCATCACCATCATCATGATGTGTAACTTGATCATCATGGTCTAAAAAAGTTTGATTCCATGGATGTTGTGTTTTATATGCTTGCATGTTCATTTTTAGCATGATCATCATCATAAACATTATCTTTGTGGTCAAGATTATATTTGTATGATGTGAGTTGAGCATGTTAAACTTTAGTATGTTGATGTACATTATGATCATCATCACAATATCTATAGTAGTTAAACTATGAAGACAGATTTTATCATCATTAGCCTCAACATTGAATGTTATATGTCGAATAATTTATTAAAATACCTCCTACTTTCGGCTAAAGGGCATAAAATATGTCACACTGATGCACAAATTTCCATTGGAGTATATTTCATGTTTATGATATGTAAATAAAAGGAAAAATCCATAAGCGTAACAATTACATAATATTGAAATTCCAAGAATTGGACTTGACTAGTTTTTGACCCAATGGCCATTTTGGCACCTAAAATGATGAATTACAGCCATGTAACAAATTCTATGAGACTAGATATTTATTATATGCCATATTTATGAAAAATGGACAAAATAAAACACTGCATGAAATTGGGGACTTTAATCTAGACAAATGGGCATAATTTCGGCCCTAGGCCCAAACTGAGTGCCATGTCATGCATTAATCTTTTCCTAGAATAGTCATATAAATTCTTGTAAAATATGTGTTGGAATAATATTATTATTAAAAGACAAGCACAAATGTTTCAATAGGGAGAAATAAAAAATAAAGAAAAGAATACACCAACTTTCGGCCCAAGGAGTATGGCTCAATCCAACATGATATTAATTACTTGATTAAATATAAGTATTACGTGCATAATATAAGAAAGCAAATAGCATAAATGCTTAACACCTCATATCAAGGGAACTAAATTATGCAAGTATGGTATCACACAGTCCAAAAGAAGACAAATTGGTCAAGTAATACAATCTAATTGAATAAATATTAAGTAAATACACTTGTGCACAAATAAGTACTAATTTCAATCAAGAACAACCATGAAGCTATTTACAGAAAAGAGACCTACGTCAAGTATTCCTTCATGCATGTTGTCCTAATGTTTTTCATCCCAATGAGTGTGGTTACGAACATGTTTATAAAATGAGTTCTGCATGAAATGTATTAAAGTTTACATGATTTAAGGAATTTGTACCGTGGGACGAATGATTCCACACGACTTATGCATGTATCCGTAGATGAGTGAAACAACTTGCCTGGGACAAGGGCTCTCTACGTATCTAAATACGCATGATATGCAGGCTGAGTGTAACACCTTACCCGGGGTAAGAGTTCTCTGCCTTTCTGTATGTCTGGGACTCAAGTTCTCTGCTATAACGCGTCAACGTTAGTCCTATGTAACACCGTGGTTAGACCATCGAGATTCATAGATGGTACTCATGGCCACTCGGGGAATTCGATATGTCGTGGGTACCATTCTTATGTTATGCAAAGTGCTATAGCCACTCATGTCATGTCAGGATTATTTATGTATGAAATGAAACGTTTTTCAAAAAAAGTTTTACAATGCATATGTCACGATCATGTCTCATGCACCTTGTAATAACTCTAAGTCATGAATATGGATAAGTTGAGACAAAGTATGATTAAAGAATGACGAGAACAAACCAAAGAAGATTGTACCCAAGAATAAAACAACTACGAGTTAAGACACAAATGTTTAACAGGAAAGTCTGTTTAATTTACGATGCTTTCTATTTGTAATAGCTATGCATGATATGATAACTGCTTTATTAGTTCAGCACTTACTCTATGCTTTATGATTTCAGCACTTACTCTATGCTTCATTATTCCTATTTACATTGAGTATTCTGATATCTATGTTACATCATACTCTACCACCCACTACCCTAGTCCCCATGTATGATCCACTTGACGAACCTAGGGGAAATACTTGCTGGCGCGATTTGTTATCGCTCACCCCTTTATTTCACCATGCAGATCCACAGGACTCTGAGCCAGAGTTTATCGAGGACGATCCTCGTGACTAGGAGTATGGAGGTAATTAGTAGCTGGCTACGACCTCTTTTGTATTTTGGAAATTCAGCTCTGTATTTTGATTTTTTGTACTCTGATGTACTTATGATACTCATGCGGATGTATTAGGATGTACTTATGTTGATGTATAATTCTGCATATGTTATTTTGCTTCTGCTCATGATTGCATGTTACTATGATTTGTACATGTAATTTATCGACACCTTGTATTTCTCGTTGTAGAGTACGGCGAATGCACCGTGCCGAGACCCTAGTTTTGGAGGGGGGGCACTACAAGTGGTATCAGAGTGCAAGGCTCTAGATCCACAGTGGACAACATAAGCAAATCAACAACAAGTACATAGGCGATGATTTTAGAACTTAAGATTAATCTTAGATAAGTGATCCAGCCTTAATATGAGTTAATTAGGGAGGTTCAGTAGGGTATAATATGAAGTATAACATAAGAAATTCTAAGTTAGATTTGATATGCATTTGGAAGTAATAACGATGATGTGACATCTTCTGTAGGATGACGTCACGATCGGATAGTCACACACCACCATCTTCCTCACCAGGGTTGGTCACAGTATCTTATCCAATTGGGGCGCCACTAACACCGGTCACACCACCTATGACACTTTCCGTAGAGGAAGCTTTTCGCACAGTCATGAACGCTATCTATTTGTGGATTCCGGTAGTCGCAGCATTGCACACAAATAGCTTGGAATCCAGTACCTACCCCTCCTCTATCCCAGTCGTAGACAGAGAAGCAATGGTTATTGCTATGGACTATTGGTGAAGACCCGATACCACATTTTCACAGAGAGCCTGATCCAGATGAGGCGGGGAATGGTTAGACAAGGTCGAGGATAGTTTCAGGCTGATACACGCACCTGATGAAATAAAAGCACATATTATATAGCCGTTCCTGATTGGGAGAGTAAGACAATAGTGGAGAACATATATTCAGTCTTTGACTCAGTCCGTGGCATGGACTGTGTTTATAGAAGAATTCTGTATGTTCTATCTCTCCACAGCATTGGTGATGCAGCGAGTGGAGGAATTTGACAGCCTGAAACAGGAAACCAATGTCTCTGTCTCCGAATACTACCGGTGTGTTTCACTTTAGGACGGTACGTTCCATAGATTATGAGCGACGATGCAATCAAGATAACCAAGTTTAGGTGCTGTCTCAACCCTTAGATTCGGGATTGGATGATAGGTACACACTCTGACACTTTCGAGAGATTTCTAGAGAACTGCTACAGAGTAGAACGAGCTATCACGTCATTAAATCGTAAGAAAAGGAACCAGGGAAATCAAACTGGAAGATGGTGCCCGTATTCACAGCAGACAATAATAAACCCTATATGCTCACAATGTTGGAAATGACATACAGGTGAATGCCATTTAGGAACAGATGCCTTCTTTGGATGCGGTGAAATAGGTCATCGGATAAGAGAATGTCCAAGAGGAAGAAGAGTGTCAGGAAGAAGAGAGTAATAGCAGGAAGGATTATTAAGGATGGACACGCATATTTAGAAGGCGTACTACCATAAGTTTTGGATATTGGGCGCAACCTAAGGTATGATAAGGATGCAATTTAGTATCAACCAGAAGTTTCAGAATCATTGCTTCGATTGGTTAATAATAGTTGAATTATACCTGACAAACTGCTGAAGCTAGGTAATCTTATAAAAGTCTCAATCACATATAGGTACCCATGGTGGATAATCAAAATTCCAGATCGAAACCATAATTTATGATTTTAAGAAAACATGTTTGAATCCCAACATCGGAAATTGTTACAACCTGAAATAGGAGTAGAATCAGTCGCTAATATTAACAGTGGACTATGACTGAAGAATCAAGTTTCGAGGACGAAACTTTTTATAAGGGGAGATGACTATTACAGCCCGTGCCCTTAGGCTAGGAGATAAAGGAAACAAAGGAAATTTCGATAGGAATTAAGTGCGATCATTGTACCGCACTGAGGGCAATAGGTATAGATAACCTAAATGAAACTTAAAAGCTATTAGGAAAATAGTGCAAAGGATAACTAAGGAAGCATATAAATACATAGAACAAATTTTATTCAAAAATTTACATAAAGGAAAAAAGGAAAATTGCACAAAGCAAGGTTAAAATAGTACGTTTCTACCCACTACCTCTGTCACCCGCCCCACCCATCCAAGACAAACTTGTCTTGTATTTTATTGTTTTAATGTAATATCTCCACACCTTAATTCACCCAATAATATTCCATGCATGCCTTACAACCCACTTACGACTTCTTCTATTTTCTTAATCTTTTCTTTGGTTTTTTTCATCATCGCCATTCTTACAACATGTAAGACCATTCCCCAATCATCTCCCATGCATGGCGAAAATTCCCTTACCTTTGTCCATTCTAAAACAAGATGAAATCATGACCCTTCCACCCATTTAGATAATTTTGGCCCTAGCAAGTAAAACAAAAAGGGAATTGCCTTTTATTTCCAACCAATATTCCATATTTCACTCTTGCACAAATCTTACACAAGCGAAGTAAACCACCGATATGATTTCATGCAACCTCTTTTCCTTCCACTCCTTTTCAAATCCAAGAAAAACCAATTATGCATTTCATTAACAATAATTTCAGCCAAAGTAAAGGAAGAAAGACATGAATATTCTTCTAATCTATTTCTTCCAATTTTATAAATGGTGCTATAATGTCACGTCTTATAATATGTAAGACAAACCCCCACTCATATTGCATGCAAAGACTTTTTCCTTCCACTGCCACCATTATCCAAGGAAACTCATCATTTCCCTTTCATCATTGGAATCTCGGCCAAGACATGGCTTTGGGACTAAAACTCTCATTTTGCAAGACCTCTTTCCATATAATTTCATTCTAGTTCCTTAATTTTTCTCTCTAGAAACACTTCTCTTCCCTCTTTCTTCTCTTACAAAGAATTACAACATTCATTCCTTCCTTCTAACCATGAACAACTTAGCAAGAAGGAGGGAATTTTCTTCAATCTTCAAGAGGGTACTCAAGTGTATAAGCCTCATAAGCACTAAGGTAAAAACCTATTATTCTCCTTATATATCCCTTCCATCCTTTAAATATAATCACAACACCTCTATCCTAGGCTCAACCGTGAGTTGCAACAAGGGGTAGAAGGAGTTTCTTCAGCTCACCAAGTAAGAATCTTAAAGCCATCTAAGGTAAGAATCATTTAGAGTTAGTTTTAGAGCATTTTTAAGTTTTTCTTCTTTCAACACAACTAACCATGCCTCACTTGGCCATCTAGGCCGTGTACCCCAAGCTAACGACCTAAGAAGAACTCTTTCATCATTTAGTGTAAGATTCAAGTACTCCAAGGAAAGTATTGTTCCTAGTTTCTTCATGGAAATTGAAAATGAAGTTTATTATGCTCACCAATAACGATTGGATCATGCATGCAACTAAAATGGAAACCTCTAACATTTGTTGAAGAAAAGAATGTTTGCATGTTGAAATTGATGCTGCATCTGTGCTTTTCTTGAGTGAAATCATCAAACATACTTAGAGTAATAATTTAAATAACATGCAAGATGAAATTGAATCATCCATAGGCCATTAAGGCCTTGCATGTCAGGAAGGAGAGATCTTCACTATACTTTCTAAACTTTGATGCCAAATGGTAGACACATGAGTGTACTCTGATAAAAAGTATACTAAGAACTCTCTCCATTGTCATTTGGATTCATGCATGCCATTTTCTTCATGTTCATGTGTAGTAGAAGAGATTTCCATGGAAATAGAAGTTTTGTAGTCTCATAATGCTACAAAATTATTCATTTCTTTATGCATGTATACAAAGATGTCATCTTTGAATATCATCAATGTTAACATCACCATTTTCCATGTTATAGGGGACGGTCCATGAGTCTCTCACATAGGCCATGAAATCATCACCATCATCATGATGTGTAACTTGATCATCATGGTCTAAAAAAGTCTGATTCCATGGATGTTGTGTTTTATATGCTTGCATGTTCATTTTTAGCATGATCATCATCATAAACATCATCTTTGTGGTCAAGATTATATTTGTATGATGTGAGTTGAGCATGTTAAACTTTAGTATGTTGATAAACATCATGATCATCATCACAATATCTATAGTAGTTAAAATATGAAGACAGATTTTATCATCATTAGCCTCAAGATTGAATGTTATATGTCGAATAATTTATTAAAATACCTCCTACTTTTGGCTAAAGGGCATAAAATATGTCACACTGATGCACAAATTTCCATTGGAGTATATTTCATGTTTATGATATGTAAATAAAAGGAAAAAATCCATAAGCGTAACAATTACATAATATTGAAATTCCAAGAATTGGACTTGACTAGTTTTTGACCCAATGGCCATTTTGGCACCTAAAATGATGAATTACAACCATGTAACAAATTCTATGAGACTAGATATTTATTATATGCCATATTTATGAAAAATGGACAAAATAAAACACTGCTTGAAATTGGGGACTTTAATCTAGACAAATGGGCATAATTTCGGCCCTAGGCCCAAATTGAGTGCCATGTCATGCATTAACCTTTTCCTAGAATAGTCATATAAATGCATGTAAAATATGGGTTGGAATAATATTATTATTAAAAGACAAGCATAAATGTTTCAATAGGGAGAAAGAAAAAATAAAGAAAAGAATACACCAACTTTCGGCCCAAGGAGTATGGCTCAATCCAACATGATATTAACCACTTGACTAAATATAAGTATTACATGTATAATATAAGAAAGCAAATAGCATAAATGCTTAACACCTCATATCAAGGGAACTAAATTATGCAAGTATGGTATCACAAAGCCCAAAAGAAGACAAATTGGTCAAGTAATACAATCTAATTGAATAAATATTAAGTAAATACACTTGTGCACAAATAAGTACTAATTTCAATCAAGAACAACCATGAAGCTATTTACAGAAAAGTGACCTACGTCAAGCATTCCTTCATGCATGTTGTCCTAATGGTTTTCATCCCAATGAGTGTGGTTACGAACATGTTTGTAAAATGAGTTCTGCATGAAATGTTTTAAAGTTTACATGATTTAAGGAATTTGTACCGCAGGAAGAATGATTCCATACGACTTATGCATGTATCCGTGGATGAGTGTGACACCTTGCCTGGGACAAGGGCTCTCTACCTATCTAAATACGCATGATATGCAGGCTGAGTGTAACACGTTGCCCGGGGTAAGAGTACTTACCTTTCTATTACGTCTATGACGTTCAGTATAGAGAGCTGCCTGATGTCTAGTCCTGGGAAAGGATGTCAGGGGCAAAATACGTTATCGCAGAGTGTAACACCGCATCTGGTGTTGTACCCAACGAAAATTGTACTGTACTTGAGACTCGTATGAAGTGGTGTAATAAAATTTTAGTTCTTCCAAGTGCATGTTATTTAATTTTATCACTTCTCTTTAATTATTTTTGTCCTTATAGTGAATACTATAGGAAATAGTATAATTATACAAGTATGTCTTACGGAGCATGTGAATTGACAAAAATGCCTCCCAACCCTTAGAAAAATTCGGCCAACATGAAGGATTCTAGAATGCTCCTTAAATTCTTAATATTCCATTTAGGATTCTAAGACTACTCTTGGAATAAAATAAAATAAGATAGAAAAATCAAGCATGGGAGACAAAGAATGATCAAAATGCAAGACACAAGAAGTGCTTTCTTCTTTCTAAGCACACATGAGAATCTCTTGCCTACTCCTTTTGACCCAACCACCGGCCACCCTTCCACTTCTACCCCATGAAGCTTTCTTCCATTTATCTAGAAGCTTCTCTTCATCTTCGACTCTCAAAACTCTCAAGAACTTGCCAAAGCAAACAACTAAAGACCCATTGAACACTTAGGAAATTTCCCCATCATCATCATTTCATACGGTTGATAGGAGCTAGGAAACTCAAAGCTACCTTCATCTTCAAGCTCCAAGTTTCCTCTAGGTGTGTAACATCTTAGCTCCCAAAATGAATTCTATTTTCTCTTAAATGTAAAGCTTAGAGTTTGGTTGTTTTACCTCACCAAAACCGTGAACCCTACATGGTCACTAGGTGAAGTTCCTTCAAGCTACTAGGTGGTACCAAGCATTTGATGGGTTGAACCTCTTGCAATCCTCATTTGAACACCAGTTTGGTAAGCTAATCAAGCTTCAAACTAGCCCCATTATGTCTTTAAATAGTAACTAACATTTACCTCCACTCTCTCTATCTCTCAACCGTATGGCATAGGAAGAGGTTGGAGGAGACTCTACTCAATTTCAACCAAGGCACAAGCTAGAAAAAGATCTAAACTCAAAGAGGCAAGTATACTCTAAGCAATCTTGATTGAATGATTTAATATATGGACGTCTTATGTGCTCAAACTTAAATATGCTATGAATTCTAATACTCACCTAAAACGGGCTCTTTGTTGTAGTCATTTGAAGGGTGAGTTAGTTTTGCTAAGAGTAGACTTTATTAGGTGCAAAATGTGCAAAGACGGCGTGTGCTATGTGTAAAGTTTCAAGGCTGTTTTTGTGTGATCTGTGTGTGGCTTCAAGACCATTTTAAAACTTGGAATGATTATGTTAAAGTAGATATTTAGTGGTTCGTAAGTCATTCTAGAGAAATAATGCTAGTTGGTGAGCCTTTGACAAGAAAAAGTGATAAAAGGTAAAACAACTGAAGTTGGACAGTTTTAAATGGTGTATTGTATTACCTGAAAATGAACCTTAGGAACGTGCAATTTAGCTAAATTTTGGTACGATGCTAGCCTTGTATGTTTATTAAATCTGTGAGTTGGAATTTCGGTAAAAGGACTTATGGTTTATCCTCAATGGAATTTTTAGTGACAACTGGTCACCACAGATTCTGCATGTACCCAGTTTTGGAAAAATAATTAAATGACCCATGTAAAGCTATTGGATTGCCCTGAAATTTTTATGGTAACTACCTAAGACATAGATGAACATGTCCATGTAAAGAAATTAGCCTGAGACCACTGTTTTAATGGGTGACAAATGAAAGGAATTTAGTGACACAAATCTGGAAAACAGGACAGCTTGATGGCATGTATGGTGAGGCTTAAATCTTGTTTATTTGGACTTGTATGTGATATTTGGACATGTGAATATTAATTCTTGGTGTGTTAACTATGTTTTCCAGGTGATGGACAAAATTAAATAAGATTTTATGGCTTTTAAACTATGGTAAGGACGGGTACTGCACTGCTGGATTCAGCAGTACCCCTTTTCAGTAAATTAATGATTTGAGGGTCTTCATCACCTCGAAACGTTACGAAATTTTAATGGCATGTAGATAAGACTCCATTAAGCATATGCGTGGCATAAGTTTATGAAAACATGCCCTGAACTGATAATCATGAGGTCGCATGAACATAGAGTGAGTGCTGGAATATTTTTCCAGCTTAAAGAACAAGTCCGTATATGTGTTAAATGATGAATTTAGGCCTAACTTGCATGTTGCATATCATGCATTGTATTGTCCATGTTCATGGAATTTATTAAACTAATTTTATGCCAAAGAAATTTACGAAAAGATCTTTTAAAGAAAAGATTTCAGTTTTGAAAGAAAGATTCCTGTTGGTATAATAGATTTATGGCCAGCGCGACCCGCTCTAGATCCTGGGTTAATTGATCTGATGATTAGTATGACCGTTCAGGCCCAGAGAGAATAGACCTGATTATGATGATTTATGACCGTTCAGGCCTGGAGAGAATAGACCTGATGATGATGATTTATGACCGTCCAGGCCTAGAGAGAATAGACCTGATGACAATAATTGATTGTATGACCGTTTTCAGACCCGGAAATAATAGATCTAAAGGGAATGGTATGACCGCCTCAGATACGTATATAATAGATCTAAACCCTCTCTACTCCTTGTTTTACGACAATGATGTTTTGAAAGAAAGAAAGATCCAATTATTTTTCATCTTATCATATTGCATCACATTTGCATATTCATACACATTTCATTTAATCGCTAGTCGAACGCTAGATGTACTGTTACTTAAGTTACGATCTTATTATTTTCTGTAGCCTAAGTTATGATCTTATCATCTTTTGTAGCTAAGTTATGATCTTACTATCTTTCGTCGCTTAAGTTATGATCTTATTTCCTTTGTGGCTAATGGATTGAAGGTCAGGTATGTTGGGAATCCGAATTCTTGGGATTTGGTTCTTGTGTATACTTTCTATTTAATTTTTTATTGTTTATGGTGTACTTGCTGGTGACTTTGTCACTCACCCTCTTATTTTTCCTCCAAGAGCCTACAGAAAACGGGATAGAGTGGATTGACGATGAGCCTAGAGTTCCATACCCGTAGACGTGCGAGAGGATGAAAACTTAAGGATTTTATTATGATGGTTTATGTTTGATGGACTTATGTTGGAGCAAACATTTCGGATTTCTCTTTTATTTTGAGGATATGGTTGTAGACGTTGTGTTGGATATTCGGAATGCTTTTTTTATTTAAAAGTTTTTATTCTGCCTAAGTTTTGCTTACCTATTGATATGTAAGCATGGAAGTCCATACATTTTGTTATGGACTATGACATGTTATGCATTGACGCCTGGTACTCTCCATAGTGAAATACGGCAGGCACACCGTACGTGGGCAGGCCGGTGCGGGGCGCTACAGGTGGTATCAGAGGCCAGACTCTAGATTTGGCCAGAATATAGAATTAAGCTATGATTTTAGAAATCTAAGTTTGACCTTAGACCTAAGTCATGATCCTATAAGAGTGTCGACCTTAGACTAGGATGAGTTAGACTGGAATTAGGACCCTAACCTAATGATGAAATCCTAGTAAATGAGATTTAAATCCGAATCTTATCTCTTTTTCTCGTTGTTCGAGATTCCTTTAAATTAAGAGTTGCCGGACCTTCTGCCAGATTGAGAGATTGCGTTTGAAATTAATTTAATTCTAGGAGCTGAGCCGATATCAAAGGCTCCTTACCGAATGGCCCTTGCTGAATTGAAAGAACTGAAGGAGTTGTTGCATGAGCTGTTGGAAAAGAAACTTGTCCACCCAAGTGTCTCGCCTTGGGGTGCTCCCGTGCTATTTGTGAAGAAAAAGGATGGAAGCATGCGTATGTGTATCGATTATAGAGAGCTCAACAAGATTACAATAAAGAACAAGTACCCACTGCCTAGGATCGACGATCTGTTTGATCAGCTTTGGGTAAGCAATTAAAAAAAATTATTTCAATAACAATTTTGTATTGAACCTTGTCTAAAGGTATCTTGGTACAGGGAGCACGAGTTTTCAGTAAAATTGGTCTTCGCTCTGGATATTTTCAATTCAAGATCAAAGTCGAGGATATTCCAAAAACCCCGTTCAGGACACGTTATGGGCATTACAAATTCCTTGTGATACCATTCGGATTGACGAACGCCCCCACGGCATTCTTGGACCTTATGAATCAAGTATTTCAAGAGCAATTGGACAAGTTTGTTGTGGATTTCATTGACGATATCTTTATTTACTCACCAGACGAAGAGTCTCATGCAGCCCATTTAAGGATCGTCCTTGACATCTTATGGAAGAAGGAGTTGTACGCCAAATTAAGTAAATGCGAATTTTTGCTACACATTGTAGATTTTCTGGGTCATGTCATATCTGATGATGGGATATCAGTAGATCTCAAAAGATTGAAGCAATAGATTGAAGCAATCACAGAATGGCCAAGGCCAACGAACTTTACAGAAGTATGGAGCTTTCTTTTTCTCACCGGCTATTATCGTAAGTTTTTTGAAGGATTCTCTTGGATTGGTATGCCTCTCACGCGATTTAAACAGAAGAAGACAAAGTTTGAATGGACATCGGATTGCGAAAGGAGCTTCACCGAGTTGAAGGATAAGTTGACATCTGCTCCAGTTTCGGCTCAGCCTATTTTGGGTGAAAGTTTTGTAGTGTATAGTGATGCCTCGAAAGACGGCCTTAGATGTGTGTTAATGCAGAAAGATCGAGTGATTACGTATGCATCTCGATAGCTAAAGCCGTTCGAGCAGAATTATCTAATACATGATCTTGAACTTGCAGCTGTAGTCTTTGCCCTAAAGATATGGAGACATTATCTGTACGGTGAAAGGTGCAAAATCTTTACGGATCATAAAAGTCTTAAGTACCTTTTCACCCAGAAGGAATTAAATATCCGTCAATACCGATGGCTAGAGTTGATGAAGGATTACGAACTCTCTTTCCAGTATCATTAGGGAAAGCCAATAAAGTTGCCGACGCCTTGAGTCGGAAGACGAGTCATCCATGGCAACCACTTTTGTAGCACGATATGGAAGAGTTTGACATGGAGGTAGTTGATTCCATTGATAATGTACTGGCTAAGTTGGTTTTGGTTCCTTCGTTAGGTGACAAAATTAGAGAGGGTCAAGGAAAAGATGAAGCTTTGAAGAAAATTAAGGATAAGTTGAAAATGAAGCCTTCTGAAGATTTTGAGGTCAAAAATGATGACAGTCTGTGGTTCAGGGGTCGATTGTGTGTACCCGATGATGACGATATAAAGAATGAAGTCCTTTGGGAAGATCATAATTCTCGTCTATCTATTCATCCCGGAGCCAACAAAATGTAATAAGATTTAAAGCAGAGATTCTGGTGGCATGGCATGAAGAAAAAAATTGCCGAATTCGTGGAGAAATGCCTAATTTGCCAGCAAGTGAAAGCAGAACATCAAAGACCCACTGGATTATTACAGCCTCTTGAAATCCCTGAGTGGAAACAGGATCACATAACTATGGACTTTGAGACTGACCTGCCAAGGACAAAGAATGGACATGATGCTATTTGGGTTGTAGTCGATCGTTTGACGAAATCTGTCTATTTCATGGCGATGTCAATCAAAGACTCTCTAGAGAAGATGGCTTCAATGTATATAGATCAGATTTTGTACCTGCATCGGATACCAATGAGTATTGTTTGTGACCGCGACCCTCGTTTTACTTCTCGATTTTGGACAGCTTTCCAGAAAGCGATGGGCACTGAGATACGGATGAGTTCAGCATTTCACCCTCAGAAGGATGGTCAATCGGAGAGGACCATCCAAACACTGGAAGATATGTTACGAGCTTGCATACTTGAATTCGGAGGAAGTTGGGACAAGAGTCTCAAGCTAGTGGAGTTTTCCTATAATAACACCCACCATCGATTCATTGGAATAGCTCCTTGTGAAGCATTGTATGGAAGAAAGTGCCGATCTCCACTTTACTGGGACGAAATTAGAGACAAGATTTTTACAGGACCTGACTTAGTGGAGCAGACCTGAGAGAAAGTGATAATTGTCAAACAAAGGTTGAAAACGGCCCAAGATAGAAGCAAAGTTTGGGCTGATGAAAGGCAGCGACCAGTGGAATTTCAGACAGGTGAAAAAGTGTTCTTAAAGGTGTCACCATCAAAGGGAGTGAAAAGATTTGGCATGAAGGGTAAACTAAGTCCAAGGTTTATCGAGCCATATGAAATTCTTGAAAGGATTGGAGAAATTGCTTATCGGCTAGCGCTACCGCCGTCATTGCCTCAGTTACATGACGTATTTCACGTATCCAAGCTTCGCCGGTACGTGCATGAGCCTAGTCATATCATCGAGGAGCAGCCTTTGAAAGTTGAAGCCGAAGTGTCATATCAAGAAGAGCCAGAGAGGATCGTTGACCGGAAGGAAAAGGCTCTAAGCAAATGATCTATTCCCATGGTTAAAGTGCAATGGAAGCACCATTCGGTTGATGAAGCCACTTAGGAGACGGAATAAAACATGAAGAACTTATACCCACATCTATTCGATTAGTGGTCTTAAGTTTCGAGGACGAAACTTGTGATAAGGGGGGATGATGTTGTACCCAACGAAAATTGTACTGTACTTGAGACTCGTATGAAGTGGCGTAATAAAATATTAGTTCTTCCAAGTGCATATTATTATGTTTTATCACTTCTCTTTAATTATTGTTTTCCCTTAAAGTGAACACTATAAGAAATAATATAATTATACAAGTATGTCTTATGGAGCATGTGAATTGACAAAAATGCCCTTCCAACCCTTAGAAAATTTCGTCCAACATGAGGGATTCTAGAACTCTCTTAAATTCTTAATATTCCATTTAAGATTCTAAGACTACTCTTGGAATAAAATAAAATAAGATAGAAAAATCAAGCATGTGAGACAAAGAATGATCAAAATGCAAGACACAAGAAGTCCTTTCTTCTTTCTAAGCACACATGAAAATCTCTTGCCTTCTCTTTTTGACCCAACCGCCGGCCACCTTTCCCCTTCTACCCCATGAAGCTTTCTTCCATTTAACTAGAAGCTTCTCTTCATCTTCAAATATCAACACTCTCAAGAACTTGCCCAAGCAAACAACTAAAGACCCATTCAACAGTTAAGCAATTTCCCCATCATCATCATTTCATACGGTTGATAGGAGCTAGGAGACTCAAGACTACCTTCATCTTCAAGCTCCCAGTTTCCGCTAGGTGAGTAACGTCTTATCTTCCAAAATGAATACCATTTTCTCTTAAATATGAAGCTTACATTTTGGTTGTTTTACCTCACCAAAACCGTGACCCCTACATGGTCACTAGGTGAAGTTCCTTCAAGCTACTAGGGGGAACCAAGCATTTGGTGGGTTGAACCTCTTGCAATCCTTATTTGAACACAATTTTGGTAAGCTTATCTAGCTTCAAACTAGCCCCATTATGTCTTTAAATAGTAACTAACATTTACCTCCACTCTATCTCTCTGAACCATATGCCATAGGGAGAGGTTGGAGGAGATTCTACTCCATTTCAACCAAGGCACAATCTAGAAAAGATCTAAGCTCAAAGAGGCAAGTATACTCTAAGCAATCTTGACTTATTTGTGAAGTGTATTCTTGAATGACTAGCCATTCTAGGATATGAATCTTAGTTGAAGACTCTAAGTACCAAACATGAGAAATTATTGGTTTCATAAGAGAAAGTGTTTGCATTTGGGTGATTCTCTCTATGGATGTGTTGCATGCCTAATGTAAATATGGTATGAGACATCTTTCTCTCAATAGGGGACGGTTTTTAAGAGCCAAATGGATAGTAAACTAGTTCTTAATAAGAATGGACTTTATGAAGCAAAAGATGTATGAAAATGACATGATTGAATGATTTACTATATGGACGTGTTATGTGCTCAAACTTGAATATGCTATGAAGTCTAATACTCACCCAAAACGGGCTGTTTGTGGTAGTCATTTGAAGGGTGAGTTAGTTTTGCTAAGAGTAGACTTTATTAGGTGCAAAATGTGCAAAGATGGCGTGTGCTATGTGTAAAGTTGCAAGGCTGTTTTGGTGTGATTTATGTGTGGCTTAAAGACCATTCTAAAACTTGGAATTATTATGTTAAAGTAGATATTTAGTGGTTTGTAAGTCATTTTAGAGGAATAATGCTAGTTGGTGAGCCTTTGACAAGAAAAAGTGATAAAAGGTAAAACTACTGGAGCTGGACAGTTTTAAGTGGTGTATTGTATTACCTGAAAATGAACCTTAGGAACGTGAAATTTAGCTAAATTTTGGTAGGATGCTAGACTTGTATGTTTATTAAATCTGTGAGTTAGAATTTCGGTAAAAGGACTTATGGTTTATCCTCAATAGAACTTTTAGTGACAACTGGTCACCACAGATTCTGCATGTACCCAGTTTTGGAAAAATAATTAAATGACCCCTCTTAACCTATTGAATTGCCCTGAAATTTTTATGGTAACTACCTAAGACATAGATGAACATGTCCATGTAAAGAAATTAGCCTGAAACCACTGTTTTAATGGGTGACAACTGAATGGAATTTAGTGACACAAATCTGGAAAATAGGACAGCTTGATGGCATGTATGGTGAGGCTTAAATCTTGTTTATTGGGCTTCTATGTGATATTTGGACATGTGAATATTATTCCTTGGTGTGTTAACTATGTTTTCCAGGTGATGGACAAAATTAAATAAGATTTTATGGCTTTTAAACTATGGTAAGGACGGGTACTGCACTGCTGGATTCATCAGTACCCCTTTTCAGTAAATTAATGATTTGAGGGTCTTCATCACCTCGAAACGTTACGAAGTTTTAATGGCATGTACACAAGACTCCATTATGCATATGTGTGGCATAAGTTTATGAAAACATGCCCTGAACTGATAATCATGAGGTCGCACGAACATAGAGTGAGTGCTGGAATGTTTTTCCAGCTTAAAGAACAAGTTGGTATATGTGTTAAATGATGAATTTAGGCATAAGTTGTATGTTGCATATCATGCATTGTGTTGTCCATGTTCATGGAATTTATTAGGCTGAATTTATGCCAAAGAAATTTAAGAAAAGATCTTTTAAAGAAAAAATTTCAGTTTTGAAAGAAAGATTCCTGTTGGTACAATAAATTTCTGGCCAGCGCAACCCGCTCCAGATCCGGGGTTAATTCATCTGATGATGAATATGACCGTTCAGGCCCGGAGAGAATAGACCTGATTATGATGATTTATGATCGCTCAGTACCAGAGAGAATAGACCTGATGATGATGATTTATGACCGTCCAGGCCTGGAGAGAATAGACCTGATGATGATGATTGATTGTATGATCGTTTTCAGACCCAGAAATAATAGATCTGAAGGGAATGGTATGACCGCCTCAGATTCGGATATAATAGATGTGAATCCTCTCTACTCCTCGTTTTACAACGATGATGTTTTGAAAGAAAGAAAGATCGAATTAATTTTCATCTTATCATATTGCATTAAATTTGCATATTCATACACATTCTCAGGAGATTAATGGATAAGTATATGGAGAAGAAGCGCGATTTACATATGGTTTTCATCGATCTTGAAAAAGCATATGATAGTGTGCCGTGTAGCCTGATATGGGATAGTCTGGAGGCAAGAGGGATCCCTATGAAGTATGTAGACATAATTAGAGATATGTATGCTAGGACAAAAACAACTGTTGGTACGGCTGTGGGGAATACAGACTTCTTTCTGGTGGAGATCGGTCTCCATCAAGGGTCTGCATTGAGCCCATTTCTTTTTGCAGTTGTCCTTGACGAGCTGTCAAAGTCGATACAGGAGGCAGTTCCGTGGTGTATGCTTTTTGCTGACGATAATGTCTTAGTCGCAGAAAGTAGACATATCCTGAGTATGAGAGTAGAGCAGAGGAGAGATGTTTTAGAGAGAAAAGGCTTAAAGATTAGCCGTTCTAAGACTGAGTACCTGCACTGCGACTTCAACGGTGTAGCAGACAGTGAGGATAACCAGCTCACCATCGATGGTCAAGTGGTACCATAGGTAAGTAAGTTTAAGTACCTAGGATCATTTGTGTAGCAGAATGGCGACATAGATAATGATGTAGCACATCGAGTTCAAGCAGGATGGTGCAGATGGAGGGCGGCCTCAGGGGTGCTGTGTGACAAAAAGTTCCCAACTAAATTAAAGGGAAAATTTTATAGGATGGCAGTTCGACCGGCAATGCTATATGGGACAGAGTGCTGGGCCATCAAGAGGTCACAACTACAGAAGATGGAAGTGGAAGAGATGAAAATGTTAAGATGGATGTTTGGGCATACAAGGCTAGACCGGATCAGAAACAAGGTGTTTCGTGAAGGGTTAGGTGTGGCTAGTATAAGGGAGGAAAGATTGAGATGGTTTGGGCATGTCAAGCGAAGACAGACAACGACATCGGTCAGCAATTGAAAGCCTCACTGTAGAGGGAAACAAGAGTAAAGGCAGGCCCAAACTGACTTGGGATGAGCAGATAAGGCACGACTTACTAGATTTGCACCTCTCTGAGGACACGGTCCAGGATAGGAGTTCATGGAAACACAAGATTAAGGTTAACAAGGTATAGGTCATATATAGGGACACTTTAGAGTATATTTAGGGACATAGATAGGCATAGACACTATCTACACTTTAGGTTGACTTTCCACTTGGTGGCGTATGTTTTACCGTTGTTTTACATTACATGTACATATATACGTGATGTGTATTTTAATATCGAAAGGCCTTTATTCGTATTTCTTGAATTTACCCACTAACACACTAGCACAACATATCCCTATTATCATGTCATTTATGCAGGTATAGCCGGGGGTCTCATTGGAAGGAGACTCTCTATCCCTTGGGATAGAGGTATTGTCTGCCTACCACTTACCCTCCCCAGACCCTAATGATAGTTTTTGCTGTCGTTGGGATATACTGGGTCCGGATGATGATGATGATACACAATGCATTTAATCGCTAGTCAAACGCTGCATGTATTGTTACTTAAGTTATGATCTTATTATTTTCTATAGCCTAAGTTATGATCTTATCATCTTTCGTCACCAAGTCATGATCTTACTATCTTTCGTCTCTTAAGTTATGATCTTATTTCCTTTGCGGCTAATGGATTGAACGTCAGGTATGTTGGGAATTCAAATTCTTGGGATTTGGTTCTTGTGTATACTTTCCATAGAATTCTTGTTTGTTTATGGTGTACTTGCTGGTCACTTTGTCATTCACCCCCTTATTTTTCCTCCAAGAGCATGCAGGAAATGGGGTAGAGTGGATTGACGATGAGCCTAGAGTTCCATACCTGTAGACGTGCGAGAGGATGGCAGCTTAAGGATTTTATTATGATGGTTTATGTTTGATGGACTTATGTTGGAGCAAACATTTCGAATTTCTCTTTTATTTTGCGGATATGGTTGTAGACGTTGTGTTGGATATTCGGAATGCTTTTTTTGTTTAAAAGTTTTTATTCTGCCTAAGTTTTGCTTACCTGCTGATATGTAAGCATGAATGTCCATACATTTTATTGTGGACTATGACATGTTATGCATTAACGCTTGATACTCTCCGTAGTGAAGTACGGCAGGCGCACCATATGAAGGCAGGCCGATGCGGGGCGCTACATCTGGGACTCGGGTTCTCTGCTATAACGCATCACCGTTAGTCCTATGCATGTATGATGTAACAGCATGGTTAGACCATCGAGATCCATAGATGGTACTCGTGGCTACTCGGAGAATCATTTCGATATGTCGTGGGTACCATTCTTATGTTATACAAAGTGCTATAACCACTCACGTCATGTCATGCTTATGTATGTATGATATCAAACGTTTTTCAAAAAGTTTTACAATGCATATGTCACGATCATGTCTCATGCCTTCTCTAATAACTCTAAGCATGAATCTGGATAAATCGAGACCAAGTATGATTAAAGAAAGACAAGATCAAACCAAAGAATATTGTGCCCAAGAATAAAGTAACTACGAGTTAAATCACGAATGTTTAATAGGAAATTCTATTTAATTTTACGATATTTGTAATAGGTATGCATGATATGATATCTACTTTATTATTTATGCACTTACTATATGCTTTATGATTTCATCACTTACTCTATGCTTCACTATTTCTGTTTAAATTGTGCATTTTGATATCTGTGTTACACCACACTGTACCACCCACTATCCCAGTCCCCATGTATGATCCACTTGACGAACCTAGGCAGAAATACTTGATGAGCGATTTATATCGCTCACCCCTTTATTTCACCATGCACATCCACAGGACCCCAAGCCAGAGTTTATCGAGGACGAGCCTCGTGACTAGAAGTATTAGTAGCTAGCTACGGCCTCTTTTGTATTTTTGACATTTAGCTCTATATTTTGATATTTTGTACTCTGATATACTTATGATACTCATGCGGATGTATTAGGATGTACTTATGTTGATGTATAATTCTGCTTGTGTTATTTTACTTCCGCTCATCGCTGCATGTTACTATGATTTTTACATGTAAGTTATCAATGCCTTGTGCTTCTCGTAGTAGAGTACAGTGGGTACACTGTGCCAAGACCCTAGTTCTGAGTGGGGCGCTACAAAATTCGTATGTATTTGGAGTGTATATTGCATGTCCATCTTTGTATGGTAAGTATATGACATGTCGGTGATAGTTCGGTAGTCATTTGATATGGCGATTTTCGGTTTACGAACTTGTGGCATGTCGGCATATTTTAGGAAGCTTGATGACATGGAATATATGACTTGGAATATGAATATACTCAAAAGTATGATGTGTATATGGTAGCTTGATGTTGACGTATGTTGATGACGTGTCGATGGAATGTCAGGATAGAAATATATAGCTTGTTATGTAGCGCCCCGCCCGGGACTAGGGTCTCGGCACGGTGCACCCATCATACCCTGCTACGAGAAGTGTAAGGCGTCGATAACATTTATGTACATATCGTCATAACATGTATCGAATAGCGAAAGCATAGCAACATAAGCGGAAATAAACATCGACATAAGTTTATACTAATACATCCAAAGTAGTGTCATCAATACATCACTAATACAACATATCATAAGTACAAAGCTGAATAACAAAATACAAAAGATGCCACTGCTGGCTACTAGTCAGCTCTCCACACCTAGTCTCGAGGGTCATCCTCTATGAACTCTAGCTCAGGGTCCTGTGGGTCTGCTTGGTAAAATAAAGGGGTGAATGATAACGAATCGCTCAGCAAGTATTTCTGCCTAGATTCGTCAAGTGGATCATACATGTGTAGAAATATGAGGGTTTGAGTGATTTTAAAATAAGAAATTTGAATATATATTTATATATATAACGTTAAGTATATATATATACACAAGTGTACATGTATGCATGATAACTTGCCTTATTTACCTCATATATTATGTTGCCGTACTAACGAGCCATGAAGCTTTAAAGCTTACATCATATGGCGAACATTTGTTGAGTTTATACTATTTTCAGGTGCCACAATTAATGAACTAAAATAGTTCATTAAGTGAAGTACTTAGTTTAATAAACTAAGTAGTTCATTAAAGGAAGATGCATTTGGAAAAGGCTTAAAGGCAACATGGCTATGGAAGGAAAGTCTTCTCCTCCTCCACACATCAATGTCACACGTTTTTAATACATATATATATACTATATTTTCAGATTTTTAAAAAAGGCACATACACATTTATTCCAACGTACTATTGACACGTTATATATCTTACGAACGTACGTTTACGTCACACCACTATACTTAACTCATATTTATGAGTATATTCAGATCTTATATCATATGATATAAGATATGGTGATGACAAGTTAAATACGACACGATAAAAGGTTCTAAACCGAAATTTGTCGTATCAGGCGATACCGAAACTTCGCCAACGTGTCACGTACTTGCCATAAATAAATGGCCAGCCCATATACATCAAAATTCATTAAAAATTTCGTGCCATACACTGTTTATTGAGAAAAAAAATACTTTCCATGTTGGCACACACAAATCACCCCACATTTAGGCCAAAATGTGAAGATTCCAATTTTATTTTGTCACATATTTATGGTACCACTTTAAATCAGCCAAGTGCTGAAAATTAAAGTATATATTATATATATTATGTATAACATAATATATATAGCATGTGCAAAAGTTGGAATTTAAATTAGAGAAAAATCGGGTAATCGATAGATATCGAAAATTCGGTTTTCTACGCACTTGACATGGAACGTTTTTCTTGAACATGATGTGGCACGTATCTAGACACTTTTTATATATAATATACATCTTAAAGTGTTCTGGAAAATTAAATTAAGGGCTGATTGGAATATTACATGTGTATAATATTAAATGTGCACTATTTTACAAAGTTAGCAAAAATAAATTTCAGCACATGCATATACACACCAAAACGTCACCCTAGCTGAAATGGAGCACATGTGGAGCCTAGTTGGCATGTTGATTGGTCAAGAATCAATCATACAATGTTGATGAATCAAAGAGAGAAGCTACAAAAGGTAAGTTTTCAACATATACCTCTCTTATGTCACATGCTGAAAATTTCAGCATGTCACACTAGTGTTGGACGATTTCTTCATCATTAAGGAGTATATTTTGTTAATTTTGCATTAAGGAATAAATCAAATGAGTTATGGAAATGATTTGAAATGTATTTAGTGTGATATTCTTTATATCACACATGCTGAAATTTTTCAGCATGTGTGAAGATGGTGTGGGCGAATCTTGCCCTATATTGGTGTCCAAATTCATTCTTAATCTTGTAGCAAGACTTGCCTTAAATAATGGATGAATTTTTATGGAAGAAATTCAAAGAAAAATGGAAGAAATTCAGTTTTAATTGCATATGGTAAATGCTGAAAATTTCAGCATTAACACTATGATATGGCCGATTTTTTCAAGGGTGGAAGGGAGGATTTTTGTGTCTCAAACTTTATGACATATTGTGACTATTTTGGCATGATTTGATAATTGATTATTTGGCATATATTTAGTGTTTTTTTTCAGAATATCCATGTCATCAAATGATGACAACATTGAGCAAATCAAAAGATGCCAAGTAAGCAATGACTAAATGATGGTCCAATGGAGTGATGCCAAGTAAGCAAAATGTTGTCACCATGATGTCTCACACTCTCTCAAGCAATTAAAAGGAAAGTTTCAAGAGGGGAGAAGAGGTATAGGGGACGGCTTGGACTTGATTAAAAAAGAGAAGAGAAGAACAAACAAAAGCAAGACCAAGAATCATATTCAAAAGTGATTAAAGTGCAAAAGCTTTCTTCTCCTACACTTTCTTTCTTTCTTCTCTTGTAAAAAGCCTATTGTATTTCATATCTTTCATCTTTGAATAGGCTTCATAGAAACCACCATTCATACATCTTTGTACAAGATTGATCAAGGTGTGATCAATCTTCATTCTAGCGAGGTGGTGGTGTTCGTGCAAATTGTATTCACAATACAAGGTTTGTAAAGGGTTGGAGTTAAGGTGTAACTCTATCAACCCTGCGGTAAGGTGTACTGCGTGTGTGAAATTAGTGTGAACCAAGGAAGGTGTTCCTTGAAGACTGGAGTAGGTTGTTTATAACCGAACCAGTATAAAATTCTTGGTGCAATTTACTTTCTGCATTTACGTTTCAGTTTCTACGCTGTTTACTTATATTGTTGACGTTCGCAAAAATAGTAAACGTTTTCTAAAAATTATAAAATTTTCCAGAAACATACATAAACGTTCTAGGGTTAATTTGGCACAAGTTTCAACCCTTTTGGACAAGTATAAGTCATCCAAACATCAAAAGTTCTGAGACTTGTGCAGTCTGATTTTCAGACTTGCAAAGGTTGAGACTTTGGATGTATTTGACCTACTTCCTAAAAGAATTTTCAAAAACTGTTTTAACCCATTGAAATATAGTGTGTGAAGAGTTATTGGTCAAATTTTCAGATCATTTGGACATTCACACAATTAGGAATTAATTTTTCAAAACCATCTACCGTTTCTGGCAGAATTGCACAATCTGAGTGCCAACGGTTTTTGAAGGGGTTAAAGGTTGAATTTTGATTTGAAATTTTTAGGGGACCCTCACAACATCTGAGGCTAAGTTCTCTCAAAATTTCATAATTTTTGGAGACCTCTAACCTAGTTTTTAAATCGTTCTAAAACTGGTACTGAAAACAGAATCTGTTTTCAGAACTTGAATTGGTTAGGTCTAAAGAAATTTTAAAAACCATATTTTCCGCACCACCTATTCAACCCCCCCCCTTCTAGTGGTGCCTTGCAGATCCTACAAGTGGTATCAGAGCGCAGGAATACTCGCTACAAGGAATCCAACGATTCAGTGAGATGGCATCCACAAATCTCAAAACCGAACAAGAAGGTATGTCAAGCCAAAGGCCTCCACTCTTTGACGGTGAGTCTTTTATTCAATGGAAACTTAGGATGAAATTATTTCTTATGGCTATAGACATAGACCTTTGGTCAATAATTGAAGATGGTCCATATGTCCCGTCTAAATTGTCCACTGTAGATGGAGTCACACTAAAAGTAATTAAAACAAGACAAGACTATACTAGTGAAGACAAAAAGAAACTGAGTATGAATGCTAAGGCCATGCAATTACTCTTAAATGGCTTAAGTATGAGTGAGTCTAGTTATGTGTCCAATTGTTCGAGTGCACAAGAAATGTGGAGAATCTTAGAAATGAAACACGAAGGCACGAGTCAAGTAAAAGAGTCTAAAATTAATATGCTTATGTCTACTCTTGAGTCTTTCAAGTTGTTGCCTAATGAGTCAATTGTTGATATGGATCTTCGCTTGACTAACATCTATAACTCCCTTGAGTCTCTTGGTAAGGCCTTTACAACGCAGGAAAAAGTACAGAAAGTCCTACGAGCCTCCCTTCAGAATGGGATCCTAAAGTGACTGCCATAGAAGAAAGCAAGGAGACTAAGTCAATAAAAATGGAAGAACTCATTGGTTCACTAAAAGTGTATGAAAACAAACTCATTATTCGGAAATCGGAATCAACCAAACAAGGTAAGACAATTGCTTTCAAATCAAATGAATACGTCTCCCCTCCCTCCGATCACGTAGAAGATAGTGATTCCGAGTCGGATAATGATGACTTAATTCTATTGGCTAAAGGACTAAGAAGATTCATGAGAAAATCATTTAGAAATAAAAACAAGGGCACTACATCTAAGAGAAATAAAAACAAGTCAAATGATAAGGACATTAAATGTTATGAATGCGGCAAACTCGGACACTTATCATATGATTGCCCAAACAAAGAAAAGCAAACAAATAAGTACCCTGACAAGGAGCGGAACAAAAATAGACCCGTCTCAGATCCTAAGCAAAGGAAACGTGCACTAAAGGCCTCCACATGGAGTGATTCATCAGACTCTGAATCTGAGACCGAAGAGGAGACCGCTCAAGTTTGCTTCGCTTCAAAGGCGTCTAATGAGGTATCATCTGACTCTGACTCTGACTCTGAACCTTCTTACGATGATCTATTTAGTCAATATCTTGAGTTACATAAATTTACTAAGACTCTCGCAAAAGAAAAGAAACGTTTAATTGAAGACAAGAAACTGTTAGAATCTTCTAACGAGAATCTTGTCGCTCAATTAAGCGATTCAAAGAAAGAGTCTTCATGTGTCATCACTGCATTAAAAACCGAGATCTCATCATTAACTTCTCAAAATAGTGAAATGAAATCCGAGATTTCAAATTTGAAATCAAGGAATACAGATTTAGAGAAAATGATGAAACAATTCGATACAGGGTCAAACATGCTGCATCGCATCATATTATCACAAAAGCATGACAGTGACAAAACTGGATTGGGGTACGTTGATACTAACGAAGTATCAACCAAACCAACCAAGTTTGTTGTGTCTAAAAAGGTAGACACCCCTAAGCATCAAGTGGCGTCTAAGATGACGCAAAAAGCGCCCCCTTCCACACGCCCCACTCCCTCATATCATGTGAAATATAATGTTGTACCATATAGATATGAGAAGAAGAGATCAATGCATACACGGAATACATATCATCCACGCACTACGCACACGCACACAAGGACATATCACAAACGTCCTTCATATAATGAGTATAGAGGAGTCCTTGGGCAAAGACCCAAAGTACATGCACCACATGTATACTATATTGCACCTTCATCTACATTCTTGCCATTTGATAGACCGAGAAGGATCACCCAAGTATGGGTACCGAAAGGTACCTTTACCAAAAGGTGATTAACTAACTCGAAAGGACCCAAAATTAAAAGGGTACCTAAATCACCTTTTTACATTGCAGGGAGACCACTCATCAAAAGACACATCAATAAAGTGGTTCCTTGACAGTGGTTGCTCGAGGCACATGACGGGTGACCCGAGCCTATTCTCCAAATTAAAGAAGGTCACAAAAGGCGGATCTGTGACCTTTGGAGACAACAATGAAGGCAAGATCATTGGTAAAGGTACGATTGGAAATCCGAACACACTCCAAATCTCCAACGTGTTTTTGGTAAGCAACTTATCTTACAATCTTCTTAGTATTTCTCAATTTGTTGACAATGGTTTCAATGTGTGCTTTACTCACCCTTATTGTAATATAATAGATAAAAATGGAGAAACCGTTTTAAAAGGAAAACGTGAAGGAAATATATTCACACTATCTATGGATGATGTAGTAGATGCCAAAGTTAAATGTTTTATGTCAAATGAACCCAATGTGAACTTGTGGCATAGACGTTTAGGACACATAGGTATTTCTACACTAGAAAAATTGCAACGAAAGAACCTAGTACGGGGATTGCCTAAGCTTGATTTAGACAACTTTCAGTTGTGTGAATCTTGCATAAAAGGCAAACAAACACGTGAGTCACTCAAGCCTAAAAATGAGATAAGCACGACTAGAATACTAGAACTATTGCATATCGATTTGTTTGGTCCTAGTCGCACTACAAGCCTTGGTGGGCGTCACTATGCATGCGTAATTGTTGACGACTTTTCTCGCTATACTTGGACTTTATTTCTTGCACATAAGGATGATAGCGCCGTAGAAATCGCTAAATTAATTAAACAACTTGAAAATCAATACGGCGTAAATGTGAAAAGAATAAGAAGCGATAGAGGCGGTGAGTTTAAAAATAAAGAGATGATTTCATTTTGTGAAGAAAAAGGAATTAAACATGAGTTTTCGCCACCTAGAACTCCACAATTAAATGGAGTAGTAGAAAGAAAGAATCGCACACTACAAGAAATCGCTAGAACCATGCTTTGCGAAAATAAATTGCCTAGATTTCTGTGGGCGGAAGCCGTAAATTGTGCATGCTATATTGTAAATCGCCTATCTATAAGAAAGAAAATAAACAAGACGCCTTACGAAATTTTGAATGATCGTATGCCTAAGATAGATTATTTTCGTGTGTTTGGATGCAAATGCTTTGTATTGAATACAAAAGATAACTTAGATAAATTTGAATCCAAATCGATTGAGTGCATTTTTATTGGGTATTCCATAAATTCAAAAGCATATAGATGTTATGATCCTCTCACTAGACAAATCATAGAATCTATTCATGTTAAATTCAATGAATTTGGAGAAATTGATAAAGAAAAGGAATATGATGATGATTTTGAATTGAAACCTGCTTTAGATGAAGAAAATGATTCTTTTGATATGCATGAGATGAATGAAACACTAGAAATGCATGATCATATAGAAATGCATGATAACTTAGAAAATAATCAACCAAGATGGCATAGAGATCACCCACATGATCTCATCATAGGCGACATCACTCACGGTGTGCGACCACGTAGAAGAATCACTTCGGATGAAATAAATGAATTTCATGCTATGATTTCTGAAATTGAGCCTAAGAATGTGCATGATGCTTTGAGTGATTCATCTTGGATTGATGCTATGCATGACGAACTTAATCAATTCGTTAGAAATGATGTATGGGATTTAGTGCCACGACCACAAGATAAGACAATAATAGGCACAAAGTGGGTGTTTAGGAACAAAATGAATGAAGAAGGAAAAGTCGTTAGAAATAAAGCAAGACTCGTAGCTCAAGGATATAATCAAGAAGAAGGCATAGACTACGATGAAACATTTGCACCCGTAGCACGTTTAGAAGCCATACGACTCTTACTTGCTATTGCATGCATGAAAGATTTTAAATTGTATCAAATGGACGTCAAAAGTGCTTTTCTGAATGGATTTATACAAGAAGAAGTATACGTGAAACAACCACCCGGTTTTGAAGATTTGAAACATCCCGATCACGTGTACAAACTAAAGAAGGCACTATATGGACTAAAGCAAGCGCCTAGAGCATGGTATGATCGTTTTGCTACTTTTCTTTTAGAAAATAATTTTAAACGTGGTACTATAGATAGTACACTATTTTTGAAACAAGAAAAATCAGATTTACTTATTATTCAAATTTACGTAGATGACATTATTTTTGGTTCTACCTCACATAGACTCGTTAAGGATTTTGAAAATTGTATGAAAGCTGAATTTGAAATGTCTATGGTTGGTGAACTTAATTATTTTCTTGGCTTGCAGATTAAGCAAACGAGTAAAGGAATTCATATAAGCCAAGCTAAGTACGTAAACGACATGATCAAGAAATTCAATTTTGAAAATTTGAAACCATCCCCCACGCCTATGAGTGTCACTACTAAATTAGACAAAGATGAACATGGTAAAGATGTTGATAATGGATTATATAGATCTATGATAGGTTCTTTACTATATTTAACTGCTAGTAGGCCTGACATCATGTTTAGCGTATGCATGTGTGCTCGTTTTCAAAGTCAACCTAAGGTGTCACACTTAAATGCGGTAAAAAGAATATTCCGCTATATTAAGCACACGCCCACCTTAGGTATTTGGTACGATAAGGATTCTACATTCGATTTACATGCTTATACTGATGCAGATTATGGTGGCTGCAAGATAGATAGAAAAAGTACGAGTGGAACTTGCCAATTTATAGGAAATTCCCTTATTTCATGGTTTTCCAAAAAGCAAGCAAGTGTTGCTTTGTCCACTACTGAGGCTGAGTATATGGCTCTTAGCCTTTGTTGCACACAGTTGTTGTGGATAAACAACAACTTTCGGACTTTGGAATTACCGTAGATAAAATTCCTATATATTGTGATAGTATGAGTGCAATAAATTTGTCTAAGAACCCCGTATTACACTCTAAGGCTAAGCACATAGAAGTTCGCTATCATTTTCTTCGTGATCACGTTAATAATGGTAATATTGTCATAGATCACGTACGCACAGAATCACAAGTAGCGGATATATTTACTAAGGCCTTAAATCAAGCCACATTTGAATCTCTTCGCTCTAAATTAGGCATGATTCCTGTTGATGTGATTTAATATTTGATTCACTTTCCTTTTTGACAGGAATCTTTTGATTAACTTTCCAAAATAAAGGGGGAGAGAAAAGCATGATTTAAGATAGAAATTTAAGGGGGAGAGATCACTGATTGATCCTAATTGCATAAATCAAGGGGAGCCGGATTTGAAATTCGAAATTCAAATTTCAAATCTGTGCACAATTCGAGGGGGAGAGACAACACTTAAATCATGTACACTTGTTATTTTGAAAATCATCAAAAGGGGGAGATTGTAGAAATATGAGGGTTTGAGTGATTTTAAAATAAGAAATTTGAATATATATATATATATATATAACGTTAAGTATATATATATACACAAGTGTACATGTATGCATGATAACTTGCCTTATTTACCTCATATATTATGTTGCCGTACTAACGAGCCATGAAGCTTTAAAGCTTACATCATATGGCGAACATTTGTTGAGTTTATACTATTTTCAGGTGCCACAATTAATGAACTAAAATAGTTCATTAAGTGAAGTACTTAGTTTAATAAACTAAGTAGTTCATTAAAGGAAGATGCATTTGGAAAAGGCTTAAAAGGCAACATGGCTATGGAAGGAAAGTCTTCTCCTCCTCCACACATCAATGTCACACGTTTTTAATACATATATATATACTATATTTTTAGATTTTTAAAAAAGGCACATACACATTTATTCCAACGTACTATTGACACGTTATATATCTTACGAACGTACGTTTACGTCACACCACTATACTTAACTCATATTTATGAGTATATTCAGATCTTATATCATATGATATAAGATATGGTGATGACAAGTTAAATACGACACGATAAAAGGTTCTAAACCGAAATTTGTCGTATCGGGCGATACCGAAACTTCGCCAACGTGTCACGTACTTGCCATAAATAAATGGCCAACCCATATACATCAAAATTCATTAAAAATTTTGTGCCATACACTGTTTATTGAGAAAAAAAAATACTTTCCATGTTGGCACACACAAATCACCCCACATTTAGGCCAAAATGTGAAGATTCCAATTTTATTTTTGTCACATGTTTATGGTACCACTTTAAATCAGCCAAGTGCTGAAAATTAAAGTATATATTATATATATTATGTATAACATAATATATATAGCATGTGCAAAAGTTGGAATTTAAATTAGAGAAAAATCGGGTAATCGATAGATATCGAAAATTCGGTTTTCTACGCACTTGACATGGAACGTTTTTCTTGAACATGATGTGGCACGTATCTAGACACTTTTTATATATAATATACATCTTAAAGTGTTCTAGAAAATTAAATTAAGGGCTGATTGGAATATTACATGTGTATAATATTAAATGTGCACTATTTTACAAAGTTAGCAAAAATAAATTTCAGCACATGCATATACACACCAAAACGTCACCCTAGCTGAAATGGAGCACATGTGGAGCATAGTTGGCATGTTGATTGGTCAAGAATCAATCATACAATGTTGATGAATCAAAGAGAGAAGCTACAAAAGGTAAGTTTTCAACATATACCTCTCTTATGTCACATGCTGAAAATTTCAGCATGTCACACTAGTGTTGGACGATTTCTTCATCATTAAGGAGTATATTTTGTTAATTTTGCATTAAGGAATAAATCAAATGAGTTATGGAAATGATTTGAAATGTATTTAGTGTGATATTCTTTATATCACACATGCTGAAATTTTTCAGCATGTGTGAAGATGGTGTGGGCGAATCTTGCCCTATATTGGTGTCCAAATTCATTCTTAATCTTGTAGCAAGACTTGCCTTAAATAATGGATGAATTTTTATGGAAGAAATTCAAAGAAAAATGGAAGAAATTCAGTTTTAATTGCATATGGTAAATGCTGAAAATTTCAGCATTAACACTATGATATGGCCGATTTTTTCAAGGGTGGAAGGGAGGATTTTTGTGTCTCAAACTTTATGACATATTGTGACTATTTTGGCATGATTTGATAATTGATTATTTGGCATATATTTAGTGTTTTTTTTCAGAATATCCATGTCATCAAATGATGACAACATTGAGCAAATCAAAAGATGCCAAGTAAGCAATGACTAAATGATGGTCCAATGGAGTGATGCCAAGTAAGCAAAATGTTGTTACCATGATGTCTCACACTCTCTCAAGCAATTAAAAGGAAAGTTTCAAGAGGGGAGAAGAGGTATAGGGGACGGCCTGGACTTGATTAAAAAAGAGAAGAGAAGAACAAACAAAAGCAAGACCAAGAATCATATTCAAAAGTGATTAAAGTGCAAAAGCTTTCTTCTCCTACACTTTCTTTCTTTCTTCTCTTGTAAAAAGCCTATTGTATTTCATATCTTTCATCTTTGAATAGGCTTCATAGAAACCACCATTCATACATCTTTGTACAAGATTGATCAAGGTGTGATCAATCTTCATTCTAGCGAGGTGGTGGTGTTCGTGCAAATTGTATTCACAATACAAGGTTTGTAAAGGGTTGGAGTTAAGGTGTAACTCTATCAACCCTGCGGTAAGGTGTACTGCGTGTGTGAAATTAGTGTGAACCAAGGAAGGTGTTCCTTGAAGACTGGAGTAGGTTGTTTATAACCGAACCAGTATAAAATTCTTGGTGCAATTTACTTTCTGCATTTACGTTTCAGTTTCTACGCTGTTTACTTATATTGTTGACGTTCGCAAAAATAGTAAACGTTTTCTAAAAATTATAAAATTTTCCAGAAACATACATAAACGTTCTAGGGTTAATTTGGCACAAGTTTCAACCCTTTTGGACAAGTATAAGTCATCCAAACATCAAAAGTTCTGAGACTTGTGCAGTCTGATTTTCAGACTTGCAAATGTTGAGACTTTGGATGTATTTGACCTACTTCCCAAAAGAATTTTCAAAAACTGTTTTAACCCATTGCAATATAGTGTGTGAAGAGTTATTGGTCAAATTTTCAGATCATTTGGACATTCACACAATTAGGAATTAATTTTTCAAAACCATCTACCGTTTCTGGCAGAATTGCACAATCTGAGTGCCAACGGTTTTTGAAGGGGTTAAAGGTTGAATTTTGATTTGAAATTTTTAGGGGACCCTCACAACATCTGAGGCTAAGTTCTCTCAAAATTTCATAATTTGTGGAGACCTCTAACCTAGTTTTTAAATCGTTCTAAAACTGGTACTGAAAACAGAATCTGTTTTCAGAACTTGAATTGGTTAGGTCTAAAGAAATTTTAAAAACCATATTTTCCGCACCACCTATTCAACCCCCCCTTCTAGTGGTGCCTTGCAGATCCTACAACATGAGGACTGGGGTTGTGGATAATAGAGTGAAGTATAGCACATATATCTATGTACAACATGCGTAGAGGTAATAGTTAAGAAGTCAACTAAAGTAAACAGTATAATAAATCCGACAGATATCATCTAAGAAAAGAATATCATAGATAAACAACATAAATTAAACAGCTCTTCCTTTGATCATCCTTATCTTAGTCATATAGTCGGTAGTATTTTTGCATGCAATCTTTTTGGTCTTGTTTCTTGCTGTTCTTTAATCATACCAGGTTTCGTACTACGAGAATCATAACTTAGGGGCACTAGTGTTCATGAGACCTGATCGTGATGTATACATTGTAAAACTTTCGAAAAACATTTCATTTCACACGTGCAAAAACATGACATGACATGAATTGGCTGTAGAACTTTTCGTAACATAAGAATGGTACCCACGATATATTGAATGATTCCCCAAATAGCCATGAGTACCGTCTATGAATCCTGATGGTCCAACCACGGTGTTACATCATACATACATAAGACTAACAATGACACATTATAACAGAGAACCCGAGTCCTGGACGCGGTGTTACACTCTGCCATAATGTATTTTGCCCCTGACAACCTGCCCCAGGACCAGACATTAGGCAGCTCTCCATACAGAACGTCGTAGATGTAACTGAAAGGCAAAGATCCCTTGTCTCGGATAAGGTGTTACACTCAGACATCAAATCATGTGTATACAGAAAGGTAGAGAACCCTTGTCCCTGACAAAGTGTTACACTCAACCACAGATACATGCATAAGTCGTATGGAATCATCCGTCTCGAGGTACTATTCCTTAAATCATGAAAATATTAAAACATTTCTTGCAGAAATCAATTCATGTACATGCTCGTAATTGAAACTCATTTGTTTTGAAAATCGTGAAGACAACATGCATGAGGGAATGCATAATATAGGTCTCTAATCAATTAGGTTTCTAAGCCTTTCTTCCATAACAGGTCTTATGAGTAGTTACTACTTTACCAGTATAGGGTGATTTTAGAATGCACAGTCTCGAAACCCTTTTGTCCCTGTCTGAAGTTAGCATTGTAATTATTCTTGAATTGAATGATGTACTTATTTGTTACATGTGTGTATCTACTTAATATTTATTGAATTAGCTTGTCTTATTATAGTTGAGCCAAATTGTCCCTCTTGGCCGTGTATGATTAGCTTGTCTTATTATAGTTGAGCCAAATTGTCCCTCTTGGCCGTTTATTATCATACATGCATATTTTAATTTCTTAATTTTATGTAGTGTTCGAATGTGCTAATTTTTCATGTATATAATACATAGTATATGTCTAATCACATTGAGATTTTCATATGGGTGTAATATATCATGTAATTGCCAATTATGGCCTTATGGTTGAAACTTAACTTTCCTCACATTTATTTATTTGTTCATTCTTTGAATTATCATATATGCCATGTACACTTATGTATATCATCATATAAGCATAAACTTCTAGATGTAATCATTACATTGGTGCCAAAATGGCCATTGGGCCGAAACTTGTTATGCACAATTCTTGGAATTTTAACTTTATGTAATTGTTACATTTATGGAAATTTTTCTTTTTATTTATGCATTATAAATATACGTGATCACTTAAGTACATTCCAGTGACAATTTGTACATCAATATGGCATTATTTAGGCCTCTTGGCCGAATGTTGGTGGGTATTTCAACATGGAATTTCCAAAGTGTAGTGTGCATGCACGATGCTAAAGTTATAACATTTGTTTTTATGTCTTTCTACCATGATGACTTCTATGACAATACATGATGAATATCAAGATCCATGTTTTTTAGAATGTTCAAACTATATAACATCATGTTTTATATATTAATGAACACAAGAACTATGATCATGGTGATGATCATGATAAAAGTGGCATGCAAACACATAAGAGTATAATATCTATGAAATTACACCTCCTTAGGCCATGATCATCAAGATGCACATCATGATGGTGATGAAATCATGGTCCTTGATGAAGGATTCAACCCCCATCTTAGAAGAAAATGAATGATTCATGATGTTGATCAACTAAGATGATGTCTTTTGTATCATGCATTGTGGTGTAGTGTATAATACTCCTTAATCATGATCACTATCTGCAATCACCCTCTCTTATACTTGAACTCAAGCAATGATGGTCAATCCCACATGCATCTACGAAGTTGATGATTAAGGAGGTTCTTAATACACTTATTAAGAAATTGTACTCACTTGCCTTCTTTTTACATACAAGGTGTAACATGCATGTTGAATCTTCTTTATTTGGCCATGGACGCCCCATAAGGGGGCTGTCCATAGCATGAATCTTTGCCATGCATGTCCTCTTTGAATGTAATTTTAACCACTGTCATGAACAGTACAAAGCCATACACATGCATGCAAAAAATGAACATACAAATACACTTTTGATAAGTAAGTGGTAGAAGTTTAATTTTATTTGATGCATGCATGATCCATTGCTTGGTTATGAACATAAGAGACTCCATTTTTAATCTTCTTGAAGAAGCTAAGATGAATACTTGCCTTGGTACTTGATTTTTACACCTAAGAATGAAAAGATTGCCTATTTCCTTCACATTCGGGACTCACGGCACTAAGGGCCAAAATGGAAGGAACCTGAGTTAGTTCTTGGAGGTGTGAGAGCCAAAAAGGAGATAAGATGAATTCCTAATGTGGCGACATGCCCGGGACTAGGGCCTCGGCACGGTGCATCCGCCGTACTCTGCTACGAAAAGTACAAGGCGTCGATGAAATTCATATGCACGTTGACATAAAATGTATCGAAATTGCGAAAGCAATATAAAATGTACAAGCATAATCGACATGCATAAAAATGAATAACTGAATCTGAATACATCAGGTGAGTCACCACTATAGAATCGAGGTACAAAGCTGAAATAACGAAACAAAACTACATCCACTGGGTCCATATGTCATTGCTGATGTTCCATCCCTGACTCATCCTTAACGGTGCCTGATCTAGCTCATGTTCTTGCGATATGTTAAATGATTGGGTGAGCAATAATGAATCACTCAGCAAGTGTATCCACCTAGGTTCGTCATGTGGATCATGCATGGTGAACAGCACACAAGATAGGAACAGTGATATAATATAACAGGTTGCAGCGGATAATGTAAAGTAAACATATATACAGAATCAGGCATATAACAAAAAATAATCATGGAATTCATTCTTATAACTTTCATATATACTTTCTTTTAACTTAGTATTTAAATCTTTCGTTCATGTTTCGTAGTCAACTTTCCATTTCCACGTCTATGCCCAAGCCCTATGCTAAACAATCATCCTTATTCTGCTAAGAGTCTAGACTTACATCTGGTAGGGTGTCGCTGGTAAAACATGCGTATGCAAATATGATGAAAAATTCATGCATCATTTCAGAAAACTTGTCAAATCATGATCATGTCAAAAACCATCGTATAAAAATGTCACAGCTGTGTTCATAACATATCGTAACATTCGCGAACAGTACTCGAGACCCACCGACTAAACTCCCCAAATAGTCCTCAGTACCGTCTATGAATCCTTATGTTCTAACCCCGGTGTTACATCATACGTGCCTAGACTAATGGTGACGCGTTATAGAGAGATCCCGAGTCCTGGACGCAGTGTTACACTCAGCAATAACGTATTTCCCCCCTGACATCCTCCCCCAAGACTAGATGCCAAGCAACTCTCCATAACATCATAGATGATGTAACATAAAGGCAGAGATCCCTTGTCTCAGACAAGTTGTTACACTCAGCAAACATAAACATAAACATGAGTCGTATGGAGTCAGTCGACGCAAGGTACAGTTCATTAAAATCATTTTAAAACCTTTCAGGTGTTAAAATCATACTTATTATCATGTCGTAAGAACTCTTTTAAAACGTGTACCTGATATTCATATCTTTTAAAAATGCATCGTAATATATGTCGTAAAACGTATCGCTTTTCAAAACATCTTTTCTGTATGCATGACAGAATGCTCGGTATTAGGCTGTTGTCGTGCTTCTATCAATTCCAGACTTAATAATAAGGTTGGCTCATTTGTCATATCGTGCATTTAGGAAAAGTCCCCTTTTACCCTTTCTTGGGTACTTTCGGTAGTCATATCTAAATTCAACCGACCTTTGTTTCTAAATTAACACATTCATGTCCTAATTGTCCTTTCCATATCACATTTCATAGTTCTTCTAAAACAACCTCCTTCTTAATGTTCACTTTCTTAATCCATTTGTGTTCTCCTTTCTTAATTGAATATATACATGTAATATATATATATGCATTATACATATCTTTATACGCACATAGGTATCTAAATAAATTATTAAGTCCGTAATTTCGTCCTTCTGGCCGAAATTCCACATACACACACACTATCACACATTTAACACATTATAATCATATTCACCCGCATATGTATACTCAAATGATTATACATACACACATTATCACATTACTACATTGGTTTATGTATAGTACACCCACATGCATACTCAAATGATTATTGAGATCATTACCACGGAATTTCCTTAGCCATTTGGCCAACAAGCATACACACATACACACTTTCTTATCTTTACTTGTTAATTACATACTTACAATGTTACAAGTATTTATGTACACAAATTCATTAACATGTCAACATGACACAAATTAAGGCCACCTGGCTGATTCCTTGTGCACACATACATACACAACTTAATTCTTCCAACACATGTAAGACACTTCCATATATGCCTTCTTACACATACTATTTTATACATCTTCTAAATATATTTCACTCACATGTATAAATGTAGCTAGATACACATACCTTTTTCCTTTTCACCCCTCTTGGCCAAAACTTACAATCCCCACACATACTTGATTTTCTATCTTTTCTATGTACATAAAAGTTAATTAAATACATATTCAAACATATTCTCTTGCATTTCAACAACATGCACAATGATGATTATGATGCCTACAAATGCATATGTACATATAACGCACATACTACCATGGAAGCTAACATGCAAGACACTTTTCTTCCTTTCATCACAATCATAGACATACTTATGTGTAAGAATGTCATCAAAATCATAAGATGAGGAACATGCAAGTGTACTTTCTTCATGTTCTTAAAATCTACATATTTAGTTTAGTGCATGCATGATCCATCCTTAGCTTATTGCATAAAAGACTCGATTTCTAGCATTCATGCAGAAACTAGGAAGAGATACTTGCCTTCTCTTTGATTCTTAATCTTTAAGAAGAAAAGATTACTTCTTTCTTTCTTCCTTGGGGACTCACGGACCTAAGGCCAAAATAGGAGGAGATAGGTTAGTTTTAGGGGTATGAGATCTAAGGATGAGATTTAAATGAATTCTTAAGAAGTTTACCTTGTATTCCTTACAAATTCTCTACCTTTCCAACCAAAGCTTCCTTCTTTTCCCTCCTCTTGGAAGCTTTCGGCCTATTGGTAAAAATGGAAGAGGACATAAGTCATTTTTTGGGATGTCATGACTAAAATGTTTAAGATCAACTCTTAGGGGACTTACCTTTGAGATCCTTGACAACTCCTACTCTTCTAACTTAAGAAATGTCTTGCTCCTCCTCCTTGAGACTCATGGCCTAGTGAGCAATTTAGGGTGAGTGTTGAGCCTTTCGAAGGATTGAACAAGAGAAAAGGTTTAAGGCTAGGGTAGAATCCTTGCTTTGATGGATCTTGTACATGCAAGCTTGTAATTCACTTTGAAGCTAGGAGAATCTTCTCTTCTTTGATAGATACCCCACGGGCTAGGGGTTTTAGTGAGGCTTGAGGATGCTTCGATGAGAAAGATGGAGATGTGAAGGGTTCTTGATGGAGGAAGGGCTTCTTTCGGTGTTGAAGAGAATAAGAGAAATGTTTCCTCCTTTTTGATTGAGTTGGCCGAGAGCTTTAGGATGGGGCAGAAAAGCTTGGGAGTTTTAGGGAGAGTAAGAGATGGCTTGAAAGATGAAAGATAGTTGAAGAGAGAGATGTTGTGATGGAATTGTAAGGAGGGAAGTGGAGATGGTTAGATTGAAATGAGGTTGTTTAGGCTCTTGATCCTTGCATTCTCGGTTTCAAGTGGGTAGAAAGAAGATGACTTTGGATTTTCTTAAGTGGAAGAAAGGTAGAGAGAGAAGGGAGAGAATTGGGGAAAAGTTTCGTTGGATAAATGGGGAGTGAAGTGGAGTAGTGATGTAGGAAGATTTCATTTATTTGTTACTTGAGTGATGGCCGAAAATGGAGAAAGAGAGTGGGGGTTTTCATCATTTATTTCATGGAAACTGAGGAAGGTCAAGGGAAAAATGCTAAGCCTGGAAGGTGATTGGGAGGTTTATCAAAAGGTGTATGACATGGAGTGTTGTGAGGCAGTAGGGTTGTAAGACAAGTTGTCTTACTTAGCATAGGGGTGGCAAGTTACCTAAAGGTAATGGGTACATGTTTTTGTGTAAGAATGGAAAAAGGGATGGATGGGACTAAAAACAGAGGGTGATGGGAATGGTGCATGGTGGGGAGAATAAGGGGAAAAGAAATTGTTTTTCTCTAACCTGAGAGTGCAGCCGATTTGTAAGAGAGGGAGGGAAGATTGCTTGTCTTGTAGTGGGTTTTAGGGAATAGGGAAGAAAAGTTGTAAGAAATGGAATGATGGTGATGTGAGAGATTGGGATAAAATGCAAGGGAAAATCTTCTCTCTTTGGTATGGCCGAGAGTTAAGGGTTGGAAAAATAAATATTCCACTGTCCTCTTCCTTCTTGAAACAGCCGAACATTGTGTAAGTAGTGGGGATAATTTCCATCATTTTCATTGTAGAATAACTTTGTGTTGTACCTATTTAAATTAATCGCTAAAATATCAGAACTATCTAGGGTTGCGATTTAGTTGTACAGGGGCTTTAGCAAAGATTTTATCTCAATCGCTTCGCACGGCTCCATGATCGTATTTCAGATTCCGTCGTAATTTCCCTTGTTTGTTCTTGTCAACTTGCCCGATTGCGGGTCGTAATATTCCTTATCTCACTTAAAAAGTTTTGTCCTCAAAACTTGTAATTTAGTCGTAATTAATCACTTAGCGTTACCCTACTAATTTCACCCTTAACACATGTTTCGAGCCTCCTTCAATACTCTGAACCAGCGTTTGGACATGCATTTCTAGAATCTTAACTTAGTGGCACTTCGTTGGAAATTCTTAGTGCAATTGGGCTGATGAAGCCTAATCTATTCTTCGTAGAATTTATTACATTACCATCTTAGGTTTTACTAACCCCCATACTTTTCCAGTGTTACTCAGAGCAAATACATTTTCGGTGTGATCCTTTTGACTTTCCTGACTAAATTAAAATTCCAACCTTGATAACAGTGATCCACGTAATTTGCGAACTATTATATACCTGTTTTAATATCGGCATCTAGATTATCGGTATCTAGCAGCTCTTAATGCTGGGCGTTGGTCTGGGATGGTCCTTCTTGCTGCGCTCTTCTCAGTAAATCTCTTCTTCTTCTTGGGCAATTCCTGTTCATGTGCCCAGTCTCGCCGCATCGAAAACAAAAATTGGTCCCCACGCGGCATTCATCCGTATGCTGTCTCGGACACCTTTGGCATATCGGAACCACTGCTGTTGTCCTCCACCATCGCCGAGAGTGATACCAATTGGATGACTACTGGTGAGGTCGTATGCCAGCGCGCTGAGGGTACGGACCCCATCTCTTGATCCGATCCTTAATGTTACTCCGAGGTCTCCTGTTTCTAGACTCTCGGTCCGATAATGCAACAATGTGCTCCACCCTATAACAGTCTTCCAATAATCTCTCAAAATTGGATGAGTGTGTACCAATTAACCAATTCCAGATCCAAGGATTTAGACCACGCCGGAACCTAACCATCTTCAGCATGTCATCACCCATTATCTCAGGAACATAGCGGTCCAGGGTGACGAATCGCCAAAAATACTCCGAAATTGATTCATCAGTCTTTTGTCTCATGGTGTCAAACTCCCTTACCCTATGTATAATCAGTGCTAGGGAGAGATAAAATCTACAGAAGTCCTCCAAAAACTACGCCCAAGTCACCGGTAGGGGCAGTGGCTGAATGTAAATCCTCCACAAGTGATTTTCTCTTCCTACCAGAAAGGGCAGAACGATCTGTTCCCTCACCTCTTCAGGCACCTGTGCTAGCTGGAAATACCTCTCCATATCATCCAGCCATCTTTCCGCTTTACCCCGTATCTGGCTCTCCATCAAAACTGAGAACCCTGGTAGTGACCAGTTGTCCATAATAAAAGTCACTGCTCATATGAGGCCATGGCTGGGTGGGTGGTGGATCCAGTGTAGCCTTGTTTATCTGGTGGAATTGTATTAGAGCCTCGAAAAATGACCGGAGTATCTCCCTCAGAAATTGAGCCACCGGAGATAAAATATGTGCCGGCGGTGACAGTGTCTACTGACACTGGTGATGACCCCTATGGGGCAGGTGACGGTGTCCGCCTATCAGATTGGGATGACATCCTATTTCAAACAGTTAACTTAGAATAGTTAGTCAATATTTTATGAAACATCTTAAGTTTTAAGGGTTATGCATATTCAGAGGGTAACAGTTTATTTATTATGTCCCTAAGTTAATTCACCTGGCACTAAGTGAAAGTATGATTATCCTGATATCTTTTCTAAATCATTCTAAGAGATCTATACTAACGCCGTCGTACTCAGTCTAAGATCATATACTTAGACTCCATGATCTTTGCTTAGGTTCTACAGTCGTAGCTTAGATTCTATAATCATAACCTAGTGTCTACGATCATAGCCTAATACATGTCGTTGCTTCTTTTATGTTGCCTGCTGTGGATCTAGAGCATGGTCTCTGATACCACATGTAGCGCCCCGGCTGGGACTAGGGTATCAGCACGGGTGAACTGTCGTACTCTGCTACGAGAAGTACAAGGCGTTGATCACATTCATATGCACGTCGACATAAAATGTACCAAAATCACGAAAGAAATATAAAATGTACAAGCATAATCGACATGCATAAAATAGAATAACTAAATCCGAATACATCAGGAGTGTCACCAGTATAGAATCGAGGTACAAAGCTGATATAATGAAACAAAACACATCCACTGGGTCCATATGTCATTGCTGATGTTCCGTCTCTGACTAATCCTTAACTGTGATTGATCTGGCTCATGTTCCTGCGATATGTTAAATGATGGGGTGAGCGATAACGAATCGCTCAGCAAGTCTATCCACCTAGGTTCGTCATGTGGATCATGCATGGTGAACAACACATAAGACAGGAACAGAAATATAATATAACAGGTAACAGCAGATAATGTAAAGTAAACAAATATACAGAATCATACATATAACCGAAAATAATCAAAGAATTCATTCTTATAACTTTCATATTTACTTTCTTCTTACTTAGTATGTAAATCTTTCATTCATGCTTCGTAGTCAACTTTTCATTTCCACGTCTATGCCCAAGCCCTATGCTTAACAATCATCCTTAATCTACTAAGAGTCTCGACTTACAACTTGTAGGGTGACACTGGTAAAACATGCGTATGCACATATGATGAAAAATTCATGCATCATTTCAGAAAACTTATCAAATCATGGTCATATCAAAAAGCATCATATAAAAATGTCACAGCTGTGTTTATAACATATCGTAACATTCACGGACATTACACAAGACCCACCGACTGAACTCCCTAAGTAGTCCTCAGTACCGTCTATGAATCCTGATGGTCCGACCCTGGTGTCACATCATAGGTACCTAGACTAACAGTGACGCAATATGGCAGAGATTCCGAGTCTTGGACGCGGTGTTACACTCAGCCATAACGTATTTCACCCCTGACATCCTCCCCCAGGACCAGATGCCAAGAAGCTCTCCAAACATCATAGATGTAACATAAAGGCGGAGATGGCTTGTCCCGGACAAAGTGTTACACTCGGCCAACATAAACATAAACATGAGTCGTATGGAGTCAGTCAACACAAGGTACGGTTCGTTAAATTCATTTTAAAACCTTTCGTGCGATAAAATCATACTTATTATCATGTCGTGTAAAAACTCTTTTAAAACGTGTACCTGATATTCATATCTTGTAAAAATGCATCGTAATATATGTCGTAAAACGTATCGCTTTTCAAAACATCTTTATTGTATGTATGACAGAATGCTTGGTATTAGGCTGTTGCGTGCTTCTAACAATTCCATAACTTAATACTAAGGTTGACTCATTTGTTATATCGTACATTTAGGGAAATTCCCTTTTTACCCTTTCTTGGGTACTTTCGCTAGTCATATCTAAATTCAACCCACCTTTGTTTCTAAATTTATACATTCATGTCCTAATTGTCCTTTCCATATCACTTTTCATAGTTCTTCTAAAGCAACCTCCTTCTTAATGGTCGCTTTCTTAATCCATTTGTGTTCTCGTTTGTTAATTGATTACATGCATGTAATATATATATATATATATATATGTATGTATGCATTATACATATCTTTGTACGCACATAGGTATCTAAATAAATTATTAAGTCTGCAATTTTGGCCATCTGGCCGAAATTCCACATACACACACTATCGCACATTTAACATATCATAATCGTATTCACCCATATATGTATACCTTCAAATAATTATTCAAATCATCATGACACATAAATAGGACATTTGGCCGAAACTTATACCCACACCCTTATGCACATATCAACTTGATCACTACATTGGTTTATGTAGAGTACACCCACATGCATACGCAAATAATTATTGAGATCATTACCATGGCATTTCCTTAGCGATTTGGCCAACAAACATACACACATACACACTTTCTTATCTTTACTTGTTAATTACATACCTAAAATGTTACAAGTATTTATGCACAGAAATTCACTAACATGTCAGCATGACACAAATAAAGGCCACTTGGACGATTCCTTATGCACACATACATACACAACTTAATTCTTCCAACACATATAAGACACTTCCATATATGCCCTCTTACACATCACTCACATGTATAAATGTAGCTAGATGCACACACTTTTTTCCTTTTCACCCCTCTTGGCCAAAACTTACAATCCCCACACATACTTGATTTTCTATCTTTTCTATGCACATACAAGTTAATTAAATACACACTCAAACATATTCTCTTTTATTTCAAGAACATGCACAATGATGATTTTGATGCCTACACATGAATATGTACATATAACGCACATACTATCATGGAAGCTAACATGCAAGACACTTTTCTTCCTTTCATCACAATCATAAACATACTTATGTGTAAGAATGTCATCAAAATCATAAGATGAGAAACATGAAAGTGTACTTTCCTCATGTTCTTAAGGTCTACATATTTAGTTTAGTGCATGCATGATCTATCCTTAGCTTATATTCATTAGTCTCCTCAATTAACATGATTCGTTTTGCATTAGGACACTCTTTTCCTATGTGACCACGTCCTTGACATTTATAGCATTTAATGTCCATAAACTTGTTTGAGAGATCAGAAGAATTTCTGGTAAGAGCCTTTTGTTGGCCGCGATCATCTTGCCTTTGTGTGGACTGCATTATACATTGCAAGGAACCCATACATCTAAAGGTACATCAATCAAGTGGTTCATTGAGAGTGGTTGCTCGAGCCATGATTATACATACACACATCATCACATTACTACATTGGTTTATGTATAGTACACCCACATGCATACTCAAATGATTATTGAGATCATTACCATGGAATTTCCTTAGCCATTTGGCCAACAAGCATACACACATACACACTTTCTTATCTTTACTTGTTAATTACATACTTACAATGTTACAAGTATTTATGCACACAAATTCACTAACATGTCAGCATGACACAAATAAAGGCCACTTGGACGATTCCTTATGCACACATACATGCACAACTTAATTCTTCCAACACATATCAGACACTTCCATATATGCCCTCTTACACATACTACTTTATGCATCTTCTAAATATATTTCACTCACATGTATAAATGTAGCTAGATGCACACACTTTTTTCCTTTTCACCCCTCTTGGCCGAAACTTACAATCCCCACACATACTTGATTTTCTATCTTTTCTATGCACATACAAGTTAATTAAATACGCACTCAAACATATTCTCTTTTATTTCAAGAACATGCACAATGATGATTATGATGCCTACACATGCATATGTACATATAACGCACATACTATCATGGAAGCTAACATGCAAGACACTTTTCTTCCTTTCATCACAATCATAAACATACTTATGTGTAAGAATGTCATCAAAATCATAAGATGAGAAACATGAAAGTGTACTTTCCTCATGTTCTTAACGTCTACATATTTAGTTTAGTGCATGCATGATCTATCCTTAGCTTATATTCATTAGTCTCCTCAATTAACATGATTCGTTTTGCATTAGGACACTCTTTTCCTATGTGACCACGTCCTTGACATTTATAGCATTTAATATCCATAAACCTGTTTGAGAGATCAGAAGAATTTCTGGTAAGAGCCTTTTGTTGGCCGCGATCATCTTGCCTTTGTGTGGACTGCATTATACATTGCAAGGAACCCATACATCTAAAGGTACATCAATCAAGTGGTTCATTGAGAGTCGTTGCTCGAGCCATGGTTATACATACACACATTATCACATTACTACATTGGTTTATGTATAGTACACCCACATGCATACTCAAATGATTATTGAGATCATTACCATGGAATTTCCTTAGCCATTTGGCCAACAAGCATACACACATACACACTTTCTTATCTTTACTTGTTAATTACATACTTACAATGTTACAAGTATTTATTCACACAAATTCACTAACATGTCAGCATGACACAAATAAAGGCCACTTGGACGATTCCTTATGCACACATACATGCACAACTTAATTCTTCCAACACATATCAGACACTTCCATATATGCCCTCTTACACATACTACTTTATGCATCTTCTAAATATATTTCACTCACATGTATAAATGTAGCTAGATGCACACACTTTTTTCCTTTTCACCCCTCTTGGCCGAAACTTACAATCCCCACACATACTTGATTTTCTATCTTTTCTATGCACATACAAGTTAATTAAATACACACTCAAACATATTCTCTTTTATTTCAAGAACATGCACAATGATGATTATGATGCCTACACATGCATATGTACATATAACGCACATACTATCATGGAAGCTAACATGCAAGACACTGTTCTTCCCTTCATCACAATCATAAACATACTTATGTGTAAGAATGTCATCAAAATCATAAGATGAGAAACATGAAAGTGTACTTTCCTCATGTTCTTAACGTCTACATATTTAGTTTAGTGCATGCATGATCTATCCTTAGCTTATATTCATTAGTCTCCTCAATTAACATGATTCGTTTTGCATTAGGACACTCTTTTCCTATGTGACCACGTCCTTGACATTTATAGCATTTAATGTCCATAAACCTGTTTGAGAGATCAGAAGAATTTCTGGTAAGAGCCTTTTGTTGGCCGCGATCATCTTGCCTTTGTGTGGACTGCATTATACATTGCAAGGAACCCATACATCTAAAGGTACATCAATCAAGTGGTTCATTGAGAGTGGTTGCTGGAGCCACATGACGGGTGACCGAGCTTGTTCACAAAGTTGAAAAAGGTCAAAAAGAGTGGATCGATGACCTTTGGAGACAACAACGATAGAAGAATCATCGGAAAAGGTACAATCGGAAACCCAAGTACTCTTCAAATCTCCAACGTCATCTTGGTAAGTAATATATCCTATAATCTACTTAGCATCTCATAGTTTATTGACAACGGTTTTGAGTGTGATTTACTCATCCATATTGCAACATAATAAATAAAAATGGAGAAACAATATTAAAAGGAAAAAGAAAAGGAAATATTTTTTCACTTTCCATGGATGACAAGTTAGACGCTAAAATTGAATGTTTTATGCCAAATGAACCTAACGTAAATTTGTGGCATAGGCGATTAGGACACATTGGCATCTCAACGCTTGAAAAACTTCAACGAAAGAATCTAATACCAGGATTGCTTAAACTTGATTTAGACAACTTTCAGTTGTGTGAATCTTGTATTGAAGGCAAACAAATGCGTGAGTCACTTAAACCCAAAAATGAAATTAGCACATCTAGAATTTTAGAATTACTACACATTGATTTGTTTGGTCCTAATCATACTAAGAGTCTTGGTAGACGTCATTATGCATGTGTTATTGTTGATGATTTTTCTTGCTATACATGGACTTTATTTCTTGCAAATAAAGATGATAGTGCCATTGAGATTGCGAAACTAATAAAACGACTTGAAAATGAATATGGTTTGAATGTGAAAGAGTTTAGAAGCAATAGAGGCAGTGAATTTAAAAACAAGGACATGATTGAGCTTTGCAAAGAAAAATGAATGAAACACGAGTTTTTGCCACCTAGAACACCACAATTAAATGGAGTAGTAGAAAGAAAGAATAGAACACTACAAGAAATTCCTAGAACCATGTAGTGTGAAAATAATTTGCCTAGATTTTTGAGGGTGGAAGCTGTAAATTGTGCATGCTATATAGTTAATCGTTTGTCAGTTAGAAAGAAAATAAATAAAACTCCTTATGAGATAGTAAATGATCGCATGCCAAAAATTGTTTACCTTCGTGTGTTTGGTTGTAAATGCTTTGTTTTGAATACAAAAGATAATCTAGATAAATTTGAATCTAAATCAATTGAATGCATCTTTGTTGGATATTCTGTGAATTCGAAAGTATATAAATGTTATGATCCTGTCATTAGACAAATTCTAGAATCTATTCATGTGAAGTTTAATGAATTTGGCGAGTTTGAAAAAGATAAAGAATATGATGATGATTTTGAACTAAAGCCCGTGTTAGATGATGATGTACATGATGAATCAAATACATTAGAAATGCATGATCACTTAGAAATGCATAAGAACCTAGAGAATAATCAACCAAGATGGCATAGGGATCACCCAAAAGATCTCATTATAGGCGATATTACTCAAGGTGTCTTACTACGTAGAAGGATAAATCCGGATGAAATAAATCAATTTCATGCTATGATATCCAAAATTTAGCCTAAGAACGTTTTTGATGCCCTGAATGATTCTTCTTGGATTAATGCAATGCATGATGAATTAAATCAATTTGTAAGAAATGATGTATGGGATTTAGTTCCACGACCACAAGATAAGACAATAATAGGCATAAAATAGGTCTTTAGAAATAAAACGAGTGAAGAAGATAAAGTTGTTGGAAACAAAGCGAGACTTGTAGCACAAGGTTAGAATCAAGAAGAAGGAATAGACTACGACGAAACATTTGCACCCGTAGCACGTTTAGAGGCCATGCGACCATTACTTGCTATTGCTTGCATGAAAGGTTTTAAACCCTATCAAATGGATGTAAAAAGTACATTTTTAAAAAGATTTGTACAAGAAGAAGTATACGTGAAGCAACCACCTGGTTTTGAATATTTGAAATATCCTAATCACGTATACAAATTAAAGAAGGCGTTATATATCTTAAAACAAGCACATAGGGCTTGGTATGATCGTTTTGCTACTTTCCTTCTACAAAATGGATTTAAAAGAGGTACCATAGATAGCACCTTATTCTTGAAACAAGATAAATAAGATTTTCTCATCATTCAAATCTATGTTGATGACATAATTTTTGGATCTACATCTCCTAAACTTGTTGAAGAATTTGAAATTTGCATGAAATCCGAGTTTGAAATGTATATGATTGGTGAATTCAATTACTTTCTTGGCTTGAAAATTAAACAAACTAGTAAAAGAATCCATATAAATAAAGCTAAATATGTGAATGACATGATTAAAAAGTTAAATTTTGAGAACTTGAAACCATCCCCCACCCTATGAGTGTCACCGCTAAATTCGATAAAGATGAAAAAAGGAAAAGATTTTGATAATGGTTTGTATAGGTCTATGATTGGATCTTTGCTTTATCCTACCGCAAGTAGATCTGATATCATGTTTAGTGTTTGTATGTGTGCACGTTTTCAAAGCCAACCTAAAGTGTCTCATTATAATGCAACAAAACGGATTTTTTGATACATTAAGCACACCCCCGCCTTAGGAATTTGGTATGATAAGAATTATGAGTTTGATTTGCATGCATACACTGATGCGGATTATGGCGGATGAAAAATAGATAGAAAAAGCACAAGTAGCACTTGTCAATTTATATGAAATTCATTAATATCAAGGTTTTCGAAAAAGCAAGCAAGTGCGGCATTATCTACTACTAAAGCTGAATACATGGCACTTAGTCTTTGTTGCACACAACTCTTATGGTTGAAACAACAACTTTCTGACTTTGGTATCACGTTAAGTCGTATTCCCATCTATTGTAATAGTATGAGTGCTATAAATTTATCTAAGAACCCCGTACTACACTCTAAGGCAAAGCACATAGAAGCATGATATCACTTTCTTCGTGATCACGTGAATAATGGTGATATTGTTATAGAACATGTACGCACTAAAGCACAAGTAGCCGACATATTCACCAAAGCACTAAATCAAGCCACGTACGAAAATCTACGTTCTAAATCAGGCATGATCTCTGCTGATTTTATATAGATTGATCTTTCTTTCCATCTTTACATGCACTGTTGATTTTATTTCCAAAATAAAGGTGGAGAGATAGTGCATGATTTGATGGGGAGTGGGAGTGATTTAAGGAAGTAAGAGAGTATGATTGCACAAATCAAGGGGGAGAGAATTCAAAATTCAAAATTTGAATTTGTGCACGATTGGAGGAGAGCTGTTAAATCATGAACTAAGGTTATTTTGTAAATCATCAAAAGAGGGAGATTTTTGAGAAAAAGTGTTTTTGTGATTCACAAAATACATGATTTGAATAACGCGCGTTTAAGAAATGCATGACACAATATATTACTTGACATGTTTTTGCGACAAACTTGTCTAATATACTTTATATATAATGTCTCCGTACTAACAATCCATGAAGCTTTAAAGCTTACATCATATGGCAGTCATTTGTTGTGTTTGAACTATTTTCAGGTGCCACTATTAATGAACTAAACTAGTTCATTAAGTGAAATACTTTGTTAAATGAACTAAGTAGTTCATTAAATGGAGATATATTTGGAGAAGGCATGATGGCAACAAAGTTGGAAATAGAAAGTCTCCTCCCACTCCATTCGCACATTTTTATAATATATATATATATTCAGATTTTTTTATAAAAAGGCACAATACACATATATTCCGACGTACTACCGACATGTTACATATATTACGAACATGCATCAATGTCACACCACTATACTTACCTCATCTTTATGAGGATATTCAGGTCTTATATCATATGATATAAGTCATGGTGATGACAAAATTATTACGACATGTTACAAGGTGGTAAACCGAAAATTGTCGTATCGGGTGACTACCGAAACGTCGCCAACATGTCACGTACTTTCTATATATAGATGGCTAGCCTCTACACTTGAAAAATGCCCACAAATATTGTGGCTAACATGGTACACTCACCCATAAAATCATTCCATGTTGGCACACACAAATCACCCACAATTAAGGCCAAATTGTGGAGATTTCAAATTCAACCTATTTTGTCACATTTGGGCGCCTATGTCTCAGACCTTATGAGCTAAATATTTAAATTATTATGTGTGACATAATATATATAACATGTGCAAAAAGTTTGAATTTAATCCGAGAAAAATCGTGTAATCGACAAAATTCAAAAATTCGGTTTTCTACGAGCACAGCACACGGAACATTTTTGGCATGACATGTAACATGTATCTAGACACTTTTTACATATTCAAGACATATTAAAGTGTACTAGAATGTTCAAATTTGGGCTGATTGGAATATACCATATGTGTGTAATTATTGTGCAATATTTGACAAAGTTTACAAAAGTAAAATTGGTGCACACAAGGTTAGTGACATAATGGAGGGAGCTACACAAGGTAACATTTCAAACCATTTAGCGAATGAAACACATGCTGAAAATTCAGCATGTGAGACTATGGTATGGCCGAATTCTAGGTCTTGAATGGAGACAAATTTGCTTTCAAATTTGAAGGGATTGATTGTAGAATATTTGGCAATGTTTTGAACTTCATTTTGCACATGTTTTTCATCTTATTCTCAGATTTTTACAGATACTAAATGATTACAAGACTCATCCAATCAAGGAGTGCCAAGAAAGCAAAGCCAAGACAACTATCCAATCAAGTTGTGCTAAGTAAGCAAGATGGTGTCACATCTGCACAAGGCATTCTTCAAAGGACATAAAAGAGAATTCTCAAGTTGAAGAAATGCCCTAGGGGGCAAAGAAGAGAAGAGAGCCAAACAAAAAAAAGACAAGTCGCATAATCTCCAAAGTGCAAAAAGACTCTCTACTCTCTTCTTCTACATTTCTTTTTGCTCCTCCCTCTCTCAAGCCTTTTATATTCAAACATATTGAATAGGCTTTGTTCATGCCACCATACACGCCTCATTATTGTAAAAGGTTGATAAAGGTGTGATCATACCTTCATCCATTCGGTGGTGGTGTTCGTGATCGTTGTGATTTCTTGTATCGTTTTTTAAGGGTGGAGTTGGTGTGTAACTCCAGCAACCCTTGTGGTAAGGTGTTAATTTTGTTTAGTGATAACCGAGGAAGGTGTCCTCGAAGACTGGAGTAGGTTTATTTAACTGAACCAGTACAAAATTCCTTGTGTTCTTTACTTTACTACACAGTACTTTCCGTTTCCAGCATTCTACAACTATTTCGTTGCAATCGTAAAAATAGCAAACAAATCATAAAATTTTACACATAGCCACACCTCTTAAGTTTCATTTGGTGCAAGTTTCAACCCAATTGGACAAGTATAAGTCAATCAAGGGTTAATAGTTCTGAGACTAGTGTAATCTGATTTTCAGACTTGCAAAGGTTGAGAACTTATACGTATTTGACATACTTCCCAAAGGCATTTTTCAAAACTGTTTCAACCAATTCAGAAACATATGTTAAGGGGTTTGTCATTAAATATTCAGACCATTTGGATTTACGGATTAATCGGAATAAATTTTCCAAATCAGACTACTGTTTTTGGGCATATTCGCACAATCTGACCACAAACCATTTTTTAAAGGGTCAGATGTTGAATTTTAATCTGAAAGTTTTAGGGGATATTCAAAACACCTGAGAGTAAAATCTCTCTAAATTTCAGAATTTTTATAGGTCTGTAACCTGGTCTTTCAAACAATTCAAATCAGTATCTGAAAACAGAAACTGTTTTTAGAAGTTGGGCTTTTGAGTCAAAATATTTTAAAAACCAAATTTTTCACAAACACCCCTTCTAGTGGTGCCTTACAAGTCCTTCAGACCCAGCAGAAAATAATGCTTGATAATATCTTATAGCCTCCTGTTCAATGTCCTGAAGACTGCTGCGTTCTACCCCATCTTCACCGACAATTCTTTGGATTGTCTATCTGCGCCGCCTCTCTTTTACTGTTTGATAATAAAAGCTAGTGTTAGCGTCTCCTTCCTTTATCCACTTGACATTTGCTTTTTGTTTCCAAAATAAGTGAGCCTGAGATTGAGCCTACCTCAAGGTCACCATACTCCGATGATATGAAGTCTGTGTGTCATCTGATGGGCTAGTATCATATTCCTTTTCACATCTGATTGTTTCAGCTTCAGCCTTTGCCACTGCATCAAAAATACTACCGAATACATCCCTGTTCCATTGTCCTAAGTGACGCTTAAGTTGACGGAGCTTGGAATAGAAACCCCACATGCCGCCCACTGTCTCGTAAAATTTCCAATGATGAGTTACAAAATTATAAAAATCCGAATGTGAAGACCAAACATCCAAATATCTAAAGGCAGTCGAAATGGATGAACTGTCATTGGAGCACTCAAGATATATTGGACATTGATCTTATGTAGTGCTACTGAGATGCTGGAAGGAAATTGCTGCAAATAAATCAAAGAAAGCAGAAGAACAAAGGAAGCGATCCAATCGACGCTAAACTCTGCCCAGGATTTTACATCACTCCAAGTAAACGGTGAACCTTGATAATTATTAGATTGAAGGAGCAATTAGAAATGCAATCGTTAAAATCCTGCAAATTGCGAAAGGGAGGAGTGGAGCGGCCCCTATGTTCTTCAAGCAACAGATAAGTGTTAAAATCACCCCCCAGAAGCCATGGCAAATCAATCGATGTCCGAATAGAAGAAATATCTGCCCAAAGGGGTTGACATGAGGTAACAGAATGTAGGCCATAAATAAATGTGCACCTGAATGAATCACCTGTAGGCATCCAACAAAAACACATGGAGTGATAATGAACGCCTGGATGTTCCCCTTCCAGACGTAGAAATACATCACTCTAGAAAATCCAAATATGGTCCTGATAAACTGAAACTGCTTGAGAGAAACCAAATTTAAGACGGTAAGAAATCAGTGATGATGTCATGGATTTAGGTTCAATAACAACTAATATGTGCAAATGATAGCAACAAACTGAAGAGAGAAGACGGTCAGTTGAGGTACGAATACCTCTGACGTTCCACATCATAATCTTCATTGAGATGATAAACAATCAAAAGAGTTAGAGAGAGCTGCCCTGGATCTTGTATAAGGAGGAGAGCTGGGCTCAAGATTCCGGCGAGGACGACAGAGCAATCGCGGTGGGATATGAAAATGTTCCTCACGGGGTGTCTTAGGGGGCGTTGTAGAAGAATCTGGCTCTGCACCAGTAAGGTGATGCGTCTCGGCTGACATCACATTTTGCACAATATCATTGTGCACAGCGGCTACAACAGCCTCTGAAGATACTGCGTCCATACGGTTTTCAGCAACAATAGTTTCCACATCACTGTCCGAAACAGAAACTGGCTCTGGATTAATATATATATCATTTAAAAAACTGTCATCAACTCCCTGTAACTGTGAAATATCTTGCGCATAGGAGATCATATGTGTCGGTGCTAAACCCAGCAATAATAACACCGAAGGAGCTGCTGATGACGGTAAATCCGGAATTTGCTAGGCTTGAGTCGGCTGTGATTTCTTTGGAGTCCATCACTGCTCCAGCGCCGCCTTTGACTGCGGTTGGATCACATCTTTTGTTTTGTGTTGTTCTGAGCTTTGTGCCATGTTTTGTGTTCCACAAGTTGCTGCCTTATGTCCCAATCGATAACAAGAAGTGCAATATAAGGGAAGATCCTTATAAATTACCTGCTGTGATAGAACCCGATTAGATGCCTAAATAAAAATGCATGAGGGAGGCTCTTGCGATATGTCAATCTCTACACACAGTCGAGAAACAGAAGGTCGAAGTGCCTCCGATGTCGCATTGTCTAATTTCATTGGGTTACCCAGCATACGACCGATCTGAAGCAAAGCCGATCGGTGGTGAAAATGAACCGGCAGCCCTGGAAGCGACACCCATAATGGTACAATGGTGACATCAATTGAAGGATCATAAGTAGGGGTCCATTTAGTTACTCGCATATACTTCCCTACGATAGTCCAACTTTGACGTGCAAAACAATGCAGATAGTCATGTTTGTGTGCAAAATGCAAGATAACATGAGAGGAATCCAGTAGACCAACCCAGACTGTGTCGGTAAACCCGATCATGTCGATGGTGGAACGGATGACTGCTATTAGTGGCCTGCCATACCAAAACGTGCGTAGCAATGAAAACTTATATAGTTTCAGCTAGAGAAGCAATCTCTTCATTCGAAAACAATATCATTGGACTGCCCTTGTATTTTTGAATCACTTTCGATGCAATGGAGGGGGCAGTCGACGTTTGAAAAAAAGATGCGAATGATTTTTGTGAAAATGACCTCGTAGGGTTCTTCAGCGGCGGTGGTGGATTTGCATTCTCCATCGTGCGGACAGAAAGTATCGTAAGGAGAAAGATTAGCAGGAACAAGAAGGAGGAAAGAGAATGGAATAAATCTATAGTACCAGTACAAATGTCAACCGATTTAAAAATAAAACCTATTTCCCAATATCGTTTTAATGCACAATCAATATATTCTTGGAATATAGATGGAATGTCAGAATATCAAATAATTAATGTATTACGACGAATGTCAGAATATCAGATCTATCGACAGCTCATTCAGTTTTATATATCTTTTACTTATATTTGTGTAAATCTTTGGTGAGTGTTTGCTTTGTACACGATGGGTTATCAGTCTCATGTGAAGAGCAATAAATCCTGTATGCGTCAGAGTGTTTGTAGCCAAAGATCGAAAAAATATAAAAGAAAGCATATATAAAAATAGAGGATATGTTCGAAGGATCTGCTTCATGCAGCCCGTTAACATGTGCAAATAAGAATAAAATTGTCAACACTGAGGAAATAATAGAGAATTTTGACAAGGCATTAAATAACTGCGTCATTCCAAAGATTAAGAAGAATGAAATATATGAGTCTTCAATATTCAATATGTTAAAATCTAATTACATAATTAAAACGGAGGAAAGAGATATTCCACTTTCTAAACCGTTTAAAAAAATACAACTTCTATCATATAAGTCACTTGAAAAACATAAAAAGAAAGGATATCAATATTTACATGTTGGTCTAATACTAGTAGGTATCAGACCTTTAACAAGAGAAGGTTTGGATACATCAATATTAGTAGTCTTAAGAGATATAAGACGTAACAACTTTGAACAATCACTTCTTAGTTCTGTCGAGTCCAGTCTATGTAGAGGACCAATCTCTTTTGATTGTTATCTTAATTTTTCATGTTCTTTAAAAGATACAAAAATATTAAAAACTTTAGTACTTCAAATAAAAACACATGGATACGATATGTTGCCAGGATCAATTCCATTGGCTTTAATATGTCGGATTCATTACAAAGTAATGAGTTCCATGTTTGTTGGTCCAAAACCAAAACACTTTTTAAAAAGAGGAGAAACAATGATTCTACATACAAATCTAACCAGATTTAATGCTGTAATTTCAAGATCTATAAAATGGAATAATGTAAATCTTCCAGAAGAATGGGTCTTAGAAGGAGCAGTAAAGGCTACAAATCAAAAACATGAACCGAATACTGAAATCAATGAAATAAGACAATTAAATGATGGATCAGTTAAATTAAGTTTTGCTAGAAGTTTTTCCACTAGAGAAAAAGATAACGCATCTATTTCTAGCACAATAAATTTAGGAAGATTTTCACAGATACCATCTGTGATAGATGTTCCTTATCAAAAACAAAGATTTTCAACATCAGATGTTGAATATTCCAACTCTTCCTTTAGAAAAGCTGATTTTTCTATGTAAATTCCTAGACCAGTTTATTCTAAAACAGCGTATTATTCTAAATCTGATATAAATGCACCTAGTACATCACATAATATTTACACTTAAGCAGATTTTAGTGAACCTAATAGTCCAACAAAATCTGCAATAACAGATAATATTGCAAATGAATTGAATGTCACAGAATGAATTTTACAGCCAAGAAAATACAAATAAACGAGAATGGTTTTTTAAACACTATTGCAATATTAGGAAACAGATACAAGAAAAATATTATGAATTTATACATAGTCATAAAATAAACATATACTTTTTTGATTGGTTTGAAATATATGCTTCACAAAATAATATAACATTTCCTTTTAAAACTTTAAACCCAATAATTGAAAAACCAAAAGAGTGGATAACCATCACGTCACCAAAAAAGATAGTGTCAAATCATCCACCTTTAGCGGGTATAAAATTAGATGTATCAGGGAATCCAATAGAGGCTATTCCTTATAAAATATGACAGAAGATTCTCTTACAAATACCAAACATATTATTCAACAAAATAATTATACAAATACACATCTACATACAATAGAAAAACAATTAGATAAGTTAGAAAAATATTACCAAACACAACCAATAAAATCTATGAGTGAAGAATTACCTAACCAAAAATTTAAACAATCATTATTCAAACCCTTTCAAATATTATCTTCTAGTATGCAACCTTTATTTAATAAAGATGATTTCAATCAATTTATAAAACAACAATTAAGTCGTGTAGAAAAAAGTTGGGAAAATAGTAATTCTATAACAAATGAAGTAGTAGCAGATTCAAATGTTAATACTTCTATAGCTAGCAGGACTAGAAATAAAGAAAAAGAAGTCAATTCATCTAAAATTAATAATTTAGAAGAAAATGAATCTTCAAATAATTCTGATAATTCTGATAGCTCAGATAGCGAAATAAATAAAGCATATGAACAATTCCAGAATAATAATTCTAAAGGAAATAAAATTGAAAAAATAGAATGGGATAAATCTATGGTACCAGTACAAATGTCTACCGATTAAAAATAAATTCTATTTCCCAATATCGTTTTAATGCACAATCAATATATTCTTGGAATATAAATGGAATGTCAGAATATCAAATAATTAATGTATTGCAATAAATGACAATGACAGCAAATGCTTATAGAACTCAGTTGACACCTGATGATAAAGCAATTGCTGAATATCTTATTTCTGTGTTCTCTGGACAACTTAAAGGTTGGTGGGATCATTATTTAACTCTCATATAGAGACAAGAAATATTAAATGCAATAAAAATTGATGAAGAAAATAATCCTATAATTATTGATGAAGGAACAGTATCTGATTCTGTCACCACACTTATATTATGTATATCTTTACATTTTATAGGTGACTCATCACATATTAAAGATAAAAATGCAGAATTATTAGCAAGTTTAAGATGTATAAAACTTAGTGATTTTTAATGGTATAAAAATACTTTTCTAACCAGAGTCATGATTAGAGAAGATTCCAATCAGCCATTCTGGAAGGAAAAATTCCTTGCAGGATTACCAAATTTATTAGGAGAAAAAGTTAGGAATAAAATTAGAGAAAATTCAGGAAAACAAATAATTTCCAATTCAAATTACACCTATGGAGAATTAATAAGTTTTATACAAAAAAGAAGACTAAGATTATGCCAAGATATAAGATTACAAAGTGGTTTAAAGAAAGAATTAAGGCAGACTAAGTCTGAATTAGGAACTTTCTGTAAACAATTTAATGATGATCCATATAAACCTTATAATAAATAATGTCAAGGAGAATGTTCTAGAAAACCCTATAATAGAAATATTAGAAAACCTTATAACAACAAATATAACAACAGATTTAATAAAAATAATAAATATCATAAAAGATTCCAAAAATTCTCTAATGAATTTTATAGGAACAATTACAAAAATAAAAATACTAAGAAACCTTACAGAAAAACAAATTACAAGAACAATAAAAATACAAAAGATTACAAAAATATTGAGTGTTATAAATGTCATAAGAAAGGACATACTGCAAATTATTGTAGATTAAAAACAAAGTTACAAGAATTAAATTTAGAAGAATCTATGATAGAAAAAATATCAAATCTACTTGTTGAATCTTCTTCAGAGACAGAAGAAACATCTTTCGAGTCGGCTGAAAATTTTCAAGTTGATGAATTATACACATCTTCTTCAGAATCATCTGATGAAGAAAAACATATTTATGTTCTAACAAAAGAACAAGAAAAAATATTAGAAATGTTAAAACATGTTGAAAATCCTCAATTACAAAAAAGAATATTTAGATATAATAATATATATAAATTCAAAACAAAAGAAAACAAATAAATCAGCTATATTACCAAATGTTTCAACTAGTTATTATGATTTAACTAATATATTAAATAAAAAAAGAATACAAAGAATAAAAATATAACAATCCCAGATCTACAAAAAGAAATAAAAGAAATAAAAATAGAATTAAAAGAATTAAAAAATAAATAAAAACAGGATTCGGAAGTTATGAAATTAATACTTACAAAATTACAGACTGCAAAAGAGTCTGATCAAACTTCAGAAACAGAACCAGTAAATATAGATACAAATATCATAGAAAATATTTCTAATGTGCCACAGGATTTTTTATTTGTTTTAAGAGAAATCACATCAAGAACCATAAAATTCTCCGAACAATATCATCTAGATACAATTGCTCTATTTGATACAGAAGCATATTTAAATTGTATTAAAACAAATTTAGTCCCAAAATCTTATAGAGAATCTACAACTACTAAACTCTCTACAACAAATAATAGTAAATTATAAGTTAAATATAAAACTGAAGCTTACATTATAAAATCCAATATATCAATAAAAACAATGTTCTTAGTTGTAGATGATATTCATCATGCAGTTATACTAGGAACACCTTTTATGAATTTTATTACACCAAATAAGGTAGGAATTAATTCTATTTGTTTTAAAATAAGAAATAAAAAATTACATTTTGAATTTTTAGAAAAACCTAAAACAAAAAAATTTAGATTTAATTAAGGCTTGTTTGATTCATAAAGAACAAGTAAATGCAATAATCAAGAGTAAGACTTTCCAATTACAATCATTAAAGGATACGGTAACTATCAATAAAATAGAACAATCATTGAAAGATCCTAAGATAATAACTAAAATAAAAAATCTTAAATTATCATTTGAAAATGTACTTTGTTCAGATCTTCCAAATGCTTTCTGGTCAAGGAAACAACATATAGTTGATCTTCCATACACTCCAGAATTCAGAGAAGAAGAAATACCTACCAAAGCAAGACCAATTCAGATGAATACTGAATTAGAAAAACATTGTAAAAAAGAAATACAAGATTTAGAATCAAAAGGATTAATACAAAAGTAAAGGTCTCCTTGGAGTTATGCTGCTTTTTATATAAATAAAAATGCAGAAATAGAACGAGGAACACCTAGATTAGTAATAAATTATAAACCATTAAATAAAGCATTAAAATGGATAAGATACCCATTACCTAATGAAAAAGACTTATTAACAAGGTTACATTCTGTATGAATATATTCAAAAATTTGATATGAAATCAGGATTTTGGCAAATACAAATCTCTGAAAAAGATAGATACAAAACCGCATTCACGGTTCCATTTGGGCAATATGAATGGAAAATAACGCCTTTTGGATTAAAAATGCACCTTCTGAGTATCAGAGAATTGTGAATAATATATTCATGGATTATTTTAATTTTTGCATTGTCTATATCGATGATGTATTAATATTTTCCAAGTCCTTAGAAGAACATTTTAAACACTTAAAGACTTTCTTTTATATAGAAAAGAAAAATGGTTCGGTATTATCTAAATCTAAAATGTCTTTATTTCAAACTAAAATAAGATTGTTAGGACATCATTTATCACAAGGTACAATTTTACCAATAGAAAGATCTTTAGAATTTGCATCCAAATTTCCAGACAAAATATTGGATAAAAATCAATTACAAAGATTTCTTAGATCTTTAAATTATGTTGTTGATTTTATTCCACATATAATAATAATTGCGAAACCATTACATAATAGATTAAAGAAAAATCCATCAATATGGACTGAAGAGCATATGAAATCCCTACCACGTGAACTCCTTCTTGTTGTGATTTAGATGTTGCGTGGGTTTGAGGGAAAAAAGTGGGATTTTTGGATTGGTGTGGTTGATGAAAGAGCGTACTAGGATTGAATCATTGTTTGGTCAGGTGCGTAGCGTTTGAATCTGCAGTCTAAGCATGTGACCATAGCAGGGTGTTAGGCTTGAATGGATTTGGATACGTTTGGAATCACGTGGTTGATGGTCTGCAAAAAATCGCAGAAACAGTTTTGAAATAGCGCTGACATCGATCGATCGATGTTAGAGATCGATGTCCCCAGTTGGACATCGATCGATCGATGTACAGGTTGCTGAGAGATCGATGTCCCAGAAGGACATCGATCGATCGATGTGGGTAAGCCTGAGAGATCGATGTCCTCAGTAGGACATCGATCGATCGAAGTGGAGAGATCGATGTCTCCAGTTGGACATCGATCGATCGAAGCTAGGGAATGAAGTCCGCCAATTTTGTGGAAAATAGAGGTAGAAAGAGGGAAGTGCGGGGAGCCTTTGGGTGACCTTAGAGGCTTCTTAAGACCTGATTAAAGGTAGTTTAAGCCTTGAAAACATGACCTAGGATGGGGAATCAACTTGGTGACTTCGATGAGTTCTCGAATCGGGTTTCGGTGTGAATGACTTAAGTGGGTTAGGAACTGAACATACGAAGTGTTAGAGAGTCGACGAAAGAAAGATAAGACACTTGCAGTAGGTTGTGAACCTTAAGATCAAGGTTAAGTGTTGACGAGTTAGTTGAAGCCTAAGTTGTGATGTGTAAGTGAGTGAACTCTTGTGTGTGTTGCTTGTACTTGCGCATGTGAATATGTACTGCATACGTGAATGTGAAATGTGAATGTACAAGGAGTCGGCATCATGGCACGTGCATTGCATAAGGTTTTGAAAAAGAGATGTGCTTCGGCATAGATTTGCGAAGGTGAAATGCAATGTTAACCGGGATGGAAATTTAAGCCGGGGTGCATTGCAGGACACAAAAGACTGTAACGTTAACCGGGATGGAAATATAAGTCGGGGTGCGTTACAGGGTATAAAGTCCTCTACAATGTTAATCGGGATGGAAATTTAAGCTGAGGTGCATTGTAGAGTTTTACGAGATCTGTGATTTTAATCGGGATGGAAATATAAGCCGAGGTGCATCACAGAGTATATGAGCTTGTAACGTTAACCGGGATGGAAATATAAGCCGGGATGCGTTACAAGGTAATGAGTTAGGAACCAGACATTGTGACATGCATTACATTGATTTGAAAAGAAAAGGTTCATGCATATGTGATTGTGTAGTGTAGTGCATATTTGACACGCATCACGAGAGTCGTTGTGGAATGAATGCTCATGTTAATTGATTGATATTGATTTGTTAATTGCATTTCGAATTGCTGTACTTGCTATTACGTGACTCATTTCTATATTTGGAAGTTTACAAGACATGTGCCCCACAATTCCCTTGAATTACCTATTACTCATGTCTTGCCATGTGTTGATCCCGTATGTCTTATAAGCGGGTTACTTGCTAGCGTTTTTCGCTAAGGGTACTGCCTTTGTCTTTGCAGATGAGCCTAGCTACGACATGATATTTATTGAAGACGACGGCGAGTGGGCTGAATGGGATATATAGGGACGTGTTGGGTGCTAGTTGAGACAGTTGTCATTTATTTCAGTTCATTCATTCATTTGAGGATTAGTCGTTATTACTGTGATTACCCTTTTGAGACTTTTGTTATCAGTGACGTACTGCTGTAATGGTTTAGACTTTCAAGATACATGTTTCCGCACTTATTTCTCTTGCGTCATTGATGGTGTGTATTCGAGAGATGAGACGTCTTATAGTTTTCTCAGTAAGCTACGACGGGTGTACCGGTTCGGATTCCGCTGTCCGGGTCGGGGCGCTACAGGTGGTATCAGAGCCTAGGCTTCAGATCTACCTCGGAGACCTAGTTTATGACCTATAGAGTCCTAAGTTATTATCTTTATCTTAAGATTGATCTATTAGTCTAAGTATGTAATCTTAGATTTAAGTTTGATTGGGATGGGTGTGTGTACGAGCGCGACTAAGAGAAGTCAATAAACGTTATTTATTTTAACTTATGGGCTCTGTCTTGTACAACATTATGGACCCCAGGCATTTATCTTTGGAACTGCTGGATACTAATATGCGTGATCTTGCAGAAAATGCCTCCTAGACGTGACAACCAAGGAAACGGTGGAAATGGGAACAACAACAACCCTCCACCACCACCACCTCCAGTACTAGTACCCCAAGCATTGATTGATGCTATCACGGTAATAGCACAAGGGGTTGCTCAACAGCAGCAACAACCGCAACCACAGCCTCCACCGCCTCAGCACGGCATCAGATATTACATTGGGGAGATGCGGAAGATGCATGCCCCTAATTTCGAAGGGACCACTGACCTAGAGGTGGCTGGGTTTTGGCTGGACGAAGTAGAGAAATGCTTCAGGCTTGTGCAAGTGCCTGAAGAACACAAGGTGGATGTAGCCACGCCTTTTCTGACGGGCAGAGCAAATGCATGGTGGAACGGCATTCTGCCCAAGATGACTCCTCCCATTCAGTGGAGTCAGTTTGTGAAGGCCTACAAAGATTATTATGTGCCTGAGACTGCCATTTTGGAGAAGATGAGGCAGTTTGATAAATTTGAACAAGGAAGGATGACAGTTTCAGACTATGCGGATAGATTCCATGCCTTGGGCAAGTTCACACCTTTGGTATTGGAGAACAATAGGATGAAAATGCTGAAGTTTGAAGAGGGTCTGAACCCCCGCATACGGACAGCAATCGCGGGGTCAAGTCTGAAAACATTCGAGGAGATGCTGGACGCATGTTTCCAAGTGGAGAGTGACATGCGACGATCACAAAACCAAGAGGCTCGTGAAGAATCGAGCAAGAGGCCGAGGGTTGAGCAAAGTGGGAGTAGGCCCGGACGTTGGGTCAAGATCCCCAGAAACGGGCAAGCGGGACCAGCTCAAAGGACACCGTAATAGAATCAGCAGAATCGTCAAGGACCTGCAGAATGCCCACACTGCCAGAAAAGACACGTGGGTGAATGTTGGAAAGTAAGTGGAGCGTGCTTCAAATGTGGAAAGGCGGGCCATAGGATTAAGGATTGCCCTGAATGGAATCCTAAACCTCAGGCAATAGCAGGGCCGGCCCAGCAGCAGAGAGGCAGGCCTAATGCAAGAGTCCACGCGATGACGGACGCTGAAGTCCAGGAGGACACCAACGTGGTGACAGGTACGACTTAAGTTTAATAATAGTTGTTTAAGCTGAATTTTAGTCCTTTAAGTTGAATATGTGTTATGTGAAAACTTTTATGTGTTACCCTCTTGTGATTAGGTGTGATCCTAGTTAACAAAGTACCCGCAAACGTGTTGTTTGATAGTGGAGCTAGTCACTCCTTCATTTCTAAGCGTTTCGCCAAAGGACTCGACTGTTTACCCGAATGGCTTAAGAACCCATTTAGGGTGCAGGCAGCAGGAGAGCAAGTACTGGTTTCTCACCACCAGTACAAAGATTGTGATTTTGAATTAGATGGAAAACTCTTCCCAGTGACCTTAGTCCCAATCCCAATGAAGGACTTTGACGTAATATTGGGCATGGATTGGCTGACCAAGAATCATGCCAATATCGACTGTAAACTCAAGCAAGTGACCCTCAAGGACCCTGAAATGAATGACATCACGGTACCAGAAAACGTCAAGTTAAGCAAAGCTCCAAAGAAAATATTTCTGACGGCGATTAAGGCCTTTAAAGCTTTATGGAAAGGAGCAGAGGGATTTATGGTGTATGCATTAGATGCGAAGCAGGAAGTTCCCTCCTTGGATCAAATTCCGTTAATCAATGAATTTAAGGACGTATTTCCGGATGATTTACCGGGAGTTCCGCCATCGAGAGAAGTGGAGTTCGAGATCAATTTGATACCCGGAGCCGAGCCTATATCAAAGGCACCCTACAGAATGGCTCCAGCTGAACTTAAGGAGCTGAAGGGGCAACTTCAGGAATTGTTAGACAAGAAATTAATTCGCCCCAGCGTATCACCGTGGGGAGCCCCAGTATTGTTCGTAAAGAAGAAAGATGGCAGTATGAGGTTGTGCATTGATTACTGAGAACTGAATAAGATTACCATAAAGAACAAATATCCTTTGCCAAGGATAGAGGACTTATTTGACCAACTAAAAGGAGCCCGATGGTTTTCAAAGATCGACCTTCGTCAAGGATACCATCAATTGCTTGTGAAAGCGGGAGATGTCCCTAAGACCTCTTTTCGGACTCGCTACGGGCATTATGAATTTTTGGTAATGCCGTTTGGGCTAACTAATGCCCCAGCAGCTTTCATGGATTTGATGAACACAGTATTCCGAGAACAGTTGGATCAATTTGTAGTAGTGTTCATCGATGACATTTTGGTCTATTCCCCAGACAAACAAGCTCATGCTGAACATTTAAGAGTGGTATTGCAAATTCTGAGGCAACAACAGCTCTATGCCAAATTCAGCAAGTGTGAATTTTGGCTAAGAAGTGTAGCCTTTCTCGGTCTCGTGATTTCTGAGGATGGGATCTCGGTAGATCCTAAGAAGATAGAAGCCATTACTGAATGGCCAAGGCCTACCAATGTGACCGAAGTTAGAAGCTTTCTAGGCTTGGCAGGCTACTATAGGAAGTTTGTCGAGGGATTCTCTACCATAGCAGTTCCACTGAGTCGACTTACACAGAAGAAGACTAAGTTCGAATGGACTGCCGAATGCGAGCAAAGCTTTACCGAGCTCAAGAAGAGATTGACCACAGCCCCGGTGTTCGCACAACCCTCCGGCACCGACGGTTTCGTGATCTATAGTGACGCGTCCAAGAAAGGACTAGGTATGTACACCATTAAAATTAATGCATTGTATATACTTATGCAAGTCCTAAATTAACTTTCTGTTTATAGGGTGTGTCTTGATGCAAAATGAACGAGTCATTTCGTACGCGTCAAGACAATTGAAGCCATATGAGCAGAATTACCCGACGCATGACTTGGAACTTGCAGCTGTGGTATTTGCTCTTAAGATCTGGAGACACTATCTATATGGAGAAAAATGTGCTGTGTTCACAGATCATAAGAGTTTGAAGTACCTATTCTCGCAGAAGGAGTTAAATATGAAACAGAGAAGATGGTTGGAATTACTTAAAGACTATGACTTGACCATCAACTACCATCCGGGTAAGGCCAACCGAGTGGCGGATGCATTGAGCAGGAAGTCTAGCCACGCGAGACAATCTCCGTTAGAAAGAGAGATAGAAGAGTTTGATCTTGAATTGGTGGATTCAGTGGCAAATGTCCTTACAGCTTTGTCTATCAGTCCAAACTTGGTAGACAGGATCAAAGAGGCACAGTACGAGGACCCAGCACTGAAAGAAATCTGCGACAAATTATCCACGGGACCAGTAAAGGATTTCCAGTTGCGAGGAGACAGAAGCCTATGGTTCCAGAATCGGTTATGCGTGCCAGGTAAAGACGAACTCCGAACCGAATTGCTCCGCGAAGCGCATAACTCAAGGATGTCTATCCACCCCGGAAACACTAAGATGTACATAGACCTCAAGAAGAATTATTGGTGGATAGGGATGAAAAGATCAATAGCGGCGTATGTCGAAAGGTGTTTGGTCTGCCAACAAGTCAAAGCCGAACATCAACGACCTGGTGGTCTGATGAAACCACTGGAGATTCCGGAATGGAAGTGGGAACACGTGACGATGGATTTCGTAATGGGACTACCCAAGACCCGAAATGGTAACGAGATGATTTGGGTGATAGTAGACCGATTAACAAAGACGGCTCATTTCATAACCATGCCACATGGCACTTCGTATGAAAAGTGATCTAATATCTATGTAGATAACATTGTGAGCCTACATGGAGTCCCAGTCAGCATTGTGTCAGACCGTGACCCCAAGTTCACCTCTAAGTTTTGGAGAGCATTCCAGAAGGCAATGGGTACCGAACTGAGAATGAGTACCGCGTACCACCCGCAAACGGACAGACAGTCCGAGAGAACCATCCAAACCTTGGAGGACATGTTAAGAGCATGCGCTTTGGACTTTAAAGCAAGCTGGGATAGCATGTTGAAACTAATGGAGTTTTCATATAATAACAGCTATCACAGTGCAATTGGCATGGCGCCATTTGAAGCGTTATATGGGCGTAAGTGCAGGTCCCCGGTTTGTTGGGACGAAGTTAGAGAAAGAACAATCACTGCACCTGAGCTGGTTGAACAGACGGTTGAAAAGGTGAAAGTGATAAGATAGAAACTCAAAGTGGCTCACGATCGCAGCAAGAGTTGGGCTGACACCAAGAGGCGATCCTTGGAGTTCAGGGAAGGTGAGAAGGTTTATTTACGAGTCTCACCAACCAAGGGAGTTGCAAGATTCGGAGTGAAGGGCAAGTTAAGCCCTAGATATATTGGCCCTTACGAAGTGCTAGGCAAAGTTGGGAAAAGAGCATACAGACTCGCCTTACCGCCGAATTTGTCACAAGTCCACAACGTATTTCACGTATCTCAACTACGGAAATACGTATCGGACCCGAGCCATGTCCTTGAAGCCCAACCCTTAGATGTGAAAGAAGACGTCACTTATAAAGAGCAGCCAATAAGGATTGTGGATAGAGAAGATCAAGTCCTACGCCGACGCGTCATTCCGTATGTCAAAGTTCAGTGGAGCAACCATACGGAGCGCGAAGCCACGTGGGAGCTTGAGGAGCAAATGAAGGAGCTATATCCACATCTTTTCCAATAAGGTACGCTAGTTTCGAGGACGAAACTATTTATAAGGGGGGTGGGATGTTATGCCCCGCACCCTCCGCAGGGTAATTAAAAGACAAAGAAGGAGTTCATGGAAATTAATGATGGTCAACCGTACTAATGACAATTAAATAATAGGATTAATGAGAATTAAATGAAGGGTTAAATATTAGAAATTAATTTGTATTCAATTTTTAATATTAAATATTAGAATTTATCTTTTAAGATAAATAGATAATAGATATAATTTAGAAACACCAAACCTTTTCCTTCCCATATAAAAACTAACAAAGCGTCAGTTTCTCTATTTTACAGAAAACATCGACGCTTCCTTCTTCCCCCTAAGCCCTAGCCGTTCCCCAAAGGTGTAGGAGAAGAAGACATCCTCAGATTTTGATCCAAACTCCGTCCGTTCTTCAATCCGTCTTCGAGTAATCAAATGCAAGTAATCATCTTATAAATTCCTACGATTTGTGAAAGAAAACTGGCCTATTTTGTTATCAAATCGGATCACCATGCAGTAGTTTCGTTTTGTGATTATTTGTATATGATCTATGTGTTTTGGTTTCGAGATTTGGCCGAAGTATATGAAAAGCATTCGTGGTTATTGTTGATTATGTGAAATCCTGCAAATCCCTACCCCGTGAACTCCTTGTTGTGATTTAGATGTTGCGTGGGTTTGAGGGAAAAAAAGTGGGATTTTTGGTTTGGTGTGGTTGATGAAAGAGCGTACTAGGATTGAATCATTGTTTGGTCAGGTGCGTAGTGTTTGAATCTGCAGTCTAAGCATGTGACCATAGCAGGGTGTTAGGCTTGAATGGATTTGGATACGTTTGGAATCACGTGGTTGATGGTCTGCAGAAAATCGCAGAAACAGTTTTGGAATAGCGCTGACATCGATCGATCGATGTCAGAGATCGATGTCCCCAGTTGGACATCGATCGATCGATGTACAGGTTGCTGAGAGATCGATGTCCTCAGTAGGACATCGATCGATCGAAGTGGAGAGATCGATGTCCCCAGTTGGACATCGATCGATCGAAGCTAGGGAATGAAGTCCGCCAATTTTTTGGAAAATAGAGGTAGAAAGAGGGAAGTGCGGGGAGCCTTTGGGTGACCTTAGAGGCTTCTTAAGACCTGATTAAAGGTAGTTTAAGCCTTGGGAACATGACCTAGGATGGGGAATCAACTTGAGGACTTCGATGAGTTCTTGAATCAGGTTTCGGTGTGAATGACTTAAGTGGGTTAGGAACTGAACGTACGAAGTGTTAGAGAGTCGACGAAAGAAAGATAAGACACTTGCAGTAGGTTGTGAACCTTAAGATCAAGGCTAAGTGTTGACGAGTTAGTTGAAGCCTAAGTTGTGATGTGTAAGTGAGTGAACTCTTGTGTGTGTTGCTTGTACTTGCGCATGTGAATATGTACTGCATACGTGAATGTGAAATGTGAATGTACAAGGAGTCGGCATCATGGCACGTGCATTGCATAAGGTTTTGAAAAAGAGATGTGCTTCGGCACAAATTTGCGAAGGTGAAATGCAATGTTAACCGGGATGGAAACTTAAGCCGGGGTGCATTGCAGGACACAAAAGACTGTAACGTTAACCGGGATGGAAATATAAGCCGGGGTGCGTTACAGGGTATAAAGTCCTCTACAATGTTAATCGGGATGGAAATTTAAGCCGAGGTGCATTGTAGAGTTTTACGAGATCTGTGATGTTAATCGGGATGGAAATATAAGTCGAGGTGCATCACAGAGCATATGAGCTTGTAACGTTAACCGGGATGGAAATATAAGTCGGGGTGCGTTACAAGGTAATGAGTTAGGAACCGAACATTGTGACATGCATTACATTGATTTGAAAAGAAAAGGTTCATGCATATGTGATTGTGTAGTGTAGTGCATATTTGACACGCATCACGAGAGTCGTTGTGGAATGAATGCTCACTTTAATTGATTGATATTGATTTGTTAATTGCATTTCAAATTGCTGTACTTGCTATTACGTGACTCATTTCTATATTCGGAAGTTTACAAGACATGTGCCCCACAATTCCCTTGAATTACCTATTACTCATGTCTTGCCATGTGTTGATCCCGTATGTCTTATAAGCGGGTTACTTGCTAGCGTTTTTCGCTAAGGGTACTGCCTTTGTCTTTGCAGATGAGCCTAGCTACGACATGATATTTATTGAAGACGACGGCGAGTGGGCTGAATGGGATATATAGGGACGTGTTGGGTGCTAGTTGAGACAGTTGTCATTTATTTCAGTTCATTCATTCATTTGAGGATTAGTCATTATTAATGTGATTACCCTTTTGAGACTTTTGTTATCAGTGACGTACTGCTGTAATGGTTTAGACTTTTAAAATACATGTTTCCGCACTTATTTCTCTTGCGTCATTGATGGTGTGTATTCGAGAGATGAGACGTCTTGTAGTCTTCTCAGTAAGCTACGACGGGTGTACCGGTTCGGATTCCGCTGTCCGGGTCGGGGCGCTACACCAATTTCCCAAATATCTCCAAATAAAACACCAACATCCATTATTAAAAGTCTATCCAATAGTTCAGAATTTCAAGCATTGCTTGAAAAATTCAATATACCAAAAACTAGAGAAATAGCCGAGTCTTCATCATCATCAATATTTAAACCTAAGCCATCCACTTCAATAACCCAAAAACCAAATAAAGTCTTCAAACCCCAATCCACAGAGGTGACGAGCAAAATGCCTACATATAAAAAGCCTGTGCAAACAACTCAGTTTGTGGAAAAATCATTCTATCAATATATTACCACTATAGAAAAATCATACTATAATACTAATCCCCTATTTTCTTTACAAAATTATTTTGGAAAAGATTTTTTCTATAAATCATGGAATATTGCGAAAACAACAGAATATTATCAACATTTCTTGATAATGACACATTTTGTTGAAATAAAACATCATTTTAATAAAGAAAATACAGAATATGCCTTCTCCAACTTTAAAATAGTGTCTATAATGACGCCGGAGCAATGTCAAAAACAATTTGGATCTTTATTCGAGGAAAATTGATTTTCCTGCAGGGTATAATTCAAATTTATTTTCAAATATCTCTTTTAATTATTGGGATTACCAACAAGCTTGGTATAATTCCCTATATTTTCAAAACTCCAGGGGTTCACACACCTGGTTGATATTTTTTGATGCCAGGAAAATAACAGCGAAAAATATTCCATACTGGTTCGCTGCTTGGTGGGATCATTTTGTGTCTTGCGCAGAATATTTAGATGATGCAGTAAAAACATCACTGTAAATATTTACGAAGATGTATTCTCCGACAGATGAAGAAAAGATATTTTAAGAAATGATGATATTTCATATGAAGTTCTACTTACCATGGGTATTCCAGTGAAGAGCAGAATATACTCCAAATACAAAAGTACCCATAATAAAAAGAAAATTTTATATCAAATGGTGGACAGCATTCAATATCATCAATTTTTATCAACCCTTACAGGGTTATGAAACAAATAAAAATATGGAATGCACAAAAGCAATTTGCAGATAACAGAAAGACAATAACAACACCGGTGAAGCCCGGACATGAACAATTTTTATTACACAAATCAAGGATGCAATCTCAGCTTGCAATGACGAAGGACCCAGAAGAAATGATGAGGATCAAGGGTCCGATGAGGATCAAGGGCCCCATCAAGAGGTCAAAGGTCCTATAACAAGAAGGAGGGCAAGGGAACTTTGTCAACAAGTTGCAACCTTCTTGTATAAGCATGTTCAAGATGAGCCTAAGACTCCTTGGGTTCATTTCATTGAACCTTCAACTTAAGCATGTATCACATGCACGTCTACACTCTTTGTTTCTTTGAATTTTATCTTGTGCCTTGTGATCTTTGTTTTATGTCTTTTCTTTGTAGGTAAATTAGGTACATGAAATGTTTCAAGAGAATGTTTCAAGAGAATGTTTCAAAAGAATGTTTCAAGAGAATGTTTCAAGAGAATGTTTCAAGAGAATGTTTCAAGAGAATGTTTGAAGAGAATGTTGAAGAGAATGTTTCAAGAGAATGTTTCAAGAGAATATTCGAAGAGAATGTTTGTCTATGCTAAGACAAATTCAAAGGTGTCCAAGATAGAATCTCTTGATCAAGTTGAAATCATCTCCATTATCCATAAGAAGGGGGGGCGGCCACTTTAAAGTGCAGCATGATATCTTACTTGAATTTGAACTTGAAGATAAACTTGAATTCAAATTCAACCATAATTTGAATTCAAGTTTCAACAAATTTGAGGCTTACATTTCAAAAAAAGGATTCAGCTATCATCTCAAGGGATCACACGCCATTTTTTGAAGCAAGGATGAGGATAGATCACAATTCAAATTTGAATTCAAGTTCAAGTTAAACTCAATCTCCAACCAGCATTTGAAGTCAGCATCTCAACCATGAGAAGACATCTCACACGCCTAGATACACTTCCACACGCCAACTTGGAGATAAGAAAAGGATGGGATCATAATTCAAAGATTGAATTCAAGCTTGAAGTCAAATTGAATCCAATCTTCAACTACCCTTTGAATTCAAGTTCAACCACTTCATCTACATCTCCAACGCCAATTTCATCACCAAACATGACTAGATTCATTGAAGATAACATCTTGCAAGCATTTCAAGTTTTAGCTAGAATTATCTTAGTTTAAATTTTCAAGCAAAGTTCAAATTTAAACATTTGTTAGATAGCTTTATTTGAATTATCTCTAGCCATTTTCAAGCTAAAGGGGGCATCTACTAGGCCTATAAATAGACCCCTTTGGCTGGTTGTAAACTGACCTTTTGATGAATAACAATTCTTGATATTTCATTCACTTTGTGTGATGCTTTGTTTTCTTGGTTTTCCATTAAAAACGTAGGTTAAGATCCTTCAAAGTTGAGCATATTGAAGGTGTTGCCATTGCTAAAAGGTGCCGTCCAGGAGGGCCGTTTTGGTTTGCCTGATCAACGACCATCTTGAAGTGTTGGTCTTGCTCATCCTTGATCCACACGTTTTTAATCACTAAGGAAGCAAGGGGAAGTCGTCTTCCTTGTGCCTAACCCGTTGTGAAGGACGTTTGGAAGGTGGAATTGTTGGAGCCCACGAGTTGCACGCATCAAATTGGTATCAGAGCCCAGGTTACTCTATTCCACCATCTATCATTTTCCTTTTCGTTTGAGTCTAGTCATTTCAATTTCAGTTGAGTCCTTCTTCTACTCCTCCCTCTACACGCCATTTGTCTTGCATTTCATTCAAAAAAAAACGTCATTTACTTTGAATCCTTGCAAGTTGCTGCATTTTGCTTTTCATCATTCAAGTGTCATTTCCTTTATTTCCTCTCATATCACAATCTGATTTTTGAGTCGTTCAAACTTGAACACATTAGGGTTCGTTGCATTTTAGATTACATTCAGCTTTCTTTCAAATAGTCCAACCATCAGCCTATAAAGCCACCTCAGTTTGAAATCATCTTGTCGCTACCGAAGCTTTTAGTTGGTGATGATTGTATGCATCTTATGATTCGCATTGTGATTGATTTCATGCTTTAAGACAAGTAGTCATACGTGTGTTTGCCTTCCCGAACCATCTTCAACAACAAAACCCTAATCCTACCACCACACCCCATGGCCCAACCAACCCCACCCCAACCCAACCCTAAAATGCACCAACCTGATCCCAAACAACTCTATTTACACCCCAAACAAAAAGCCTCAAACCAATTTTACCAAAAACAATGAGATTCTAAAGATCCCAATTCATTCAAATAAACCCTAACCCTAGAATTTGAATTTTATTCAAATTCTGTCCTAGACCAACCAATATCCAAATTGACCACACCAATCATCAATTACCAACCAAAATAGTCAATTTACAACACCCATTCCGTTCCTAAAACCACATTCCGCAAAAAAAATCCCAAAACGTTCAAAAACACCCTAAATCAAAACCCTAACCCTAACCCCCATTTGGTCCTACCCCAATTCCTTCACTTTCCAAGGTCATTTTTGTTGTAAGTCCAAGATACAAATTGCATTTTAAATACATTGCACTATTCTGTCCAAAAACGCAAGTGCTAAGCGCAAAACAAGTGAAATTCCGATTCTGCCCTTAGTTAAAAAAAAGGGAGAATCTGAACCTTGTTCAATTGAAATAGCAAAAAAAAAGAAAAACAAAAGAACAAGAGCAAAGAAAAAGGGCAAAACGTTTGTGCATTGCGTAGAAAATTTTTGGTACGACTTGCAAACCTTGGATACCATACTACTCCACATTGCCGTCCCCTATACCCAATTACCCGTTTCTTCATCTTCTTAAACCAATAACACATTTGGTTGCTCGATTGTTGCATGACTTGAACCATTTTGTGGATAGTAAGTGCATAGAATCAAAATTAACTAAAGATTGCCCACGGCAACCCTTAGTTCATCTTTGGTTCAGCCTTATACATCAACTTTGGTTGCTTATTTTCTTTGATTCTTAGTAGCAAGTTCAAGTTTGAGTTCATTTCAATTGATTCTACTTTGATACTAATTGGTGCAACTTGAAAGCAAAAAGGAAGAAACAAGCGGAGAACATTGTGGTTTGAAGAAGCCTTGGCAATACACTTCCTTATTGATCACTTTGAGACTTCTTAACTTCAGGTTATCCAAGAACCAAAGTGGTAAGAGAGCGGAAAGAGTCGAAATCGAAGTGTCCATAGCTTATTTTTTTTTACTAATCCCTTAACGTTTGTTTGTCTTTGTGTTAGTTTGCTTCTTTCTTTTTTCCTTTGTTTTCGTTCAATTCCTTAGGCACAATGGCCAGCAGCAATTCCGCATCTAGCAAGTCTAAAGGAGCCGAAACTGTTGACAATACTCAACAACAAATGCTGGAGATGCTTAAGAAACTCATGCACGACAATGAGATAATTAAGCATCGCTTGGAAGACGTGGAGCGAAGCTACAAAAAAAGTGATGGAACAAGCAGGGCCGTTCCACCACCACAACCAAGGCGCCATCCTCCGAAAGAAGTTGAGGACGATAACATTTGACCCCCACACACCGAAGCGAGATGGTTTGCTCCTCCTACACAAGCAAGAAGGTACGTTCCGAGAAGGTACAATGATGATTACATTCCATTTGAGCATGATGATTATGACTTTGATGACCACCATCCCCGTGGTTACCAAAGACGCCAAAATCCCCTTTTCCCGCAAGTTGACGATTTTCTCAAAACCAAAATAAGTATTCTCACGTTTTATGGTAAAAGTAATGCGGAGGAATATTTAGAATGGGAAACAAAAGTGGATTTGATCTTTTCTTGTACCAATTATAGTGAATTACAAAAAGTGAGGTATGCTTCTGTTGAATTTTCTGGTTATGCACTTAATTGGTGGACGAATTTGTGTCGAAATAGAACTAAGACGAGACAACCCCCAATCGCCACTTGGGAAGAAATGAAGTTTGAAATGCGACAACGTTTTATTCCAAACAATTATGAGAGTTCTATTTTCACGAGTTTGCATAACTTACGTCAAGGTTCCAAAAGTGTAGACGAGTATTATAAAGAGTTAGAAATTTTGTTGGAGAGGTCTAACTTGCAGGAACCTGAAGAAGCCACCAAGGCTCGATTCTTACATGGTTTTAAACAGGGAGATTGCGCAAAGGGTTGACCTTCAACCTTACCTCGACCTCACAACCATGGTCCATATGGCTGAAAAGATTGAAGCACAATTAAAGGTACGTAACTCCTCCAATTTCAATTCCAATTATCGTACTAATCAATTTTCATCAAGATTTCACAGCAAGCCTTCAGGAACAGGAAGTTCACGGCCTACAGGAGGCCAAACGCGTGATCAAGGAGCGTTCCAAAGGATGGACAATCGTGTGCAATCCACACAAATGAGAGATGAACACACCCAACAAAAGGCTCCTACCGGCAATTCTTCGGATCCCTCAAACAGGTTTAGAGACATTAAATGTTATAAATGTCAAGGACGTGGTCACATAGGAAAAGAATGTCCTAATGCAAAAAGAATCATGTTAATTGAAGAGACAAACGAATATGTGTCCGAGTCCGAGCATGAAAACGAGTCTGAGCATGATAATGAAATTGAACCTGAAGAGGATCTAGGCGCATTAGATGATTTTGACACTAAGGAGTTTCTTGTTGTGCGTAGAGCTTTAAATGCATATCCGAAATTAGATGATCATGAACAACATAGAGAAAACATTTTCCATATTCATTGCATGATAAATGGTAAAGTGTGCACCATGATCATTGATTCCGGTTCTTGTGCGAATGTGGCTAGCATCGAATTAGTAAGAAAACTGAATTTGCCTATGACTAATCATCCGCACCCTCACAAACTTGCATGGCTAAATGACTGCGGTGAAGTTAGCATAAGTAAACAAGTTTTTATTTCCCTTAGCATTGGTAGTTACAAAGATGATGTTTTATGTGATGTCGCACCAATGCATGCTAGTCATATCTTACTTGGTAGGCCATGGCAATTTGATCGACATGTGACATATGATGGTTATTTGAATCGTTATTCTTTCAAATTGAATGGCAAATTGTACAAACTGCATGCACTTCCACCACACAAAGTCCACGAGGATCACCAACGCATGTCCAAGTCTAGAGCCGATCCTAAGGAAAAAGAAGCCGAGAGAAAATTCGTGGAGTGTATGAAAAGTGAGAACAAAAAACACGAGAGCAAGGGAAAAGAGGTAGTGCCCTTAAGTGTCAACGAGTCCAAAAAGAAGTGTGGGTATTTCGCAAAGAAAAGAGAGGTTACACGTGCACTTTATAACAACCAAACTGTCCTCATCATCATCCCAAAGTCGTGTCAACTTGCCCTTGAAGAACTCCCACCAAACTTACCTACCTCAGTTGCGTCCCTTATCCAAGAATATGAAGTTCTATTTCCCTCCGAACCACCATCCGGATTACCACCCATTAGAGGAATAGAACACCAAATCGACTTTGTCCCAGGAGCCGTGTTACCCAATCGTCCAGCCTATCGAGCAAACCCCGAAGAAACCAAAGAAATACAAAGGCAAGTAGAGGAGCTCCTAGCTAGTGGACAAGTTTGAGAGAGTCTAAGCCCATCTGTCGTCCCAGTCATTTTAGTACCCAAAAAGGATGGAACGTGGAGAATGTGTACCGATTGCCGAGCCATAAACAAGATTACCGTCAAGTATAGGTACCCCATACCTAGGCTAGACGATATGTTAGACATGTTGCACGGATCCAAATTCTTCACCAAAATCGACCTTAAGCAAGGGTACTTCCAGGTACGCATTAGAGAAGGGGATGAATGGAAGACTGCATTCAAAACCAAGTTTGGGCTCTATGAGTGGTTAGTGATGCCCTTCGGGCTCACCAACGCCCCTAGTACCTTTATGAGGCTAATGAATGAAGTCTTACGTGCGTTCATAGGACGCTTTGTCGTTGTCTATTTCGATGATATCCTAATCTATTCCCACACCATAGAAGATCATCTTGACCACATTAGAGCCGTTTTTGAAAAGCTTAAGCAAGAACAACTTTACGCCAACTTTAAGAAGTGCTCCTTTTGTTTAGAACGTGTAGTTTTTCTAGGCTTTGTCATTTCGGCTGAGGGAGTAGAGATGGATGAGGAAAAGGTTAGGTCAATTGTGGAGTGGCCTACACCTAAGAATGTAGGGGAAGTTCGCAGTTTTCATGGACTAGCCAGCTTTTATAGACGCTTTGTCAAAGATTTTTCTTCCATAGCTGCACCCCTAAACGAAATTGTAAAAAAAGATGTGCCTTTTAGGTGGGAAGAGCCACAACAACAGGCATTTGACGAACTTAAACGTAGGCTGACCACTGCACTCATACTTAGACTACCGAATTTTGACGAGACCTTTGAGATCGAGTGTGATGCAAGTGGAGTGGGTATAGGCGCAGTTTTGACCCAAAGTAAGAAACCCATAGCCTATTTTAGTGAAAAGTTGAAAGGAGCCTCATTGAATTACTCTACCTATGATAAGGAACTTTATGCCTTGTGAGATCCCTACAAACTTGGCAACACTATCTTCAACCTAAAGAGTTTGTGATCCACACTGACCACGAAAGCCTTAAGTATCTTAAAGGGCAAGGAAAGTTGAACAAAAGACATGCCAAATGGGTAGAGTTCATAGAACAATTCCCTTACGTGATTAAGTACAAACAAGGAAAGGATAATATAGTTGCCGATGCCCTCTCTAGGAGATACATGTTAGTGACTACATTATCTTCACGCTTCTTAGGATTTGAATCACTTAAGGACTTGTACCCCAATGACCATGACTTTGGCACCATATTCGAGGCATGTAAAGAAGCACCATTTGGAAAATTTTACATACATGAGGGTTATCTTTTCAAAGAACAAAAATTGTGCGTTCCTCAATCATCCCTACGAGAAGCATTGACCAGAGAAGCCCATGGGGGAGGTTTAATGGGTCATTTCGGAGTGTTCAAAACCCTTGAGACTCTTAAAGAACATTTCTATTGGCCCCACATGAGAGTAGACGTCGAGAGGTTGTGTGGTAATTGCATCACTTGCAAACAAGCCAAATCTAAGTCCCAACCACATGGCCTTTACACGCCTTTACCCGTCCCTGATTCCCCTTGGATTGACATTTCTATGGACTTTGCTTTAGGACTTCCTAGGTCTCGGGGAGGACGCGATAGCATTTATGTTGTGGTTGATCGATTTTCAAAAATGGCACATTTCATTGCATGTAGAAAAGTTGATGATGCCACACATGTTGCTGATTTGTTCTTCAAAGAAATTGTTAGATTGCATGGCATGCCACGTACAATTGTAAGTGATAGAGATACGAAATTCTTGAGTCATTTTTGGCGTGTTTTGTGGGCTAAACTTGGTACACAATTGTTGTTTTCCACCACCGCACACCCACAAACTGATGGACAAACTGAAGTCGTTAATCGTACTCTTTCTCAACTTTTGCGTGCCATTTTGCAAAAAACACATTAAACATTGGGAAGATTGTTTACCATATATCGAATTTGCATATAATAGGAGTGTCCATCACGGTACTTTGCATAGTCCATTTGAAATCGTGTATGGCTTTAATCCCTTGTCTCCCATTGATTTGATTCCTATTCCCGTGCATGAACGTTCTAGTCTTGACGGTAAACAAAAGCGGACACCATAAAGAAACTGCATGAACAAGTTAAAACACAGCTAGAAAAGAAAAACAAAGCTTATGAAAGACGAGCTAACAAACATCGGAAAAGAGTTGTGTTTAAACCTGGAAATTTAGTGTGGTTACATTTGCGCAAGGAAAGATTTTCCAATGAAAGAAAGTCAAAATTGTTGCCTCGAGGAGATGGACCCTTTAAAGTATTGAAACGCATAGGTGACAACGCATACATCCTTGATCTTCCCGACAGGTATGGTTCAATTTCACCTACTTTTAATGTTGCTGACCTCACCCCTTTCAACGATGACCTTTTTTATTCGAGGACGAATCCTTTTGAGGAGGGGGGGGATTGATGAGGATCAAGGGTCCGATGAGGATCAAGGGCCCCATCAAGAGGTCAAAGGTCCTATAACAAGAAGGAGGGCAAGGGAACTTTGTCACCAAGTTGCCACCTTCTTGTACAAGCATGTTCAAGATGAGCCTAAGACTCCTTGGGTTCATTTCATTGAACCTTCAACTTGAGCATGTATCACATGCACGTCTACACTCTTTGTTTCTTTGAATTTTATCTTGTGTCTTGTGATCTTGTTTTATGTCTTTTCTTTGTAGGTAAATTAGGTACATGAAATGTTTCAAGAGAATGTTTCAAGAGAATGTTTCAAAAGAATGTTTCAAGAGAATGTTTCAAGAGAATGTTTCAGGAGAATGTTTCAAGAGAATGTTTGAAGAGAATGTTGAAGAGAATGTTTCAAGAGAATGTTTCAAGAGAATATTCGAAGAGAATGTTTGTCTATGCTAAGACAAATTCAAAGGTGTCCAAGATAGAATCTCTTGATCAAGTTGAAATCATCTCCATTATCCATAAGAAGGGGGGGGCGGCCACTTTAAAGTGCAGCATGATATCTTACTTGAATTGAACTTGAAGATAAACTTGAATTCAAATTCAACCATAATTTGAATTCAAGTTTCAACCAACCATTTGAGGCTTACATTTCAAAAAAAGGATTCAGCTATCATCTCAAGGGATCACACGCCATTTTTTGAAGCAAGGATGAGGATAGATCACAATTCAAATTTGAATTCAAGTTCAAGTTAAACTCAATCTCCAACCAGCATTTGAAGTCAACCTCTCAACCATGAGAAGACATCTCACACGCCTAGATACACTTCCACACGCCAACTTGGAGATAAGAAAAGGATGGGATCATAATTCAAAGATTGAATTCAAGCTTGAAGTCAAATTGAATCCAATCTTCAACTACCCTTTGAATTCAAGTTCAACCACTCATCTACATCTCCAACGCCAATTTCAATCACCAAACATGACTAGATTCATTGAAGATAACATCTTGCAAGCATTTCAAGTTTTAGCTAGAATTATCTTAGTTTAAATTTTCAAGCAAAGTTCAAATTTAAACATTTGTTAGATAGCTTTATTTGAATTATCTCTAGCCATTTTCAAGCTAAAGGGGGCGTCTACTAGGCCTATAAATAGACCCCTTTGGCTGGTTGTAAACTGACCTTTTGATGAATAACAATTCTTGATATTTCACTCACTTTGTGTGATGCTTTGTTTTCTTGGTTTTGCATTAAAAACCTAGGTTAAGATCCTTCAAAGTTGAGCATATTGAAGGTGTTGCCATTGCTAAAAGGTGCCGTCCAGGAGGGCCGTTTTGGTTTGCCTGATCAACGACCATCTTGAAGTGTTGGTCTTGCTCATCCTTGATCCACACGATTTTAATCACTAAGGAAGCAAGGGGAAGTCGTCTTCCTTGTGCCTAACCCCTTTGTGAAGGATGTTTGGAAGGTGGAATTGTTGGAGCCCACGAGTTGCACGCATCAAGAAATGCAGAATATTTTGATGAAATTTTGTTGTACCCCAACCGTACTGTACTTGAAACAATGATGATGCGGCATAATGAAATATCAATTTTTCCAAGTACATTTTATTAAAGTTATATAAGTGCTTCCTTACTTAAATTCTTTTAAGATAGATACTATATAATTATACAAGCGGATGTCATAAAGTAGGTGAAATGACCATATCATGCTTAAGGGTACTATCAAACTCACTTGAAAGCTCACTCAAGTCATCACTCAAATCATCATGTATGGCATTTGAATCATCGAAACATATCAATTCATGAGATAAATCAGCTTGTATGGCATCTACTTCATGCTTAACATTATCCATGCATTCTAGCTCATCAGAATAGGCAAGAGTAGTAACATCTAACTCATGTAAATCAGAATTGGTTACATGAAAATCAAGCTCGACTACTTCATTATTGTCATTAACGTTCAGTTCATTAGAAGTAGGGCCTGATTCATGCAAAATTTCAGTTTCTTCGTTTCTTCGGCTTGTAATGCAAGTAGCCAAGTCTTTAACGTTGACTGCATTCGTTCCCATTCCCTTTGTGGTTTTCTTTAAGTATGCATGTCTTGCCTCAAAAATATTTGTTTCTCACAACCATCAGCAAGCATAAATAAATGAACAAGATTTCTAAATCTAACGTTAGGTAGATGTTCAGTTATTTCCTTGTTTAGGCCAGCAAGAAAATTAATCATTGTTTGGTTTTCGTTTTCCTTAACGTTTGCATGACATAAATGATCTAATAACTCATTGTAGTAATCATGAACACAAAGATCATCCTGTCGAAGAGATTGATGCCTTGGAACTCCTTGTCTCAAATAGCTTACCCAAAGGTCTTGAGTTTGTTCAAAGTGGTTCATACGCCTGTCAAGATTTTCATACTCTTGCCTAGGGCAAAGTACTCCCCCAAATGGTTGGAATGACCATAGTAAACCTGAAAAGATCAGAAACAACAAAGAACACAAGATACCAAAAACAAATAATCCAAACGGGTCAATAGAAATTTTGTGCACTCGTCTATCTTTATTTTCTCTCTCTTACCACCTTGTTTCTTGATCAGTGTGAGGATATAAATGTCAAAGGGAGAAATAAAGATAGGTGAATGACAAGTCTATTATAATATACCCGATACCCGCAATTTAATGCACAATTTTTACCCAAATTTGTCCGAATCGAATCCAACCATCGATGGAACAAAACCGGATGTTTTGATGCGTATTGGCGTCAAAATGACAGTAAATCAGTCCCAACACAGCTGCTGATCTGCAGCTAAAACAGTCCCCAAAAGCGATGAAAAACTCCGAAATGGTCCGGTTTCCTTCCAACTTGGTGCTGTATCAATTCAGCATTTCCAGCACCTAAAACACCTTAAAAAAAAGTAGAAAACAGCTCCAAAACTGCAAGAAAATCAGCAGCAGAAATTAGCAAGTAAAACCGGGTGTCAAAACTCACAACTTGCACCAAAAAGGATATCAATTCACACCAAGATAGACTTCCACCGATTGAGACACCAACTTGAACAATTTAACTATGATTCAAAGAAGAAATGAAACCAACAAATGATGTAAAAAGGCTGAATCAAAGAAAGACTAGGGGTTGCCATGAGCAATCTTTAGTCAATTTTAATCCTATGCACTTAAAATCACGAAATGGCTCAAATGCATACAAAAATCAGATATTCAGTAGGTAGCAATGTGTATAGGTCAGATTATGGCTATAAAACTGAGGGTGCGGCCAGATTTTGGTAAGTTTCGCAAGAATACGCAATATGACCAAAATGGTGTAATAAAGGTCCAACGGTTTTCCTTTTTCTTTGCCTTTCTTTTTTTCACTTTTCTGGCCCCTTTTTTCTGTATTTCTAGTCGATTTTCAGAATCTGAAATTTATTTATTTTATTTTTTCAGGGGCAAGGTCATAATTTTACACTTTTACCCTAAAAATTCTGTTTCCATGCAGAATCTGTAGTTTTCTCCCATGATCACCGTGATACCTTCAATTTCAAGAAATTAGTGTTCTTTGGCTTAATTGGGGATTTTTTTGGGAATGGAATTGGGGTTTTGATTTGAGGGTCAATATGGATTGTTTATGAGGTGTTTAGATGATTTTTGGGGAGGGGGGTGGTTCGACCACTATGGGGGGTAGGTGTGGCAAGTAGGGGGCGGCAGAAAAAAAATTTTGGTCAAAATGGGCAGAATGTTGAAATTTAATACTTGAACAAAGATCAATGTATGAAATCAGTCACAATATGAAGTCAAGTCACAAAAAATCAAAATCAATCAATAGCTTCGGTAGCAACAAGACTGAATATGACTTGGTGGCTTTTTGGATGATGTAGGCAAATATTTGTTATGCTGAATTTCAATCTTAAATCAACGATCCTAAATGTTCAAGTTGTCAAGGAAAGATGCAATTTTTTGTAATAAAAAAATAGCGGCTAAAAAAGAATAATTTTTTTGATGATGAAAAGAAAGGTGTATGAGGAAAAGAAAAAATAAAATTCAGATTATGAATAAAGAATGAATGAAAAGAAAATGCAAAATAGTTGGTGGAATTGAGTGACCTGAGGCTCTAATACCAATTTGATGCAAGCTGACATTGTTAGGATCCACTCTTCCACCTCCAACAACCTTTCCACAAGGGTTTAGGTACAAAGAAGTAAACTTCTTCTTGCTTCCGTTGTGTAGAAATTGCTGGCTTAAGCAATACCATAGATTGAAGTGTGCGTTTGTAGGCAAACCTTCAAGGCCCTCCTAGACGGTCACTTTAATCCTTGGCAATCACCTTCAATTTGCTCAAGATTGAGAGATATTAGCCTTGATTTTTAGTGCAAAATCAAGAAAACAAAGTTTCACTCTTTTGGGAGAGGAAACCAAAACTCAAATTCTATTCAAAATATGTTGTCCTCTTTGTGAGGCCAGCGGCCTTGAATAAATAAAGGCTGAAAATTTCAGCCAAAAAACAAATCAAAAAGGAAAGATAAACTCTATCCTAAAATCTACCAAAAGTTTAAAAGAAGATAAATGGTAATCTTCCTAAAATTTTATCTTTAAAATGGAATATTCTCTTATTCTCTAAGGCAGTTCGATTTCTTCCTTTTTGATAGACTTTGGAGATCAACTTTAATCTTGTCTCAATCTTCAAAAGTTGATTGAAATCTCATCATGATTGGACTTGGAATGGAACTCAAAATCTCCTTCTTTTTTCTCACAGCTGGCCGTACCACATGACAATGATGTTGCATTACAATGAAACTTCTAACTTGCATTTAAATGAAGTTGTGTATGACAATCCTTTGTTCAATCTTGAGTTTGAAACTGAAATCCCACTTGAAAATATGTCACCTACTGATTTAAATAATATGATGAGTTTGAAACAAATGGTGAACAACCTGATTTGGAAGAGCTAAGCACACAAGGTACGTTTCTTGTCCACTGTGTTACAAATTCTTTTGATTCCATGCACGATACATCTTGTGTACAAAGTGTGCTGTCCTATTTTAAAAACCTGTGATTTAGACTGTCCTCTATTTGCATCTATTCAAAATGATTGTTTACATGGTTATGAATTCAGTCCATTGTATTTTTTGCGACAAAGTCCATCTTGTGTTTTTGTGGATCTTATGTATCCAAGTTTGCTGCATAGTTGCGCGAGCATGAAGTTCAAGTTCAAATAAATATGATAATAATTCTCATATATCCAAAACACATAAGGAAGAAAGATGCTCTGAGTGTTTCATGTGTTGCATAATTCTTTGAGCTGAATTTTGAAAATTCCTTGTTTATGCATCCAAAACACATTAGAAAGAGGTGTTGGTTGTAAAGCATTCATTATAAAATATTCTACTATGTGTTGATGGGTGCATTCTTCATTCTTGAGTTCGCATATCCACCCTAAACATATCAGGATGACAATTTCCATGAATGTTGTGTCTAAATTGTTTAAGTGTATCTTGCATAGTTGCTGGATTCTTGTAGCTTTTTTTCCCTTCAGTGCATACATGCCAAGATTCGAGGACGAATCTTTTCTAGGAAGGAGAGATTGATGCATGTCTAGGAGCCTCTACTTGACATTTTCCACACACGTGCAAGACATTATTGTGTGCATTATGTTAGTTGCATTTTATGCATTATGCTTAGCTAAGTTGCATTGCATTCCATGCATTATATTTCATGCTTTTCTAGTTTAATTCTAGCTTGTCTTATGTTTACTTTGTAGAATGTCTTTGAGGTGTTCAAGAAGCTGTATTGGTCTTTTGAAGGTGCTAAAAACGTGTACAAGTAAGAGTGAATTCAAGACAAAGTGTTGCTCAAAATTGCTGAAGTTGCCTAAACTTTGTCCAGCCATATCTTAACTTGTTCAATATATTCCTAAACTGATTTTTCCATTAAATGCTATTGAAGTTCTTATACTTTCTTAAAGCCAACCCAATGGGAGACAAGAGTCAAAGGCGTAAATGTGGGACCAGAAGGAGTCCATATATAGCTCTCCGAACCTCACATGGTAAACTTGTGATCGAGGAAAATATAACTGCACCTGATGCATGCAGCCAATGACGGGCAAGGAGTATGCACTGCTGTATTCGCTTCATCACGGGGACAATGTTGCAGTGTGGATGCGTTTATACAAAGAAAGTTACTAGCTCGACACAGATCCCCCAAAAACTACCAGAATAGCGATCTGGAGGTTGATAATAAAGATACAGCATATAGCAGTCAATCTCCACAATTAGTCTATCATATTCTCTCGAGTAATACAGAGGCTATAGTCAATGCCATAAGCTCAGTACGCAGCGGCGTGACAGACGGAAGAGAAAAAGCAACGCCCGAAATAAATTCCCCCAAGTCATTACGAAGTATGGCTCCCGCTGCAGCGCGTAACCTTCCTACCAGAGCATCCACATTACGTTTAAACCTACCCTGAAGGGGGCAACTCCCAGCGAACTAGGCGATGCCGTCTGTGAAGCATCGGCAGTGAAAATCTCGTATTCACCAGATGAGACAGTGACGTGGAAAACTTCTCCCTTTAGTGGATGCACACCAAACATATTTGTTCATGAATGGCGCTCAAATAAATGTCTATACGAAAAAAGGAACTATCTCCAAATCGTATAGATGTATACTCCTTCCAAATCATCCATATAGCAAGAGTTGGAACCATGGCTCGTAATTGGCCGATCATAGTAAGTGGCCGAGGATGTGCACCACCAATAATTAATTAGTCTTGAATTGTAGACCTGAGGAAAGGGGGCCCAAACACAAAACAGAAAGTTCTTGCCAGAGAGTAGAATTAGCGGACATGTAGGAAAATGTGGTCTTGGTTGTCCGAGTGGCTCTTGCAGAACACACACTGTGACGGTAAGATCACTTGCCATGCGCATAAGTTATAACAGAGAGGCAATGCATCATCCAAAGCTTCCACAGAAAAAGTTTTGCCCCAGAAGGTAACGTCGGCCACCAAATAAACTTGAGCAATCAAAGGGATCATATGAATGCATAATTGGCTATAAGCCGATCTCAGTGAAAACAGCCTGTCGCGTCTGTTGTCCAGAATCTCCCTCGAGTGTATAGCAACATGCTGTTCCATGTATGAGTGCACTCCACAAATGCGCTTCCAAGTGAGAGAATCATACAAGTTAGCGGAGACTATCCCCCTTCTCCCATACCGTGCTCGACTGAAAGTGGCCCAAAGACTGTTGGAAGTGTGATAACGCCACCATAGTAGACTGTCATAAGCGTGTTGTAACAAGACCAAGTTACGAATTCCCAAGCCCCCATAATCCAGGGGACAACATATGTTGTCCCAAGCACGCCAATGATATCGATCATTCCAAAGAAAATTAGCCATGAGCCGATGAATGGCTTGCACTACACTTTTCGGAAGCATTGAACTAGCCATAATATGCAATGGCATAGATCCTAGAACATGACGAATCAAGACCAATCTACTCGCAAAGGATAAGAGTTTGGCAGCCCATGAATTCAATTTTGCATCTACATGAGCTAACAAAGATGTCAATAAGCTGCACGATTAATACCTTTGTATAAATATGACCCCAAGTATTTCATTAGCATCTGTGTTAACCGCATGCCTAGTGTATGCGAAGCGCGTGTTCTTGAGACGCTTGCACTTACGACCTGACGCGACGCGAGTTCTTGAGACGCTTGACTAACTGTCCCGATGCTTGCTGATAATCATCTAAAAAGGACCTGACACGACGCAAGTTTGCAACTGAACCATTAAGAATATCACTAGGTCATCAGCAAAACCCAAATGCGATATTTGGGGTACCCGTCCCGCATTAAAACCAACAAGGGATCCGTTCTGCATCAATGATTTAAGCCCACGAGAAAATCCCTCTACAGCTAGTATAAATAATAACGGAGATAATGGGTCCCACTGTTTAACCCCCTGGAGTCTGGAAAGAACCCTGCTGGCTTTCCATTAATGAGCACTGAACGCTTCGTAGTAGATAAATTATTTAAAATGATACGAACAAATCGCGCATGAAAACCTATTATCAATAATACCTGACGAAGATAGGACCAGTTTACTCTATCAAAGGCTTTAGCCATATCAAGCTTAACAATAACATGACCACCACGTAATGGACGGTCCAATACATGCACCATTCCTTGCGCTAATAATACTTGTTTAGTTATATCCCGACCCTTCAGAAAGCCTGCCTGTTCTGGAGAGATTAGGAGATGTAAATGATTTGCCAAACGAGTAGCAATTAATGCGAGTGATTACCTTGGCCAAGAAATTTGTCAAGCAATGGGACGATAGTCAGAGAATGTTTCAGGGTCCAGAACCTTTGGTATTAAGGTAATAAGCGAAGCAGCAACTTGTCGAGGTGGGGGAATGCCTAAGAAGAATTCTTGCACTGCCTTATGCACATCCGTCTGTAAACTGGCCAAAAGCAACGATAAAATGAGCCTGGGAATCAATCTGGACAAGCTACACTTGTGGGACTAAGATCCCAAATTGCGGTCTTCACCTCTATTATTTCAGGTATAGCCATCAACATAGCATTGTCTTCCTCATATAGTAATGTTGGAATGTAACTCAGAATAGAATGACCTGAGGTGACGCTTTCCTCCGTGAACAATGTCTGAAAAAAACACACTGTCTCTGCCTCTATGTCTGCCGCAGTAACACACTCTTCGCCATCTGGTTTCAAAATACATCGAATCATCTGCCGACGGCGCCTTTCTTTCACCGTTTGATGAAAAAAATTTTGTGTTGTATCACCTTCACGTAGCCATTTGACATTTGCTTTTTGCTTCGAATATAATAGCGCCCTAGACTGAGCTAAACGTAGATTGGACATACTTCGATGATACGCAGCCCGTGTGTCCTCTAAAGGGGATGAATAATATGCTGATTCGCAGCGCAACGTGGCTGCCTCCGCCTCAGCCACCACATCAAATACATTCCCAAAAACCTCCATATTCCATCTACGTTAATGCTTCTTAAGCTGATTTAGCTTGAAGTAAAGACCTCTCATGCCTCATACTATAGGGAAGGATTTCCAATATGATATACAAAGCTGTCAAAGTCAGCATGTGTAGCTCAGACATCCAGATAACGAAAAGAACGCCGTTGAATTAGAATCCATCACACATTTGAGAAGTAAAGGAGCGTGATCAGAAGTAGTCCTACTAAGATGTTGATAGGACACCAAAGAAAAAGATCAAAGTAATCTGCTGAGCACAAAAACGATCCAAACAACGCCGTACTCTTCCCAAACCACGACCATCACTCCATGTAAAAGGTGAGCCTTGAAAGTTGATATGTGAAGGGAGCATGCATCGACGCAGTCCTTAAAATCGTCAAGAGAATGTAGGGATGGTGTAGAACGGACCTTATGCTCATCCAATGATAAAAGGTGTTGAAGTTGTCTCCAATCAACCATGGGATGTCTAGAGTACTGTGCACGTCAACTAGATTAGACCACAGTGGCCTCCGTGCTGTCAATGTATGCATGTCATAAACAAAAGTTGCCCAAAAAGAGTCACCCGATACCAACCTCTTAAAACGCATAGAATGATTTTGTTCCCCAAAATGTTCACCTTCTAAGTGAAGAACTGCACTTTGCCACATAATCTAGATATGATCATACAAAGCCGATACAGCATGTGAAAATCCAAATTTCAATCGATATGTTGTATAAGCGTTGAGATGCTTGACTTGGTTCAATAATCACCAAAACATGTAAACGATAACGTCGTAACAAAGACAGTATCCTATCAACAGAAGTACGAAGCCCTCTAACATTCCATAGAAATATCTTAATTGATCTGATAATATCTCAAATGAGTTTGAGAGGGCAGCCTAGAACGAGTAAGTGGAGGAGATAAAGGAGTTACCAAACGATTTTGAAGTCTTAAAAGGCGGGGGGCACCTGAAAATCCACTACCTCACCAAATGGAGGAGGTGTTAAAGGAAGACGTTCCTGTGACGTAAGATCAATAACAATGGACTGAACCAAAGTAGCAATGTGTTCCATGATAATGTCATCTGTAGGCATGTCAATTAACTCCTGTTGAGTCCCATCAATCTCAACTTCACTATCCGAAATTGTATGAGAGCAGAATTATCAAGCAAATCTGCTAACAAACAGTCGTCTATACCTCGTAGTCGCGATAAATTCTTCGAGAAAGAGACTGCGGCAGTAGGGAATAAGTCTGGGGATCATAATGATATTGATGTCGGCTGCTCCTCAGCGGGAAATGATCTGGCTCCTGTACAGCAGGGTGCTTTTTAGGAGTCCAGATTTTGTGAAATAGATTCTTTGATTTTGGAGGTTTCATCATTATGATCGGGGTGGTTCAACTGGTGTTTTGACATCCTGTTTACCGTAGGCTGCCACCTTATGCCCCAGATGATAACAGGATGTGCAATAGGAAGGCAAATCTTCATATACAACTGACTGCGTTATCGTGCGAGACGAAACCTGAATATGTACTCTGGAAGGAAGTTCTTGAGAGATATCAATTTCTACACATATACGTGCTGTTGAAGGGCGCAAAACTAAGGTGGCTGTGTGTCTAATTTCATTGGTTTCCTAGCATGCACCCTATTTGAAAAGAGCGTCCTTTTGATGAAAATGCACAGGCCACCTGGCAGTGATACCCAAATAGGAACGATTGGAACGTCAACCTTCGGATCAAAATCCGCTGTCTATTCCGTCACTCGCATATATTTCCCTACTACAAGTCCAACTTTTGCAAGCAAAACACCGTAGATAATCTGCTTCCTGATCAAAGTGAATTAATATGCATGGAATCAAGGAACCAATCTTGATATTACCTATAATCCAATACAATCCATACTAGCGCGAATGGCAGCTAATGTAGGTCGTCGTACCAAAAAGAGCCGACCAAAGTATGGCGATAAGGCGCCGCCATTGCTGCAATCATCGTCGAGAACTGTACCATTGGAGCACCTTGTATCGTTGGATTGGTTGTCAGCGATCTGCACGATGGAGGATGAAAATAATGATGCATAAGATTTTTTATTGATCACTGTCGGACTGGTTGGGATCGGATCAGCAGATGGATTGGCCATCGGATGCGGCTGGGCGATGGTAGTAGAAGAAGGGCCGGGAAGAAGGCAGGGCAGCTGCGAGGATCGAAGCCGTCGTAGCGCAGAAGCAGTCGCCAGAGCAAAAAATTCTTTTATATGTTGTCCCGTATATATATGTGTGTGTATATGTGTGTGTGACAGATTTCCTCTAGCGATGATGGCACACCTTGGACCCGATCCGGCAATCTCACAATCTCCACTATCGTTAGCAACATCTTTTTCTTCTTATAATCTTTTTCTGCTCTGCTTTTATTCGGCATGGCATAGCAACCACAGAAATCGTTTTGGATGCTTTGGTTGAATCGACATTGGCCTCTTCTCCATGCCTAATCACACGGCTTAAAGGACTACCTTCCATTGCATTCTATAATGAAAGTTAAATCGTCCCTCTGAACCATATCGTTTTTCCCTCATCGGATCATTCTGGAATGGGCGCCTTCTATGAAAGCTTGGAAGCGGCGATTGAAAGAACAGGCTTTAAGCAAACCCCAAAGATTGGGCTTTTGGATTCACAGCATGTTCTTTTACTTTGCCAATCATGATGATTATCATCGATGTTTCTATCGGCGTTCTTGGCTAGTACTTGGATATCATATGCGTGTTACTAAATGGACACTGGACTATGATCTGCAATCCAATACTCCTATAGTTTCCAGTGTGGGTCTTCTTGCATGCTCTTCCCATTTTTCTACATGAGCGTGCGGCTCCCTTTGATATTGCTCGATTGGAAGGTACCCCCTTCGAATGATTGACTATTTAAGCCGGATCAAGGCCTCTTCGTTGGTTCGCATTTTGTATGAGATTGATGTATCCAAGATTCTACCTGGAAATGCATATTCGCAGGAGTGCGTTTGATTTTTACCCTAAAGTAGTCTATGAAGACCTTCTGGCATATTGCTCCCAATGCCATGTTCTTGGCCATGACGTGAAGACTTGTAAATTAAAGAATCCGTTTCATTGGATGCACTTCCTGCACAGCCCAAAGTAGCTCGCCCGCTTCCTTAACAGCGTTGGACGCTGAAAAAACCTCAGATCAATGACAGTGGATGTTCCTCCAGTGGTGGCTATGACCCAGCCAGTCGCCGCTGATACCCAGCCTCCCTGCTTGATCCTTTACTCAGTCCATGCATGAGTTGGAGCCTCAGTCATTCGAAAACAAGGAAAAATTGGTATGTCTCGAGATGATGTTGCGATTCCCCTCGGATATTTCTGCTTATGGCAGCTTTGGATATGGAAATCTCTTATGTAGGGAGGGAGGTAGGAAGTTGGTATGATGCTGGATGCGGATTCCACTCATGGGAGTTGCAGGAGATTATTCGCGACCAAATTTTTGGCACCCTGATAGCCTCATGGAAGCAAGAGATGAGGCGGTCAGCTGAGACACTCCACAGACGTATGGGCAGGATGTTTGATACTTTTTCTGATTTGCAGCCTTTTTGGTGATTGGCCTACTACTCAGCCAGGACCTTCATGTAGCAAGCGTCGTACCCAGGCTGAGTTGTCTGCTCCTCCACCTCGGTCGATGCTCATACGCTCGCGTGGCCCTTCTGCTTCAAGCTCCCACACCTCTTAATCATAATGAATACTCTTATTTGGAATGTGGTGGTCTCTAAACTTCAATGGTTCGGTCGCGTCGTCTCATCCGGGAGCATTCCGTTCGGTTATTAGTAATTATTGAACCATATATTTTGATTTCTTTATCAATCGCTCAGTACTTGTCGTAATAAAATTTGGGTATTTTGAAACTGTGATCAGCTTCTTAGCTATGCTTCATGGTGAGCAGGTAACTCATTTATAGTTTGCATCTTAGGAACCACGCTTCAGTTTTGGTTCTTAATATTCTATGGTATGCATACTACTATTGATCCGACGACTATGCTTAGACCTCACTACCTTTCACTCTCAAGTGTCACAACCTTGGTTGATTGGTGGCGACTTTAATACATGATGCATGTTGATGAGCATTTAGGGAGATCTACTCCAGTCCTTTCTTCTTTAGATGACTTTGTTGATTGTGTCTGCCAGTGTGCTTTGATGGATTTTCCTTTTGAGGGTAGTATGTTTACGTGAGTTAATGGGCATGGCTTAGGGATTGTCAAACGGCGTTTGGACCACATACTTTGTTCGAGGATTACAACGACATATTTCATAAGTCCCATCTTCCCCGTCTTACGTCGGATCATTGTCCTTTGTTGTTGAAGTGTGTTCAGTTGTCTTCTACTATTCCTAAGTCCTTTGGTTTTTTGAATATGTGGGTTGATCATTCGGATTTTTTGCCTTATGTTCAATCGGTCTGGGAGGCCTATCCCACTATTGGAGGTGTTATGCCCCACACCCTCCGTAGAGTGATTAAAGGGTAAAAGGGAAATTAAATGAGATTGATGACGGTCAAAGGTAATGAATTAAGAAATTAAATATTGGATTAAGTGGTATTTATGAAGAGATTAAATTTTAGAATTAATTAGTATTTAATTTAGAATTAAATATTAGAATTTAATTATTTAAGATAAATGGAATAATAGGATATAATTTAGAAACTCCAATTTCATCCTTACCCTTATCAAAACTGACAGAACGTCAGTTTCTGATTCATTTCATCAGAAACGTCGACGCCATTCCCGCTCCCCTCTCCTTAGGCAGTTTTCCCATCTCTTTGCAAACCCTAGGTGAAGACTCTTGAGATCTTCAATCCAATCCTCGTTGTTCTTCAATTCTTCTTCGAGTAATCAAAGGCAAGTAATCATCTTATAATTCCTGCGAATTGCGAAGGAAAAAGGCCTATTTTGATATCAAATTGGATCAACATGAAGTAGTCTCTTCTGTGAATATATACATGATTTGTGTTTGATTTTCAGATTTGGCCCACTATTAGTGGTGAAATCATTGTTATTGTTCTTGATTATGTGAGATCATGCAAAACCCAATCCCATGAACCCTATTTGGTGTGAATTGCGGTTGGAAGGGGAAGGGGGGGTGAGAAGGTGAGATTCCTTGAGTTGTTTTGGTGGATAATTTTAAGTCTTAGGCCTGAATCTATGATTGGTATGTGTGTAGTGTTTAATTTGTAGTTTAAGCATGAGATTATAGCAGGGATTAGGCTTGGATTGACTGGGATAAAGTTTGGGATCATTGGAGTTATGGTTCTGCAGTTCTGCAGAAATAACAGAGTTTTCTGTTCTGGAATCGTGGACCATCGATGATCGATGTGAGGGTATGAGTACTTCGATCGATCGATGTGAGGGTATGATGTTAGGCAGTAAGTATTCTGATGGACATCGATCGATCGATGTGAGGGGACAGAAGTACTTCAATCGATCGATGTGAGGGTATGATGTTAGGCAGTAAGTATTCTGATGGACATCGATCGATCGATGTGAGGGGATGAAGTACTTCGATCGATCGAGTGTGAGGGTATGATGTTTAGGCAGTAAGTATTCTGATGGACATCGATCGATCGATGTGAGGGAGATGAAGTACTTTGATCGATGGATGTGAGGGTATGATGTCAGACAGTAAGTATTCTGATGGACATCGATCGATCGATGTGAGGGGATGAAGTACTTCGATCGATCGATGTGAGGGTATGATGTCAACCATTTGTGGGAAAATAGAGGAAGGAAAGGGGAAGCTAGAGGACCAATTTGGGGGACACTAGAGGCTTTTTAGGACCTGATTGAGGTAGTGTAAGTCATGGAACACGACCTAGGATGGTGAATCAACGGTGAGGACTTCGTGGGGTATTTGAATCGAACTTCAACGTGAATATCTAAGGGGTTAAGAATGAACGTTTGAGGCTTCGATAAGGTTCAAATAGAACGTGCAAGGGTGTTTACTCCACTCCTTGTGTTCCAAGAATGAAAATTTAGGTAATATTGACTTGCTTGACATGTTACGCTTGAATATGTGAATGAGACGAGATTCAGATGATTGACTGACATGTGAACATGCATTCTTGCATCATGGCACTTGCATTTGCATTATGTTTTGATAAGAGCTGTGCCTCGGCACAGGGTATAAATTTTGCGAAATGAGCTTGTGATGCGTTGCAAGGGTATAAAGACAAGATGTAACCATCACAGGGTATAAAGTGAACTGTAATGTGTCATAGGGTATAAAGACAAGCTGTGGCACATTACAGGGTATAAAATTGAGCTGTGGTGCGTCACAGGGTATAAAGACAAGCTGTGGCCCACAACAGGGTATAAAGTTATGTGACCAGACATTATGACATGCATTGCAATGTTTTGAAAAGAATTGCATAAGCATTTGTGACTGTGTAGTGTAGTGCATATTTTGTCATGCATCACGTGAGTCGCTATAGTGTGATAGATTTGTAACTTGATTGTAATTGAACTGTTGAATGTTTATGAGTTACCTGCTCTTATGTTGTCATGCTATTAATCTATGCTCTTGAAAGTATACAAGACATGTGCCCCATCACCCCTTGATTTAAATATTACTCATGTCTTGCCATGTGTTGATCTCGTATGCCTTATAAGCGGGTTACTTGCTAGCATTTTTCGCTAAGGGTACTACCTTTGTTTTGCAGATGAGCCCAGTTATGACATGATATTCATAGAGGACGACGGCGAGTGGGCTGAATGGGATGTTTAGAGTTCTTTGGGAGATAGTCGAGACTGTTTCTAATTATTTCAGTTTCTTTCATTCACTTGAGGATTTAGTTGGTTATTGTCATGAACACTCTCTTGTTATCCTATTACACTTTGATGTACGAATTGATGGTTTAGATTTTATTTTGCACGTGTCTCCGTGCTTATTCTCTTACGTCATTGATGATGTGTATTTGAGAGATGAGACGTCTTGTAGTCTTCTCCGTAAGCTACGACAGGTGCACCGGTTCGGATCCGCTGTACGGGTCATGGGTTACAAGTAGTATCAGAGACTCGCTTCAGATCTACCTCAGAGACCTAGGTTATGCCATATAGAGTTCTAAGTTATGATTTTGACCCTAATTTGATCTTTAGGTCTAAGTACATGATCTTAAATATAAGTTTGATTGGGTCGGGTGTGTGCGAGCGCGATAAAACTTAAATCACCATGTATTTTATTTTCTCCCGGTTTACGAATTCTGCCTTGTACAACGCATATGGGCCTTCAGTATTTATTTTTGGAATTGCTGAATGCTAATAAGCGTTGATTTTGCAGACAATGCCTCCCCGAAGAGATAACCAAGGAAACGGTGGCAACAAGAACGAAACCCTCCACCACGACAAGTGATAGTACCCCCAGGCACTAATAGACGCTATAGCACAAGGAGTTGCTCAACAGCAACAACAGCCCCCTCCGCCACCCACCGCCTCAGGCACGGCATCCATTACTATAATGGGGAGATGCGGAAGATGCATGCCCCTACCTTTGAAGGGACCACTGATCCAGAGTGGCCGGATTTTGGTTAGACGAGATAGAAGAGTGCTTCAGGCTGGTACAAGTGCCTGAAGAACTTAAGGTCGATGTGGCCACGCCGTTACTGAGTGGTAGGGCAAATGCCTGGTGGAATGGTATTCTGCCGAAGATGACTCCTCCCATCTTGTGGAGACAATTTGTTGAGGCCTACAAAGACTATTATGTGCCTGAGACTGCCATTCTGGAGGAAGATGAGGCAGTTTGATAAATTCGAACAAGGCAGTATGTCCATTTCTGATCACACTGATAGATTCCATGCCTTGGGAAAATTCACAGCCCATGGTGTTGGAAAATAACAGAATGAAGATGCTTAAGTTCGAGGAGGGTTTGAAACCCCCGCATCCGGACGACTATAGCAGGGTCTAGTCTGAAGACGTTTGAGGAGATGTTGGTCGCCTGTACCGGGGTAGAGAGTGAAATTTGCAGGTCTCAGCCTAGAGAGGCTTGTGACGAAAACAAGCAAGAGGTCTAGGGATGAGAGAACTGAAGGTAGACCCAGACGTTGAGTCAAAATTCCCAGGAAGGGTCAGACAGGACCATTTCAGAGGGCACCACAGCCGAGTCAGTCTAATTGTTAGGCGCCCAAAGTGTGCCCACATTGTTAGAAAAGGCATGCTGGAGAATGTTGGAAGAAGACCGGAGTATGTTTTAAGTGTGGGTAGACGGGCCACAGAATCAAGATTGTCCCAAGTGGAAGCAAAAGCCACAGGGAGACGCCGGGTCATCACAGCAACAGAGAGCTAGGCCCAGGACCAATGCCAGAGTCCATGCAATGACGGACGCCGAAGTGGAGGAGGGCACGGACGTTGTGACAGGTACGACTTAAGTTAAATATTAGTTGTTTAAGTTGAATTTTAGTCGTCTAAGATGGAGATTAACGTGTTATATGTGAAATCTTTATGTGCTACACTTTTGTGTTTAGGTGTGATTCTAGTTACAAAGTGCCTGCGAACGTATTGTTTGATAGTGGAGCGAGTCACTCATTCATTTCTAAAAGCGGTTCGTTAAGGACTCGACTGTCTACCCGAATAGCTTGAAATCCCCTTCAAGGTGAAGGCAGCCGGCAAACAAGTGCTGGTTTCACACCACCAGTACAAAGACTGTGAGTTGGAGTTGGATGGAAAGGTGTTTTCCGTGACATTAGTTCCAATTACGATGAAGGATTTTGATGTGATATTGGGCATGGATTGGCTGACCAAGTATCATGCCAATATTGACTGCAGACTTAAGCAGTGACCGTTAAGGACCCGGAGATGAATGAAATAACGGTGCAAGGAAATATCAAGCTAACCAAAGCCCCAAAGAAAATATACCTGACGGCGATAAGTAGGCTTTCAAGGCTTTGAAGAAGGGAGCAGAGGGACTTATGGTATATGCGTTAGACGTGAAGCAAGAAGTTCCCTCCATAGGTCAAATTCCGGTAATCAATGAATTTAAGGACGTGTTTCTGGATGATTTGCCGGGAATTCTGCCATCAAGAGAAGTGGAGTTTGAGAACAACTTGATTCCCGGAGTCGAGCCTATATCTAAGGCACCTTACAGAATGGCTCCAGCTGAACTTAAGGAGCTAAAGGGACAACTTCAGGAGTTATTAGATAAGAAGTTGATTCGTCCCAGTGTGTCACCGTGGGGAGCTCCAGTACTGTTTTGTGATGAAGAAAGATGGCAGCATGCGATTGTGCATTGACTACATGGAGCTGAACAAAGTCACCATCAAGAATAAGTATCCACTACCAAGGATCGAGGATTTATTCGATCAACTAAAGGGAGTCCGATGGTTCTCAAAGATTGATCTTCATCAGGGCTATCATCAAATGCTCGTGAAAGCAGGAGACGTACTTAAAACAGCTTTTCGGACTCGATATGGGCATTATGAATTTTTGGTGATGCCTTTTGGATTGACTAATGCCCAGCAGCCTTTATGGATTTGATAAACACCGTATTCCGAGAAACAATTGGATCAATTCGTGGTGGTGTTCATTGATGATATCTTGGTTTACTCCCTGACGAGCAAGCTCATGCGGAACATTTAAGAGTGGTGTTGGATATTTTGAGACAGCAGAAGCTATACGCCAAATTCAGCAAGTGTGAATTCTTTCTTAGAAGTGTAGCCTTTCTCGGTCATGTAATTTCGGAGGACGGGATCTCTGTCGATCCTAAGAAGATAGAAGCCATCACTGAATGGCCAAGACCCACAAACGTGACCAAAGTCAGAAGCTTCTAGGCTTGGCAGGCTACTATAGGAAGTTTGGTTGAGGGATTCTCAACAATAGCAGTTCTATTGAGTCGACTTACCACAGAAGAAGACTAAGTTTGAATGGACTGCTGAATGGGAACAGAGCTTTTCTGAGCTCAAGAAGAGATTGACCACTGCCCCGGTGTTGGCGCAACCCTCCGGCACCGACGGTTTCGTGATCTATAGTGATGCGTCCAAGAAAGGACTAGGTATGCATATCATTACAACTAATGCATTGTATATACATATACCAGTCTTAAACTAACTTTCTGTTTATAGATTGTGTCTTGATGCAAAATGGACTAGTCATTTCGTACGCATCAAGACAGTTGAAACCATATGAGCAGAACTACCCGACGCATGACTTGGAGCTCGCAGCTGTGGTATTTGCTCTTAAGATCTGGAGACACTATTTGTATGGAGAGAAATGTGTCGTGTTCACTGATCATAAGAGCTTGAAGTACTTATTCTCGCAGAAAGAGCTAAATAGGCGACAGAGAAGGTGGTTGGAGTTACTTAAGGATTATGACTTAACCATCAATTATCATCCGGGTAAAACAAATAGAGTGGCAGACGCGCTGAGCAGAAAGTCTAGTCACGCCAGACAGTCCCCTGTTGGAAAGAGAGATCGAGGAGTTTGGTCTCGATGTGGTGGATTCGGTAGCGAATGTTCTTACAGCTCTGTCTATCAGCCCAGACTTGGTAGACAGAATTAAAGGAGCGCAGTATGAAGATGTATCACTGAAAGGAATTTGCGACAAATTGCATACGGGACCAGTAAAAGAGTTTCAATTGCGAGGAGATGGAAGTTTATGGTTTCAAAATCGGTTATGCGTACTAGATAATGATGACTTCGAAGGGAGTTTCTTCGCAAGCACATACCTCGAGAATGTCTATCCACCCCGGGAGCAAAAAAATGTACAAACATCTCAAAAGGAATTATTGGTGTGTAGGAATGAAAAGAACTATCGCGGAGTATGTTGAAAGGTGTCTAATATGCCAACAAGTCAAAGCCGAACATCAACGACCTGGTGGTTTGATGATGCCACTAGAGATTCCTGAGTGGAAGTGGGAGCACGTGACTATGGACTTCATGATGGGGTTACCCAAAACCAGAAATGGGAATGAGATGATTTTGGTAATTGTACACCGCTTGACAAAGACAGCCCATTTAATAGCTATGCCACATGGTACCTCTTTTGAGAAATTATCCAACATATATGTGGATAACATTGTGAGCTTGCATGGAGTCCCCGTCAGTATTGTGTCGGACCGTGATGCCAAGTTCACTTCTAAGTTTGGAGGACATTTCAGAAAGCGATGGGTACCGAGCTAAGAATGAGTACCGCATACCATCCTCTAACAGATGGACAATCGAAGAGGACAATCCAAACCTTAGAGGACATGTTGAGGTCGTGCGCTTTGGATTTTAAAAGGAAACTGGGATAGCATGCTAAAGCTGATGGAGTTCTCATACAATAACAGCTATCACAGTGCACTTGGCATGGCACCGTTTGAAGCTCTTTACGGACGAAAGTGCAGATCCCCTGTTTGTTGGGACGAAGTTGTGGAAAAGACGATCACTGTGTCGGAGTTGGTCAAACAGACAATTGGAAAAGTGAGAATCATAAGAGAGAGGCTAAGGGTGGCGCAGGATCGCAGTAAGAGTTGGGCCGATGCTAAAAGACGACCCTCGGAGTTTGAGGAAGGCAAAAAGGTCTATCTACGAGTCTCACCTACTAAGGAAATTGCGAGATTTGGGATGAAAGGTAAGCTAAGCCCTCGATATATTGGTCCATACGAGGTGCTTGGTAAAGTTGGTGAAAGAGCATATCGATTATCCTTGCCCCCGAGTTTGTCGCAAGTCCATAACATATTTCATGTGTCTCAACTAATGAAATACATATCGGATCTGAGTCATATCCTTGAGGCTCAACCATTGGATGCTAGAGAAGATGTCACATATGAAGAACATCAAGTGAAGAATGTGGATAGGAAAGATCAAGTCCTGCGCAAGCGCGTGATTCCGTATGTCAAAGTGCAATGGAGTAATCATACGGAGTGTGAAGACATGTGGGAGCTTGAGAAGCAAATGAAAGAGTTATATCCATACCTATTCCAATAAGGTATGTCAGTTTCGAGGACAAAACTTTTTGCAAGGGGGATGGAATGTTATGCCCCACACCCTACGTAGAGTGATTAAAGGATAAAAGGGAAATTAAATGAGATTGATGATGGTCTAAGGTAACGAATTAAGAAATTAAATATTGGATTAAGTGGTATTTATGAAGAGATTAAATATTAGAATTAATTAGTATTTAATTTAGAATTAAATATTAGAATTTAATTATTTAAGATAAATGGAATAATAGGATATAATTTAGAAACTCCAATTTCATCCCTACCCTTATCAAAACTGACAGAACGTCAGTTTCTGATTCATTTCGTCAGAAACGTCGACGCCATTCCCTCTCCCCTCTCTTTAGACGGTTTTTCCATCTCTTGCAACCCTAGGTGAAGACTCTTCAAGATCTTCAATCCAATCCTCGTTTGTTCTTTAATTCTTCTTCGAGTAATCAAAGGCAAGTAATTATCTTATAAGTTCCTGCGAATTGCGAAAGAAAAAGGCCTATTTTTGATATCAAATTGGATCACCATGAATTAGTCTCTTTCTGTGAATATATACGTGATTTATGTGTTCTGATTTGAGATTTGGCCACTATTAGTGTGAAATCATTGTTATTGTTGTTGATTATGTGAGATCATGCAAAACCCAATCCCATGAACCCTATTTGGTGTGAATTGCTGTTGAAGGGGAAGGGTGAGATTCTTTGAGTTGGTTTGGTGGATGATTTGAGTGTTAGGCTTGAATCTGTGGTTGGTATATGTCAACTGTTTAATTTGTAGTTTAAGCATGAGATTATAGCAGGGATTAGGCTTGGATTGACTGGGATGAAGTTTGGGATCAATTGGAGTTATGGTTCTGCAGTTTCTGCAGAAATCGCAGAGTTTCTGTTCTGGAATCTCAGACATCGATCGATCGATGTGAGGGTATGAAGTACTTCGATCGATCGATGTGAGGGTATGATGTTAGGCAGTAAGTATTCTGATGGACATCGATCGATCGATGTGAGGGGATGAAGTACTTCGATCAATCGATGTGAGGGTATGATGTTAGGCAGTAAGTATTCTGATGGACATCGATCGATCGATGTGAGGGGATGAAGTACTTCGATCGATCGATGTGAGGGTATGATGTTAGGTAGTAAGTATTCTGATGGACATCGATCGATGGGACACGGGTTCATTCTATGGAAACTGCCTTAGGTATGTCATCAGTGACCCTGCCTCTAAAGTATATTGGAGTTAATTTGGTAAAGGGTCGAGTGAGGTCCTCTCATTGCCTGCAGCTTATTTCTCACTTTGATAATCGATTAACATGCTGGTCAACCTGTCTGCTATCCCCTGCGCGTCAGTTGACACTCATTCGTCATGTATTGTGTTCCATCCCTTTGCATTATCTGGCAGCTGTGAAGCTTCATCTAGCCACTATACGTGCTTTGCATCGTCACTTATGTTCTTTTTTCTGGGGTGCTAGCGAGGTACGTCATCGCTATCACAAGGTTTCCTGGAATCATTTGTTCCTTCCTATTGAAGAAGGGGGTGCAGCATTCATGATGTCCATTGTTGGAAAACCTCGCCCGTTTTATGGTGGTGCAGCATTCACGATGTCCATTTTGTCTTTCCTTGCAAGGTACGACTAAGCATTTATTTTTCATTGTCTGGAGATTAAACGAATCTAGGCACTTTTTTGCATTATTGGTGGATGGACCCTCAGCCGGTTTCATCCAGTATATAGGGGTATCTAATTGCATGGAGGACTTCCACTAAGGGAGTTTCATTTCACGGTTGCTTGCGTCTGGTTCTTCCAGCACTTATTATGTGGGACATTTGGAAATCATATGCGGCCATTACGTTTGGTGAGGGCACATGAGCATGGCAGCGGGTCTGTGAGTCTATCCGACGTTTTGTTTATATTTGGTGTTCTTCTTTGAGGGGTACGAAATATGCAGGATATGCGACAACTTGGTCCAGTGTGGACTCTCGCCTGCACTCTATGCACGACGTCCAAGGATTATTCAGTGGTTACTCCCTCCGGCTAGTCGTTATAAGCTTAATGTGGATGCAGCCCATGGTCATCGCAATGCGGCTGCAGGGGCGGTCCTTCGGACATCGGCATGATGCGTTGTTGGGGCCATAGTTTTCCATTGCCCATCTCCTCCTCATCATTAGCTGAATTGCAGGCAGCGACTATTTCTCTTATCTTCTTTGCCAGCTCCTACACTGCGATCGATGTGGAGGTTGATTCTATTGGAGTGGTTGAACACGCTCAACAGGGGAATATACAGTGTCACAAATTCCTCGGACTTTTCTTGCCTTAGGCGATCACTCCATATCGTTTTCAACTCGCCAAACGAATATGGTAGCACACTATCTGGCAGAATGGGGTTAGTTGCACTAAAGGTTTTCTGAATGGCAGAATGTTCATCAATTGCCAGGGATGGCGCGAGGTAGTGTACTCCACGTATGATATTCCATATTTCCAGCCTTAAAAATAATATGGAGTTGTTACGTTTTCTACACTGTTGCTACCCATATTCTATAATATGGGCAGCCCCGGTACATCCTTTTACATTCCTTCGTTTACTCAACATGGTCTCGCATTATACTATTCTTCTAAGCACTCTTCTTGTTTTTTTGGTGAGGTATCCTCATTCAAGTGAATGGATCTGCCGAGTCGTATGGAGGGTGCATTCTCCGACAGACTTCATCTTACTGCTCTAGATATTTTTTACACCATATTGATTTGCGTTGTCCTGTACTCTATCACCATTCAAGGCAGATAAATATCTACGTTTTTTCCTTCGCCACGGTTTATCCACAAGGGTGGTTTTACTTGACAAGGTTTTAATGCAGTATATCATATATGACTGAGGTTGATCATACTTAGATCTTTACATTTGGCTTTTTCTTATGATGATAACTGATGATGTACTATGGTATTCCTCTGCCATAAGCGAGGCACAATAAAATTGTATCTTGAATATGTATATATACACACATATATATATATATATGTATATATATATATGCATATAATATTATATTAGTCAGTTTAAGAAAAAATGCTCTCGGTCTCCGGCGAATTCGCTGATATCACTGCCGCCCCAGTTTCCAAACCCCCATGTCCTCATCGCCAGGCCACTGGCCCTGGCACCGTCCTTTGTTGTTGTTCTCAAGGTACCGTCTTCTTTGATTATTGGTCACAAGGTTCCATTGTGCTTCGAGGGTTTTCCATCTATTTGATTTGATGATGAGGAGGTCAACGCACTTATTGTCCCTTTTTGTCACACACTCGTCAACTCCTTTTGGCATGGTCGTCCGGGTATGGCAGTGCTCAAGAAAGCCTTCGACAAGGTTGGATTCGTCGGGCCGATGCAACTTGGTTTATGGATCAATCTCATGTCTTGATCCAATTTTCCAATGAAGAAGACTATAATCGCTGTTTTTGCCGCCGATCGTGGAATTTCCTGAGCTATCCAATGCGGGTAACTAAATACACTTTCTATTTTGATCCTCGATATGATGCCCCTATTGTACCGGTTTGGGTCTCACTCCCCGGCTTACCACCGTATCTCCATAATCAGGCAGCGTTATTTGCAGTAGCTGGCTTGATTGTTAGCCAAATCCGATTGGATGCCGCCACCAAAAACTTTTCTTCGTCCATCGGTTGCGTGAGTCTGCATTGAGATAGATGTCTCCAAAGAATTTCCTGCTACAATTCATATTAAAAAAGTGGGATGCATCAATACTTTCAGAATGTTGTATACGAAGATGTCCCCCGTTCCGCGGGACTTGTCGCATTCTAGGGCATAAAGCTTGTGAATTCCCGAAACCACCACCGCCCACTGCAGATCCTACCCTAGTGCTTGAGACATAGAAAGTCTGGAAAGTCAAGCCGCCTATGTTAAAAGACATAGAGCGCAGGTTGCAATCTTAGGAGAGCCCATGCAGCTTCATGCAGAGAAAACGCAAGCCACGGACGAGGCTGAGCCTGCCTGCGGGTCTCACCAGCCCACCTTTGGTCAAAATTTGGAATTGTTAGGACGTGCTTCAGATGATCTTCAACCAGTGCACTTTTTAGGTGACATCCCACACCTAGCTTTGGTTTCGGATACTGAGCTACCAGATGTCTTGCCCATGACCCGCCCAGGCGAAGGAGCAGCTCTGCAGGATCTCAAACGTTCCTTTATAAAAGCATCCGAAAGTGTGGGTCACCAGATGCTACATTTAACGTATCACCAAATAGATGATGATCTTCTTCATGGTATGTTGCACTCACCAGACACATTGGAGAACCAAGGTTTCATCCTATTTATGAAAAAGCATTGTCGCCGTCCTCCGAGTCAAATGCCCTGTCCTTCTAGACAGGTGATTACACGTAGTGTTATTCATTCTTCAAACTCACAACCTGAACGGTCTTGATGCATATCCTTACCTGGAATCTATGCGGTATTGGTACATCTTTGTCTCATTTGCGTTTGTTATTACATCAATTTCCCGTCATGTTTCTTTTTCTCATTGAACCCCAGTAGCCTCCTACGTGACTACATAGAGCGAAACTTCAGCTGGACTTTTCCTCAGGTATGTCCTTGTGTGAGGGTCATACTTGGTGTTTTTTGCAGTCATATATCCTAGAACTAATGTATATACGGTTGGGAGAGCAGGTCTCCCATTTGCAGTTGTGACTTTTATAAAAACAATAATATCTTTTGGCATTCATGTGTTTATGGGCGGCATACGGTTGTTGAGCGTCGAGATATGTTGGCAGATTTGTGTTACTCAGTGATTCTATTCATAAGCCATTGGTAATATCAGGTCATTTTAACACATTCCTGTCTCCTTCAGACCATAAAGCAGTGTCTCGGCCTGCTTTATCCACACTCTCAGACTTTAATGCATTGGTAGATTATTATGCCTGGCATATCCTTCCTCATATGGGCACGCGATACACATGGCTTGATGGTAAGGCTTAGGTTGGGTCTTGCATCAACTAGATTGGGTATTCTGTAATGATGCTTTTCATGACCTCTTTTGGAGCTTTAGCTCACCCACTTGAGTCGGTCACCTCGGATCATTGTCTTTTATCAGTGTGGACTACACATCTAGACTCTCTCGTATATATGTACACAGTGGGGCTTTTATCCTACAATTGATGGCATGCGCAGATTGTGCGAAAAGTTGAGATTGCTTAAGAAGGAAATTACTAAATGGAATAAAAAGGTCTTTGGTAATATCTTTCGTCGGGTAGAATATGGGGAACAACAAGTTTGCAGCGCTGAGGAGGCATATGATCTCAATCCATGTGATGACACACAGCTTGCATATTCAGTAGCTCAAGCGGATTTCCTAATGGCATCCACTCAAGAAATGGAATTTTGGAAGCAAAAATCTGGTGTCAAATGGTTGGGAGAGGGGGAGGCCAATACTAAGTATAATCATTCTCTTGTCAAAGATAGGCTCCGCCATCAATCCATTCAACGCATTGAGCTTGTGAATGGTATGCCCTTCGATACACAGGATGCTATTCAGCAGGCGGTCGTGTCTTATTATAACCACCTATTCATGGGCCAGTAAACCACGGACGATTCTGCATTGTTAGATTGTGTTCCTCAGCTATTGTCAGCTGACGTTAATGTGCATCTCACTAGGCTGCCTACGGAAGATGAGGTTAAGCAGGATGTCTGGGATCTTGACCCTCAGAGTGTTGCCGGCCCAAATGGATATAATGGATTTTCTTTTGTACATGCTGGGAGAAATACATATAGACGTATAAGGCGGTTCAGGAGTTCTTTTTGGGTTTCCCATTACCTAAGGCTATGGCTCATACTTTGCTTATTCTTCTGCTGGAAGGATCCACACATAGCTCTTTTGCGGATTATCACCCAATAGACTTATCGACATTTATGATCAAAATATAAATCCGCATTCTTGCGACAAGATTGAGTGAAGTATTCTCACACGTTATATCTCAAGAGCATGCTGACTTTCAAAAGGGTCACGGCATTGCCAAGCTGGTACTGTTAGGCAATGAGTTGGTCCACTAGTTTGATCATTCATCTCATGCTATTGTAAATTTGGACATGGATAAACTTTTGATCGAGTCAATTGGCATTTTTTACGTTATATTTTGCAACGATTTGGTTTCTCCGACCTCTTTATCACTTTAGTCTTTAACCATCTTGGCAGCACATACTTTTCCATTCTGATAAATGGGGTACCTAGTGGCTTTTTTAAGCCTACTCGCCGGGACAAGCAGGGAGATCCACTGTCTCCTATGCTCTTTATACTTACTGTAGAAGGTTTCAGACAGGGTCTGTACAATCTTGTTTGCCGTGGCATTATCTCCCCTTTCTCTCTTGGCCTCCTACCTTTTGTCATCTCTCACTTATCATATGCAGACAACTTATTGGATATCTTGGCTGATAATCGCCGAAATCTTCAGTGGTTTAAGCAGTTTCTTACTTTGTGTGAACAGATTTCAGGACAAGCAGTCAATTTGCATAAAAGCGGTGTGGTTTTCTCTTCTCGCATCTTAGCCACTATCTGTTGATCTTTTATTCCTTTATTGGGTACACGTCATACTACTTTGCCATTGAAGTACTTAGGCTCTTATCTGCATAAGTGTATTACGCGTACACGACACTGTACGGATCTTATACATCATATTGATTCCAGATTGGGCTGTTGGTAGCAGAAGATCTTAGGGGCCGGTCGCTTGGTTCTTATTTGTTCAGTCCTATCTTATATGCCTATTCACATTATGGCTGGAACCCGTATCCACGGGGAGTCGTCAGACTTATAAAGGGGTATTTTGTTAGATTTTTCTAGGGGGCAGGCCTACACCACTGGGTGTCATAGGACCACTTATGTTATCCTACATCGGAAGGTGGCTTGGCGTCAGGAACTTGGGGAGTATACAGGATGCATTTGCAGGTAAACTTTGGAGCATGTATCATGGGAGTGACAACCTATGGGGCAAGTACATGCGTTCCCGCTATGGTGGCAGGGGGATTACCGCCCACGCCTTTATGACTCGGCAAGATGGAGACGTATTTGTGAGATACACGCATTTTGTTTGAGCCACGCAGATATGGCAAGCAACATTCCACTTTGGCCAACCTCTTCTAGTGAGTTCACAATGCGATATGTGTATGACATTGCATGACCCTCACAGGCTTCGCTTCTCTCGCATACATTTATTTGGAGGAAAACTCAGAGGCCAGCTATACAGTTATTTCTATGGAAATTATATCATGGTGCCCTTCGCTTCTAGATAATCTCATGCGTTTCTCCATGGTTTTACCCTCGCGTTGTCCTTTTTGTACATCGGCCACAGCCTTAGTTGATCATATATTTTTCACTCTCCTAAAGGTACATTTGCCATGGTCCTATTTTGGTGCTTTGTTAGATGTTTTGCCATAATCCTTCTGACATTGGAGATCTTATATGTTGATGATTTGGGCTGGAGCTTCCCAGACTTTTTTGGGAGAAGTCTATATTATCTATCCTGGGGTACTCTTATGGCATATTTGGAAGATGTATGCAGCTATTGTGGTTGATGATGCCATATGGTCACAATGCCTTGTCATTCACTCGGTTCGTCAGGATATTTTCATGTGGGCAATACCCATGTCTGGACGGAAGATAGCGACAAGTCTCCCTACTCTCATTCAGGTCCCACTCTCACCACCCCCAACATACTAGTCAGATTCGGATTGTTTGTTGGATTCCACCGTTAACTGGTGGTTGCAGCTTATTACTGATGTTGCTATTGGACGATATGCGACAGGCGGAGGTGCCATTTTACGTCACTCCACTGGTACATTTGTGCATGCAGTCTCATTCCCACTGCGCCTTGAATTCCCATTATGTGTTGAGGCTCGGCGGTCTACATGGCCTTAATGTATTATCTTTGATACCATGCTTGCTTGATCATTGAGGTTGATAGTTTGAAATTCATTAGGATCTTTGCTTCTTCATCTTTCTACATCTTTACATCTAGCCCCGGATCTACATTGTCTACGTATATTACTAGATGCTATCCAGTTGAGGATGACTCATACACAGCGGGACACTAATCAGCCAGCACATTTCTTAGCGTAATCCTCCATCACTACGCAGGGTTTTCATATTTATCCCACTCTCTCTTCCCTCCCAGCATATATTTGCGGTCATGTACATACGGATTTCAGCGTCACATCCTTTCGACACCTTAGCTTGGATGCATATCACGGTGCACTCCCACATTGAGCTACATTTCTGCACCATATATACAGCTCATTGCTTTGTTTGGTTGTCTGTATCATCGGATACATACTACTATGGTATGTTTTTCTCTCATTTTGCTGGATATATTATGGACTATTTTCTTTATAAATGAATATAACTTGTGCTCTCCTCCATTGCTTTAATGTCGGACCATTGCGTTTTTGTTGGACCATGCCTGCTTTGCATCGCCACCAGACTGCCATAAAGCTCAACGCCAAGGACTTCCACTATCTTCCAACCCCTAGACTTGACAACGCCAAAAACTACACCCTTTTTTCACGTCCACTTTCCAGTTTGATTATGCATAAACATGTATTTATTTTCATTTAGTTACCGGATTTATGTATTTCTTTACATTGGGAGAGTCTCTCGTAGAGATAGGTGTTCCATGTAACGACGGTATTCCTCCGTCATAAGTGAGGGCATTGTTAATAAAATTATTGGACGGTGCCGTCTGTCTTTCATAAAAAAATATATATGCATGTACCTAGTCTGGCTTAAACAAAACAAAAAAAAGGAGCAAACCCTAAAAAACCTACCCTAGGGCCGTTCCCCCCAGCAAAAATAAAACAACCAGTGGCCTTCTTCTTCAATTTGCAACAATCGGCCAGCATTCATTTTGAAGGAAGAAGAAAAATTATGAATTCAATCCAAACTCCATTGCAATTACAATATAGTATGCTTGAATCAATGTAAGTAATCGAAACGCATTTGCTATGATTTTGCAAAAAACATATGTTTATATTTTCGGTATTAACTTTGGATCATGCGTTCGTATAATTGCTTGCATAGATGCATGTGTTTAAATATATGTATGTCGTGTGTATGTGAGGATTATATGAATGTTGAGGTTAGGGTAATATTAATGTAAATATGGCTGACTAACATATGCATTAGAACAGTACCTAGAATTCGGCAACACTATCGGAGGCATGTGCATGAAATACATATTGAGATTATGCATTTAGGTACTGAGTGTAGTGTGAATATATATGTGTGTGTATATATATATATATATATATTTTGCAAGAAAAGATATATTTTATTTTGCCTCACTTATGGCGGAAGAAAACCATATTACAATATTTGTCAATGAATGCAAAATAATAGTATAGCGAACATATAATTTGAAGTCTCCAATCATATATGATATGCCGCATTAAAACCTTGCCAAGTAAAACAACCCTTGTGGATAAAACCTTGGCGAAGGGAAAAGCGTACATATTTATATGATTGGAGTAAGTACATGAATATAAAAAAGTTATTCGTATAATGGATGTAGCTTGCAGAAGTTGAGCGTGATGCAATCTATGCTTGATTTGCCAAAGTATTTGCCTCCGTAGTTGTTGTTGCGAACAGGAATCCATGCACAAACAGAAAGGAAAGTTAGCCAACTTATAAAAGCTGTGAGAATCAGCAGGAGCATTATGCGATTTGAAGCAAATATTAGTGGTGAAAAAGTTACCCTGGTTACCCATATCCGCTGATATGGGTAACAAGAATTTATGCCACGTTGGTTGTGCTATGAATATAACGCAATATAGAAGTGTCACAGGGAAAATGATGCGTACCCGCATTGCCCATATCTTATGATATGGGCAAAAATACTGATCAAGAGCTGTATCCATGTCGAAGATGTGGGGTGTTTTCAGTATGATAGCTTGCCCGTACTAGCGGCGGTAGTGCAGCTACTGTTGTGAATATTGTGAGATGTTGATGAAATTGACCATGCAGAGCTAGAAAATGAGGTGGTTGATTTGCCTCCCTAGGTATTTATGTTATCTCAGATGCTGTTGTGTGTAATAGAGCTCGGAATAAGGAAGCATGCTGATCACTTTGGTTATGAATCATTGAAAGGACTCCCTACGCATCCACTTCAACATCCATTGGTCCCCACTGTGCTGCGAAATATAAATAACTGAAATAGGCTGCTTGAAACTCCGCCATGGCTGGTGAAGATAGTGGAAGATGATATGCGATTGCCCCTAAGAATGTGCCATTGCTGTCACGTAAGATTGCTCCTGCTGCAGCTGAGTGTCTTCCATGTGCCGCATCCGCGTTCAACTTCAACCTACCCGGTGGAGGGTGATTCCATTTAACAATCCTGCATCTAGGAATGCTGAGGTGTGGACTTAAGCCGAGATCTATTAAGGCACGGTCTGAGTGTGCGAATTTTTTCCCTTTTTGAGTTGACGTCCATTTATATATTCCCCGTCGTATGCTTTCCATCACAATGGGTTTTCTCCAATGTCCTTCCCAATACATGATCGATGTATAACACTTCCATAATTCCCAAACAATGTAAGAGGGGGCGACTATTCGTAATATACCTTTAAGTGTATTACCTGTGGTTGACATCCACCACTGAATGAGCTGTTGTTGTATTGTTCGAACAGTAGTGCATGGTCCATCCAAATAAGCGGCATATAATTTCCAAATATCTCCGATTTCTAAACATTCCAAGAATATATGATCCACTATAATTTGTGATACAAGGCAGAAAGGAAATTGAGTTGGATTAATGTAAACAAACTTTTGGAGATTTGCAGGACGAGGTACTGCATTTTGATAGAGACGCCATAAGAACAGTCGAATGTTTGGAGGGATGTGCTTGTTCCATATATATTTGTATGAAAGGCGAGAATTCCTCACATGACAGAAATGATCATATGCTGTTCGAATAGTGTATTGATCTGCATCCATATTATTAAGACAAATCGGGTGCACTCTACATATTCGCTTCCAAACTGGAGAGTCTGTGATCCGTATGTCATAAGAATTACGGTTGGCGTAACTATTATTATTCATACGTTCAAATATTTGTAATATGGTTTCCTTCCACCATAAGTGAGGCTTAATAAATTCATTTCTTTCGAAAAAATAAATAAATAAATAAATAAATATATATATATATATATATATATATATATATATATATATTAGTGGTAAACAAATGGTGTGAGTAATGGGTTTAGTGGCCAAACACGGTAGATATGTATACATAGGAATATGTCGATTGTTGTATGTATGTATAACAATGATTTATTATTATGATGGGAAATTTTGTTGCTATGGCCGATTAAATGTTTATGGTTTGGGTAGTGCAGCTTTCGGCTAAAACCTTGCAAGAGGTGATATTTGGTCTACTTTTTGTGTACAGAATGCATAAGCTTTGAAACATGGATATGGTTGTGGATATATATATATATGTATATATATATATATATGTATATATATATATGTATATATATATATATATATATGTATATATATATATATGTAGATATATATATATGTATATATATATATATGTATATATATATATATATGTAGATATATATATTTGTATGAAAGGCGAGAATTCCTCACATGACAGAAATGATCATATGCTGTTCGAATAGTGTATTGATCTGCATCCATATTATTAAGACAAATCGGGTGCACTCTACATATTCGCTTCCAAACTGGAGAGTCTGTGATCCGTATGTCATAAGAATTACGGTTGGCGTAACTATTATTATTCATACGTTCAAATATTTGTAATATGGTTTCCTTCCACCATAAGTGAGGCTTAATAAATTCATTTCTTTCGAAAAAATAAAATAAATAAATAAATAAATAAATATATATATATATATATATATATATATATATATATTAGTGGTAAACAAATGGTGTGAGTAATGGGTTTAGTGGCCAAACACGGTAGATATGTATACATAGGAATATGTCGATTGTTGTATGTATGTATAACAATGATTTATTATTATGATGGGAAATTTTGTTGCTATGGCCGATTAAATGTTTATGGTTTGGGTAGTGCAGCTTTCGGCTAAAACCTTGCAAGAGGTGATATTTGGTCTACTTTTTGTGTACAGAATGCATAAGCTTTGAAAACATGGATATGGTTGTGGATATATATATATGTATATATATATATGTATATATATATATATGTATATATATATATAGTATATATATATATGTAGATATATATATGTATATATCTATATGTATATATATATATATGTATATATAGTATATATGTATATTATATATATACATATATATATATATACATATATATATATATACATATATATATATATACATATATATATATATATCTACATATATATATATATACATATATATATATATATATGGATGATGATCGGTATGGTTAAGGCGAAGCTTGATAAATTGTATTTGGGAGGAACCATTCGGCCAGACTATTTTATGGTTTGGGTGTGATCCAATTTTGTTGACTATATAAAATGTAAACTAAGGGTTTATAAGATTTTATGTGATTTAAATTATGGTTTTCGGATTAATTATTGGGCAAATTAAATTTGAGAAAATTGGAATTTGCACAGTTTGAGGGTGGAATAAGATTGAAAATGAGAAAAGGTGTATTCTGGTGGTCGGAGGCGCCAGCCAGCGGCAGTGCATGGGGCTCACTCGCTGGCCAAATGGCAGCACGTGGCGACACGTGATAAGTGTTAGGTGTGGACTATGCTTACGGCATATCGGGTTAGATGTCAGAAAATATGAGTGGTGAGAAAAATATATGAAGGTCGAGTGGTATAGAGGGAGGAGAGTGAAATTAGGATTGGTGGAGCGTAGAGGGGGCTAGGCCGAAGGATTAGTGGTGGGGGAAGGGCACTGGTCAGGCAGGCAGTAGGGGGTAGGGGGTGAGGTGAGGTGACTTGAGTAGTGGGTTGGGGGAAAAGTAGGTTGAGGGAGACGCGTGTAGGTATATGCACATGTATGGACGTGGGCATATATATGTATATACATACACGTGATTGTAGGTTAATAGGTTATCGAATATTGAAAAATTAAAACTATGTGATCGTAATTGGTATTTGATTATGTGTAATTGTCTTGATCGAATTTGATTGTTGAAAAATATTTGAAAATCGATATTTGAAAATTGTTTCAAAATCATGCATCGCATATTTCGAAAATCACCCTTACAAGGGAAATATATTGTTAAGGTGGATTGGTTCCGAACAAACAGATTGTTCGAGCACATATGACTATATCGATAGGCCACTCGGACATATATGACTACCGATTGGACCGTCTGGGCACATATGACTATATTGATAGGCTGCCTGGACACATCGACCATTGAGGGACCAATTCATAAGTCTTGCGATATATGTCACTTGTAAAGAAAGTGCCACAGCCATTGCATCAAAATCGAATTTCAAATTGTTGTCGAAAATCTTATCGAATATCGCATCGCATCGAACTTGTTATTTTTGGGAATTGAACTTAGAAAATGATTTGAATGGCGCTGTACCGATTTGAAAATTGCATCATCGCTTTTGGTTGCACTAACACTTGATTGATTATTGTTTAGTTGCTCGTTGACTTTGCTTCTTGATTGGTGTAAGGGGAAATTGGTAATTTTATTTGCGAATAGGAAGCATACTATTTTCTATATCGTTATTTGTCTTATAATACTTGCTTGTCCATGTATGATCCCATGGCAAATATAGTGAGGTTACTTGCTGGGCAATGTTTTGTAGCTCATACTATACTTTTTCATGCTTTGTAGATAGCCATGACTTTGGCCTAGTGTACATGGAAGAGGACTCTAAGCGGGGATTATGATGCTTGAGGCTATATGGGGAGACTTTAAGGGATTTAGCTGAGATATTTTTGTGAATTTGATGTCAAGGACTTTTGAGATTAGTATTTCTGATTTATTTTATGACATTGTATTACGTCGGATTTTCCTAGACTTATATTTTATTGAGGATGATTGTTTCGAGGTTTTTTTATTTTTATGATTTCTACTGACATCGATTTGTGTCACTTGCTGACATGTAATTGATCATATCGACGCCTTGTATTTTTCTTAGGAAAATACGGCAAGTGAGTCATTTCAAGTACTCGGGCTCAGGACGGGTCGATACAGAAAATGTGAGTTGTGTGGGTTTTAGAGGTAGAATGAGGAGTAGGAAGTGAGTTGAGCAGAGTTACGATTTTGGGGAGTGAGGACGTGGTTGGGTCGAGGGAGTTGGGGTTGGGGATGACTTCTGATTGTGCTAGACTGTAGGGGCCGATAGTGATGTGTATGAGGTGAGGTGAGATGGATAGTGGGTTGGAGGAAAAATTGGTCGAGGGAGGTGCGTGTATGTATATCCGAGTATATGCACATGTATGGGCATGGACATGCATATGTATATACGTACATATGTGTGGTGGTCATTAGGACATCGAAAATCAAAGTTTGATATGTGATCGTATTTGCTATTTGTGTATTGGTATTTTGAGTTTATCTGAACTGATTGGAATTGATCGTTTGAAAAATTTGGAAAAAATTTATATTTCAAATCGTATTTGGAAAATTGTATCGATATTTGAAAATAGTTTTGGATGCATCGCATGGTCTGGAATTAACCCTTAAAAGAGAAATATGCCGTTAAGCAGGATTGGTTCAGAACAAACGGGTCGTCCGAGCACATTTGACTATTTTGGTAGGCTACTCGGGCACATTTTACCACCAATTGGACCGTCCAGGCACATTTGACTATTTTGATAGGCCGCTGGGACACATTTGACCATTAGGAGATCAATTTGTAAGTCTTGCGACATAAGTCACTTGTAAGGAAATTGTCATGGTCATTGCATTGAAATCGTATTGGTATCGTTGACCAAAATATTGTATCACATCGTATCCTATCAAACATCGTCGTATCGTATCGCATCGATCATCGAATCGTATCGTATCGAAATTTGAAATTGGATTTGGAAATCAAAACTTGGTATCTAGAAAATTCGAATTTGGAAATTGGTCTAAATTTGATCGCATCAATTTGAAAAATGCATCATCGATTTTGATTCTACTAACACTTGATTGATTATCGATTGATAGACTTTAATGATTGGATCGTTGACTCTGTTGTTTGATTGCATAAGGGCATAATAGCAATTGTTATTTGCGTAAAGAAACATGCTATTTTATATATTATTATTTATTTGATAACACTTGTTTCCACGTGTATGATCCCTGGTAAGTACAGTGAGTCTACTTACTTAGCAATGTTTTGTCGCTCATACTATACCATAATGTTGTTTTGCAGAGAAACAGTTTTATGAGTAGATGTTTGTAAGGGAGGCTGAGTTGACTTAGCGCTAATTCGAGGATTTCAAAAGGAGTTTCATTGATGGTTTTAGTGAGACATTATTTGTGGATTTGAGATTTATGTACCTTGAGATTAATATTTTCTAGTAAGTTACGACATTTGTATCAAATTGGATTTGCCTAGAAATTTATATTAATGATAATGATTATTTTATCGAGGATTTTATTTTTATGACTTCTGCAGACATCGATTTATGTCACTTTGTTGACGTGTAATTGATCGTATCGACGCCTTGTATTTTCTTTAGCAAGACAAGACGGGTGAGTCGTTTCAAGTACTAGGGCTCGGGACGACTCGCTACACCTTCAGTGCCGGAGGGTTGTGCCATAACCGGAGCTGTGGTCAACCACTTCTTAAGTTCTGTAAAGTTCTGCTCCCACTCGGAGGTCCTCTGGAACTTCGTCTTCTTTTGGGTTAGCTTACTCAATGGAACAGCGATCGTCGAGAATCCCTCAACAAACTTCCTGTAGTATCCTGCGAGACCTAAGAAACTTCTTATCTCTGTAATATTGGTAGGTCTTAGTAACTCAATGATCGCCTCAATCTTCTTTCGGTCCATTGAAATGGCTTCTTCTAAAATCACACGACCTAGAAAGGTCACACTCTTCAACCATAATTCAGACTTGTTGAACTTAGCAAACAACCTCTTCATTCTCAAAATCTCCAGCACTTCTCTCAAGTGCTCAGCGTGAGTCTCTTCATCAGGTGTGTACACCAGAATCTCATCGATGAACATCACTAAAAACTTGTCCAATTGCTCCATAAGCACAGTATTCATCAAGTCTCTGAATGCTTGTAGCGACCCGTCCCGAGCTCTAGCACTCGAAACGGTTCACCCGTCGTATTATGCCAACAGAAATTCAAGGCGTCGATACAAATCAAACACACGTCAACAAAGTGACGCAATATGATTTCAGCAGAAGTCATAAGACTAAAACCCTCGAAATAATCATCGTCATTAATATAAATATCTAGGCACATCAAAAACAATACAAATATCGTAACTTACTAGAAAATACTAAGTCTCAAAATACATAAATCTCAAATCCATAATGAGTGTCTCAACTAAAACCATCAATAAATATCCTCATAAAATCCTCAAATCATGTGTAATAAATGATTGGCGATATAGAAAATATCAAGCTTCCCATTTGAAAATAATTACTATTATACTAATATAATCAACCAATCATCAAATCAACGATGACAAACGTCCACTCAACGACCAATCAAATATTAGTCACAATAAAAATTCGATGATGCAATTTTTCAAATCGATGCGATGCAAATCAAAATCAATTTTTGATTTCAAATCCAATTTCAAAATTTTCGATGCGATACGATCTTTGATAATGAAAATCAAATTTCGACATCCGGTTCCAAACCGGTTCAAATTCCAAACTCCAATATTTGAGTCCAACTCAGTAAGATAACGAATCCAAAATCAATTTTTGATGCGATGGCTATAGCACATTCTTTACAAGTGACTTATACCGCAAGACTTATGAATTGAACCCCTGATAAACAAATATGTCATAGATACCATGTCCAAGACTAGGTGTCACACCCACGATTTTTCTTAGTATGCAAGTTATATGAAGTAGACTAACGTAATATATCACGAGTCTATGATATTATACTTGACTATTTGTTGTGGTGTAACCATATTATTATAACCTAAGTAAATGGAAGTGAGATATCTAATGAATAATGAATGGTAAGCAAATAGTTGTAAGATGAGATGGGTAATGTTGTTAGGAAATCAAATGAGATCACAGCAAAACGCGCAGCGGAAAAACAACACTTGATCTTCGATTTCCTATCAAGGATCCATGTTGTTCGTTTAATCGATGGAAGAAACTCAAAAATTACCTCCAAAGATTCGAAATCCTCAGATGGAAGAGGTGCAAAATCACGAACACCCTCTGTCGGTATCCACACGAATGCTTTCGCCCGGAGTGCTAGCTTTTGAACGACTCAGCTGAGAGAACTTGCTTTTCTCCAAAAACGGCTCTAGGGTTTTCTGTTGTTTTCTTCTGTGTCTCTGTATACGAGATACACAATATATATACACATCTATCGACATCAAAATCCGATTCCTGATCGGATTAGTTAGTGTCAATCGAAATCCATATCAAATATGGATTCTACCAGGATATTCAAAATCCATATCAGATATATGGAATTTTTCATTATTATCCGATAATATATATATATATACCCATAAAAACAAAATTAATGATAATAATAATAATAATAATTAATATCTAATATTAATGTTATTAATATTATTAATATCAGCCCATACGCATTTTTGTGTGTGACCCGATAGGCCCATATTAATTGGCAGTTGATTAAATCTCTATTAAACCAACAAGTCGTAATTGGCCTCTAGCAAGGCATTACGACTACCCAATTAATACGAGTACAGTCCAACTAGCCTAATAATAGCACATGCATTAATCCCTTTGTCACACGATATCTAGTTTGAACATAAGTCATGGTCAGCGTCATACTTATATTGTTCAAACATATGATTACTCGATCTCTAAGTAGACTGATAAAACAAATGATATTGATCACACTATCAATTCATTTGAGCACGGCCACACATTTCACAAACTCACTAATCGATGGGCCCAAAGATATCTCTCTCAAAATAGAAGGACAAATTCTATCTTGATTGTTCAATATCCTCTACATAATTTCTATCACATTCAATCATGACCTTTATTATTATCCAGTTACGGATAACGTTTGATCATGTCAAAATATAATAGTCCTTATGCTGGAAACTATGACAATCTCAAGTCAAAGGATTAAAACATGACTATCATGAGATTTACTTATGAAGCTAATCCATGTAGTAATCTCATGATGGGTCTATCCAATACACTGTTCTCTAACAAGTATCTATGAGATTGATTTGTATCACCATACACATAATCATCTCATGATTATCAAATCAATATTCATACTGATTATAAATTATTTTATCTCTATAACAATAATGAATCAGGGACATATATCAAAATTGTGTAATATACTAACCAACAATAATGATAATAAAACCTCTTTTATTAATATTAAATGTATAACATAAATATCCAAATCATGGCCTAGGGCACATACACTAACAATCTCCCACTTGCACTAGGCCTACAAATATCTGAGACCCATAGATCTAGTGTGCTGATCATGCTTGACCCGTGAGAGAGGCTTAGTCAATGGATCCTCTATGTTATCGTTTGAGTAACTTTTCATATCTTGACATCTCCTCTATCGATGATGTCTCGAATGAGATGGTACCGCCTGAGTATATGTTTAGATCTCTCATGAGACCTAGGCTCTTTTGCTTGTGCTATGGTACCATTGCTGTCACAATAAATGTCCACAGGATTTGCAATGCTAGGCACTACTCCTAGCTCAGTGATGAACTTCTTCAACCAAACTGCTTCTTTAGCTGCATCTGATGCTGCTATATACTCAGCCTCTGTTGTAGAATCAGCCACAGTGCTTTGTTTTGAACTCTTCCAACTAACAGCTCCACCATTCAATGTGAATACAAAACCAGACTGCGATCTGAAATCGTCTATGTCGGTCTGGAAACTAGCATATGTGTAACCATTTACAACTAACTCGTCATCCAAACCTCCATAAACCAAGAATACATATTTAGTCCTTCTGAGGTACTTAAGAATATTCTTGACCGCTGTCCAATGACCTTCAACGGGATCAGCTACTTGTGCTCAATGGATATGAGACATTTGGCCTAGTACATAACATGGCATACATGATCTATCCTATAGCAGAAGCATAAGGAATTTTATTCATTCGATCTCGCTCATCAAATGTTCGAGGACATTGATTCTTGCTAAGATGAATGCCATGAGACATAGGCAGGAATCCTTTCTTGGACTCTTGCATGTTGAACCTCTTCAACATTTTATCTATGTATGTACTTTGACTCAATCCTATTATCCTTTTAGATCTATCTCTATAGATCTTGATACCAAGGATATAGGCAGCCTCACCCAAGTCTTTCATTGAGAATGAATTCCCTAACCAAGCCTTAACGTTTTGCAAGGTAGGGATATCATTCCCAATAAGCAATATGTCATCCACATATAAGACCAGAAACACTACTGCACTACCACTAACCATCTTGTAAACACAAGGTTCATCTTCATTCTTGATGAAACCAAATTTCTTAACTGTTTCATCAAAACGAAGATTCTAGCTTTGAGATGCTTGCTTCAATCCATAGATGGACCTTTGAAGCTTGCAAACCTTCTTTGAATTCTCAAGATTTAAAAAACCCTCAGGTTGTGTCATGTACACATCCTCAAGTAAAATTCCATTAAGAAAAGCAGTTTTGACATCCATTTGCCATATCTCATAATCATAGTATGCTGCAATGGCAAGAAGAATTCTAATAGACTTAAGCATAGCAACTGGTGAAAAGGTTTCATCATAGTCTATGCCATGAGTTCGTTTGAAACCTTTAGCAACAAGCCTTGCTTTGTAGGTTTGCACATTTCCATCCATGTCAGTTTTCTTCTTGAAAACCCATTTGCAACCAATAGTCTTAACACCCTCCGGAGGATCAATTAAAGACCAAATTTGGTTATCAAACATGGATTGCATCTCTGAATTCATGGCTCCAAGCCATTTATCTGAATCTGGACCTGACACAGCTTCCTGATAGGTAGTAGGCTCATCTTGATCTATGTGCATAACTTCATTATCATCAGTCACAAGAAATCCATATCTCTCTGGCTGACGATGTATCCTATCAGATCTGCGTTGGACTTGTGTTACATTTTTAGGCTCCACAACTGTTTGTGGTTCTGAAATTGTCTTTAAAGACGGTTCAATGATATCTTGTCGAACTTGAGTTTCCTCAAGTTGTACTATACTCCCACTAGTTCTCTTAGAGAGAAACTACTTTTCCAAAAAGGCTCCATTTCGAGCAACAAACACTTTGTTCTTTGAGGGAATATGGAAATGGTACCCTTTAGTTTCCTTAGGATACCCCACAAAAATACATTTGATAGACTTTGAAGCTAGCTTATCTGACATAAGGATATTGTACCCCAACGATCATGTACTTGAGACTATGATTAAGTGTCAAAATAAAAGCGATGATTCCTCACGAGCGTGTTACTTAAGTCACATTTATCGCTTCCTTATTTAAATTCTTCAAGTTCATTTAGGACGAACACTAAATAAGTATACGAGCGAATGTCACGAGGTGTGTGATACACCTTGAGAATTCGGCCAAAGGCCAATAATCACCCTTGAAGTAAACTTGTTCTTGTAAGAATACAAACATAACAATCCTCACAAAGCAAGATTTAAAATCAAAAATGAAATAAAATGAATAAACATTATAAAAATAAATATAGGAATTGATAAATGTGAAAGGACAAAAATACCCCCAACACTCTCAAATTTTCGGCCAAGGAGTAGGAGGATCTAGAATCCTCCACACTCTTCTAAATAAATTATAATTTACAATTTACATAATAATTCAAATACTAAATAGCAACTTGCATGCAAAGAAATAATAAAAAATGATGCATGCAAGACAAGCATGCAAAAAGAAGGAGAAAAGCTTGAAGCTACCCTAGCCTAGGTTCTTCTTCCCTCCTCCTTCCATGCAACCGGTTATGCCCCCTTCCCCATGCCCCTTGATTTTTAAATATTACAAGACCCATTTCATTTCAACCCCATCTTGAAACCTCTCTCAAGCAAGCCAACACTTAAGAAGTTTTCCTTCCCTCCACACCCCAACATTCGGCCATCCCATCTTGAAGATTAGAAGATCTCCTTCAAGTTCCATCTTCAAGCCAAGACGTGTATAGGTATGTCTCACTTCTAAGTTCTTAAGTAGATTCTTCATACAAAATAGTGAAGCTCACATGGGTGTTCTTTTCTCCCCTAAACCGTGGCCTTCATGTTCAAGGAGGTGAAAATCTTCAACACTCTTAGGTGAAGCTATCTTGCTACACTTGAATCTCCATTCCAAGACTACTTTGGTAAGATGTTTTAGCCTCAAATAAGACTCTATTTTCACTATTTAAGGAAGACTAACCTTTCCTTCCTCTTCTTCCAAAATCGTGTGCTCAAGGGAGTAGGAGGAGAAGGATTCCAACTCAACTCACTCCAAAACCAAGCAAAGGCAAAAACTTTGGCTTGAAGAGGCAAGTATACACTAATCTCTCATGACTTACCTAAAGAATTAGTGACTTGAATGACTAAAAGTTCCAAAGATATGATCTTTAGTGAAATATCTTAAGTCTAAGGTTATATCTTAATGATTCCTTAAGTACAATGCTTTGCATGTGGGTTATTGTGTCTAAGATGGAGTTATTTCTTACATGAAACATGGAATGAGGCTGTTTTAGGATGGATTAAGGTGCATCTAAGTGAGTCTAGGCAAGATTAAATTCTTGGTTGGAACTTGAGAGGTCTTAGGAAGACATGCATGTAATGGATGTTGGTTTTTATGAGGTTATTTGTAAGACTAGACTAAAATGACTCTTGAATATGTTGCATGTTTGAATATATGTTTTAAAATGTGTTTAAGAGTTCCCATATGTTTCGGCCTAATGGATGGAAAGAAGGGTGAACCTTGACTCTAAGGAAGAATAACTATTTTGAGCGTGTGTGATACTTGCTTGGTTTACCATTTACAAACTGTTTAGTATGATGCAAAGGTGATCTTATAACAAGCATGCAATCTGGATATTCATGTTACAAAGGAATGTAAGTGATAACCAATGACCTAGTTCATAAGAACAAGAGGAATGGTGAGCATTTGACTTAAACCATGACAATATAGCAAAGTACTGGAACTAGGCAGAATGGGATGACATTTTCAACGACCTGAGAACTAGACTTGCAGACCTTCAATGAAGCTAATTTTTGGCATAACGTTAGTCCTATGAATGTAGCAGGAGTGAGAGTTGGAATTTCGTTAAAATAAGCTAAGGATTATTTTTAATAAATTATGCGGTAAAACTGCTCCAGTAGGAAATTCTGGAGCAGGGCAGAATTGGTCCCTGAGTTTAACGAATTTAAAAAGTTCAGCTTATTATTTTTAATAAATTATGCGGTAAAACTGCTCCAGTAGGAAATTCTGGAGCAGGGCAGAATTGGTCCCTGAGTTTAACGAATTTAAAAAGGGTCTTTTAAACCTTCAATAAATTTGGTCTTTGTCACGGAGCTAGCTCCATGTGTATAGCAGAGTTGAGAGTTGGAATTTTGGTAAAATAGGTTATGGTTAATTTTTAATAAAATAATTGGTGAGACTGCTCAGGCTGTAAATTCTGGAACATGACAGAATAATGTAATGTTTTGCATGACCTGAAAAAAGATCTTTTAGATGTTCAAAGAGGCTAATTTTCGGTGTGATGACACCATTATGTGTATAAGAAATGTGCAAGCTGGAATTTTGGAAAAAGGAGTTGTGGAATATTTTTAATAAAATATTTAGTAAAACTGCTCAGGCTGGAAAGCCTGAAACTGGGCAGAACAGGACATTATTTTGTTTTACCCGAAAAAGGACCTTGTGAATAACCAATAAAGCTGGTTTTTGGCATGAACTCTATGAGTCTAGAAGACATGCCAGTTGGAATTTCAGCAAAATAAGTTTTGGATTATTTTTAATGAATTATTTGGTAAAACTGCTCAATAGAAATTACTAGAACCACCCTGAACTTTGTAACGACGTTCCAGGCTTAGAAAAGGGACTTAGAGACATGCAAATGGGCTGAATTTCGGTAGGATACTAGTCCCACATGTTTATGACGTATACGAGTTGGAATTTTTTGAAACCGCATTACGGATTTACCGTAATTGAATTTTTAGTAAAGTCTGTCAGCCCAGCCTCAGTACCTAAAATAGTTCGGAAAGTAAGTAAGCAAACCCCTTTATGGTTATTGGAATAATCCGCAAATTTTATGACATGTATCTAAACATATTTGTGAAAAAAGAATTATGGAAATGAACCTAATTGATTAGCTTAACCGTCCTATGAAAATGAAGTGAAAGTCTTGGAGATATGTAGCTTCCATATTCATGTATGTTGATATGTTATAAGGAATGCATACGATTATTCATGTCATGGCTTGCATTTCATATCACGGCATGTATCATGCATGAGCATGAAACTGATTTTCATGGATTTTATGATGCAAGCAAGGTTTTATAAACGACTATCCTTTCGTTATGCATGAAAAGTTTTTACGGTCCCATGTTTTTTTAAGAAAGCTTCATGATTCCTTTGCCGGCCAAGCATGCTACTAACCCGACTCCAGACCCGGGGTTAATTGGTCTGATGACATGATATCTGTTCTAGACCCGCTCAGATCCGGGGTTAATTGATCTGATATCTGTTCTGGACCCGCTCAGATCTGGGGTTAATTGATCTGATATCTGTTCTGGACCCGCTAAGATCCGGGGTTAATTGATCTGATTTCTGTTCTGGACCCGCTCAGATCCGGGGTTAATTGATCTGACACTCTGTTTTATGACACGTTATTTATGGGACCATAACGATGTTTTGACATGACATGACATGACATTCATGCATTGCATATTGCATAATTCATGATCACGTTAATATGTGGTATGATACAGTTGAGGACTTAATATGCCAATAGTGGTTAGCGGTATCTAGAATTATGCTTAGTCCATACCGCCAGTTGACTTCAGGACTTAAGACAGGTATGAGTTGCTATTCAAAGATTTATGTTGTTACATTCACGTTATAATTCTTTATGTACTTCATAGTCGTTTATTGTATCCTTGCTGGGTGATTTTTATCACTCACACTTTATTTTTCCGTAGATAATACCAAGATAGAGTGGATCGAAGATGAGCCGAGGGTACCATATCCATAGGCGTGGAGACATGAAGGGAGATGAACTTAAGGACTTTTGTGCTACTGAGATGTTTGTATTATGACTATGTTGGTACTCTGTCGGATTTGACTATGATGTTTTGTGTGACTGCTACTTTGGGGACCTAGTTATTTCGTAATGCATGTTTAATTTGGAAAGTTTTAATTCTGCCTAAGTTTTACTGTCATGTTAAATGTCAACATGGGAATCCATAACTTATATTATGGATTTTCGTATGTTACGCATGACGCTTTGTACTCTCCTTAGTGAAGTACGGCGGGTGCACCGTATCCGGACGAGAGTAGGGTGCGGGGCGCTACAGGTGGTATCAGACCCTGTAGCGCCCCGCACCCGGGCCTCGTCCGGATACGGTGCACCTGCCGTGCTTCACTAAGGAGAGTACAAAGCGTCACGCGTAACATACGAAAATCCATAATATAAGTTATGGATTCCCATGCTGACATTTAACATGACAGTAAAACTTAGGCAGAATTAAAACTTTCCAAATTAAACATGCATTACGAAATAACTAGGACCCCAAAGTAGCAGTCACACAAAACATCATAGTCAAATCCCACAGAGTACCAACATAGTCATAATACAAACATAACAATCCTCACAAAGCAAGATTTAAAATCAAAAATCCCCAAATCTTAAGAAAAGACAAACTGGGTCTCTTACCAGTCCATATCTCATTTGGTGTCTTTTCAACCGCTTTAGATGGTACACGGTTCAAAATGAATGCAGCTGTCTCCAACGCATAACCCCAAAAAGATAAAGGAAGATCTACTCGACCCATTATAGATCGAACCATATCTAATAAAGTTTGATTTCTCCTTTCAGAAAAACCATTCCATTGTGGAGTTCCTGGAGGAGTCAACTGTGAAACGATTCCACAATTTCTTAGATGTTGGTCAAATTCTTGGCTCAAATATTCACCACCTCGATCTGATCGAAGCGTTTTAATTGTCTTACCAAGTTGATTTTGTACTTCATTTTGAAAAGTTCTAAACATTTCAAAAGACTCATGCTTATGTTTCATTAGGTAGACATAGCCATACCTACTTAAATCATCAGTAACAGTAATGACATACAGAAATCCTCCTCTGTCACTTATGCTGATTGGGCCGCATACATCTGTATGTACCAAGCCTAATAAGTCATTAGCCCTTTCACTATGTCCAGTAAAAGGGGTCTTTGTCATCTTTCCAAGCAAACAAGACTCGCAATTTTCAAATGATTCAAAATCAAATGAATCTAATAATCCATCTTGACGGAGTTTAGCTACGCGCTTCTCATTTATATGGCTAAGGCGATAATGCCATAAATATGCAGGGCTTAATTCATTTGGTTTAGTTCTCTTTGAAGATATGTTATAAATATTACCGTCATTGGAATCATCAAGGTTAAGGACATAAATGCCATTATAACTACTTGCATTACAATAAAGCAAGTCATTTTTATCAAAAATAGAACACTTCTTATTTTTAATTAAAAATGAATAACCTTCATCATCCAAAATAGACACTGAAATAAGATTCCTACTCATAGTAGGAACATAAAAGCAATTGTTTGAAACTAACAAAAGCCCATTAGGCAAGACAAGCTCATAGGTCCCTACAGCTATAGCATCAAGTCTTGCTATATTGCCAACACGTAGGTCCACTTCGCCCTTCTTCAGCATCCTACTCATTTTGAGCCCCTGCATATTTGTACAAATATGGGATCCACATCCAGTATCTAATACCCAGGAAGAAGAAGTAGATAAATTAATTTCTATAACATAAATACCTGAACATGTAGTCGCACTACCCTTCAGCTTCTTAAACTCCTCCAAATAAACGTCACAGTTTCTTTTCCAATGCCCAGTCTTGTTGCAATGGAAACAAGTTCCTTCCTTAGGAAACTTTGCCTTGGGTCCAGGTTTTGGCTTAATTTGACCCTTGGACCCTTTTACACCCGTTGCACCTTTGGGCTTACCCTTGGCTTTACCTTTCTTTTTCATTGGCTTGATATTGACACTCAATACCTGGGTAGGCTTTTTGATATTCCCCTCAGCAGTTTTGAGCATACCATGTAGCTCAGGAATGGACTTTTCCATATTATTCATATTGTAGTTCATGACGAACTGAGAGAAACTGCTAGGTAAAGAGTGTAGGATCAAATCCGTAGCGAGTTCCAAACTCAGGGGATATCCAAGTCTTGCAAGGTGATCTATATAGCTTTTCATCTTCAAAACATGAGCGCTAATAGATTCACCTTCAGACATCTTACAATCAAAGAGTGCAACAGCGGTGTCGAGCCTATCCTGCCTAGCCTGTTGTTGGAAAGCTTGTTTGAGATGCACACTCATCTCATAAGCTTCTAAGTGTTCCAGGTCCTTCTGAAGTCCTGGACACATAGTTGCCAACATAAGACATCCTATGTCGTTGGAATCTTCCACATGCTTCTTATGCTTATTCCTAGCAGCAACAGAAGCATCAGCAGGAGGGGGTTCAGGGACAGGGTCATCGAGCACGTAGGACTTCTTTTCTTCCTTGAGAACAATTCTCAAGTTTCGAAACCAATCAAAAAAATTAGTCCCACATTCTTTTAATTTTTCCTTCCCAAGGATTGATCGCAGCGATAAGGTGGAATTGTTATTAGCAGCCATTTATGATCTACAAAACATGCAAAGTAACACTTTATTAATAATGAGGTTAAAATTTATAAAACTCCCACTAAAACATAACCCTCAAAAGAAATATTTTAGTGAGCTAAGATCCATATTTGACTTAATTCTAAACTTAGCTTTGGCATGACGCTTAAAATTAAGTTATTTTCTTTACCAATTACATCTCATGTAACTCTTAGAATTTATGAAATAATGACATCATATATCATTGTATGTTAGATTCCATCTAATGCCTTGGGCCCAAAACTGTTTTGATAGCCCAATTAAGTCTAACCAATTTTAAACATATGAGTAGCACTATTACTCATCCTACGTAGCTAGAAATGTTTAAAGCACATTCCTTTGGCAATACCTACTTTAATACAATCCCAGTTTTAATAGGTGTTTAAGACATGGATGGAATCAAGACTTAAATTATTAATGAGGGTTCAACTTATTTATGTCTTGCATTGCATATCATTATATCGTAGCATCCTATATACATATATAATCTATCATCCACGCATCTCATACAAAATGATAAATATGTAAACGTGACATAGCATGGCCAAACTAAATATGATCTTCATGAGACCAAATGAAGATCATAAAGGAAACCCTGTGTGAAAGACTTCCTATTACAACATTTGCAATGATACATATCTTCTAATCTTGAGCTCGTGCATCCATCTCCATAGAATCCACTGGTCCTTGGTGTGTTTCGCCATCACCACTTTTGTAGCTTGGTTCTTCATGTATTACAATAATAAAGAAAAACCTAACTACTTGTATAATAAAATACAACAAAAACTACAGCGGCATGTAGGCCATAATAACCTAAAATAGAAATATGACTAAGTCAATCACATAGGTCCTAAGGCCATGCTATGCACCATGCAAAGACATCAACAATTATAATATATCTTGCACAAACATATTATAACAAATAAATATATATTGACATTCTTAATGTCATGGTAACGAACTATAGGGCGTACACATACGGCGGTCCCGCTAGCCGGTTAGCAGGCGGGGTTCCAAGGGGCAGAAAACATCAATCAAATTGATAATTTTCTTTTCAGAACCCTAATACGGACGCGCCAATCATATTAACGATCTTACTGTTTTGAATACGTGTAAGCCCTTATAGAAGCACCGATCAAACCGAGAGTTATCATTCGAAACCCGAAACAGAATCATCAATCGAATTGATAATCTGTCTGTTTTGAATATGCATAAACTCTTACAGAATCATTATCGGTTGTTCATATCGATGTAAACATAATCGTTTTGATCATCACATGAAAAATGAAAACGTTATATCACATATAACAGTCTCGAATTATAACATCTCATGAAAACAAATTGAAAACATCAATCCGCTCTCACCAGATGAAATTCGAATAGGGTTTTACACATATCGCGTGTTTATATCTAATATAAACAGAGTCGGTTTTAATCATCACATGACAAACAAATACTGCCGTATACAAATCATCTCATGAAAACGATTTGAAAAACACCATTCTTCTCTCATCATATGAAATCCGACTTGGGGTTTGTTCATATATCATGCCATACGAATTCAAAAAGAAAACATATAATCACATAATCATGATATAATCGATTTAAACGAGACAACAAGTGTCTCTAATACCACTGTTAGGAAATCAAATGAGATCACTGCAAAACGCGCAGTGGTAAACAAAACTTAATCTCTGATTTCCTACCAAGGATCCATGTTGTTCGTTTAATCGATGAAAGAAACTCAAAAATTACCTCCGAAGATTTGAAATCCGTAGATGGAAGAGGTACGAAATCACGAACACCCTCTGTCGGTATCCACACGAACGCTTCTGCCTGGAGTGCTAGCTCTTGAACGGCGCGGTTGAGAGAACTCGCTTTTCTCCAAAAACGGCTCTAGGGTTTTCTGTTGTTTTCTTGTGTGTCTCTATATACGAGATACACAACATATATACACATCTACCGACATCAAAATCCGATTGCTAATCGGATTAGTTAGTGTCAATCGAAATCCATATCAAATATGGATTCTCACAGGATATTCAAAATCCATATCAGATATATGGAATTTTTTCATTATTATCCGATAATATATATATATACCCATAAAAACAAAATTAATAATAATAATAATAATAATAATTAATATCTAATATTAATATTATTAATATTATTAATATCATCCCATACGCATTATTTTTTGTGACCCGATCGGCCCATATTAATTGGCAGTTGATTAAATCTCTATTAAATCAACAAGTCGTAATTGGCCTCTAGCAAGGCATTACGACTACCCAATTAATACGAGTACAGTCCAACTAGCCTAAAAATAGCACATGCATTAATCCCTTTGTCACACGATATCTAGTTTGGACATAAGTCATGGTCAGCGTCATACTTATATTGTTCAAACGTATGATTACTCGATCTCTAAGTAGACTGATAAAACAAATGATATTGATCACACTATCAATTCATTTGAGCACGGCCATGCATTTCACAGTCTCACTAATCGAGGGGCCCAAAGATATCTCTCTCAAAAGAGAGGGACGAATTCTATCTTGATTGTTCAATATCCTCTACATAATTTCTATCACATTCAATCATGAATTTTATTATTATCCAGTTACGGATAACGTTTGAAAATGTCAAAATATAATAGTCCTTATGTTGGAAACTATGACAATCTCAAGTCAAAGGATTAAAACATGACTATCATGAGATTTACTTATGACGCTAATCCATGTAGTAATCTCATGATGGGTCTATCCAATACACTGTTCTCTAACAAGTATCTATGAGATTGATTTGTATCACAATACACATAATCATCTCATGATTATCAAATCAATACTCATACTGATTGTAAATTATTTTATCTCTATAACAATAATGAATCAGGGACACATATCAAAACTGTGTAACATACTAACCAACAATAATGATAATAAAACCTATTTTATTAATAATAAATGTATAACATAAATATCCAAATCATGGCCTAGGGCACATACACTAACAAATGTAACATGTAATTATTACTACACAAGATTAATTAATGAAATGACATGACACAAATATTTTGCCCTACGTAAATAAACGGAAAGTAAATTAGACACTAGAAAACCCTACCCTCTCTTACACATGGATTAAAAAAAGAAAAGAAAAAAGGGCCATTCATGTGGGTAGCCGACCAAGGGCCATTGGGGGAAAAGAAAAAAAAGTGAGACAACTTGTCATAAGCATGCATAAAAGTTGTGTATGAAAAATTGCATGCTTGGAATCTAATTATTGTGTTTTAACATCCCTCCCCCCTCCAACATGCTTGGCCAGCCACATGAGTAGAAAAGAGGACTCTTCCCTCTTTCTTCAACACTTCACCTCTCACATTATTATCTTCAACAATTTCAACCAAGCCACCTACCTCCTCCAAACAAGAAACAACTCTTGAAGCCTATCTCCATCCTTCAAGAAGCCCAGAATAGAGAAAGGAAAGAAAGAGAGAAAGATTTTCTCTCTTCACCACATATCATTCGTTCAATAGAAGGATAAGATTTCCTCCCCCTTCTAGGCATTTAAACCTAAAGTTAGAGAGCCAATGAGCGAGAAGAACTAAGGTAAGATTTCACACAAGAATGGTTTCAAATGCTTCAATTTAACACCTTCCGTAATTGCTCATCAACTTCCACTTTTTGTCCATACAAGCCATGACACCTACTAGGAAAGAAGAAGGGAGAATCTCAAAGATAAGGCTAAGAAGCAAGCTTTTAGGTCACTCATCAAGGAGGAGCTTTCAAGTCTAGGCATGAATCAAGTGAAGTAGGCAAGTACATCTCTCAGATTCCTCATGTCCTTTCTAAAATCGTAATGTAATATTTTATAAGAAAATAGATCATTCATGAGTATGCTCAAAGCTGTTTGTATGAAAATCAAGTAATGAGACTATGCATAACTAGGAATAAGACTAAGTAAGAGCATTCTTGTTCATGTGACATAAGGTATCTAAGGTTTTGGTAGAGAAGAGTAAGAAGTGGCTAAGATTAGTTTCTGACAAAGCATGAAAAAGATGAAGCATATAAATTAGATGAGACTTAACTACAAGACTCTTGCTCTTACATGATGATTTTGTTAATTCCCAACATGATGAAAACCGTCGGCCTTAAGGATATAATACCCCTTTGATTGAACATAATTGCCTTGACAAGCTATATGCCCAGTGTAGTGTGACATGTAGTAGTTTGAAGACTTTTAGGAGTATAAACATGATTAATTAGGATGAAGATTATAATCCCTTGGTTTCCAACACTTAGTAATTGTTGTGCATCTTATTATCTTGTGTGTGAATATATGTAAGCTTTTGGCCAAAGGACACTATAAACTTAAGCGAAGAAAAATCAAGAAGTGTGTGGTGAAAAGTAGGAATAGGTATGTATTTATAATAGGCCATAATGCCTTGTTTATGCATAAATTTATATGTGTTGTACAATGGAACCTTGTGGGTAACTGTATAGCCGAATTAGGTGGAGTGAAGGTGATGAATAAATTTAAGAGAAGTAATTATGTAGTATGTTGTACAAAGAAGTAATATGTATGATGGTATATAACTTTTAGCCATAGTGTCCTTATTCATGTGTGAAGTATGTATTTATGTACCTATATGTGATGAACATTTCACCTAAAACGGTTTCTCGCTACAAAGGTATTCCGTTAATCTCCTTTTAAGATTCTGAGATTGATGAACTTGCTGCTCCGTTCAAATATTCCTTAGTGGGTACTTTCTGGTATGGGAGACCATCATTGAAGGTGATTAGAGATGTATTCGAAAAAATTGGTTTTCATCAGGATCTTCGTATCACTCTAATTGTTCAGGCACACATCTTGTTAAATTTTCGCAATGAAGCAGACTACTTACGATGTTTTTATCGACGTTCCTGGCTTATTTCTGGTTGTCATATGCGAATCACAAAATGGACAGTTGATTTTGATCCCTCTACGGATGTACCCATAGTGCCGATTTGGGTTGCTTTTCCTGGTCTTCCCGTCCATCTTCATCGAAAGGAGGCCTTATTTGAGATTGTCAAGCCGATAGGTAATCCCCTTAAACTTGATGTTGCAACCACAGATTGTTTACGCCCTTCGGTTGCACGGGTTTGTGTAGAAGTAGATGTTTTGAAGGACTTACCACAAAAGATTTATCTTCAAGCGAAGGGACGATATATTCTACAAAACATAATCTATGAAGACTTACCATTGTTTTGTACTTCTTGCCGTCGGTTAGGCCATGCGATCACATCATGCCAACCGCAACAGACGACCTCCATTCCGCCACCTCCACCGCCTCCTCCGAGACGGCCTCAAGTCCAGCGTTGGACATCAGTTAAAAAACGGCCAGCTATGCCCTCGACCCAACCAGCGGCTGAGCACGCGCCGCACCAGCCTACGTCTGACCCTCACTTGCTTGATTCCCAAGTTCCGACAGGATCTCCCACCCCGATTGCAGCACCAACCGCAGAGCCAGTCGGAGAGCCTATAGACCCTCAGCTGGAATATCTTGACTCATGTGATATTGGACATTCGTCTGATAATGATTTACCAGAGACCCATAATCAAGAGATACCTATTGTTTCAGAAGAGGTTGCCTATCGCATCCAAATGATACCTCCCTCTCCTGATACCGACACTTTAATCTCCCGGTTACAGGATTCAACAGAAGATTTTATACAGGTGGTTCCTCGTCGAAAACGTCGAGCTAAGAAGGATCTTCCTCCTCTGCCACCATCGTCTATTCTTACGCGCAGTGCATCACAGGCGATTCAGGGAAGTGACACTTCACTTTTACAATGAATTTTCTAAAATGGAATATCAGAGGTTTGCGGACCTCAAAACCACGACTACATCACTTAATACATGAGCATAGATTGAACATACTTGTTATCATAGAACCTAAACATGCATCAGTAGATATCTCTCGTTATGCTTTGGAGTTTGGTTTCTCTAATTCGTATGCATCTCAGTCTGAGCGCATTTGGTTTTTCTGGCGTGACTCTCATTTTGACCTGATAACGGTACAGGATGACGAACAGGTGGTACATTTTACTTTGACATATCGGCCCCTACAGTATACATTTGTTTTTTCGACAGTATATGGCAATCATACTCCATCTCTACGTCGATCTTTATGGACTTCTCTATGCGCCTTCTCTGCGAATACAACATTGCCTTGGGTTCTCGGTGGAGATTTTAATACATTTTGATCTTTATCTGATCATGACGGACGATCACAACCGTCCTTATCAGTTTTACAAGACTTCAATGATTGTATAGACACATGTGCTTTGATGTCGCCACCGTTTCAGGGCTCTAGATTCACCTGGGCAGATGGTCGTGGCCTTGGACGGGTTCGCCGACGCCTAGATTGGCTATTTCTGAATACTGAATTCCATGACAAATTTGAAGATCTCCAGCTGACGCATCTTCCGCGAATTTCTTCAGATCATACCCCGCTGTTGCTCAAATGCCGAACAGTTGAAGCTTCTTCTCATCGTTCGTTTCGCTTTTTGGACTCTTGGCTTCTACATCCGGATTTCTATACTTATATGAGAGATGCATGGGATTCATATCCGACATCGGGTGGTATGCATGGCTTCTATACAAAGTTATCTAAGTTCAAAAAGGATGTGCAACAATGGAATAAAGATATATTCGGAAATATTTTCTCTAGAGTTCAGCAAGCTGAAGTTCTCCTTACTCGTGCGGAAGAATGTTGGGAGACGCACCCCACAGAGGCAAATCGGATAGAATACAATCGTGCTAAGGCAGAATTTCTTCAGGCTTCTTCTTATGAGATGCATTTTTGGAAGCAAAAGGCGAGAGTCCGATGGTTAAAGGAGGGAGATGCAAACACTCGGTATTATCATACTATTGTTAAGGGCCGAAGATTACATCTTCGGATTCAACAAATTCAAACAACGGATGGCACGATTAGTACAGCCCCTGATGGTATCAGTGCCGAAGCAGTCGCATTTTATACAGCATTATTTGCGCATGAGCCTGCGGTCAATTGTGAGCAAATTATTTGACATATTCCACTCCTTGTCACTGCTGAGGATAATTCCGCTTTAACGCAGCTGCCATTGCCAGATGAGATAAAAGATGCAGTTTGGCATTTGGACCCCCATAGTGCAGCGGGACCTGATGGTTTTAATGGGAATTTCTATAGATCATGTTGTCCATCATTCATAAGGATGTGGTTTTAGCAGTGCAGGAATTCTTCCTCGGAGTGCCCCAGCCTCGAGTTATGGCTAGCGCTTTAATCGCTTTGATACCAAAGAAATCTGCTCCTATTACTTTCAGTGATTATCGTCCAATATGCCTTACTAATTTTATTAGTAAAGTCTGTACCAGAATTGTTGCTAGCCGCCTGTGTAAATTATTGCCAAGATTTATCTCTCCAGAGCAGACAGGTTTCTTACCAGGTACTGATATTTCTACACAGGTATTACTAGCTCGTGAAATGATCCATATGCTTGATAGGGGTGGCTCACAGTTATGCCTCAAATTGAACATGATGAAGGCCTTTGATAGAGTTAGCTGGGAATATTTGGAGCAAGTATTCCAAGCATTTGGTTTCTCGGGATTTTTCACTCGAATAATTTTGAATCACATGCGGGCTACAACTTTAGCGGTGCTAATTAATGGCCAACCTTCTTCATACTTTCGGCCACGTCGGGGGGTTAAACAAGGTGATCCATTGTTTTCTTTATTATTTATTCTAGCAGCGGAGGGCTTTAGCAGGGGCTTGAAGGCACTGACGGCCACAGGAGAGTTGCAGCCTTTTCGATTGGGCCATATTCCCTTTACCATTACACACTTAGCATATGCAGACGACTTACTGATTTTCCTTCGAGGCACTCAGCGGAATCTCCAGGTTTCCACATGTTTCTTACGCAATATGAAGCTGCTTCTGGTCAAAAAGTTAACTTTCAGAAAAGAAGTATTATTCCTTCTGCTACAATCACGCCTCATCAGCGGCAGACATTTGCAAATATTCTGGGTATGCGTCTTTCCAGTCTCCCATTCCGTTATCTTGGCTTATATTTTCATAAAGGCATTCCACGTTCACATCACTGTGTTACGTTACTGCAACATATTGATGATAGGCTTCAAGGGTGGACCTCCAAATTATTATCTACTGTCGGACGTCTAGTCATGCTTCAATCAGTCATCGCTGCACTCCCTATTCACATTATGGCGGGCGGGGGTATACCTAAATCGGTTATTAAGATCATCCATCGTAAGATGGCCACTTTTTATTGGGGTCCTCGACATCATTGGGTCTCCTGGTCTAAGCTTTCTAAACCGCAGGCAGAGGGCGGAATAGGACTCCGAGATTTCAATAGTTTACAACAGGCTTTCTATTGCCGTATCTGGTGGTCATATCATCAGAATTCTACCTTATGGAGCAGATACATGCATGCCAAATATGGTCATCGTCATGATTATTTTCCTCGATTACCAGACTCTCCTACTTGGAAAATTATATGTCGGATTCACTCCTTTTGTTTATTACACACTAATCGGCAGGATGACCAGTTCTCTTGGCTGCCGAATCAGCTGGGAGAATTCTCCCTAAAAAGTGTTTATGAGGTATGTAGACCTGCGTCTCCAAAGCTGCTTTCTTCCTCATTCATTTGGTCGAAACATCATTCTCCGGCCATCAGGTTGTTCTTATGGCGTATTTTTAATTCGGCTTTGCCTTTTGAGGATTATATTGGTCCCTATATCCTAGCTCGACCGACACAATGCCCCTTCTGCAAGAATGTGTCGGCTACGGTGGACCATGTGTTTTTATATTGTCCTTCTGTGCTTGCGATTTGGTGCTATTTTGCCAGTGAGTTACATTGTCCACATCCCACATCAATACAGCTTCGTCAATATCTTCTTGCGTGGTGGTATCGCTCGTCCCTTTCCACACTTATTGGAGTTTATAAAATCGTCATCCCGGCGATAATTGTACATCGTATCTGGTGTGCTTATACTTCCCTGGTCTATGGTGAAAGTGCGCATCACACAGCGTCTTCCATTCGATTTTCTGTACAATATGAGATTTCTTTGTGGCACAAAAAGATTGCAGGCACTAAGTTGTCTGCTACATCACAGCAGGTTTTCAGTTGGCTACCTGTAGTTCGGCCTCCTCGTCCGATCATTGTTCGCTGGGTCATGTCGCCTACAGGGAGATTGAAACTAAATGTTGATGCAGCTGTGGGTCGTAATTACGCAGCTGGCGGAGCAATACTACGCGATCATAGGTGTTTCTGCATTGGTGCACTATCCTTTCGCCTCCCTTTAAGCCCACCCTTACAGGCAGAGATTCAAGCTGCACTTTTTGGGCTCTTCTATTTCTTACCACTATACCGGCCCATCATACTGGAATCTGACTATTCTCAGTTGATCGATCGGTTGACTCAGCCGATGACAGTTCATGGTAATATACATCTACAACGGCTACACTCTCTTGTTCATATACATCATCTCCCTTGCTATCACGTTTATCGCGAGGCAAACATGCCAGCACATTATTTAGCGCAGCAATGCAATGATACACCCATGCACGAAACGTTTTACATCGAACACTCTATCATCATTGGTTCGTGCGGCGGTTACATTGGATCATACTTCTGTGAATTTGCGCGTGCCATGACTACAGTCTTCCATAAGGATTGGCCAGATTTCCCTTCTACTGCCTGTTACCTTCGAGTAACAGGCAGGCGCGGTATGATCAAACAAACATTACTCTATGTTTCATGTTTTATCATATTCATGTGTAACGTGCCTTTTTGTCTCATGCGAGCGCTTTGGATATCTCATCATCAATATTCTAATTTAACGGGGCTGGCCAAGCTCAATGTCTGGGATCTTTGTTGCGTGCGACTTGCTCTCCCAATGAATCTTTTCGGACTTCAAATGGCGGATCTCATACCATTGTCGCCTTGGCCTCTTGGTCAAGGCGACTGGGTACGCATTTTCATCCTTGGTTAATGTCTCTTCCTTTAGACACTAATGCTCTATTCATGTCCTATTCCCGTTTATGCGAGTTTCATACCACAATGGCGAGCATTATTCCGGATGTACACAATGCATTTTCGGCCCTTAAAACATGGCAGGCACTGGCTTTCATTTTTTCTTTGTCACCTTGGCATTTCAACTGCCAAGGTGGCTCCGGTTGGGATTCTCAAGCATATTTCAAGACAAGGATGCAGCCACCTAAACTCCGTCAGCACTTTCCTGTTCATGCCAGCGACATTCATGGACTTGTACCATATATTATATTCTCATCATATCAATGACAGTCATATAAATATGTACACTTTTTCCTTCGCCAAGGTTTTATCCACAAGGGTGGTTTTTCTTGGCAAGGTTTTAATGCGGCATATCATATATGACTGGAGATATGTCATTCTTCTTTCGTTATTTCATTATTACGAATACTCAGACAATGTAATATGGTTTCCCTCCACGAAAAGTGAGGCTTTTTATGAATAAATAAATTTCGTTTAAAAAAAATGAAGGTATATTAAGTTTGCCCTCTAGTATTACAGACTCTGCTTATTGGAAGCACATTTGTGCAGTCCATTCCATTTGCATTTCGCATATTGTTGGTATTCCAGGTAGCTATGTATGGAAACCTATAATGGCAGAGGCTTCACTTTGAAGTCAGCCTATGCAGTGATGCGCCCAGTGGGGGTCATGCTATTCTTGCATTTTATTATCTGCACCGCATGCAAATTCTATCTGTCTGTCTTTTTATGTGGAAATCGTATCATGGAGCACTTCCTTTGCAAGAGAACTTTATGCGACTTATGATCCAATGACCCACATGTTTGTAGGATCTGCAAGGCACCACTAGAAGGGGGGGGGTTGAATAGCTGGTGCGGAAAGTGTGGTTTTTAAAATTGTTTTGACTCAAGAACTCAACTTCTGAAAACAATTTCTGTTTTCAGGACCAATTTTAAAACATTTTTAAAACCAGGTTGTAGGTCTTCAAAAATTCTGACATTTTGAGAGAACTTAGCCTCAGATGTTATGAGTCTCTCCTAAAAATTTCAGATCTAAATTCAACATTTAACCCCTTCAAAAATCGTTGGTGGTTAGATTGCGCGAATCTGCCAGAAACGGTAGACTGATTTGAAAAATTTATTCGTATTTGTACGTAACTCCAAATGCTCTGAAATTTTGAACAATAACCCCTTGTATGTTATATTTTAATGGTTTGAAACAGTTTGGAAAAATTCTTTTGGGAAGTTAGTCAAATACTATCAAAGTCTCAACCTTTGCAAGTCTGAAAATCAGACTGCCCTAGTCTCAAAACTTTGGATGTTTGATTGACTTATACTTGTCCAAAAGGGTTGAAACTTGTGCCAAATTAATCTTAAGACGTGTTTCTATGATTCTGGAAAGTTTTGTAATTTTTGAAAAACATTTACTAATATTACGAACGTAATCAAAAAGGATAAACAGTGCTGAAACAGAATATAAGTGCTGAAAGTAAATGACACCAAGAATTTTATACTGGTTCGGTTATAAACAACCTACTACAGTCTTCGAGGAACACCTTCCTCGGTTCACACTAATCACACAACACAAATACACCTTACCACAGGGTTGATGAAGTTATACACCAACTCCAACCCTTTACAAACCTTGTATGTTGAATACAATGCACACGAACACCACCACCTTGCAAGATTGAAGATTGATCACACCTTGATCAATCTTTTACAAAGATAAATAATGTGTGGTGGTCTAAGATAAGCCTATTCAAGTGTATGAATGTAAGTACAATAGGCTTTTAGGAAGAAGAACGAAAGAGAGTGTAGAAGAGGAAGAGCTAGGCGTTTTTGATCTCTTGATTTGCAAGACTTGTTCTTGTTCTTCTTTTGCTCTCTTGCTTCCCTTTTAACATTATGGCCGTCCTCCTATAGGTCCTTCTCTTCTTGAAAATTATCTTCTAAGTCTTTGGGAGAATATGTGGCCTCATTGTGACATGATCTTTCTTACTTGGCACCTCCTCATTGGATGATCATTTAACTCTTGCTTACTTGGCACTCATTGATTGGTTGAATGTTGTCATCACTTGATGTCTAGGAAAATCTGAGAATTCCACTAAAAACATGTACCAAAATCACCATAAAATAATTACCATAACTTCCAAGATCATCACATAAATTAAGCAAGATAATTTCCTCACAAAAATGGATGAAAAAATCGGCCATAATGAGACTTGACATGCTGAAATTTCAGCATGTGATACATGGTGCTTCAATTCAAATTATTTTCAAATTTTCTTTGATTTTTATCTTAGAAATAAATCACAATTAGTAGACAATATTCTCATCAATTTTGGGAATAAAATTGTACATCACATAGGCCAAAAAATCGGCCATATCCATTACTACACATGCTGAAATTTTCAGCATGTGTGATATTTAAATATATCACAATTTTAATTCCATAAATTATTCAAATTATTTCCAAATTGTTTTCCAATTAATCACATGTTTCAAGACACAAAATATAGCCTCATAATTGGTAAAATTTGGCCAGCCTATTATCCACATGCTGAAATTTTCAGCATGTGTTACAAATGAGATAAAATTTGAAACATTACCTTTTGTAGCTTCTTTCTTTAAGTCACCAACATTTTATGATTGATTCTTGACCAATCAATATTCCAACAAGGCTCCACACATGCTCCATTTCAGCTGGAATAGGCGTTGCAATGTATGTGTGCATGCGCTGAATTTTATTTTTGCAAAATTTGTAAAATAATGCACATTTAATGATGCACACATGGTATATTCCAATCAGCCCTTAATTTAATTTTCTAGAACACTTTAATATTTATGACATATGTAAAAAGTGTCTAGATACATGTCGTATGATTTGCCAAAAACGTTCCATGTGTTGTGTACGTAGAAACCCAAATTTTCGATGTTTATCGATTACTCGATTTTTCTCTAATTAAATTCCAACTTTTTGCACATGTTATATATATTATGTTACACATAATATAAATAATATAAAATTTAATATTTAGCACTTGGCTGGTCTTAAAGTGGCGCCATTTACATGTGACAAAATTGAAATTGGAATCTCCACAATTTGGCCTTAATATGGGGTGATTTGTGTGTGCCAACATGGAATTATTTTATGGCTGCACATAACATCATACCCATTAAATGTTTGAGTATTTTTTAAGTGTAGGGGCTGGACATCTATTTATGGCAAGTACATGACACGTTGGCGAAGTTTCGGTATTCGCCCGATACGACAATTTTCGGTTTAGAACCTTTTAACGTGTCGTATTTAATTTGTCATCACCATGACTTATATCATATGATATAAGACCTGAATATACTTATAAATATGAGTTAGTTATGGTGGTGTGACATTAACGTACGTACGTAAAATGTATAACGTGTCGGTAGTACGTTGGAATACATGTGTATGTGCCTTTTTCAAAAAATCTGAAAATATATATATTTATATATATATATATATGCGTGTATATGTGTGATGAGAGGAGGAGGGGACTTTCCTTTCTTAGTCTTGTTGCCTTTGTGCCTTGTCCAAATGTTGCTTCCTTTAATGAACTACTTAGTTTAATTAACTAAGTACGAACTAGTTTAATTCATTAATGGTGGCGCCTGAAAATAGTACAAACACAACAAATGTTTTACATTTGATGTAAGCTTTAAAGCTTCATGGCTCGTTAGTACGGCAACATTATATATGAACTATATAAGGCAAGTTATATGCAATATGTCATGCACATTTATGTCATGCACGTTTTTATGCACATTTAAATCATATATTTTGAAATCACTCAAACCCCTTTTTCTCTAAAATCTCCCCCTTTTGATGATTTTCAAAATAACATATACTCATGATTTAAATCCTATCGCTCCCCCTTCAATCATGCATAAATTCAAAATTTGAATTTTATATTTCAAAACCGCTCCCCCTTGATTTATGCAATCAGTGTCTCTCCTCCCCTTAAATCATGCTTTCTCTCCCCTTTTATTTTGGAAAGTCAATCAAAATATGCCTGTAAATAAGGAAAAAGAATCAAATCAAATCACATCAGCAGAAATCATGCCTAATTTAGAACGAAGAGATTCGTAGGTGGCTTGATTTAAGGATTTAGTGAAAATATCCGCCACTTGTGCCTCTGTGCGTACGTGATCTATGACAATATTACCATTATTTACGTGATCACGAAGAAAGTGATAGTGTACTTCTATATGCTTGGCCTTAGAGTGTAACACGAAATTTTTAAACAGGTTAATTGCACTCATACTATCACAATATATAGGAATTTTATTTACGGTGATTCCAAAGTCCGAGAGTTGTTGTTTTATCCATAACAACTGTGTGCAGCAAAGGCTAAGTGCCATGTACTCAGCCTCAGTAGTAGACAAAGCAACGCTTGCTTGCATTTTGGAAAACCATGAAATGAGTGAGTTTCCTATAAATTGGCAAGTGCCACTCGTGCTCTTCCTATCTCTCTTACATCCACCGTAATCTGCATCAGTATAAGCATGTAAATTAAATTCGGAATCATTATCGTACCAAATGCCTAAGGTGGGCGTGTGCTTAATATAACGAAATATTCTTTTTAACGCATTATAGCGAGACACCTTAGGTTGACTTTGAAAGCGTGCACACATGCATACACTAAACATGATATCAGGCCTACTAGCAGTAAGATATAGCAAAGAACCAATCATAGATCTATATAAGGCATTATCAAAATCTTTACCATGTTCATCTTTATCCAATTTAGTAGTGACACTCATATGGGTGGGGGATGGTTTCAAATTTTCAAAGTTGAACTTTTTAATCATGTCATTTACATATTTAGCTTGACTTATGTGAATGCCTTTACTCGTTTGCTTAATCTGCAAGCCAAGAAAATAGTTAAGTTCACCAACCATAGACATTTCAAATTCGGATTTCATGCAATTTTCAAAATCTTCAACAAGTTTATGTGAGGTAGAACCGAAAATAATGTCATCAACGTAGATTTATATAATAAGTAAATCCGATTTATCTTGTTTCAAAAATAATGTACTATCTACAGTACCTCATTTAAAACTATTTTCTAAAAGGAAAGTAGCAAAATGATCATACCATGCTCTAGGTGCTTGCTTTAGTCCGTATAGTGCCTTCTTTAGTTTGTACACGTGATCGGGATGTTTCAAATCTTCAAAACCGGGTGGTTGCTTCACGTATACCTCTTCTTGTATAAATCCATTTAGGAATGCACTTTTTACGTCCATTTGATGAAGTTTGAAATCTTTCATGCAAGCAATGGCAAGTAAAAGTCGTATAGCTTCTAGACGTGCTACGGGTGCAAATGTTTCATCATAGTCAATTCCTTCTTCTTGATTATAGCCTTGTGCTACAAGTCTAGCTTTATTTCTAACGACCTTTCCTTCTTCATTCATTTTATTTCTAAACACCCACTTTGTGCCTATTATGGTCTTATCTTGTGGTCGTGGCACTAAATCCCATACATCATTTCTAACAAATTGATTAAGCTCATCATGCAAGCATCAATCCAAGAAGAATCACTCAAAGCATCATGCACATTTTTGGGTTTAATTTCGGAAATCATAGCATGAAATTGATTTATTTCTTCCTAAGTTATTGTTCTACGTGGTCGCACACCGTGAGTGATGTCGCCTATTATGAGATCATGTGGGTGATCTCTATACCATCTTGGTTGATTATTTTGTATGTTATCATGCATCTCTAAGTGATCATGCATTTCTAGTGTATCATGCATATCATGCATATCAAACGTACCATCATCTTCATTCAACAAGGGTTTCAATTCAAAATCATCATCATATTTATATCTTTATCAACCTCACCAAGTTCATTAAACTTCACATGAATAGATTCTATGATTTGTCTAGTGAGAGGATCATAACATCTATATGCTTTTGAATTTACAGAATATTCAACAAAGATGCATTCAATTGATTTAGATTCAAATTTATCTAAATTATCTTTTGTATTTAAAACAAAACATTTGCTTCCAAACACACAAAAATAGTCAATCTTAGGCATGCGATCATTTAATATCTCATAAGGCGTCTGGTTTATTTTATTTCTAATGGATAAGTGATTCACTATGTAGCAAGCATAATTTACGGCTTCCGTCCACAGAAATCTAGGCAATTTATTTTCGCATAACATAGTCCTAACGATTTCTTGTAATGTTCGATTCTTTCTTTCGACTACTCCATTTAATTGTGGAGTTCTAGGTGGCGAAAACTCATGCTTGATTCCTTTTTTCTTCGCAAAATAAAATCATATCCTTGTTTCCAAATTCACCGCCTCTATCGCTTCTTATCTTTTTCACATTGACACCGTATTGATTTTCAAGTTGTTTGATTAATTTCGCAATCTCAATGGCACTATCATCCTTATGTGCAAGAAAAGAAGTCCAAGTATAATGAGAAAAATCATCAACAATCATGCAAGCATAGTGGCGCCTACCAAGGCTCGTAGTGCAACTAGGACCAAACAAATCAATGTGTTATTTCTAAGACTCTAGTCGTGCTGATTTCATTCTTAGGCTTAAGTGACTCGCGTGTTTGTTTGCCTTTTATGCAAGATTCACACAACTGAAAGTTGTCTAAATCAAGCGTAGGCAACCCTCGTATTAGGTTCTTTCGTTGGAGTTTTTCTAGCGTAGAAATACCAATGTGTCCTAAACGTCTATGCCATAAATTTATGTTGGGTTTGTTTGACATAAAATATTTAACTTTGGCGTCTAGCATATCATCCATAGAAAGTGTAAAGATGTTTCCTTCTTGTTTTCCTTTTAAAACGGTTTCTCCATTTTTATTTATTATATTGCAATAAGGGTGAGTGAAACACACATCAAAGCCATTATCAATAAATTGCGAAATGCTAAGAAGATTATTGGATAAGTTGCTTACCAAAAAGACGTTGGAGATTTGAAGAGTGCTTGGGTTTCCGATTGTACCTTTTCTGATGATCTTGCCTTCATTGTTGTCTCCAAAGGTCACAGATCCGCCTTTTGTGACCTTCTTTAATTTCGTGAACAAGCTCGGGTCACCCGTCATGTGCCTCAAGCAGCCACTGTCAAGGAACCACTTTATAGATGTATCTTTTGATGTGTGGGCTCCCTGCAATGTGCAAAAATGATTTAGGTATCCTTTTAACTTTGGGTCCTTGCGAGTTAGTTAATCACCTCTTGGTAAAAGTACCTTTCGGTACCCATACTTGGGTGATCCTTCTCGGTCTAGCAAATGGCAAGAATGTAGATGAAGGTGCAATGTAATAAACATGTGGTGAATGCACTTTGGGCCTTTGGCCAAGAACTCCTTTATACTCATTGTAGGACGTTTTTGATATGTCCTTGTGTTTGTGTGCGTAGTGCGTGATCTAGATGAATGAAATGGATGACGTGTATGCATTACTTGTTTCTTCTCATATCTATATGGCACAAAATTGTATTTCGCATGATATGAAGAAGAAGTGGAGCGTGAGGAAGGGAGAGGGGTGTCTACTTTCTTAGAAACAACGAACTTAGTTGGTTTGGTGGATACTTCATTTGTTTCAACGTATCCCAAACCCGTTTTATCACTATCATGCTTTTGTGATAAGATAATACGATGCAGCATGTTAAATCCCGTATCAAACTGTTTCATCATTTTCTCTAAGTCTGTATTCCTTGATTTCAAACTTGAAATCTCGGATTTCATTTCATGATTTTGCACGGTCATTGATGAAATCTCTGCTTTTAATGCATTAATGATGCATGATGACTCTTCTTTAGAATCGTTTAATTGAGCGACAAGATTTTTGTTAGAAGATTCTAACATCTTCTTTTCTTCAATTAACCACTTCTTTTCTTTAGCGAGAGTCTTAGTAATTTATGCAGTTCTAAGTACTGGCTAAAAACATCATCATAAGAAGGCTCAGAGTCAGAACCAGAGTCAGATGATACCTCATTAGATGCTTTGGACACAAAGCATACTTGTGTGGTCTCCTCTTCGGTTTCAGTCTCGGAATCCAATGTATCACTCCAAGTGGATGCTTTGAGAGCTCGATTCCTTTGCTTGGGTTCTGAGACGAGTCTATTCTTGTTCCGTTCCTTGTTAGGGTATTTATTTGTTTGCTTATCCTTATTAGGACAGTCATATGATAAATGTCCAAGTTTGCCGCATTCATAACATTTAACATCCTTATCATTTGTCTTATTCTTATTTCTTTCAGTCGAAGTTCCCTTATTTTTGTTTCTAAATGACTTTCTCATAATTTTTCTTAAACCTTTAGCCAATAGAATTAAGTCATCGTCATCCGATTCAGAATCACTATCATCTACGTGATCGGAAGAAATAGAGACGTATTCATTTGATTTAAAAGCAATAGCTTTACCTTGTTTAGATTATTCCGATTTCCGTATGATGAGTTTATTCTCATAAACCTTAAGTGATCCAATTAATTCTTCCATCTTTATTGAGTTTTTTTTTTGCTTTCTACTATTGCGGTCACTTTAGGATCCCACTCGGAGGGAAGGCTTCGCAAGACTTTCTGTACCTTTTCCTGCATGGTAAAGGCTTTACCAAGAGACTCAAGAGAATTATAGATGTTAGTCAAGCGAAGATCCATATCAACAATAGATTCATTAGGCAATAATTTAAACGACTCGAGTGTGGACATAAGCATGTTTATCTTGGACTCTTTTACTTGACTAGTGCCTTCGTGTTTCATTTCAAGTATTCTCCACATTTCTTGTGCACTAGAACAGTTTGAGACATAACTAGACTCACTCTTACTTAATCCATTTAAAAGTAATTGCATAGCCCTAGCGTTCATACTAAGTCTCTTTTTATCCTCACTTGTATATTCTTGTCTAGGTTTGACCACTTCTAGTGTGACTCCGTCTACGGTGGATAACTTAGATGGAACAAAAGGACCATCTTCTATGATTGACAAAAGATCAATATCAATTGCCATAAGAAAGAGCTTCATTCTTAATTTCCATTGAATGAAAGACTCACCGTCAAAAAGAGGAGGCATTTGGCTCGACATACCTTCTTGCTCGGTTTTGAGATTTGTGGTTGCCATCTCACTGAATCTTTGGATCCTTTGAAGTGAGTGTTCCTGCTCTCTGATACCACTTGTAGGATCTGCAAGGCACCACTAGAAGGGGAAGGGGTTGAATAGTTGGTGCGGAAAGTGTGGTTTTTAAAATTGTTTTGACTCAAGAACTCAACTTCTGAAAACAGTTTCTGTTTTCAGGACCGGTTTTAAAACGTTTTTAAAACCAGGTTGTAAGTCTTCAAAACTTCTGAAATTTTGAGAGAACTTAGCCTCAGATGTTATGAGTCTCTCCTTAAAATTTCAGATTTAAATTCAACATTTAACCCCTTCAAAAATTGTTGGTGGTTAGATTGCGCGAATCTGCCAGAAACGGTAGACTGATTTGAAAAATTTATTCCTATTTGTACGTAACTCCAAATGCTATGAAATTTTGAGCACTAACCCCTTATATGTTATATTTTAATGGGTGAAACAGTTTTGAAAAATTCTTTTGGGAAGTTAGTCAAATACTATCAAAGTCTCAACCTTTGCAAGTCTGAAAATCAGACTGCACTAGTCTCAAAACTTTGGACGTTTGATTGACTTATACTTGTCCAAAAGGGTTGAAACTTGTGCCAAATTAACCTTAAGACGTGTGGCTATGATTCTGGAAAGTTTCGTAATTGTTGAAAAACGTTTACTAATTTTACAAACGTAATCAAAAAGGACAAACAGTGCTAAAACAGAATATAAGTGCTGAAAGTAAATGACACCAAGAATTTTATATTGGTTCGGTTATAAACAACCTACTCCAGTCTTCGAGAAACACCTTCCTCGGTTCACACTAATCACACAACACAAATACACCTTACCAGAGGGTTGATTGAATTACACACCAACTCCAACCCTTTACAAACCTTGTATGTTGAATACAATGCACACGAACACCACCACCATGCAAGATTGAAGATTGATCACACCTTGATCAATCTTTTACAAAGATAAAGAATGTGTGGTTGTCTAAGATAAGCCTATTCAATTATATGAATGTAAGTACAATAGGCTTTTAGGGAGAAGAAAGAAAGAGAGTGTAGAAGAGGAAGAGCTAGCCGTTTTTGATCTCTTGATTTGCAAGACTTGTTCTTGTTCTTGTTTTGCTCTCTTGCTTCCCTTTTAACATTATGGCCGTCCTCCTATAGGTCCTTCTCCTCTTGAAAATTATCTTCCAAGTCCTTTAGAGAATATGTGGCATCATTGTGACATGATCTTGCTTACTTGGCCCCTCCTCATTGGATGATCATTTAACTCTTGCTTACTTGGCACTCATGGATTGGTTGAATGTTGTCATCACTTGATGACTAGGAAAATCTGAGAATTCCACTGAAAACATGTGCCAAAATCACCATAAAATAATTACCATAACTTCCAAGATCATCACATAAATTAAGCAAGATAATTTCCTCACAAAAATGGATGAAAAAATCGGTCATAATAAGACTTGACATGCTGAACTTTCAGCATGTGATACATGGTGCTTTAATTCAAATTATTTCCAAATTTTCTTTGATTTTTCTATTAGAAATAAATCACCAATTAGTAGAAAATATTCTCATCAATTTTGGGAATAAAATTGTACATCACATAGGCCAAAAAATCGGCCATATCCATTACTACACATGCTGAAATTTTCAGCATGTGTGATATTCAAATATATCACAATTATAATTCTATAACTTATTCAAATTACTTCCAAATTGTCTTCCAATTAATCACATGTTTCAAGACACAAAATATAGCCTCATAATTGGTAAAATTCGGCCAGCCTATTATCCACATGCTGAAATTTTCAGCATGTGTTACAAATGAGATAAAATTTGAAACATTACCTTTTGTAGCTTCTTTCTTTAAGTCACCAACATTGTATGCTTGATTCTTGACCAATCAATATGCCAACAAGGCTCCATATATGCTCCATTTCAGCTGGAATAGGCGTTGCAATGCATGTGTGCATGTGCTGAATTTTATTTTTGGAAACTTTGTAAAATAGTGCACATTTAATAATACACACATGTATATTCCAATCAGTCCTTAATTTAATTTTCTAGAACACTTTAATATGTATGACATATTTAAAAAGTGTCTAGATACATATCGTATGATGTGCCAAAAACGTTCCATGTGTTGTGTACGTAGAAAACCGAATTTTCGATGTTTATCGATTACCCGAATTTTCTCTAATTAAATTCCAATTTTTTGCACATGTTATATATATTATGTTACACATAATATACATAATATAACCTTTAATATTCAGCACTTTTCTGGTCTTAAAGTGGCGCCATTTACATGTGACAAAATTGAAATCGGAATCTCCACAATTTGGCTTAAGGTGGGGTGATTTGTGTGTGCCAACATGGAATGATTTTATGGCTGCACATAACATCATACCCACAAAAGTTTTGAGCATTTTTGAAGTTAAGGGGCTGGCCATCTATTTATGGCAAGTGCGTGTATATGTGCGATGAGAGGAGGAGGGGACTTTTCTTTCTTAGTCTTGTTGCCTTTGTGCCTTGTCCAAATGTTGCTTCCTTTAATGAACTACTTAGTTTAATTAACTAAGAACGAACTAGTTTAGTTCATTAATGTTGGCACCTGAAAATAGTACAAACACAACAAATGTTAGCCATTTGATGTAAGCCTTAAAGCTTCATGGCTCGTTTGTACGGCAACATTATATATGAACTATATAAGGCAAGTTATATGCAATATGTCATGCACGTTTTTTATGCACATTTAAATCATATATTTTGAAATCACTCAAACCCCTTTTTCTCTACAATGTTATCCTTTATGTTCTGCTTCTTCGGCCACTATGCAACATCTTTATGATTATCCTTCTATACGGACGATATGTGCATTTTATGCTGCAATTCATGATGGCCCGGTCTCCTTTCAGTTACCTCTGTGCCAGTACCTTCTTGTTTGGTGGACTTCCACCCGTGGGATTTCTATTCAGGGGAGTATGCGGATTGTCGCGCTAGGAATTATCTTATGCACCATATGGCATATGTATACATCAATTGTGTTTGGGATTTGCATAGGTTGCAGGAATGAATTTGCTATGAAATCTACTATTGGTCATGTGCTCAGTCAGGTACCAAGCATGCTACTGTGAATCCACACTTAATCTCACTTGGATTATCGCCACACCTTCTCCCTCGCCGGATTTGGATTGTACGTTGGCTAGCACCACCTTCTGGGCGATTCAAGTTGAATGTAGATGCCGCTCTAGGCTCCTTTTCTGCTGTAGGAGGTGCTGTGCTTTAGAGTAAATATGACCATTTTTACGGATCTATTGTTGTTTATTTGCTCTCACATCACCTTTCCATGCAGAATTGCAAGTGGCCACATTAGCTCTGCTCTATTTTATACAGCGTTATAGACCTTTAGACATAGAAGTAGATTCTAGCAGTGTTGTCGATTATGTTCATTTGCAGTCTTCCTCATGGTTGCCACAATTTCTTGCTTTGGAGTGTGGCACTATTTCACACGGCCCACGACAAGTAAATTCGGTTGCCCATCTCTTGGCACGTCATGGGTAGCTCCATGCCAGATTTCTTTCTTCTACACATGTCGCTGAGCTACCGCGGATTGTTTAGGCTGCTTTGTAGACAGATATCTCCGCACCATACTTGTGCGTGTAGTTTTCAAAAGGATGATTCATGGCTTGCTCCACGGTTCTGTTCTCTGTGTCGTCCTGCGGCATAGGCAACACAGGTATACTCTATCTCTTTTTGCCTGTATTTTATTGTTTGGACCAATTCTTCCACTCTCTGGTTTCGGCCTACTTCACAGCTGTTTCCTTTATCCTTGGATGCAGGCAACACAGGTATTTCTCCACGACCATTTACATGTACTTTATATTTGTATGTTCACATCCAGATGCTTAACTGTTTCTATCTTTTGTCTTGCATGGACTCACTATGGCCTTACATTTGGAGTCTTTCACTTGCTACTCTACCTCCTAAGACATTTGATGCCAGCACTCATTGGGTCATTCTTTTGGCGATCTTCATGGCGGCCATTCTTTGTTTCTGCCAATCTTATCTCGCTTATTTATTAGTGCCTCTCTGTTGTAGTTCACATTTTATCACTATAAATATGTACATTTTTCCTTCGTGTAAGGTTTTGTCCACAAGGGTGGTTTTGTTTGCCAAGGTTTTAACCATATGGTGTTAATTGTGACCCTCCCTTTAAGGCATACAATAATCTTTACTACTTGTATTGGATTTGGTTTATTTCATCTTATTTCCATTTCGGTGTTGTACTATGATTTTCATCTGTCATAAATGAGGGTGTATTAATAAAATATCTTTCTTTTGGCAAAACAAAAAAAATACATATATACATACATACAAACATACATAAATATTTTTTTAATATCAAGGAGCACTTGGCCTCCAATTTTATTAAACATTACCCTCACTTATGGCGGAGGAATACCCTTGATAAAAAGAAAGTCAAAACATAGCAGTATGTAACTACTTAAAGGCTTGAAGTCGTTGCTCCATATCACGCGATAGGGGGAGGGGAAATGTTCAAATGGGGTATGATATGCTTCATTAAAACCTTGTTCACGCAAAACCACCCTTGTGAAAATCTTGCACAAAGGAAAAAGAGTACATATTTACCATATTTGAAACATATAGTGTACAATGAAGGGGCTTCTGCAGTGCACTCGAACATTTCCATGCGTTGTGTGAAGCACCATTTGCGTCCATGATAACCAATGCAAAAGCAAACGTATAGCCATTAGAAATCAGTGCCGACCAACAGTGGGAAGAAACCATGTAAATCCAATAGAAGAAAATCATACTGAGCCTACCTGCATCCCGCAGAGTGCAGGCAGAGTGTATATAGTATAGCAAATCCATATGGAAGACATAAGAGAAAACTGCAGCAAGAGCATGGTCATGCATGTCGGAGATGCCCTGTAGTAAAGTCCAGGCTTACGCAACTACGAACCAAGGGTGGAAGAGTATGCTGTGTATAATAACCGGTCATAGGGTTCAGTAATCCATGTTGTGCTAAATAGGGGGCCGCCATGTTTGCTTCCCGATAGGTGTGCTGAATGTCAAAATGTGTCTGCAGGTGCAAGGAGTGTAGCAGCCAAAAGTGATAGCTCCCAGCAACAGTGTTATGTCGATAAAGAGAATGAGTCAACTGCAGGCAATCAGTCTCCATAATAATGTGACGATGTAGAGGCGGAAACTAGAGCAAACCAAATAAAGCTGCCTGTATTTCTGTGAGGAATGAGTTGCATAATGGTAAACGAAAAGAAATGGCCCAAAAACATGTGCCGCAATGGTCGTATAAGATAGCCTGCCTGGTGCAAAAGTCCTCACAACTACGACATCAATATTAAGTTTCATCCGACCAGTAGGAGGGACTAGCCATCGGACGATTTGAGCTCGTTTCATGCAGAGGGGAGGCAGAAAATCTAGGTGTTGCATCGACCTGAACCCTGAAGCATGTTTTGTACCATCAAGTATTTTACCCCCATAAATAAACGTCAGAAAGTTATTATTGCAATGAGAGATTCCGTGGTGTATAGCACGACATCACCATATACCAAAGATGTATAAGGGCGCCAAATATTATAAGTATCAATGCCCGAAATCACTATCTGCATAACCCATAGTAGCGTATGTGGTGAGGCAAGAAACCACCAAGATAACATATAAGGCCATAAATGCCTAGAGGTGAGAGAATGGCCACGTAACGCCATTGAGAAGAAAGTCCAAATAGGGAGAATACATGGGCAATGCAAAAATATATGATCCACTTCTGCAGAAACCTACTTACAAAAAGGGCATTGTGTGGGATTGGAACAGTGTACTTACCGATGTAATCTTTAAATGGTAATGCAATGTGATATACGCGCCAAAGAAAGTTTCTGATTGATGGGTGGTGATGTTTATTCCAAATAAACTATGCCGAGATAAGGGTTGGATGGGGCATCCGACAAAGATCATATGTCGAGCGCAAAGTGAACTCCCCCGATGCATTAGCTATCCATCTCAGTTCCGTGCTGCAAAGCTGACTATTAGCATAACAAAAATTATGATAACGACAAAATAAGCTTCCAAACTGGCGAGTCTGGAAAACGTGGGCGAAAGTCCCCGTGGTGCTCGTATTTTGCATGAAGGTAATTACTTCAGAGCATAGTATTCTAATAATATTGCCACCAAATACGACAAAAGTACGCCTTCTGTAGTGTGCTAAGGTCCCGAAGGCCCAACCCTCCTTCGGGGCAAGGGGTCCGAATAGTGGACCACGCGACTCAGTGATGCCTTGGCCCCAGTAGAAATTAGCCATCTTACGTTCAATAATTTTAATAACTGACTGTGGCAATCCATCTGCAGCAATAATATGTAATGGGAGGGAGGATATAACATACCGCAATAAGACCATTTTACCTGCTAGAGAAAGTAGTTTATTATGCCAACCATTCAACCGCGTATCAATGTGCTCCAATAGAGATGTACAATATCGTGCATGGCTAATACCCTTGTACAAGAAAAGAACCAAGATAAAGGAATGGCAAACATGATGATCTCATACTAAGAATGCCCTCATATCGCCGTCTGCGCTGCAATGATGTAATTATAGAAGGAATAAAGATGCTTTTACCGCAATTTACTTTTTTGCCGGATGCTGCTTCATAACTAGCCACAAACGATTGAAATCAACGTAATGTACGAATAGTACCCCACAAGGAAACTAACAAATCATCGGCATACGCGAGATGCGTAACATGGAAAATTCTTGCACCACTAAGACAACATCTTTATGTATGATATGCCAACAAGAACAAAAACAATTACCATGAAACCCATTAGGTCCTGCTGCCCTTTGTGGATCTAGGTGCAAGACAGCCGCCTTTATCTTCGAAGCCTGCGGAAGGCGGGTAAGAAATAAATTATCTTCCATAGTCACAAGCTGAGGAGTAT
>AP025041.1:34784592-34963438 GCA_036186865.1 Eustoma russellianum | reverse complement strand
GGAATGATTTCATAGCTGTATATACCATGTAAGCCACGAAATTTGTGGCTATTTTTGAAGTGTAAGGGCTGGCCATCTATATATGGCAAGTACGTGACACGTTGGCGAAGTTTCGGTATTCAACCGATACGACAATTTTTGGTTTAGAACCTTTTAATGTGCCGTAATAAATTTGTCATCACCATGAATTATATCATATGATATAAGACCTGAATATACTCATAAATATGAGTTAAATATAGTGGTGTGAAAATAACATACGTACGTAAACTATATAACGTGTCGGTAGTACGTTGGAATATATGTGTATGTGCCTTTTCAAAAAAAATTGAATATATATATATATATGTTAATAACGTGTAGCATGAGGGAGAAGAAGACTTTCATTCTTGAATTTGTTTGACTTTGTGTCTTTTCCAAATATAGCTTCCTTTAATGAACTACTTAGTTTATTTAACTAAGTACTTCACTAAATGAAATAGTTTAGGTCATTAATGATGGCACCTAAAAATAGTTCAAACACAACAAATGCTTGCCATTTGATGTAAGCGTTAAAGCTTCATGGCTCGTTAGTATGACAACATTATATATGAACTATATAAGACAAGTTTTATGCAACAACGTGTCATGTCATAAAATATGTCGTGAATTTATTTAATACACGTTATTTAAATCATGCATTTTGTAATCACTCAAACCCCTTTTTTTTTACATCCTCATCCCACGTAGCCTCTGTCCGTCGTACATTCGCCTCAGCCTGCTCCACTCGTGTAAAAATATTACCAAAAATATTCTTGTTCCAGCGTTGAATGTCATGCTTCAGCCGTAATAATTTATTATAGAAACCATACATGCCTGATGAGGATCAAGGGTCCGATGAGGATCAAGGGCCTCATCAAGAGGTCAATGGTCCTATGACAAGAAGGAGGGCAAGAGAACTTTGTCATCAAGTTGACACCTTCTTGTATAAGCATGTTCAAGATGAACCTAAGGTTCCATGGGTTCACTTCATTGAACCCACTCTTTGAACGCTAAGGCATATGCGTGTGTGTTTTTATTATCTTATTCCTTTTGATCTTTGTTTTGTCTTTTCTTTGTAGGAAAATTAGGTACATGAAAGTCCAAAATAAAATGGAGGCCCAAAATAAGCAACACAGGCGTGTGTGGCAAAAAGGAAGACAAAAGCTCTACAAAGACAAATTCAAATGTGTCCAAGATGGATTCCTCTTTTCAAAATTTAACTTAAATCATCTCCAAAAATCAGATGGGTGGCCGGCCAAAGTTGAAGACAAGGTGATGATCAAATTGAATTTAAATTCAAAGTCAAACTTGAATTTAAATTCAACCATGATTTGAATTCAAACTTCAACCAATTGGAGAGTTAAATTCAAGATGCTTTCATCCTATATATCCAGCAAAGAACACGCCAACTTGGAGAATAATGAAGATGAGATCACAATTCAAAGTTAAATCCAAGTTTGAATTCAAGTTCAAACTCAATTTGAATTCAAACTTCAACCATCTTTTGAATTCAAGTCCAACCATCTTATCATCATCAAAATCAGATTTTCTACACTTCATTATCCATGGGAACACGCCATCTTGGAGAGATAGATCCTAATTCAAATTGAATCCAAGTTTGAATCCAAATTCAAACTCAATTTGAATTCAAACTTCAACCATCTTTTGAACTCAAATTCAAGCACATCCTACTCATCAAACCAACTCATTCAAGGCGCCAAGCTGCTGAATACATTGAAGATAACAGCTTCCAAGCATTTCAAGTTTTAGCTAGACTTATCTTAGTTTTGAATTCCAAGCAAATTTCAGATTTAAACATTTGTTAGCTAGCTTTATTTGAATTAAATTCTGGCCATTTTAAAGGCTGATAGGACGTTCATTAAGGCCTATAAATAGACCCCTTTGGCTGATTGTAAACACACCTTTTGATGAATAACAATTCTTGATTTTCATTCACTTTGTGTGAAACTTTGTTTTCTTGGTTTTGCATTAAAAACCTAGGTTAAGATCCTTCAAATTTGAGCATTTTGAAGGTGTTGCCATTGCTTAAAGGTGCCGTCTAGGAGGGCCATATTGGTTTGCCTGATCAACGACCATCTTGAAGTGTTGGTCTTGCTCATTCTTAATCCACACGTTTTTAATCACTATGGAATCAAGGGGAAGTCTTCTTCCTTTTTCCTAACCCTTTTTGAAGGACGTTTGGAAGGTGGAATCATTGGTGCCCACGAGTTGCACGCATCAATGCCTCATGTGGTCGGATATGACAACCAATCTTCAACATAAGCATGAAAATCTTGATGAGATAACAATGAATCCAAGAAACGAAATGATCGCCGCCCACAAGTTCTTGACATACTACAAATAAACAACAATGGTGTATGATCCGAGGAAACCCGAGGTAAGTGTGTAAGACACATATCATCAAAAGTATCTTGAAAAGAAGAATTTGTGAAAAGCTAATCTAGTCGGCGTTGTACTAGGCCTACGCCATGGCCATCAGTCCTAGTATACCTGGAACCATGAAAAGGAGGATCCATCAAAGCACAGTACTCTATACAATCGTTAAAGTCTTGCAATGCTAATAATGATGGATTAGATCGACCTCTGTGATCATCTAATGTCCGAAAAGTGTTGAAATCCCCACACACCAACCACGGGCTGGTTTTTTGCCGAGAAAAATCACATAAAGCTTGCCACAAAGGTGGCCGAAGCATAGAGGAATGTTGCGCATAAACCAACAAAAATGTAAAGTTGAGATTCAATAGAACATAATGAAGGGAAAGATGAATGACTTGGTCATCATCTTTTGTGTTTATAAGACGAAAGATTGATTCACGCCAATAAACCCAAATTTTTCTGGATAATGACGAATACGAATTTGTGAAGACCAGGTCCATAACATAACGTGTGATGCGGCTAGCGGGATGTTTTGGCTCAATAAAGGCAAACAGATTAAGACTATGCAAACGAACAAAATGGTTAAATGGGAGAATGAGGGTCTGAGGCCCCTAATATTCCAAACCATTATATTCATTGCAAAAGTGTGATATCACTCCCATGAGACAAATGTGCAACACTATGAGTAAGAATAGTTAAGGGTGGTAATGGTGGCAATTCTTTGCACGTTCGCCTGTGTTGATGCGGGACAACTGTAGTAAAACATCCCTCTGCCGATGGGTCATCAAGTCGCGATAAAAGAATGTCGTCATAAGGTGACGTTGCTAGCGAATTTATTTTACATACAACATCATCCGAGACCAGTGGAAGGTTCGGTGGAAGGTCCTCAACATGTATCTCAGTATCTGACGAGGTTCCTATCTCTCCTCCATCATTGGATTCCTTGAGAGGAGGATAGTCAGCATTCGATCCAAGCGTGAAATATCCTGAACATCACTGGGAAGCGACAGGGGATCATCATGAGGCTGCAATGTAGCAGGTAATGGCGCTTTATCATCTCCTCGGGACAATAAGATAATCGGATCAATGGGAGTATTGGATTTGGGGGAGGAATAGGCTTCTTAGGAGTCCATCGAGTTGTCAGACTTTCAAGTGAAACTGGGGGCGGTGAGGGTTTCTCACAGTCGCCGGTTGCATGTCCAAGGCGGCGACAAATGGAACAAAATAACGGAAAATCTTCATAAGCAATATGCTGTAAAATCATTTGTTGCTTTGCCTGCAAAATATTTTCTTTGGAAGCTCTTGAGAAACATCCACTTCGACACACACGCAAGCCACTGAAGGGAGCAAACCATCAGCAGTAGCAATATCCAACTTGATTGACGTCGCAATATAGCAAACTATCTTGAAAAGTGCAACCTTTTGATGAAGATGGATAGGTAACCCCGATAGTGCAACCCACACTGGGACGATAGGGGCATCGGCAGATGGATCAATGTCAACTGTCCATTTTGTAACCCTCATATGCTGAGATACTCTATGAATGACGATAGAAGCACCGAAAAATTTAGTAGGCTCCATGAATGACGATAGTAGCACCGAAAAATTTAGTAGAACATGAGTTTGATCAATCAACGTAACACGCAAATCATTGTGGAAACCAATTTTTTCAAACACATCACGTATAATCTTCAACGAGGGGCCGTCGTACCAAAAGGTACTGACCAAGGAAAATCGAAATTGGACGGCTAATGCATCTATTTTTCATCTGAGAAAGTGATCACCGGAATACCTTTATAGCAAGATACCATTTTGGGGGAGATAGCAATGGATGCAACATTGGAACCAGATACCACTGCTGCAAAAGATGATGGCTGCGACGTCATCGGTTGATCACTGGAATGAGAAAGCAGAAGAGAATTGGAACGTATAAGAGGGATTGCGGCGGCGGCTAGAGCCGGCCGCGTGAGATATCGCCAGGGGAAATCACCATTGTGCTTTTGTATTGATTCTGGAATCACATACATTTTGTTTTATAAATAGTTGTGTATTATTATGCAACCTCACCTATGGCGGAGGAATACCATATTACATCCAGTTCATCGTATGAAAAAAGATGATGAAGTGAGCTAATTACTGTAAACCTCCAATCATATATGATATGCTGCATTAAAACCTTGGCAAGTAAAACCACCCTTGTGGACAAAACCTTGACGAAGGAAAAAGTGTACATATTTATATAATTGGGAAGTTGATCATTTACAAGTAATGAGAAAGCATAATACAAATGATAGAGGTAGCACCCTTTAGCCGTTAACACAAATAGTCCCCATCGGTTGCCTTGGAAACAAAGAGTTATTGAGTCAATCCCGGTGGCACTGTAAAACTTGGATAGCCGTCATCCCTCATGCAAAGCAAGGTGTAAGTCATGCATTGAGAAAAAACCAAAGTATATAAAAAAGACAAGAGCCATGTAGCACGCACCCATATCGCTTTGATCCAAAGAGAACCAAGGCGACACACTAATTGTAGGCCGTCTCCCAAGCTTAATAGAACCCGCCAGCAAATGCGATGATAGCGATAGAGCTAGGTTCAATGAACCCCCACAGCCAATGAACCGCCATTGTAACCACATCGTGCTTTAAGCATGCAATCCAACAATGGAAGTTAACCAATCCAAGTGAAAGCATGTAAACTACACCATAAGCTACACAAAGAGAGGCGCATATTCAGAAACCATGAGGAGAAATTAAGATGCACCATGATCACCCGTGCCCTCTGGAGACACAAACAACCAATAATGCACATCACTGTCAAGTCCATGTATCTAGTGCCGCAAGTTTGGTACTTGTACATCCATAAGAATTGCTCTGCATACTTCACTGGGGAGGCCATGAAGTGAATTATACCAATGGAAGCCTGCAGAATGATATCCATGTGTTGCTAATGTGTGAGCTGCCGTGTTCGCCTTGCACCGACAATATTGGGTAGTGGCATGGTTAAGGGATATGAATAGGGCTACTCGAGCCAATTCCCCAGCTAACGCACCCGTGATCTGCTGTGTAGGTTGCAGTAGTGAAAGGATTGAATAATAGTCTGTCTGAATGATGATATTGTCATATTCTTGTGCATAATAAATCAAAACTAACGTCATAGTCATCAACTCTGCTCGTATTGGACTAACTGGAGGTAGCGCAAAACATACAGTCGAAACAAACTGCCACTGGTCATTTCGTAAGACTGCGCCCCTTGCTGCGCTTCGTTGTCCCACTGACGCCTCTACATTTAATTTCATCCTTCCAGTGGGGGCATGCGCCTATCTAATAACTTGTGGCCGTTTCGATGTCACTAAGGGTGAGAACGAGAGAGCTACTAGATGGGCATGTTTCGCATAAATTTCTTTCCATTCACCATCGCACACCACGTATAGATTGTGGATCTAACATTCTCGAACAATCTATGATAAAAAAATTTTCTTCACCAAAACAGACAGCTGTGTATTCTTTCCAGATGACCCATGCAACTGTTGATGGTAGTACCACCTTCAACTGACCATCCATAGATGTTTTGTTGAAGGTATGCCACCAACAATATAGATGGCCCTTTATCGTTCTACATCGAGGCGGCGGACATGAGAAAAAAATAGAAATTTCATTCCATAGTGGTCGTTTCATTAAGCAGTGCAGAAAGATGTGGTCTTAAGTATCCAAGCTTTGACGACAAAATGTGCATTGAGACGGAAGTATTGCCTGCCAACAACATAAGTTGTCTACCAATGGTAAAGATTGCATCCACAGCCTCCATAGAAATATTTGCATTCCAGGATGAGAATTGTTCCACCACACATAGCGAGATTCCTCAAATCTGTTGCCGGTAGCTACTATAATGGTATATGCCGATTTTATGTAGAACTGACCATTAGTATCCGGAGTCCAATGCATTACCTCCTGCATTCTCTCCACCTTTGATTCCATGAATTCGTTCATACGACACAAGAGTTTCCAAATAGGAAAATCATAAATATGTGAGTAGATTGAAGATCGATTACCATACTTTCGCCTGCAGAACTCATAACATAGCGTCTCGGAATGATGATATTTCCACCAAAGCTGGCAATCATATGTCTGTTGTACACTTATAAGAGATCGAATGCCCAAACTCCCCTCCTCCACTGAACTGCATATAGATTTCCATGAACGCCAATGATGCCTACTGTTCCAAAGAAACGATGCCATCTTGCAATTTAAGATATCAACCACACTTTTTGGCAATCTAGAACTAGTGATAATATGAGTAGGCAGAGAGTTAAGAATGTGCCATATCAGCACCACCCGCCCTGCCATGGACAACAGCTTAGAAGACCAGCAAGTCAACTTAACATCAAAGTGGTTGAGCAACGATGTACAATATCTTGATCTATTGGTGCCTTTATATAGAAATTAGCCAAGATATTTGATTGGCAGTGATGTTAATCGTATGCCAAGTGTCTGCGATGATGCTGCCCCTGAAACTCTCATCCCCACCACAACTTGACTTTTATGGTAATTCACTAGTTGGCCCGAGACTGCCTGATAAGACATTCAAAAATATTAATAGATCATCCGTGAAGCCCAAATGTGATATTCGGGGTACTCGACCAACATTGAAACCTTTGATCATACCTGAAGTCATCAACGTGTTCAAGCCGAGAGAAAAACTTTTCGAGGCAAGGATAAAAATAATGGAGATAGGGGATCCCACGGTTTTACCCAACTCCCAACGGAGTAAAAACATGCCTGTTTGCCATCGATGAGGACTGAACACCGTGTAGCACTTAAATTATTTAGTAATAGACGACAAATCTATGGTCAAAACTGAACTGCTGGAGTACTGAGCCGAGATATCTCCAACTAACGCATCAAATGCCTTCGCCAGGTCTAATTTAATCATAACATGTCCACCTCTGGTACGACGATCAATCACATGCACCATCTCTTGTGCCAATAGGATTTTTTCTGTAATGACATGCCCTTTCATAAATCCTGCTTGCTCCGGAGAGAGGAGCTTGGGCAGCAAACCAGCGAGTCTAGTTGAGATCAACTGGAATCACATACATACATATATACATATATACAAATACACACACAGACACATATATATATGATATATGATAATATATATATATGAGAATGGAGCTCTGGCAGCTATGCGTTCATGGCGGCTCTTTGCGCCGCCGGTGCTAACACCGACCTGCATTGTCATTCCTTCGTTTTTTCTGCGTTCTACATCCCTCTCTATCAATTCTACTGCTACATTGTTATTAAAAATCAAGCCTTTTTGATCAAACATGGCATCACTCGATCACACGATACACCCTACGGGGTCGACTCACAAGAAAAGCTTTGCCTCACTCTTTCAGACGTCGCCCTCGACTACAATACCTTAGAAACCAATCCACAAATACAAGAGAAGTCCTATGATCTCATTTACGGATGAAGAAATTTATTCTCTCGCTGAGCCATACAAATTTTCATTAGTTGGGACGTTCTGGTATGGCAAGCCGACGATCGCCACTATTCGTTCGACGATTGATCGAATTGGATTTACTGGTCCAGTGCAGGTGGGTCTTTTAGACGCATCTCATGTGATCATCCACTTCAAACATGAACAAGATTACTTAAGATGCTTTGCGCGGAAAAGTTGGATGATTGCGGGAAAATACATGAGGGTTACAAAATGGACTCCAACGTATGATCCCTCAGTAGATGTTCCCATTGTGCCAGTTTGGGTTTTGTTTCCAGGTCTGCCCTTGCATTATCATCAGAAATCGGCCCTAATGCAAATTGTACGGATGCTAGGGACCCCCATGAAACTCGACACTGCAACTGCAGAAGCCATTGTCCGTCAGCAGCTCGGTTGTGTATTGAAATCGATGTTTTGCAGGATCTTCCGCCCATAATTTTTATACAAGCGTTGAACCTGGTCATTGCACAACATGTAATTTATGAGGATTTGCCAAGCTAGTTCAAAGTGTTTCAGATTGGGTCATAAATCTATGGGCTGTCACAAAAGGAAGAAGATACGGTTGAGTTGCTACAACCCAGAGATGTCCCACAGCAATCTAAAGATTACAGACACAAAATCAAACAGACTATTGCTGGTCCTTCCAAGGATCAGAGATGGACTCCTAAAAAAAATCTGATTCTATACAGCAGAATAACATGATATCCACACCTATGTCGGCATCGCCAGATATCACAACAAAACACACTGTTTTGATATGCAGGACATTACCAGGCATAGGGTTGATGATAGTTTTCTGGCAGACATTACACACTCCCATCAACCTTTCTCTGTGTCTGACAGTGAGGAAACACCTATTCATTTGGAGACAGCAAATGCCTTGGAGGATGATACAACCCCAGTAGCAGTTGTCTCAGAGATCATGCAAGAAATTATTCACGTTGCTATGCAGTCAGATCACACTCATATTGATGATTGTCCAACAACATCAATGGCAGCATCTACAGAAATTCCTTTTCAGCACCACCTCGCTACTCCGTCGACCACGTCAGCATTTAGAGCTTTCCTCTCCACCGCTAACACAGTCCAGAGCAGCTCTCTAAATTCATTTGATTGTTATCAACTCAATGAATTATGATTTGGAACATCAGGGGGATTCGTACTTCCTTGCAGCGTCTTTTGGCTTTATTACGACGTTATAATATACATCTCCTGGTTCTCATTGAGCCGAAGCTGCGTCCTTCTTCTTTGCTATTTTATCATCTTAAGCTAACTTTTACCAAAGCAGTCTCAGTTTGCAATGATAACATGGATCTTCTGGAGTGCAGCATTTTTGCAGTTGGAAGTGGAGCGATTTGGTATCCAAAATCATTCCATGCAACTACAGTGGAAACCTACAGGTCAAACTTTTACACTACTTTTGTATATGGATTACATACAGTTGCCTCATGTCGGCCTCTTTGGGAGGATTTGGTGAACATCCGTAATGAGACTGCACTACCTTGGTTTTGGGTGGAGATTTTAATACATTTTTGACGTTAGATGAACACAAGGGCCGCTCTTCTCCTTCCCTACGCACACTGCAGGATTTTAATGATTGTGTATCAACATGCTCGCTACTTCAATCAACTATCAGGGCTCTACATTTACGTGGTGTGATGGGCGAGGACTTGGTCGGATAGATATCTATGCACCTCTAGCTTCTTTGATTTATTTGAGTCTATCTCTTACCAGCATCTCAGTCGTACCCATCAGACCACTGTCCACTCTATCTTGAATGTTTCTCGGATAGATCAGCTAGGACAACAGCTTTTCGCTATCTAGATGTCTGGACCACTCACTCGGATTTCCATCATTTTGTTGTGCAACATTGGCAATCTTACGCTACAACAGGAGGGATGTTTGGGTTTTACAACAAACTTCGGCAGCTTAAACAACATCTCAAACAATGGAATAAGGATATTTTTGGGAATATTTTTGACTCTATTGCTCAGGCCGAACTGAGACTCTCAGATTGGAACGTGAGTTGACAGCAATCCCACAGATGATTCTCGTGAAAGGTACCATGCAGCATGGCGTTACTGTTGAAGCAGCAGCACCGCGTTACATTATTTTGGCAGAAAAATCACATGTGAAATGGATGAAGGAGGGTGACGCAAACACACGTTATTATCATCAAACATTAAGGAGCGAGAAGACGCAGACAATTACTAGAATTGTTGATTCTAGTGGTACGGAATATTTACAACAAGAAGATATTGAACGCCAGCAGTACATTACTATGCAACATTATTTGGGCGGAACACCTGTCGGATGCATCGCCATTATTACAATATATTCCATCTATTTTGACAGATCACGATAATGAGATTCTCATGGCTCTACCAGACATACAGGAAGTGCAGAGGGCTATTTGGGATCTTAGTCCCTCTAGCGCTGCTGGCCCAGATGGTTTTCCCGGATCCTTCTATGTACCTTTTGGTCTACTATAAAAGCTGATGTCCACAAAGCTGTGCAAGAATTTTTTTTGGTATCAGTCCACCTAAGCAGCTTGCAGCAACATTAATCACACTCATTCCGAAGGTATCAAATCCTCAATCTTTAGTGATTACCGTCCCATTTGCTTAACAAATTTTCTGGCCAAAGTTATCACGCGACTGATTGCTTCGCATCTTTCGGATTTTTACGAGATTTATCTCCTGAGCAAGCTGGGTTCCTCAAGGGACGTAGTATCACTGACCATGTTTTGTTAGCTCAAGAGATGGTCCACATGATAGACAAACGCATCATGGAGGCCACGTCGTCATAAAGCTTGATATGACAAAGGCGTTTGATAGAGTGGATTGGTTGTATCTTCGGCAACTTTTGCTCAAATTTGGTTTTCATGCAAGACTCGTGCGAATGATCATGAACAACTTCTCAGCTACAAGATGTTGGTTCTCATAAATGGCAAGCCAGTGGGCTTCTTTCCTGTCTCCCGTGGAGTCAAACAGGAGACCCCTTTCTCCATTGTTATTTAATTAGCATCGGAAGGTTCTCACGGGTATTAATTCCTTAATAGCTTCGGGGGAGTTGCGTGGCTTTCAAGTTGGTCGTGCACCAAGGTATCCCATTTAGCATTTGCAGATTTGGTGGTTTTCTCAATGGCAGCTCGTCTAACATGAGGCGCTTTCAAAGTTTTTGGATAGTTACCAAGCAGCATCGGACAATTAATTAATTTCCAAAGAGCCAGCTTGTCGTAGGGAAAAGTGTGGTAGGACGACGAGTGGCATAGCAGCTAAATATGCGTCTGGTCAACTTGCCCATGAAGTACTTAGGATCCTATCTATACAAGGGGATAAACGTTCATCATATTGCACATCATTGATAGAACATTTTGATAAGCGACTTAATGGTTGGTCAAATTTGTTATCTATGGCAGGCCGCCTGGTCCTTATCAAGCATGTTTTGTCTACTATGCCTATCCACATTATAGCAAGTTCTAGACTGCCAAAAAGTGTAATCAATGTCTTGAACCGCAAAATGGCTTCTTCTTATGGAATGGTAAGCACCATTGGATGTCTTGGATCAAATATGCCGCCCAGTTGACCGTGGTGGGTTGGGTATCCAAAGTTTGGAGCTGATACAGAAGGTGTATGACGGACAATTATGGTGGAAGTATCATTCCTCTGGTTCACTGTGGGCTCTCTTTAGCCGGGCGAAATACGGGCAGGAATGATATCTACGCACACATCTATGACTCTGCCACTTGGAAGCGTATTTGCATACTCATGATTATATGCAGCTTAATACTCTTTCCACATCAGATGGCTTTAGCTGGCCTGCTGATTCCCTTGGTCAATACACTATTAAGTCGGCATTCGCTATACCACTGCAAACACCATTTTTGAGGCATCGAAATTCATTTGGTGGCCTACATCGCCTCCAAATGCGAAGGTCTTTTTGTGGCGTTTGTGGAGTCATTCACTTCCTTTAACAACACTTTGCGCATGGCAAGTCATTTACCCATCTCAATGTGTTTTCTGTATGGCGCAGTTGGATTCTCATGATCATATCTTTCTCCATTGTCCAGCAACTAAATCCTTGTGGATACAAGTAGCCAATCTGCTATCTGGTCCTATGCCTTGCCAGAATACTATATATTCTTTATCTCTATGTTGGTGGCATCAAGCATCCACTGCTACGATTGCAAGGCCATGTGAGAGCAGTAATACCAACACTAGTTGCATGGGAATTCGGAAAGAATATTCTTCTGTCAAGTTTGGGGTGATAGCAATTTTCGTTCGAATCATCTTTTTCAACAAGTCTGTTCTCATATATTTACATGGTGTGCAATGCTTCAAGGTCGCAAATTTGCAGAATCTCTTCCTCAGCTAGTAACCAATGGATTCTCACCCAAGTTAAAGCTTTGTCGGCATAGACTTGTCAAATGGTCTCTCCCCCCATCCGGCCGTATGAAATTGAATGTGGATGCTGTTGTTGGACGCACAAAAGCTGCTGCAGGTACGGTACTGCGGGATGAATATGGGCAATTTATCTCAGCCATTTGTTATGTATTACCAATGTGTCCAACCAACTCGGGCTGAACTGCAGGCTTTGTTGTTTTCTCTTCTATATTATGCTATTCATTATGAGCGTCTGTATGTAAGAAACGGGATTGCCGCCATCTGCTTCACTTGGTTAGTCACTCTTCAAACTACACAGGATCAGTCGGAATGGATATTCAACGCGTAACACCAGGTGCTGCGATTGAATGGTTCCACACTCGGCTATGTCCACGACAGGCAAACTCTGCTGCACATTACTTAGCACGTTATAGATTACATACAGCCGGTGTTCACTTATATACTTCGGCTGCATCACTACCTTGTGATGTCCGAGGTCTTTGATGCTGGATACTTCTTACCCAATTTTCGCCTCTGATAGACTGGCCTACAATGTTGGGAGTTGCCCACGCCGATAATGGGTGTAGGCAGCCTTGGTATGTCTACTTCTACACATACTTTTTGAATCTACATATTATTGATACTCTAATACTTGCAATGATTGTGGGTAATGCCTTATGTTTGTGCAATTTGGTTGAGGAATGGACATCAAGCACGCTGCTTCTCCCCGTGGGCTTTCATTTTCTGCAACAACAGTTGGAGGTTGCCCATGGTCATATGTCTATGGGCAACTTGGGCACGTTTTCTCGCACTTACTCATCCATATTGGATTGACACAGCTACTTGCCTTATGATTCATCTTGATGTGCGAGGTACACGTATGGCGTTTATATGGGAGATATGTGAAGAGCTCCACAGTGCTGCAATGCTGGCTGCTGCAACTGTTATTCCACTGTTGTCTCTTTTTCATCGCTTCTCTATCATTTATATTCAGCCTGCCTCTCATATAAATATGTACGCTTTTCCGTCGTTAAGGTTTTATCCACAAGGGTGGTTTTACTTAACAAGGTTTTAATGCGGCATATCATATATGACTGGAGGTTACACATACTAGATTCACTTCATGCGTTATTTTTCTTATGCTGACGCTGTCAAGGTTGTATAATATGGTTTCTCACACCATAAGTGAAGCCTACTTAATAAAATTTTTTATGAATATATATATTATATCTATATATATATTCATGTGTTAATGCGGCAAGGTTTTAATGCGGCATATCATATACGACTGGAGATATGCTATTATTAGTTCTTTATTTTATTTATTCGCATACTCTAATATTTGTAATAAGGTTTCCTCCGCCAAAAGTGAGGCTTCGTATCAATAAAAACCTTCCGTTTTAAAAAATATATATATATCTTCATGTGTACTTATAGGAAGTTGTAAGCAGGGTGATCCCCTTTCACAATTTCACATGGTAGTGGTTTCTCCTGTGTCGTTTTGATGAAGTGTGGGGATGCGTACAGACATGTGGAGTTAAGTAGGGTGATCCCCTTTCACCATTACTCTTTATTATAGTGGCAGAAGCATTTACTCGGGCTTTTAATTCTCATATCCAGTCTGGCTACGTTCGCCCTTTTCCTATGGGACGTCTTTCAATGCAAATTTCTTATTTGTCATATGCAGATGACCTTCTTATAGTTGTAGCGGCAAACAGAAGAATTTTACGACAAGTTAAGCGTTTCTTAACCACATATGAGCAGCCATCCGGGCAGGCTATTAATTATCACAAGAGCACAGAGGTATTTTCTTCGGCGATACCTAACACACGGTGGAGTGAACTTCTTGGACTACTACATATGCGTCAATCATCTCTACCTATCAAATATTTGGGATCTTACTTACATAAAGGTATCACACGCACGTCTCACTGCGTAGACCTTCTTTCTTATGTTGATAGACAACTGCAAAGTTGGCCGCAGTGACTTCTGAGATAGCAGGCAGATTAGTTCTCATCAAATCAGTGCTCAGTTCCATTCCGATACACTTAATGGCCGCACACGCTTACCGAGAAGTATTATTCGGGCCCTTGAACAATGCTTTTCATGCTTCTTATGGGTCCCGGTCGTCGTTATTGGCTCTCTTGGCAGAAAATCTGTTTGCCCACAAATGAACGGGGTTTGGATATACGTGATTTAACATCTATTCAAGAAGCTTGTTCTTGCAAAATTTGGCACTTATATCACCGCAGCAACTCATTATAGGGCCAATATATGCATGCGAGATATGGCCCTCAGCAAGATTTTTGCCCCAGACTATACGAGTACCAAGGGTGGAAACGGATTTGTGCTATACATCCTTTGTGTTCAGAGAACACTACCTTCACAGCAGTTCCGATATAGCCAACAAAGTTGATGCGATTCAAGGAGCCCTAAACATACAAGCTTCACAAACAAGGGCCTTGAACATACAAACTCCACAAACAAGAAGTTTTTGCACAAATAGAAGATGAAGGCAGCCGGACACCAGTCGGTCTTTTGGACGCCTAGATCGGAGTACTTATCCAAATGGGTTCAAACTACTTGGAGGTCTCAGATAACTCAATTTGTGACGATTTTTATGTTTTACACTTTTGCTAATTCGGGCTATAAGATGGACTAAAATCAGATGCAAGTTGGGAGTCCAGAATAGAAAGCACTGAAGTTCACTGGATGGATACCTAGTCTTTGGAAGCCCGTATCTCTGTCAAGAAGAGTCCAAATGAGGTGCTTCAAAAGCCCAAATTCAAGAGAATTTTATGAGATACAACTTTTCTGAAGAGGGCAAACCCTAATTCGGCGTCTAGAAGCGGGTATAAGTCAGCAACCGACAGGATGTATTCCAGGACTAGATTTTAGAGATTTGGATTTTGAAATCTTCCTTGATTAGCTTTGACTTGTCCTTTATGTAGATTTGATTTAGATTGATAGGTAATAATGTGAAGACTTTGATTTATCATTTATCTTTTAGGAATAGCCAAAATATAGCTTTATATAAGGTAGGAAATGTAGCAAGAGAAAACAGTTTTTTTCAGAATTTCAATTTCAGGTTTCATACCAAACTTTTGGTAACTTTGAGCTTGTAACCGTGGGTTGCTTATTGAGTGTTTTCCTTTGGTTTTCACAATTAAAAATCAAGGCTAGATCCAATCAAGGTTTGAGCAAACCTAGTTTGTGAATCACAATCCAAGGATACGGAACGACGTGTTGGATTGGGAGATTCGAATTGCTCGACGTAGACGTTGTTGATTTCTCTTGTCCAAGAAGGTGGTGTTTGCGCCATTGTCCCACGCAAGGGTTGATCAAAGGTGTCTTTTGGAGTTGAAAGAAGCGGTCGTTATTTTCATACGATCCAAGATCGTATCAAAGTGGTATCAGAGAAAAGGTTTCTTCTTTACAACTCGCATATCGTTAACGTTCTTCTGTTTTGTCGTGTTTTTCTTCCTCCTATCCAAACGTTTGTTCCTATCTCCGTTCTTCTTTTGTCTCAATTACAGTTACATTGTCCAAAAAGGAAAAAAATATATATCCTTACAGAAAATAAATCTCGTTTGTGCAACAAAACCAAAAAAACAAAAGGAAAGATCACAATCTTTGAATTTTATTCAAACCACTGTTACCAAGCACGTTTTTGGTGCTGCCTAGAAACTTTACTTCCCTTTTTGCTTCATTCACACTATACCTACTCATGTGTATTTAAAAAAAAACTGCGTTCCCTTTTAATTCTCAACACATACGAAGACAAGAAAGCAAAGTCCCTACCGTTTTATAAATTTTGCTTGGATTTCCTTGTCATCTTGTTCACAAAAAAAAGGGGGGCTGCGTTTGTTTTTTTTATTCTTCTGGTCAACATATATATAGAAAGCAAAAGGAGAAACATAGTCATATGTCTCTTGCCTCAGATCACGTTGGATTTTTGCTACGAGCGCACAAAAGTTTAGACCTTGCGAATAATTTGTACTCTTAACATTTCAAGGTCAATTCTTTACCCACACTTAACAATAGGTTCATTGAGTTAGAATTTAAATTCAGCCATAGCATATAAATTTAGTCCATTGCTTAAAAGTGCTACCTAGTGTCACTCGTAAATCTTGTTGCTAACGAAGCTTTTAGTTAGTTTTAGACTTGTGTGGCTTGATTGCATTGTTGCTTGGTTTGTGTTGCAATTTTCCTTGTATCCAAGACTTTGGTGCCTTTACAACTATTCGGCCTTGATCATACACCAAAACTATTCACTTGTATTTTCGTATCACATATGCTGCCTTTGTTTGTCTTAAACAATAAAGGAGGTCTCATATTAGAAAACACAAAAGTCACCTTTTATTCTGTCTGATTCAGTAAAGGCAACAAATTGTTGTTGTAGGTCATTTAGCCAATTCCAAACAACGATTAGGTAGCAATCATTTTTGTCACTTTCAACATTGTGAGAAAACAAAAAAAAATCAGCAGAATACCAAAAGAACCAAAAAAAAGTGTACAAAAAAGAAGAAGAAGAAAAAGAGTAGTGCAAGAAAAAGAGTACCAAGTTTGTTGACGAATTGTTTAAATATCAAGTTCTATCCAAGACCATAAAACCATGCCTTTTGAAGCCACAAAATACAACATCATTCATTGTCTTTACACTTGGATACTTGATGATTGTAATCGAATCAACAACTTGTGATTAATTTGCATAAGGCTAAGATTAACTAAAGATTGCCCAGGGCAACCCTTAGTTTTCTTTGGCTCAGCCTTTGACATAATTTTTGGTCTCATTTTCCTTGATTCTTAGGAGTTTAAGTGTGCTAAATTATCTTGTTCTTGGCTTGATACCTTTACTTGTTAGTTTCTGAAATTTGGTTGACACATTGGAGAAAAAGGTGCAATTGATCAACGGATTGTGTTAGCCACTTGAGAAGCTCGCTTTGGTTGTATCTAGCTCAAGATTGGCCAAGGAAAAGCACAAAGTTAAGTGACTATACAAGAGCAAGAGAGGAACATACACATTGATTTTGATTTCATTAATGTAACGATGTTTCTTTTGTCTTTGTGTTAGTTTTTCCTTTCGTTGTTTGCTTGCATAATTTTAGGTTACTCATGGATTCCACGGAGGAGGAAATTAGGGACCTCTATCGTGCAACGATAGAAGGGTTACGTCAAGCTCATTTTACTTATGGGATTGCATATGATTTGCGTGATATGAGTGACGATTCTATTGTTGATATTGAGCATGATTCTTATGATGATGATGCTGAAATTTCAATTGATACACATGTTGTTCATGATGATAAAGTTGATGTGTCGAATGAACATGACTTACATGATAAGCTTCTTGACTTGCATGATCCTAAATTGTTTAAATCCGGTTTGTCTGAATCTGATGATGTTTTGCACTCGTGTGAGCCTGATAAGAAATCTCATGTTGGCTTCCATGATCATATTGAAGTTGAACATGACTGTGTGAAGTTCCTAGAACGTAATTCTAACATTCATAAAAAACTTCTAGCACAAAAAGAATGTGACTTTGAGATCCTTGCAGAAGTAGAAGAACAAAGGTTGCACAGATTAGACTTCCTTAATAAATTGCAAGGTCTTAGGAGACTTGTTGATGTTCATCGTGTTCATATGCATGAGACTGACTTGCGTGTAGAAAGTGATGAGCTTGAATCTAAAGTTGTTTGTGCTACACAAGATTCACATGATTTTCTTAATTTACATGCTGATTTACAAGATGATTTGAGTGACATTTCAAGTTAGAATAATGATGTCTTAGGTCATAAACATGAAAACGTCTAGAAGCATGAATGGGTTGTCCATAATAATCCATTGTTTGAGTTCCTTGATAGTGACATTCCATCACATAAAATTTCTAATTTGCATGCGTATGAATGTGAAATTCCACTTGACGTTACATTGCACATTGATTTTGAAGATGATAATCTAAATGTTAGTGATGATTTGTGCTTTGTTGAGCATGATAGTTCAAATACCTCTGGTTTGGAAGTTCTAAGGAGCGTACAAGGTATGTTGTTTATTCCTCATGTTTTCCATACTTTCTCTTTCATGCATGATAAATCTTTTGTGAGCAGTTTTGTACCTATCTTCTTAGTGCATCCTAAACATATTAGGAAGAGGTGCTTGTTGCTAAGTGTTCATGCAGATATGTGTTATAATGTGTTGTTGTCTACATGCTTCTTCCTTCAGTTAATTATTCATCCTAAGCATGTTAAACTCAAATTGTGCATGTTCATTACACTTTATTCTCTTAGGTTTGTGTCTTGTATATATTATGAGTCATTTGTAGAGTATCTCTTTTATCCTTTTCTGTGTTTAGATTCGAGGTCGAATCCTTTTGAGGAGGGAGGGAATGATGCGATTCAAGGAGCCCTAAACATACAAGCTTCACAAACAAGGGCCTTGAACATACAAACTCCACAAACAAGAAGTTTTTGCACAAATAGAAGATGAAGGCAGCCGGACACCAGTCGGTCTTTTGGACGCCTAGATCGGAGTACTGATCCAAATGGGTTCAAACTACTTGGAGGTCTCAGATAACTCAATTTGTGACGATTTTTATGCTTTACACTTTTGCTAATTCGGGCTATAAAATGGACTAAAATCAGATGCAAGTTGGGAGTCCAGAATAGAAAGCACTGAAGTTCACTGGATGGGTACCTAGTCTTTGGAAGCCCGTATCTCTGTCAAGAAGAGTCCAAATGAGGTTATTCAAAAGCCCAAATTCAAGAGAATTTTATGGGCTACAACTTTTCTGAAGAGGGCAAACCCTAATTCGGCGTCTAGAAGCGGGTATAAGTCAACAACCGACAGGATGTATTCCAGGACTAGATTTTAGAGATTTGGATTTTGAAATCTTCCTTGATTAGCTTTGACTTGTCCTTTATGTAGATTTGATTTAGATTGATAGGTAATAATGTGAAGACTTTGATTTATCATTTATATTTTAGGAATAGACAAAATATAGCTTTATATAAGGTAGGAAATGTAGCAAGAGAAAACAGTTTTTTTTCAGAATTTCAATTTCAGGTTTCATACCAAACTTTTGGTAACTTTGAGCTTGTAACCGTGGGTTGCTTATTGAGTGTTTTCCTTTGGTTTTCACAATTAAAAATCAAGGCTAGATCCAATCAAGGTTTGAGCAAACCTGGTTGGTGAATCACAATCCAAGGATACGGAACGACGTGTTGGATTGGGAGATTCGAATTGCTCGACGTAGACGTTGTTGATTTCTCTTGTCCAAGAAGGTGGTGTTTGCGCCATTGTCCCACGCAAAGGTTGATCAAAGGTGTCTTTTGGAGTTGAAAGAAGTGGTCGTTATTTTCATACGATCCAAGATCGTATCAAAAGTCCTGGATATTTACGTTAAGTGCATCCTATACTCTACTCAGACCATCGCAGGCTTCATTACTTTCATTTGACTACATTTGGCCTTGCACACAACGACCCTCTATCCAATTGTTCTCATGGCGTTTATATCACAGAGCTCTCCCCCTTCCCAATAACATGTACTCTTTTATGTCGATTCTACCATCCGGTTGCCCATTTTGCAGATCGGGCAATGCACACACACCTCACTTATTCTTTGACTGCTTTGAGGTACACATGATTTGGTCCTACTTTACATCCTTGCTCGGCATACACCCTATACAAACTGGCCCGTGGCTATCCTATCTACTTTGGTCATGCTGCTCGCCCCTTCCAACTTATTAAGAGCTATGCAAATAATTTTCCGTGGGATAATCCTTTGGAACATTCGAAGATGTATACATTGATTACATTTGGGGATGACATATGGTCTTCTCCGTCACTTATTTGCTCCATCCCGATGGACCTTTACACCTGGGCATCCGCAACGTCAGGTACACTCTTAGCGGCCACGATCCCAAGTTTAGTCAAAGCCCGTCTTTTGCCGCCTTTACGATCACATCGTCCACCTTTGTTGCGTTGGGCTGCACATCCAACGGGACGCTTAAAGCTAAATACGGATGCAGCAGTTGGTCGTACACATGCTACTGGCGGAGCTCTCTTTCGTGATTCATCTGGGACCTTTCTTCATGGAATATCCTTTCCGCTGCGACTAGATATGCCCTTGCGAGTGGAAGCTCAAGCTGCTATGCTTGCTATTCTATACTATCTCCCACTCTATGGGCCTTTCATACTAGGAGTTGATTGTGCCGAGTTGTTACGACTCTCTGCATCATCTACTTCATTCGTTGCTCCAGACTTAGATCGCCTTCGTTCTCTGCTGATTACAACGTTGCTGTCCATTATGCATACACATAGAGAAACAAATCTGCCTGCTCATTTGTAAGCACATCACGCACTTTCCACTCAAACCTTTACAACTTATGCTTCGATGACAACTTTATCGCCGTGTTTAAGAGGGATCATCATAACTGATGCTGCTCTTCCGACATTCCGCCAGAATGGACATGTCATACACAGTGGGCCCGACCATCATGACTGCTTGTCTTAGCACTTGTCTCCCATAAGGGTTGTCCATGATAGAGATTTTTGTTGCCCGTAGGCTTTTTAGCTACGGGCAACATGGGTACACCTTCATTTCTTCACTATTATTTCTTCTACTTATATTGCTTCATACTAATTTTCCCAACTCATTTGTTTCGGAGCTCTGGCTGCTTGGATGCATACTGGATGTCTCCCATAGGGGTTGGCTCGTCCCTTTGGCCGGTTACCTTGGTCCTCATGACCAAGGAAACGTGGGTATGGTATTTACTGCTTTATCTGATTAATCTCTTTTTAAGTTACTACATCTTTTAACCGATCTCTGTTTTGCTATACTGCATAGGGAGCACATTGAGGAACTACATGGCTATTGCGCGAATCATTACTTTTGCAGGATATAGATTTCAAACGTTTATACACAGTTGTACACATTTTCATTTTATTTACTTTCGGACTCATGTATTTCACGGTTTTATTTGGGAGAGTCTCCGTAGCTACAGGGCACAAATGTAACCACGGTATTCCTCTGCCACAAGTGAGGAAAATTTATAAATAAAACCCAGACAGTACTGTCCATCCTTCCATAAAAAAAATAGGGAGTTGTATATATGTATATATATAACCGTATGTATTGTAGTAGGGATCGAAATATATATACATATCACCGAATGGACTTATATGGAGTAGTATATATGTATACATAACATATATATATATACATATACATATATATAGATATATTTTTTTGGCAAGAAAGATGTGATGTATATTATTGGACCTCACTTATGGCGGAGGAACACCGCGTACAAAAACGATGGAAAGCAAAAGAGATGACATAACGTGCTACAAAATGAAAGAAAATAACAATGAAGGAAACTTTCAACCGTATATGATATGCCGAATTAAAACCTTGCAAAGTAAAACCACCCTTGTGAAAAAACCTTAGACGAAGGAAAAAGTGTACATATTTATACGGCTGAATAGTTGTGATACACTACAGTACACAAGAAAATGGAAAATGTACAAAATCCAACTTGCAATGGTGTAGAATGCGGCATTCAGTATTGGTTAGCCGACTATCAAGGTGGTGGGATCCCATGATACATGTCCGTACTAGCATGACGAAATGAAGCAAGTGATGCATCCGTAAGCACTAAGCCTCAAACACGCGATGGAAGCAACGACAAAGAAGTGTAGTACTCAACTATAGACCGTGTCAAAGTGGCTTGAGCCAGAAAGTGGGCAGCCTTATTAGTCTATCTAGGAGCGTGTTAAATGGAGGGATGCGAGTACAGATCGAAGACGATGGAGATCTGGAGCAAGTCAGGGATAGCAAGAACATTGACCAACTCCAGGCAATCCACTTCAATACGAAAATGTCCATATAATGGTATGTAATAGATGAGAGCTAGTAGGACAGCTTTTGACTCAACCCGAAGTGGAAAATCGTGGCGCAATGGATATGAAAGAGCATGCACAAACCTACCATAAGAATCCCGTAATATTGCACCCCCACCAGCCGTGTGTCTGCCAACGGCCGTATCAATATTAAGCTTCAGACGGCCCGACGGTGGTGTGATCATCTACCATGGAACAGATGATGCGATCCTTGAACTAGACGTAGACCTAGCCCAAATGAAAAGATCACTCCAAATAGACCGAATGACAAGCCGTTGGGACGATAATGCGTCATCAAACACAATAGCAGCATACATCTTCTATATATGCTATCGTAGGATGCCAGGATATATCTTGTTGATCTCTCCCAAGAAAGAGTGAGGAGAAGCAAACCATATAGCCAAGAAAGGAGAACGCCAACCTAAACGAAGGGAGACCCCAATGTCCAACAAAACATCAAAATAATACAAGACAACCAAAACCTCAGGGCAAGAAAAAAAATAAATGACTAGTCGATGCAGATGACAGACGACAAAATGGACATATAGTAGGCTGAATGATCTAAAAATGTTGAAGTGCATCCGGCAATAGCAAAGCTCCATAATAAAGTTTCCAAAGGAATACCTGAATAGCTGGGTGCTGTGTCTTCAACCAAATATACGTGTGAGAAATGAACATTGATTTCGTCGGGCGGAGCAAGTAATATGCATTGCGGAGTGTAAAAGCCGGCCACACAAGCACATCATCTACCATATGAACCAGCAAAGAACATAAACTTTGAATACCTCAAATACAATGCCAGACTGGGGAGACATAGAGACGTGGCGATAATCCCTACGTCCACCATATCGATATCGCATGTACTGTCCCCAAAGTGTATAAGCAGTATGATACATCCACCATAATTTACAAGCATGTGCCTGTTGTACTGCCTTAAGGTCCCAGATAGCTAGATCGCCCTCCTCATATAGATAGCAAATACTATGCCTTGAGACCCAATGTCGCCGGCTGGGGCCCCAGAATAAGCAAGAGAATCTCTACTCAAGAGCGTGAATGAAACTCCTAGGCAGACGCGTCCCTGCCATAATATGAAGCGGCATAGATGAAAGGACATAACGAATAAACACCAGCTGGCCAGCTATCCCTAATAGCTTCTGCTGCCATCCACCTAATCGTGAGTCCCTTGGCAGTGAGATACTCGGGTGATACCCTTATGCAAATAGGGGCACAAATATTTCATTAGCAAAGACAACTGCCGCATGGCTAACAACTGAGTATAAGATCGACTTTGGTGGGAAGAGACTCGGGATGAGAAAACCATAGTAATTTTATGCCAGTTAACCGCCTGACTTGACACCTTTTCATAAGAAGTCAAGAATTGCTTGACTTCTTATGACAAATGAGAAATGACAACTGAGAAAATGAGAAATGACAACCGCAAAGAATACCAACAAATCATTAGCATAGGACAAATGAGAAATGACAACTAGCATTTGGCCCAAAGAGAAAGGGGTGATGTGCGACCGAGAAACCGAATGCTTTAATCCTCGACTAAATCCTTCTGCTGCCAAAATAAATAGGAGGTGAGGTTATGATTAATTTTGATATGGCCAAGGCATTTGATCGAGTATCCTTGCACTATCTGGAACAATTACTCTTGCGGTTTGGTTTTCATGCTAGGTTTTTTTGGCTCATCATGAATAATTTGGATTCTACACGTTGCTTTTCTGTTGATTAATGGCAAATCTTGTGGTTTCTTTTGGCCATCTAGAGGGGTGAAGCAAGGAGATCCCTTGTCACCTATACTCTTTATCCTCGTATCTGAGGGATTCTCTAGGGGACTAAACGCTTTATTCCAGAATGGAATATTACGGGGTTTTCAGAGTGGCCATTCTCCAGTGGTTTCATATATTGGCTTTGCGGATCACTTGTTAATATTTTTAAATGGTTCGCTTGCCAATCTGCAAACTTTTAGAATATTTTTGGAGCAATATCAACGAGCATCGGAACAATTAGTTAATTATCACAAAAGTCAGATAGTAGTTGGGGCTGGTGTCTCGTCTCCTAGAGTGCCGTCAGCCTTAATATGCGGCATTCTACACTACCCATAAAATATTTGGGCTCATATCTCTTTAAAGGTATTAATAATTTTCAATATTGTAGGCTTTACTTGCTCATTTCGATGCTTGTTTAACATGTTGGTTGCAAAGACTTTTGAGTATGGCAGGTAGATTGACACTTATTCAATCGGTTCTCTCTGCCACGCCTTTGCACATAATGGCAACTGCACGCCTACCCAAAAGTGTTATTGCAGAACTAAATAGACGGATGTCAAATTTCTTGTTGTGACAAAGACATCTTTGCCGGGCATGGACTGCTGTATGTCAGTCGAAGGAGAAAGGTGTTTTGGGGATCCGCAATCTTGATGTGCTGCAGAAGGCCTATGAATCTAAGATGTGGTGGACATACAAGAGTTCGGATTCTATTTGGGCGTATTATATCGTACAAAAATATAGGACTCGACATGAGATGCGTGTATTTGTTTACGATTCCTCTGACTGTATGTCATATTCATTCTTTCCGTGTCATGCACGTCCAAGACACACCAGATGGATTATCATGGTTGGATGATGCACATGGACAATTTAGCATTCGAGTTGCATATGAATCTTGTCGACTGCAAGGCAGTCAGTTTCCCATTGTCCGTAATATATGGTGGAAGGGTGCACCTATTCAGGGACAAGTTTTTTTTATGGCGATTATGGTTTAATGGACTTCATATGCTGGACAATACCTCTGCCTGGCTAGTGCCTTTTCGAACATGCTGTATTTTTTGTCGGCGAGATTCCGCAGTACAGAGCAACATTTTTTGTACGTATTCATTGATCTAAACAATATGGTACCATCTATCGTTAGTTTTCAGCGGCCCACACCCCACAGAGTTGACTTTCTGACGATATTTGCGTGGATGGTGGCGCCAAGCCCGTAGCACCAATATGATTGATCAACTTTCTATGGTAGTTCCATTGCTTGCCTCTTGAGCCATCTGGAAAGAATACGTAGCAGTCGTAACTGGGGAAGAAGATTTTTGATTATTGCAACGAGTTAGAATATTTTCATGGTGTTCATCTATCTCTGGAAGCAAATTTGATGCTTCGCTTAAGTCATTACTGCATGCTCATTATTCACCTCCTTTACGCTCCAGCCGATTATGAGTTGTTAGATGGAGATTAACACCCACGGGTAAGTTAAAGCCTAAAATTGACACCGCGATAGGAAGCCGAGGGGCAGCTGGAGGGGCGGTCCTATGTAATCATAATGGTCAACTGATCAGAGCTATTTGTTTTCCACTACTGGTTTTTCCGTCACTGCATGCTGAGTTACACGCTATGCTTTTCTCACTTATTTATTTTGCGACATTGAGTTACTTTGAGCTACATATTGAGATAGACTGTCAATATTTGTTATCTTTGATAACTGATTCAATCACACTTTCAAGTCGGCTTGCATGGATTATGCACGTATGCAAAGGCACTTGACCCTTATGCACACCAGTATATCACACGTCCCATGTGAAGGTAATTCAGTAGCCCATGTATTAGCTCCGTATGGACTTATGCGAGGAGAGGTGTGCACATTTAGCAGTCTTTTGGATCTTCCACCTATGGCATGGGGTAGCTTGCAGACAGATATTAATACAGCATATATTCGCCCTTGAGGGTTTCATTGCATCAGCAATCAAATATAATCTAGATGCAGGCGGTTGGGTATGTTTTCCGTGAGACTTCTTCATATTTTTGCCATTTGGCAATTACATGATGTCACATATCTTTTTTTTACTGAGATTCGTGACACATCCAACGGAATCCAACAATGGCGATTCCCTAAAAGATGTTCGCTGGCATAGATTACAATTCTTGTTGCCCATACCAATATTGGTTACGGGCAACCTGGGTATTCATTTATCATTTTCCACATACCTAGCTTTTGGATTTATTTGGCATCTATTATGTGTAACTTTTTACATGTTTGCAATTTTGAAGTATAACAATGACGACCAATGACGGCTACCTACATCGATAACTGCGCTGTGTCTCTCAATTTTTGCACTCCGCGCTAACACTCTCACTGTTGGATCAACTTCAATCTTGTCCATACTTTCAATATATGCCTTATTACTATCTTTTATTTTAAGGTTTTTATACATATTTGCTTATCTTTTTTGTTTAGTTTGGGAGAATCTCCTTCCATAGATAGGAGCATCAATGTAACCTGGTATTCCTTCCCACAAGTGATGGTTTACAAATTAATAAAATAACCGTAACCGGATGGTACAGAACGTCCTTCACCTAATATATATATATATATGTATGTGTGTCTATATATATTCACTTCTCTATTTTGTTTAGTTTGGGAGAGTCTCCCTCCATAGATATGCGTATTCATGTAACCACGGTATTCCTCCGCCACAAGTGAGGGTTGAATATCAATAAAATACAAGATTTAACTAGATTAAGAGGAGTAGATGACTGCATACTAGGGGATCTGGTAGTAAACCCGGATGTATCCTACCATTCAGACAGTGAGTTGGCTATTCCACTTAATGTTAACCGTCTGGACGAGTAGGATCGAGAAACTTATGACACCATGACTAATCTCTTTCAGTCGACCTTCGTAGACACTAATTTGTCATGCGATGTTCAGTCTGATCTGTCTGAGGGATTTCAAACTGCTAGACCGTCTAGAATTTTTTGTCGACGTCATCATGCAGCGCCACTATCACCACGAATGACTAGTTTATGTGCTGCTAACATCTCTAATTCTTTTGATGCTTTATCCGCACTAATGAAGATATTAGTGTGGAATGTACGAGGAATACGTACCTCAGAGACTCGAGTACTTTCATTGGTTCGACGATATAATTTACATGGTCTAGTCATTATTTAACCTAAAGCTAGACTTTCTTTGTTTGTATGGTATCGATTGTGTTTTGGTTTTTCGAAAGCTTTATCTGTCTGTGATGATAGTATTTTGTTTTTTGGAAGGAGTCGATAATTTGGTTGGAGAATGAACGATCGGGTCAACAAAATTATTCTTTCAAATTGAAGTGGTTGGCTTCTGGTGATATTTTTTGGTTCACGACTGTTTATGGTCTACATTCTATGTCAGCGAGAAAGCCATTGTGGTCTGATCTAAAGAGGTTTCATGATGTGCTCCGTATTCCATGGTGGTGGGAGCAGATTTTAATACATTTTGCTCCCTGGGTGAGCATAGAGGACGGTTTTCACCAACACTACGTTCATTACAAGATTTCAACAATTGTATATTCGCATGTGATTTGTAGGAGATTTCATTTCAGGTCTCTCTATACACGTGGTGTGATGGACGCGGTCTAGGCCGTGTGTGGCGTCGTCTAGATCACTATCTCTGTTCTTCAACTTTCTTGGATTTATTTCCTGCTACGCAATGTCAGCACCTTGCCAGGGCGACATCATATCATTTTCCTATTTATCTAGAGTGTGACTTTGAACCCTCGCAGGTACCAGCTACTTTCAGGTATCTTGATGTCTGGTCCTCTCATCCTGACTTCGACTCGTTGGTTCAGCATCACTGGCAATCTTTTCCCACAGTGGAAGGTATGTGGGACCTTTATGGCAAACTACATCGTTTAAAGGATCAATTAAGAAAGTGGAACAAAGAAGTATTTGGCAACAATTTTGATGCAGTAGTGCGAGCAGAGGAGGAGCTTCTTCATCATGATCGGGCCTTGGCTTCATCGCCATCTGAGGAGACTTGGGATCAATATCATCGAAGTGAAGCTCGTTTAAAACTTGCGCAGACATGGGCGTTTCTCTATTAGAAACAAAAGGCAAATGTGAAATGGTTGAAGGAAGGGGATGCTAATACTTCATTTTATCATCAGACCGTGAAAGATAAACGTCACCGAAAATGTATTCACAGGATCAAGTGACAGGATGGTGTGGAATGTGTGTTAAGTGCTTATAATTGAGGCTGAGGCTGTAAATTATTTCACTACTCTATTCTCGGCTAAGCCTATTAATGATGCCAAGACTATCTTGCAGTACATCCCCTCTCTTCTCATGATGGATGATAATAAAATGCCAACCTTGCACGAGATTCGCACGGCGGTGTGGGACCTTAGTACATCTAGTGCGGCTAGGCCGGATGGATACCTGGGTTCTTTTTGTGGTGGTTCAAGCAGCTTATACATCTTGATGTCCTAAAGGCGGTTCAAGAATTTTTCCTGGGGTAGTAATGCCTAAACAGGCGGCTTCGGCCACTATTGTTTTGATTCCCAAGGTGCAAAATCCTTTGACATTTGTTGTTTTCTGACCAATTTGCTTGGCGAAATTTCTTTCAAAAGTGATAACGCGGTTGATATCTACTAGACTTTCTAACCTATTGCCCAAGCTTATCTCTCCGGAACAAGCAGGATTTATGCAAGGCAGGGGTATTACAGAGAAAATTGTATTAGCACAAGAGATGGTCCATGTCCTCGATCGAAAGACTAGGGGTGGACTTGTCATGGTTAAATTGGATATGGCTAAAGCATTCGACCGTGTCATTTGGTGTTATCAAGATCTGCTGCTATGGAAGATGGGTTTTCAATCCATATTGGTGCGCCTTCTAATTAATAATTTGCAGGCTACTCATTGTTCAATACTTATCAATAGGAAGCAGGTTGGTTTCTTTCCTGTTGGACGACGGGTAAAACAGGGTGATCCATTATCACCTCTTTTGTTTATTCTTGCATCGGAAGGTTTTTCTCATGGATTTAATGCTTTAATGGCTCATGGAGATATAAAGGGGTTCAATGCAGGATGTGCTCCAAGTGTTTCGCATCTGGGCTTTGCAAATGATTTGTTGTTTTCCTGAATGATTCAACACGGAATTTGGAGAGATTTCGCATGTTCTTAACATCTTATCAAAATGCTTCAGGACAGTTGGTAAACTACCAGAAAAGTCAGGTAGTAGCGGGGGAGGGAGGCTCGGTATGGCGGCTTCACAAACATTGGGGATGTGACTGCTACCAATCAAATATCTAAGTTCTTACTTATATAAAGGCATTAACAGGTCAAGGTACTATCTATCTCTTCTTCAGCATTTTGATAATACATAAAATTCCTGGTCATCTAAACTCCTCTCGATGGCGGGCCGTGTGGTTCTGATAGCGCACGTCCTTAACTCCATGCCTCTTCATATTATTGCTAGTTCTCGATTGTGGAAAAGTGTTATTCATATGTTAAAACAAAAGATGGCCAATTTTCTTTGGAAAGGTAGGCATCATTAGCGCTCATGGAAATCTGTCTGTCGTTTGTCAGAGGAGGGGGGATTAGGTATAAGACATCTTTTGAGTGTTCAACAGGGGTATGATTGTCAGCTTTGGTGGAAGTATGATCATTCCCAAACACTTTGGTCTGAGTATTGTAGGAAAAAGTATGGAGGACGTTCATCGGTGTATTTGCATATTTATGACTCTACAATGTGGAAAATGTTATGTAGCATTAATTACTTTATCGAGTCAACAGTAGTCCGAACGCAGAATATAACACATTGGTCGCCGGATGCTAATGGACAGTTTTCTTTAAAATCGGCTTATCTGTTAATACGTTGGTCTGAGACAGTCTTTAGGGAGAGCCGTTTCATATGGTGGCCTAATGCACATCCTTGCATGCGCATTTCTTTGTGGAGATTATGGACACGTTCTACCATTGGTTGATAATTTACGTTCTTGGCAAACAGTATGCCCCTCGCAGTGTGCCTTTTGTCGCTAATGCTCTAATAATGCCAATCATCGAATGCACGATGATTCAACCGCTGTGGATTGAAATGTCTATTATATTCTCGGGTCCACTTCCCCGAAATGAGCCAATCTGGCGATATCTTTATCGTTGGTGGCGCCTTTCTAACACTTCAACTATGGCAGGTCAGCTAAAGGCAGTTGTACCTTCCTTAGTAGCATGGGAGGTCTGGAAGAAATATGCTGCGATACACTTCGGGGCCGAAGCATTTACCTATGCAAGTTTGTTTGAGCAAGTCCGCAGGGCAATTTACACATGGTGTTCTGTGATGAATGGTGAGAAATTCGTTCAGCATATGCCTCATCTAGTCGTCTGCAATTTATTTGCCACTGTTACAGTTGAAGAGGTTGCGCCTGGTAAGGTGGGAGCTTCCACCCGCAGGCAGGATGAAATTAAATGTTGATGCATCCGTGGGAAAACGGAATACCGCGGGAGGTGCTGTTTCGCGAAATGATTAGGCAAATTTTGTTTCACCTATATGTTTTGCCCTTTCGCGTCTTAGTCCTCTTCGAGCTGAATTGCACACTCTGGTTTTAGCATTGATCTGTTATTCAACAGAGTATCCTAGCCTCATTGTGGAGACGGACTGTCGGTCCATACTTTCTTTACTGATGACGACAGACAGGATAATGGGCTTGCTTGATATAGACCGGACTCGGTTGGCTCTATTTCTGATACTCAATCACGCCACAGTACAGTACTGCCCCTGGGAAGCAAACACAGCAGCACATGTTTTAGCACGGCATGGATATTCTTTGCCAGGCGTCCGCCACTATGTCTCTTCACAAGTGCTTCCCTGTGAGGTCCGCAGAGCCATTCTCATGGACGCGCAGCTGCCCAGTTTTTGTCACCCATGATGTCTCACATTGTGTTGGTGTTTTCTTTTTATGGTTGCCTGTGTCAAAACACACAGGCAACACTGGTGCGTTTTTGTTCTCTACACTAGGCTCTTTTGATGCTTATATACATATTTGCATTCTGTTTCTACTTATACGATTGTATGTGGTCTTTGTTTTGCAAATCATTTGGATACCATTCTCCTAGAACGACGGCCACTCTGGGAGAGTATGAAAATATGCGCTGACTCACATTCATAGCATCGCCTTGGTTCTTTCAAATCAAGGCAACACGGGTACGTGCGACTCCCATTTTCTTTCTAATTCATATGTGCTGGATCCATCACTTAGCTTTATTGTTTATGTTGTTTTGGCCGAGGTACGATGGCGATTCAAAGCGCAGATTTCCACACTATTTTGCTCACCAACGTAACCAATCACTTTTGTTCAGCATTGTCAATGTAGATCATCTCAATGGCTTTTCGACCATTGTCATTATGTATTACGTTTAGCTTTACGGGCTCAATGCTCCAATCATATAAATATGTACGCTTTTTCCTTCGCCAAGGTTTTATCCACAAGGGTGGTTTTACTTTGCAAGGTTTTAATGCCGCATACTGTATATGATTGGAGGTTGATGATCATTAGCTTTCTTCATTATTTCTTTTCATATGCTGACATTTTGTAATAAGGCTTCCCTCCGCCATAAGTGAGGCTATCTAATTATATATTCTCTGTTTAAATATATATATATATATATATATATATATATATATTTTAGAAAAAATTTTTTATTTATTCATGTAAAAAAAACCCTCACGTATGGCGGAGGAAAACCATATTACAACTTTCAGAGTAGTCGAAATAATGAAATAATGATACAAAAATGGCATATCTCCAGTCATATATGATATGCCGCATTAAAACCTTGCCAAGAAAAACCACCCTTGTGGATAAAACCTTGGCGAAGGAAAAAGCGTACATATTTATATGACTGTCATTGATATGATGAGGAATTAAATTGCGGTACAAATCCGTGAATGTCGTTGTCCGGTACAGTCGATCTCCGATGAAGTTTAGATGGCCGAAAATGCTGCTTGGAGGAGCCGTGCTAATCCAAACCTCAGAAAACATCCAGAAAGAGTAGTGGTGAATATTAGTGTGAAACTGAACAGCACGTACCAATGCCACCTTGGCAGTTGTAGTGCCAAGGCGACAAAAAGGAAATAATCGCCCTTGCCTGCAACGCTAGTAGATCCGAAAATTCAGTGTATATTGTCGGGATAAGCCTCGCCATTGTGATATGAAACTCGCACAAACAGGAATAGAACATAAGTATAGCAGCAGTGTTCAAAAGATATATCATGAACCAAGTGAGAGAATGATTACCCGAGTCGCCTTGACCAACAGGCCAAGGCGACGATGGTAAAAAACTCGCCATATGAAACCCAACGCAGCATGTTATTGAGGCAGACATGTTGGTGACACCCGAGAAGCGAGAACGTAGACATGGATAGAGCCAAAACACTCCCATGAAACAAAAATGATCATTACACATTAAAAGTATAAAGTATGAAACATAGAATAATGTATGTGCAACCATACCGCGCCTGCCTGCCACACTAAGGTAACCGGCAGTATAAGGAAACGCTGGCCAATCCTTGTGGAAGACTGTTGTCATGGTATCCGCAGATTTACAGAAGTGAGATCCAATGTGACTGCCGCACGGACCAAAGAAGGTAAAGTAGTCGCGGTAAAGCGTTTAGTGCCTGGGTGGAGCATTGCATGCTGCGCTAAATAATGTGCTGGCAGGTTTGCCTCGCGATAAACGTGACAGAAAGAAAGCCGATGTGAATGAACTAGGGATTGTAGCCATTGAAGATGTGAAGTACCATTCACACTGTGTGATCGAGCCAATCGGTCAATCATTTGGGAGCAATCCGATTCCAATATGATTGTGCGGTAGAGCGGTAAAAAATAGAAGAGACTAAAAACTGCTGCTTGAATCTCGGCGTGAAAGGGTGTGCTTAAAGGGAGACGAAAAGAAATTGCTCCAACGCAGGATCCCCTGTGATCACGCAGTATTGAGCCTCCAGCTGCGCAACTACGACCCGTTGCTGCGTCAACATTTAATTTCAATCTTCCTGTGGGCGGGGTGATCCAGCGAATAATCAAAGGACGAGGAGGCCAAACAATAGGCAGCCAACTGAAAATATGGCGCGATGTAGCATTCAACTTAGAGCCCGCAAGTTTTTTGTGCCATAAAGTAATCTCATATTGTATAGAAAACCGAAGAGAGGTCGATGTGAAATGCACACGGTCACCATAGATCAGGGCAGTGTAAGCACACCAGATACGATGAACAATAATCGCTGGTATGACGATTTTATAAACTCCTATAATCGTGGAGAGGGACGAACGATACCACCATGATAGTAGATATTGACGGAGGTGTATTGAGGTGGGAAGGGGACAATGTAATTCACTTGCAAAATAGCACCAAATCGAGTGCACAGAAGGGCAATATAAAAACACATGATCCACCGAAGCCGACTCACGCTTGCAGAAGGGGCATTGTGTCGGACGAGCCACTACATAGCGACCAAGATAATCCTCAAAAGGCAAAGCCGAATTGAAAATACGCCATAGGAATAACTTTATTGCCGGAGAGTGATGTTTTGACCATATAAATGAGGCAGATAACAGCTTTGGAGACGCAGTTCGACAGATCTCGTAGGCGCTTTTCAGAGAGAATTCTCCCAGCTGATTCGGCAACCATAATATCTGATCATTCTGCCAATCAGTTTGTATTGAGCAAAAGGGATGAATCCAACCGACTATTTTCCAAATTGGAGAGTCAGGCAAGCGAGGAAGATAATCACGACGATGTCCATATTTTGCATGCATATACTGGCTCCATAGGGTAGTATTCTGATGATAAGACCACCAGATGCGACAAAAGAAAGCCTGTTACAAACTATTCAAGTCGCGAAGTCCTATGCCGCCCTCTTCCTGTGGTTTAGTAAGCTTAGCCAGGAGACCCAATGATGCCGAGGACCCCAATAAAAAGCTGCCATCTTGCGATGAATGATCTTAATAACAGATTTTGGAATACCTCCTCCTGCCATAATGTGAATGGGTAGTGCCGCGATGACAGATTGAAGCAAAACCAGGCGTCCTGCAGTAGATAATAATTTTGAGTGCCACCCTTGAAGCCTATCGTCGATATGTTGGAGTAGCGTAAGACAATGATGCGATCGTGGAATTCCTTTATGCAAATAAGATCCAAGATAACGGAACGGAAGATTTGAGAGACGCATTCCAAGAGTAGTCGCAAATGTCTGGCGCTGATGTAATGTTACTGCATCAGAAGGAATAATACTGCTTTTCTGAAAATTAACCTTCTGACCAGAAGCAGCTTCATATTGCTTAAGAAATGTGTGGAAACATTGGAGATTTCGCTGAGTGCCTCTGAGAAAGATCAATAAGTCGTCCGCATACGCTAAATGTGTAATTGTAAAGGGAAGTCGGCCCAAGCGAAAAGGCTGCAACTGACCTGCTGCTGTCAACGCTTTCAAGCCCCTACTAAAACCGTCTGCTGCTAAAATAAATAATAATGGAGACAAAGGATCGCCTTGCTTGACACCCTGATGTGGCCGAAAGTAAGAAGTGGGTTGTCCATTAATTAAAACCGCTAAAGTTGTAGCCCGCAGGTGATTCAAAATTATTCGAGTGAAAAATCCCGAAAATCCGAATGCTTTGAATACTTGCTCTAAATACTCCCAGCTGACCCTATCAAAAGCCTTCATCATATCCAATTTGAGGCATAATTGTGATCCTCCTCTATCTAGCATATGGATCATTTCACGAGCTAGTAAAACCTACGTAGAAATGTCATTACCTGGTAAAAAGCCTGTCTGCTCGGGAGAGATTAGGCGTGGCAATAGTCTACATAGACGGCTTGCCACTATTCTGGTACAAACTTTACTGATAAAATTAGTGAGGCATATTGGACGATAGTCACTGAATGTGATTGGAGAGACTTTTTTTGGAATCAGAGTGATCAATGCGCTCGCCATAGTTCTAGGCTGGGGCACCCCAAGAAAAAATTCCTGTACCGCCAAAACAACATCCTTATGAATAATTGGCCAGCAAGATCTATAAAAATTTCCATCAAAACCATCAGGTCTCGAGGCACTATGGGGGTCCAAGTGCCAAACAGCATCTTTTATCTCAGGTGGCAATGGAAGCTGCGTTAGAGCAGAGTTATCATCTGCAGAGACAAGGAGGGGAATGTACTGAATAATTTGCTCACAGTTGACAACAGGTTCCTGTGCAAATAAAGCAGTTTAAAAGGACACTGCTTCTGCGCTGATATCTTCAGGGGTTGTGCAAATCGTACCATCTGATTTTTGTATCTGCTGAATCCGAAGATGTAATCTTCGGCCTTTGACCAAAGTATGATAATACCGAGTATTCGCATCACCCTCCTTTAACCATCGAACCCTTGCCTTTTGTTTCCAAAAATGCATCTCATAAGAAGATGCCTGTTAGAATTCTGCCTTTGCCCGATTATAGTCGCTCCTATTGGCCTCTGTGGGTTGAGCGTCCCAACGTTCTTCCGCATGAGTAAGGAGAACTTCTGCCTGCTGAACTCGTGAGAATATATTGCCAAAAATATCTTTATTCCATTGTTGCACATCCTTTTTAAATTTAAATAGTTTTGTGTAGAAACCATGCATGCCACCTGTTGTAGGATATGACTCCCACGCATCTCGCATGTAAGCATAGAAATCTTGATGAAGAAGCCAAGAGTCCAAAAAGCGGAATGATCGATGAGATGTAGGTGTAATATTTCGGCACTTGAGCAACAATGGAGTATGATCTGAAGTAATTCTGGGAAGATGAGTAAGTTGAATATCTTCAAATTTATCATGGAACTCAGTATTCAGAAACAACCAATCAAGACGCCGTCGGACCCGACCAAGACCACGACCATCAGACCAGGTGAATCTAGAGCCATGGAAAGGTGGAGACATCAAAGCACATGCCTCTATACAATCATTGAAATCTTGTAAAGCAGCTAAGGATGGTCGCGAACGACCTTCGTGGTCGGATAGAGAGCGGAAGTATTAAAATCACCACCGAGAACCCAAGGCACTGTTGAATTAGTAGAGAAAGTGCATAATGAAGACCACAAAGATTGGCGTAGAGATGGCGTATGACTTCCATATACAGCCGACAAAGCAAAAGTATACTGTAGTGGCCGATACGTCAAAGTAAAGTGCACAACCTGCTCTTCATCCTGCACCGTGACCAGCTCAAAGTGAGAGTTACGCCAGAAAAACCAAATACGCTCAGAAGCCGACGCATAAGAATTAGAGAAACCAAACTCCAAAGCATAACGAGAAATAGTGTCTGATGTATGTTTAGGTTCTATAAGAATAAGTATGTTCAAACGATGCTCATGAATTAATTGGTGCAAACGTGGTTTGGAGGCCCGAAAGCCTCTGATATTCCATATCATAACATTCATTGTAAAAGATTAGAGTCACTTCCCTGAATCGCATGTGATGCACTGCGTGTAAGAATGGATGATGGTGGCAGCGGAGGAAGATCTTTCTTAGCACGACGTTTTCTACGCGGAACCACCTGTATAAAGTCTTCTGTGGAATCTTGTAGTCGAGAGATTAAAGTGTCTGGGTCAGGCGAAGGTGGTAACTGCTGGATACGGCAGGCAACCTCTGCTGGAACCATGGGTATCTCATGAGGAGTTGTCTCTGGTAAGTCATTATCCGACGAATGTCCAATTTCCCCATCATCCTGAATATCGCGTTGAGGCTCCCCTAGATCTTCATGCCGATCTGCGAAAGGGACTGCATCGGGAGCTGCAGCGGAAGTGACAGCGATTGGAGGATCTTGTGCGTCCGGAGGATCTTGTGTGTCCGAAGATAGCGGAGCAGGATTTGCGGGAGTTTGCTGCATATTGGTCCGTTTCTTGACCGGAGTCCAGCGCTGAGTTGGTGGTCGCCGCGGTGGTGGCGGTGGGGGAGGTGGAATAGCAGAGTCTGATGGCGGTGTGCATGACCTAGCGGCATGACCCAAACGTCTGCAGGTGGTACAAAACACGGGCAAGTCTTCATAAATTATGGTTTGTAATATATATCGGCCCTTCGCTTGAAGATAGATCTTGGTGGGTAAATCCTTCGAAACATCAACTTCCACACATACCCGAGCAACCGAAGGTCGCAGACCATCTTTTGTTGCAACATCTAATTTGATTGGACAGCCTATAGGCTTAACTATCTCAAACAATGCCTCTTTGCAATGAAGATGAATTGGTAGTCCAGGCAAGGCTATCCAAACCGGAACAATCGGCACATCTGTTGATGGGTCAAAATCAACAGTCCATTTTGTTATACGCATATGACAACAAGAAATAAGCCAGGAACGGCGATAAAAGCATCTTAAATAATCCGCTTCATTGGTAAAATTTAGCAGTATATGCGACTGATCAATAAGTGTAATGCGAAGATCATGATGAAAGCCGATTTTCTCAAAAACATCTCGAATCACCTTCAATGGAGGTCTCCCATACCAAAAAGTACCCACCAGCGAATATTTGAAAGGAGCAGCAAGATCATCAATTTCCGAATCTGAAAATGAAATTAAAAGAATACCTTTATATCGAGAAACGGTTTTGGGCGAAATGCTGATGGCTTGAGCCGAAGAACCGGCGACAATATCAGCGAAACTCGGCGCGGGCGTCGTCATGGCCGAAGTGTGAGTCGATGAAATCAGGCAAAACCAGGGATCAATTAGTAGATAGCAATCGAAGAATTAAAATACCGGCGGAATGGCAAGGAGGCTGGCTGCAGCAACGGCGGCAGAAGCCGCGAACTCAGTGGTGGCGACGCCGAGTCGCCAGAGGTGTATAAATATATATATCTATATATATATATATATATATATATATATGTATATATATTCAAAGACGGACATTACCGTCTGTAGTTTTATTAATCAAATGAACCATCACTTGTGGCGGAGGAATACCGTGGTTGCATTAACAGTAAGAGACTCTCTCACCGTAACTTAAAGAAAATGAAAATGAATCATACATACAATTACCTACACAAAAACAAGAAATAAACTAGCTAGAGACACAATTGTATCAAAATCTATGTTTAGTGGCAAAAATGTCGTCCTTGTGATTGCCGAATGTAGGGTCCATGTCCGCATTGAAGCACGTACCACGGGTTGTTAGCACAGACAGTCAGGAAAAGACACAAAAACATTAGTAACATGCAAGACCAAGATATGGAGAAGATGTAAATGCAACAAATCAAAACGTAGAATAAATCATACCGAGGTTGTCTGCATCGAGTGATACGAGCAACAAAAAAAGAAACAAGGCCCAGATGGTAGAGCCTCCGGAGTGAAATAGCATGTTGCGGCATTCGACAACATGTTGGGCTAGATAATGTGCTGCTAAATTGGTCTCACGATATGAATGCATGATTGGAGTTTGTGTCTATATGACCAAATAATACTGTAAATGGAAAGTGTGCGGTGTAAGTGTAGAATCAGAAAGGAATTGTTTCAACGCCTGACAATCTGTCTCCAAAATAAGATGGGGATAAGTAGGTAAGAAAAACAAGAGACCAAAGAAGGCAGCCTTCGTCGCTGCAGTAAACATCAAATCCAGTGGTAAACAAAATGTAAGTGCCCCAATGCATGCACCACAAGGATCCCACAAAAGAGCGCCTCCTGCAGCAAAACTCCGACCCACTGTCGCATTAGTATTAAGCTTCAATTGTCCAAACAGAGGGGCCAGCCAATGCACTACCTGTATCGACTGATTTCCTCCATAAATAAATATACGCACGTATTGTGGCAAGTATAGTGGTTAGATGTGTAAGGCCGCTAGATATTAAAAAGAATAATACCCGAGACAATTATACACAAAATACCCATAAAAAAACTGGACGAAGAGAGCGGCCACCATGCCATTAATTATGTCCATAACCGTGTAGAAGTGGGATAAACTCCATCCAAACATGACGCATAAAAAACCCAGATTGGGCGAATACAGGGGCACTGGATAAATAAATAGGAGAGCTCTACAGATGCCATCTTACAAAACGGACATTGAGTTGGTTTAATCACAAGAAAATCACATAAAAAATCTTCCAGAGGCAAAGCGCGATGAGACAAACGCCAAAGGAAATTGATGATAGCTGGTCGTTGACACTTGTGCCAAATAAACTATGATGATAAAATGGTAGGACGAGATAAACGACATACCTCAAAGGTCGTGTGCAATGAAAAGATACCAGAAGAAGTGGGTGTCCAGATGAGGATATCCCCATCCTAATGACATTGCGAAATGCGGAATGGATGATACCGACAAATGAGTTTTCATGTAGGGGAATCAGGAAGACGCGGCCTGTAATCTCCCCGTGGGCCATATTTTGCATTCATATATCAACTCCACAAGGTATTATTTTGATGATATTGCCACCAGATATGACAAAAATATGCATCTTGTAGAGTGCTGAGATTACGAAGGCCCAAACCACCTTCAGACCGAGGAGACTGAATGCGGGACCAGGGGACCCAATGACGCTTAGGGCCCAATAAAATTGCGTCTTTTCCTCTTAATTACCGTATGACCAATTTTGGAAGCCTATCAGAAGCCATAATATGTAATGGCAAGGAAGAGATAATATACCATAAAAGAACCAATATGCCTGCCTGTGATAAGAGTTCGTTGTGCCAACCATTTAACCGTGTATCAGTATGCTGCAGAAAGGTGGTGCAATAGCGGGCACGAGTAATACACTTATGTAAAAAAGAACCTAAATAGCAAAAATCCATGGACGTAGCATGCATAGCAAGAGTCGCCTCAAATCGTTGGCGGCGGATTAAAGAAGTATTAGGTGAAGCAATAAAACGGCTCTTATGAAAATTAACCTTCTCACACGATGTGTGCTCATTACCAGAGAGGAAGTCCATAAAAGCCTTAAGATTGCGAAGATCGTCCACATACGGTAGATGTGTAATGGTAAAAGCATGTGGTCCAATCAAAAAGGACACATACGGCCAGCTGCACAATCCTTCAATCCCCGACTGAATCCCTCCTGAGCTAGAATGAAAAGCAGTGGGGATAATGGATCATCTTGCTTAACCCCACGAGCAGGACTAAAGAATCTACATGGAACACCATTTATAGAAACTAAAAATCTCCTACTTCGCAAATGATTGAGAATCAAGCGAATAACAAAAGCAGAGAAGCCAAAGACCGACAACAAGAACTCCAAATACTCCCAGCTCCCCCGATCAAATGCTTTCATCATATAAAATTTCAAACACAGCTGACTACCTGTGACCCAATGATCTAACATGTGAATCATCTTGCAAGTTAATAGTACTTGTGAAGAAATATCATAGCCTTTGAGGAAACACGTTTGTTTTAGTGAAATCAACTTAAGAAGTGAAATATTTAATCGTGTCGATAAGATGAGAGTACAAATTTTACTCATAAAATTGGACAAACAAATCGGACCAAAATCACTAAAAGTGAGAGGGGTAGAACCTTTGCGTAACAGTGTGATTAAAGCACTAGCCATTACAACAAACTGTGGGATAACCAGAAAAAATTCCTGCACTGCTTTAAGAACATCAGTATGTATAATATCCTAACAAAAATGAAATATTTTACCATGAAAACCATTGGGTCTGGCTGCACTCTATGGATCCAAATGCCACACGACATCCTTGACCTTTGTCACCTGTGGGATCCGAGTCAACAATGCATTATCGTCCGATGTCACCAAATAATTTGTGTTTGCATCACCATCACGAAGCTATCTAAGTCGTGCTTTTGTTTCCAAAAATCAAATTCATACTTGAAAGCAAGAATATATTCAGGAATGTCTATTTTCAGAGGTAGGATCATTATCAAAAGATTGTTCCGTACGGCGCACCCGTAGCCTTTGACTGCATCATAAGGTCAAATATATTGACGGAAAAATTTTTGTTCCAAGATTGTATATCATGCTTAAGCCGCACCAACTTTTGATAAAATCCATACATTCCACCAACTGTTGGGTATGACCCCAAGCATCCTTGACACAAGCGTGGAAGTCTGGATGTGAAACCCAAGCATCCAAGAACCGAAATGACCTCGGCCCCACCACACGAGATGTAGCACATACCAACAAAAGCAGAAAATGGTCAGAATGCGCACGAGCAAGATGCGTTAAGTGTAAATCATCAAAAGCATCATGAAATGAAGAATTAGTAAAAACCCAATCAAGTCGATGTTGCACATGCCTAAACCACATCCATTCGCCAAGGTATAACGTAAGCCATGGAATGGAGGATCCATCAAACAACAATCTTCTATACAATCGTTAAAATCCTTCAAAGATATGAGTTGCGGATGCGAACGACCCTTATGATCCTCTAGTGATCGAAAGGTAGTGAAATCACCACATAATAACCCAGGAAGAAAATGAGACTGAGCATGCCCACGTAAGGATTGCCATAATGGACGATGAAGTGCAACCGTTTGGCAAGCATAGACAACCGGCCACCAAAATACAAAATTAGTAGGGAGAAAATAAAATGCAAATGCAATAATTGATCTTCTTCCCAGAAATCTACTAATCAAAAGTGAGAATCCCGCCAGGAAAGCCAGATAGCACCAGTGGAAGAACTAAAACAATGTGAGACACCCAATTCCATATGATAGCGAGTGAGACGTACAACTGGGAGCTTCGGCTCAATAACGCTAAAAGATGAAGATGATGGAAATGGACCAAATGACTTAACATTGGTAGTGAAGGGAGAATGCCTCTTATATTTCCAAAATTCATTGAGAATAAGAGAGTGCACCGCACAAGTGAGAGGAATTGTAGCACTACGAGTGAGGATAGCAGAAGGGGGTAAAGGAGGCAATTCCTTACGAGTTCTCCGACGCTGTTTAGATACAACAGGAATGAAACCCGAATCCTCAGATGGTCCAACAAGTCTGGATAAGAGCTCATCATCACAAGGCAAAGGTTGTAGCAACCGCATGCAGCGAGTGATAGTTTCGGAGACAGCAGGCACAAAAGGTGGGTCCTGGCTATGAGCATGGAGCAACTCTGTATCAGAACTATGACCCAAATCACCATCTTTCACAATATCAAATGACAGATGATACGCTGCATCATACACTAAGCGAGAGATGTCCTGCACGTGACTGGTAGGGGGCAAAACCTCATTAGTGGAATGGGATGCTTGAGAAGGAGGAGGAGCATGTTCTATTGGCTCATGAACCGACTTTGGCTACCATATTTTCTTCAGTGGTGCAGCTTTATGTGTGGTTACCTCTGGCATGGGATCGTTCCGTGAAGCACAGTGGCCATCTTTGTGGCCGAAGGTCCTGCACTACATGCAATATAACGGCAAATCTTCATAGAGGACTGATTGCAAGAAAGACGATTCACCAAAATCAACATAAATTTTTGAAGGGAGCTCTTGAGTAACATCAACTTCAACGCAAACACGAGCCACCAAAGGGTTATGAAAATTAAGGGTGGCCATGTCAACCTTGATCGGACGCCCAATGTCACGAGCAATCGTGTATAATGCCCATTGATCATGCAAATGAATAGGAAATTCAGTGAGCGAGATCCATACCAGTAGAACCGGTATCTCAAATTTAGGATTGAATGCCGGCGTCCACTTAGTGACGCGCATTCCATAGCCAAGGATACGCCAAATGCCATGATGGAAGCATCATGTGTAATCCTCTTCCTTGTCAAAGTTCATCAATATATGAGAATCATCCAATAAGCCAATAGATACATTACCTGCGAAACCAATAATAACTAATGCCCGGCGGATCGTAGCCAATATCGGTCTACTGCGGCAAAAGTTCCAATCCGCGCATGACAAAACTGGCTGGCCAAGGTGTCAATCTGAGACGCTGTGAATTGAATTGAAGGAGCACCATTGTGTCGTCCGATTTCTCGATTGGGAAAAGCAGAGGGCGATGAAGAAACAATGGAGGCGAATGATTTGGTGAGGGAGGGTTAATCGTCGGCCATTGCCGGCGAAGAATGAAGGGGGGGCACGTGGTCGCCAGAGCCGTCGGGGAAGAAAGGGTTGTACATATATATATGTCGTACGACAAGAATGCTATGCCTCAATGCCTCCACACTTTACTATAGCCCGCATGAGACAAACACGTGGCACATACACTAGCACGTTATGGCCTACATGCGTCTGGTGTCATTAACTATTCCTCAGTAGCTTTCTTGCCTTGTGACGTGCGTGGCTCATTGATAGTGGATACATCTCTTCCAAATCTTTGGCTAGAAGTTTCTTGATGGGTCGGTGTCTTATTCCTGTAGTTGCCTGTATCATTAGTTAGCATAGCGAACGTTGGTATGTCTCTTTTCTTTTTCATGTCTTTTATGTGCTCGTTGTTTCAGCATTTCATTTTCATGCGCTTCTGGGTAACATAATTTCTTTTTCTGAGTATTATGAGGCAACGTCTCATCGCATACTGGACGCTTCTTTTCTTTTAGTACTTTGATGGCTTTGCGTCTCATATTGGAGGTTGCCCGTGGTCGTTTGGCGGGGAACTTGGGTATGGCTTTTTCCCTCTCACCATACTTGTTTTATGGACAATTTACACTGTTACATTAAGTGGACTTTTGTGACTTTTTCCCGAGGATTTTATGGTTGGATCATGAGGTGGTGCAATGAATTTCATATGCTGCACTAGTTTCAAATGGTTGAAGTTAAAGCTGTGCCTTGCTATAACCTGGAGTTAGGATAATGGCTGTTGGCGCTTGCAGAGCTTATTATTACTTGTTTTATTACATTACATTCTTTCTTATGTCAACCGTCATGTCATATAAATATGTACGTTTTTTCCTTCGCCAAGGTTTTATCTACAAGGGTGGTTTTACTTGGCAAGTTTTTAATGCGGCATATCATATATGATTAGAGGTTGACAATCATTAGCTCGCTACATCGCTTTTTTCATATGATGAACATTGATGTAATATGGTTTTCCTCCGCCATAAGTGAGGTTTTTTTAATACAATTGCTTTATATATATTATATATATATATATATATATATTAGACTAATATATGTGTTCTATTAAAATGCCTCACTTATGGCGGAGGAACACCATATTACAATGAGTCATCATACGAGAATAGATAATGCAATGAACTAAGGAGTGCTAATTTCCATTCGCATATGATATGCCGCATTAAAACCTTGCCAAGAAAAACCATCCTTGTGGATAAAACCCTGGTGAAGGGAAAAGCGTACATATTTATGCGTCCAGAATGTTTAGCCAATATTACATAAGGAATGAGAAAATGCTGATGATGAGGCGATGCTATCAGGACAATCCGGTTGTAGGCAGTCCTTGCAGCCGAGCATCCAAAGAGCAATTCCAGCACAATGTTGCATTGGTAAATCAAATGGTCCTCGCAGGCAAAGTAATAATGAATAGGCATAAGCAAGCTGTTGTCAAAAAATGTAACAAGTTGTCGTAGGAGATAGCACATATCCATGTCGCCTTGATTCTGTGTGAACCAAGGCGTTCCATCTATATGGTTCATTTCTCCGCGATGAAGACACATATGATCTGCGAGCTTGCAACGCCGTCCCGTGTTAAGAATGCAACGCAGTAGTGTCATAGCAGTCACATTGAACAAAAAGTTGGACAATGAAGAGAAATATAAGCGATCACATAAGAGCACAATTGGAGTAAAGATGACAAGTGTAGAAAGGAGAAAATCGCACCAGTGTTGCCTGTGTTGTTTGAAAACACAGGCAACTGTTTGCTTATCTTGCCAACACATAGTGAGACTCAATGAGGGAATGTAGGCAGCTGTACATCCATGAGAATTGCACCCCTCACCTCACAAGGAAGGCTTTGGAGCGTGTGAAATTGCTGGAGGCCTGCTGTGCGATATCCATGTCTGGCAAGGGTATGTGATGTTGTGTTTGCTTCCCTTGGATAGTACTGAATTGTTGATTGATTTATAGTAAGAAACGCAATTGCCCTAGCAAATTTCGCCGCCAATATACCAGTATGTGCCTCAGCTAGTTTAGTAACAAGTAATCTACAATATGTTTCAACAATTATATTGCCATGGTTTTGTGCATAATGAATCAATGCAAAGGTCAACGTAAGCAGCTTTGCTCATAACAGACTAACTGGTCGTAACGCAAAGCAAACCGCCGAAGCAAAGTGGCCCTGATCATTCCGCAAGATGGCACCTCCTGCAGCTTGGAACCGACCCACTGTCGCATCAACATTAAGTTTCATCCTTCCTGATGGTGGTAATTCCCATCGTATAATGCACAACCGCTTTGTCTGTAGGGGAGTGGAGTAGGCCAAATGAGCCAAATATGGGAGGGTTGTTGCAAATTTCTTACTATTCATCGCTAGACACCATGTGTATACTGAGGTTCGAATGTTAGCCAACACTCTGGGGGTGTTAAATGATTCTTCTCCAAAGCGTATTGATGTGTATTCCTTCCAAATTGTCCATGCCACAATAGATGGAACGACAACTTTCATTTGGCCAGTCATCATTGTGGCGTTAGATTGGTGCCACCAACGGGATAAATGGCTTTTGATAGTGTGGTTATTAGGCAGCGACCCTGAAAAGATGATAGAGATTTCTGTCCATAATGGCTTAATGCAGGGACAGTGAAGAAAAAGATGATCCTGTGTATCCAAACTTTTTCGACAAAATGCGCACTGCGAGGGAAATATCATTTTCCAACATTGTATATTATCAACTAATGGCAGGGAATGCATCCAGAGTCTCCATAGAAAAACTTGTATCGCTGGCTGAGAGTTTGGCCACCAAATATAGCGATATTCCGGAAAGTAATCTTCCGTGGCAGAAATACCTGTGTAAGCTGACTTTAATGTGAATTGGCCACTAGCATCTGGAAGCCAATATATGTTATCCAATGCATGATCTACCTTCGACTCCATATAGGTTTGTATGCTACAGATACGCTTCCATCCCGGTGAGTCATAGATATGTAAATATATAGATGGTCGGTTGCTATATTTATGACGACAATAATCTGCCCATAGCATAGTAGAATGAAAGTATTTCCACCAAAGTTGGCAACCATATGCCTTCTGTATGTGCAGCAGACTACAGATACCTAAACCTCCAGCCTCAATGGGCAGGCACAAGGATGGCCACGATCTCCAGCTTGTTCCAAATAAATGATGCCATTTTTTTATGAAGAACATCTATGACACTTTTTGGCAATCGTGAACTCGCAATGATATGTATAAGCATGGAACATAACACATGTTTTAACAATACCAGCCTTCCCGCCATTGACAACAATTTCTTTGACCATAATGACAGCTTAGCCTCGAAGTGAGAAATAAGAGATGTGCAGTACCTAGAACGGTTGATACCTTTGTAAAGGAAGGACCCAAGATATTTAATGGGCAGAGAAGATAATCACATACCCAATATCGAAGCTGCCCCACTACGTACCCCTTGGCCGACTATCACCTGGCTCTTATGATAGTTGACAAGCTGTCCCGAAGCCTGCTGATATTCCGTTAAGAGCGAGCGAAACTTTAACAGGTTGCGTGATTGACCATTTAAAAACATTAATAAGTCATCCACAAAGGCCAAATGTGAAACACAAGGAACGCGACCTGCTGCAAAACATTTTATTGATCCAGATTGTGCTAGCGCCTTCAACCCACGCGAGAATCCCTCAGAGGATAAAATAAACAGCAACGGCGACAATGGGTCGCCCTGCTTCACGCTGCGACCTACTGAAAATGTATATGTGTGCTTACCATTGAGGAGGATTGAGCAACGAGTAGCCCAGAAATTGTTCATCATGATTCTAATCAGTCTTGCATCAAATCTGAAATGCTGTAGAAGTAGCTCAAGATATCTCCAATTGACTCTATCGAGGGCTTTGGTCATATCCAGCTTGACCACCACATGGCCTCCTCTGGTGCGCTTATCAAATAAATGCACCATCTCCTGCGCTAGAAGGATTTGCTCAGTGATGGCTTGTCCCTTCATAAAACTAGCTTGCTCTGGCAAAATTAATCGAGGCAACAATCTACCCTGCCTAGTAGCCATCAAGCGCGTAATGACTTTGGAGATAAAATTGTCAAACAGATGGGCCTCAAGTCTCCAAATGTCTGCAGATTAGGTACTTTAGGAATCAGAATGATGGTTGCGGCAGCAACCGTCTTTGGTACTCTCACACCCAAATAAAATTCTTGCACTACTTTAAGGACATCAAGGTGTATAACTGACAAGAAATGCCTATAAAATGAGCCTGGGTATCCATCAGGCCCTGCCGCGCTTGAGGGGCTAAGGTCCCACACCGCCTGTTTAGTTCCTCCAAAGTCGGCATTGCTAGCCTCATATGATTATCATCAGCAGAGAGAAGCATTGGTATATACCAAAGTATTTATTCACTACCCAGTGTCGGCTCTTCAGCGAAAAGAGACGAGAAGTATAGAGATGCTTCCGCAGAGATATTCTCATCTAGCAAACATTCAGTGCCATCTGCGTGTAAGATCCGACGGATTAGTTGGCTTTGTCGTTTGTCTTTAACTGTGTGATGATAGTAGGATGTATTAGCATCACCATCCTTAAGCCATTTCACATTCACCTTTTGCTTCCAATATAGAAATGCCCGAGATTGTGCCAATTTTGATTTAGCCATACTTTTATGATATCGTTCTCTACACATCGGTGAGGAATCATTATCAAACTCTCTTTCATGAATAGATACATCCTCCTCAACATGGGCCACTGAATCGAAAACACTTCCAAAGACATCCTTATTCCATTGTTTTAGATGTTGACGTAAATGGCGTAGCATATCCAATAGACCCCACATACCTCCCAAAGTCGGGAAGGACTGCCAATGGTGTTGAACATATGCATCAAAGTCCAGATGTGTGGTCCAGACATCTAGATATCTGAAAGAGACTGGGGCCTTGGGTCCGTCAACCTCACAAGTCAAATAAAGCAGTGCATGGTCGGATGAAGCACGAGAAAGATGCTACAACCACGTAATGGGGAACATCCCAAGCATGAGAAAGATGCTACAAGCGCCATCAGACACAGCCCAAGCCGTGGCCATCAGACCATGTATATATAGATCCCTGATATAATACCTCTTGGAGTTCACATTGTGTGATGCAATCATTGAAGTCTCGTAATGAGAGTAGGCTCGGTGTCAATCTTCCATGACGCTCATGTAGGATCTGTAAGGCACCACTAGAAGAGGGGTTGAATAGTGGATGCGGAAACTGTGGTTTTTAAAATTGTTTCGACTCAAGAACTCAACTTCTGAAAACAGATTCTGTTTTCAGGACCAGTTTTAAAACGTTTTTAAAACTAGATTGTAGGTCTTCAAAAATTCTGAAATTTTGCGAGAACTTAGCCTCAGATGTTATGAGTGTCTCCTAAAAATTTCAGATTTAAATTAAACCTCTAACCCCTTCGAAAATTGTTAGTGGTCAGATTGTGCGAATCTGCCACAAACGGTAGACTGTTTTGAAAATTTTATTCCTATTTTTACGTAACTCCAAATGCTCTAAAATTTCAACCACTAACCCCTTATATGTTATATTTAAATGGGTTGAAACAGTTTTGAAAAATGCTTTTGGGAAGTTAGTCAAATACTATAAAATCTCAACCTTTGCAAGCCTGAAAATCAGACTGCACTAGTCTCAGAACTTTGGACGTTTGATTGACTTATACTTATCCAAAAGGGTTGAAACTTATGACAAATTAACCTTAAGACGTGTGGCTATTATTATGGAAAGTTTCGTATTTTTTGAAATTTTTTTACTATTTTTACGAACGTTATTAAAAAGGATAAACAATGCTAAAATAGAATATAAGTGCTGGAAGTAAATGAGACCAAGAATTTTATACTGGTTCGGTTATAAACAACCTACTCCAGTATTCGAGGAACACCTTCCTTGGTTCATACTAATTACACAACACAAATACACCTTACCACAGGGTTGATAGAGTTACACACCAACTCCAACCCTTTACAAACCTTGTATGATGAATACAATGCACACGAACACCACCACCTTGCAAGATTGAAGATTGATCACACCTTGATCAATCTTTTACAAAGATAAAGAATGTGTGGTAGTCTAAGATAAGCCTATTCAAGAATATGAATGTAAGTACAATAGGCTTTTTCGGAAGAAGAAAGAAAGAGTGTAGAAGAAGAAGAGTGTAGGCGTTTTTGCTTCAAGATTGCAATGCTTTTTCTTGTCTTTGTTTTGTTCTTCTTCCTTCCCTTTTAACATGTTTTGGCCTCCCCCTTGTAGGTCCTTCTCCTCTTGAAAATTATCTTCTAAGTCCTTGGGAGATTATGTGGCATCATTGTGACATGATCTTGCTTACTTGGAACCTCCTTATTGGATGATCATTTAACTTTTGCTTACTTGACACTCATTGATTGGTTGAATGTTGTCATCATTTAGTGACTAGGAAAATCTGAGAATTGCACTAAAAACATGTACCAAAATCATCATAAAACAATTACCATGACTTCCAAGATCATCACATAAATTAAGCAAGATAATTTTCTCACAAAAAGAGGTAAAAAATCGGCCATGAATAAGACTTGACATGCTGAAATTTCAGCATGTGATATATGGATGTTTATTTCAAATTGTTGCCAAATTTTCTTTGATTTTTCTCTTAAAAATAAATCACCAATTAGTAGACAATATTCTCATCAATTTTGGCAATAACATTTGACAATAACATGGCCAAAATTCGGCCTAGATACATTCATACACATGCTGAAATTTTTCAGCATGTGTGATATTCAAGATATCACAATTTTACCTTCATATCTTATTCAAATTAATTCCAATTTGTCTTCCATTTAATTCCATGTTTCAAGACACAAAATATAGGCTCATCAATGGTGAAAATCGGCCAGCTCTTTATACACATGCTGAAATTTTCAGCATGTGTTTCAAACGAGATAAAATTTGAAACATTACCTTTTGTAGCTTCTTTCTTTAAATCACCAAAATCGTATGATTGATTCTTGACCAATCAATATGCCAACAAGGCTCCACATATGCTCCATTTAAGCTGGAATAGGCATGTATGATTGTATATACATGTGCTGAATTTTATTTTTGCAAACTTTGTAAAATAGTGCACATTTAATAATACACACATGGCATATTCCAATCAGCCCTTAATTTAATTTTCTAGAACACTTTAAGATGTATGAAATATGTAAAAAGTGTCTAGATACATGTCGTATGATGTGCCAAAAACGTTCCATGTGTTGTGTATGTAGAATACCGAATTTTCAATGTTTATCGATTACCTGATTTTTCTCTGATTAAATTCCAACATTTTGCACATGTTATATATATTATGTTACACATAATATACATAAATTAAACTTTAATATTCAGCACTTAGGCTGATTAAAGTGGCGCCCAAAACATGTGACAAAATTGAATTTGGTTTTTCCACAATTTGGCCTTAATGAGGGGTGATTTGTGTGTGCCAACATTGAATGATTTTATGGCTGCATATATCATGAGACCCACGAAAGTTTTGGATATTTTTGAAGTGTAGGAGCTGGCCATCTATTTATGGCAAGTACGTGACACGTTGGCGAAGTTTCTGTATTCGTCCGATATGACAATTTTTGGTTTAGAACCTTTTGACGTGTCGTATTTAATTTGTCATCACTATGACTTATATGATATGATATAAGACCTGAATATACTCATAAATATGAGTTAAGTATGGTGGTGTGACGTTAACGTACGTACATAAAATATATAACGTGTCGGTAGTACGTTGGAATAAATGTGTACATGCCTTTTTCAAAAAATTTGAAAATATATATATATATATATATAAATATATATATGGCATGTATATTTATGTGAGAGGAGGAGGAGGAGACTTTCTTTCTTAATCTTGTTGCCTTTGTGTCTTGTTCAACTATTGCTTCTTTTAATGAACTTCTTAGTTTAATTAACTAAGTACTTCACTTAATGAACTAGTATAGTACATTAATGGCGGCACCTGAAAATAGTTCAAGCACAACAAATGTTTACCATTTGACGTAAGCTTTAAAGCTTCATGGCTCATTAGTACGGCAACATTATATATGAACTATATGAGGCAAGTTATATGCAATATGTCATGCACGTTTAAATCATGTATTTTGAAATCACTCAAACCCCTTTTTCTCTACAGCTCATCCAAGGTGCGAAATGTATTGAAATAGCCTCCCACCAGCCAGGGTAGAGATATTGTAGAGTGGAACAATTACAAATCTGTCCAAAGTGGACGCCTTGCTACAGCATAATGTAGGCCATATACTGTCGTCAACGAAAATAGTTCCCCCTTTGCTAACCACTTCAACTGCAGAGACTGATTTTGAGGCCCCTCCCGGTCTCCTTCCAGAGAGAATAAAGAGTCCTTCCATAAGAACCAAATATGATTATCACAGGTAGCTAAAGCTTTTGAGAAACCAGACTGTAATTTATAATATGTTAGCAGTGAAATCCTAGCCTTTGGCTCTATTATGATTAGTATATGCAAATGATATCGCCTTTTCAATGAATGAATACGATGCATTGAGGTACGAATATCCCGTACATTCCATATCAATATCTTCATTGAGTTAAATTGTCTAACGGCTAGAGGGTTGCGTGGAACGTGACCTGGTGATGCGCGAAGATGAGGGGATGGTGTGTTGACCACGGTGCAGAATTCTTGGCGGGGCTGCATCTAGGGCCGTGGATGCATCCATATTCGATGCAAGCAAGCGAGTCGTATCAATACATGTCGATTGAAACAAATTAGCCATTGCATCATAAAGACTTTTGTCTTGCTCATCAAGTTGGTTAACATTTAGCGGAAGAACCAATTCACTATCTGAGTGTGCAGTGATATCAGGTTGCATGGGAAGGTCTCCCACAATGCAATTATCTACTCCACGCAAACCCGTTATATCTGGCGTTATATATATATATATATATATATATATATATATATATATATATATATATATATCATAAAAGTTTTTCCTCTGGCGATTGGCGGCGATCTTCCTCGCTGCCTGCGACAATGTCGACCTCTGGACCGGCGGCTACGGCCGGCCGGTCCTACGCTGCCATACTGGCTGGATCTCCGGCGACGTTGCCACCAACGATCTCCCAAAAACCACCTCAGCGCTATAAAGGTCTACCGTCTATCGTCTTTGATGAATCTGAGGTCACAACGCTATTGTCTCCATTCCGGTTTTCATTGGTTGGATCTTTCTGGAATGGAAGGCCGTCTATGGTGGCATTGCAAAAATCACTGGATCGTATCGGATTCACTGGCGCCGTTCATGCAGGGTTACTCGACAAAGCACACGTGCTCCTGCGATTTGAAAAGGAGATGGATTACAATCGTTGTTTTGGACGTAGATCATGGAATATCCTGGGTTTTCATATGCGCATCACCAAGTATACTCATGACTTTGATCCTAGATATGATGCTCCCATTGTACCCATCTGGGTTTCTATGCCTGGGCTGCCTGTATATTTACAGAATGAAAAATCACTTTTTGCCATTGCCGCTATGATCGGAACCCCAATTCGCTTGGATGCTGCAACCCAAAAGGTACTCCGTCCGTCTGTGGCTAGAATTTGTGTGGAAATTGATGTGTCAAAGGAATTACCCACTAAGCTTCACATTCAAAGTATAGATCATCATCATTATCAAACAGTGATTTATGAGGATATACCAGATTATTGTTCAAAATGCAATCTTTTGGGCCACAAACGTGATCGCTGTGGAGAGGCTACCGTGCCGCCGCCATCTCAACAATGGCGCCCTAAACCTGCAACTGATGTTACTCAGCCCCACGATGATACTGTGGCAGACCCAACTATTTTGCCACAGCAGGATGTTAACGCAGCCACTGACGCACCGTTACCGCAGGAGAAAACCACTGATGCTGCATCTCTAGATGATCCTCCTGGCTGTCATACAGTAGAAGACTCTGATCTTCAAGTACGTGAGATCTCTGATCCCCCGAGGCAACAGCCTGACATGATAAGATGTAATGACGATGCGCAGTTAGGTCAGCAAACGCCTTCCTCCTCTCCAGACATTTTGCACACCTCGTCTGAAACAGATGCCATGGAGTTGCCCCATCTGATATCTAATCCCTCAGCTGCCCAAGAAGACTACCAACGGGCCTCAGATTTATTATCGTCGCGCATGCCCCGCGCAAGAGAAGGATCATCGGACGCTGAACTGCTTCATAGAATTTCTAATCCTTCTCTTGAAGCAGATGCAGAAGGATTTATTCCATGCATACGTAAACGTACTCGTCGCTTGCACTCTCAGATTCCTAGGCCCCCTCGACAGGTTATAACTCGTAGTGCTGCTCGCTCTTCAAGCTCTACCTCCCAGCAGTCTCAATGAATACGCTAACGTGGAATCTGCGAGGTCTACGCACTTCATTGCCTCGCTTGAGACTCCTGCTTACTCAGTATCATGTACAATTTCTTTTTCTCATAGAACCTCAACAACCAGAATCACGCTTAACCAGAGCTCAAATAAATTTAGGTTTTACCGCATCCCAAAGTGTTTGTGACGGACGTGCATGGTGTTTCTGGAAAACATCTAGTTTGCAACTTCTGGATGCTTGCCTGTTGGAGCAAATTGCTCATTTTCGTTTCCAGCTACATACACAACATATAGTGCGTATTTCCTGTGTTTATGGTCGCCACACTGTGCAGCACAGACAAATTCTCTGGCAATCGATTAAGCACTGTTATGATACTTGCCATGACCCATGGTTGATAGCGAGAGATTTTAACATGTTTCTATCTCCTTTGGATCATAAAGGTACGTCACGTCCTTCTATGTCAGCTCTTCAAGATTTTAACGACACAGTCCAATACGCTGAGTTACAATTGGTTCCCCACAATGGAACTCGCTATACATGGCAAGGTGGTCGTGGACTAGGACGGGTATGGCGTAGACTTGATTGGGTATTCTGCAATGAACATTTTTACAATGTTTTTCCACTGCTGAAGTTGACTCATTTGTGCCGTACAACATCCGACCATTGCCCACTTTTGCTTCAATGTTCGACTGACATTCAATCTGGCCCAAAGCAATTTCGTTTCTTGACAGTCTGGACGTCTCACCCAGACTTTATGACCTTCACCAAAGCAGCTTGGTCATCGTATCCCACAGTTGGTGGTATGCATGGTTTATGTGCCAAGCTACGTGCATACAGGAAGGACGTCAGACAGTGGAATAGGGATGTGTTTAGCAATATTTTTCATATGGTACAACATGCGGAACGTCAGGCTAATTCAGCGGAGATTCAGTTTGACCAGGAACCTAACGATTGCACTCGCATGGCCTATTTTGAGGCCCAATCTGAGCTGCGCCGTGTGACAAGTATTGAACTTCAATATTGGAAACAAAAAGCTAGAGTCAAATGGCTGCAAGAGGGTGACTGTGGTTCAAGATATTTCCATTCTATAGTTAAAGATAAACAACGTAGACAACGCTTGCAAGGAATCTACCTTGAGGACGGTACTTACTGTAATACGCCAGAGGACATTGGTCGAGCGGCTGTGGATCACTTCACCCGAATGTTCACTGCTCAACCAGTCGAAGATCCAACTCCATTTTTATCCACAATTCTTTCCTTGATTACTGCGGATGAAAACATAATGCTCACTGCTCTACCATCTTTAGAGGAAGTAAAGGAAGCTGTCTGGAGTTTAGATCCTCATAGTGCTGCAGGTCCTGATGGCTATAATGGGTGGTTCTTTCGCACTTGTTGGGAGGTAATCTGTCAAGATGTCCATAAAGCGGTACAAGAATATTTTCTAGGCTTCCCCGTTCCGCGAGCCATGGCCCACTCGATGATAGTTCTGATTCCCAAAGGATCATCTCGACGTACGTTTAACGATTTTAGACCAATTGCATTGTCTACTTTCATGAGTAAGGTTCAAACGCGTATCCTTGCCACGCGGTTGAACGCGTTGTTGCCAAAGCTAATTTCTCCAGAGCAAGCGGGATTTCAAAAGGGGCGAGGTATCACGGAGCAAGTTCTCTTAGCCAACGAATTAATACATTGGCTTGACAAAGGTGTGCGCCCTCATAAGTCAGTTCTTAAGCTGGATATGGCAAAGGCCTTTGATAGGGTAAATTGGCAATACTTACAGGCCATCATGCGTTGTTTTGGCTTCTCCACCAGTTTTGTCACATTGGTGTTAAATCAGCTGAAGGCTACGCATATTTCAATACTAACGAATGGTGTTCCGTATGGATTTTTCCGGCCTACTCGAGGGGTCAAACAAGGGGATCCACTCTCACCCTTATTATTTATTCTTGCTGCTGAGGGTTTTAGTCGTGGCCTTAAGTCTCTGGTTAGTCATTCAGTTATTCGGCCATACTCTATTGGCCGCATCCCTATGACCATTACACATTTATCTTATGCGGATGATTTGCTTATATTTCTTGATGCTAGTCGCCAAAATTTTCGGGTCTTTAAAAATTTTCTTACTACGTATGAAAAAGTTTCGGGACAAGCGATAAACTGGAACAAAAGTTCGGTTATCTACTCGGATGTAGTTTCTATGTCACAGCGCAGTGCATGTACTGCCTTACTAGGAGCACGGCAGACAAGCCTCCCGATGAAATACTTAGGCTCATATCTTCAAAAAGGTATTACTCGATCTACACACTGTTTAGATCTGATACAACATGTTGACTCTAAACTCAATGGTTGGCAAGCCAAGATATTAAGTACTGCTGGCAGGCTTTTGCTCATTCGCTCGGTCCTTTTATCTATACCTCTGCATGTTCTGGCTGCATCTGCTATTCCTCGTAGTGTTGTTCGATCACTGGAGAGGCGATTTGCGGTTTTTCTATGGGGGCCTGATAGACGTCACTGGGTTAAATGGTCCACCATTTGTTGTCCTACACAAGAGGGTGGTCTACATCTTCGTTCTCTTGATAGCATTCAACGTGCCTATGCGGCGAAATTATGGTGGCAATATCATGTGAGTTCAACTTTATGGGGGGAATATATGCGTCGACGCTATCAAAGATCTCAAACATTTGTTTCACGTATATATGACTCTCCTATATGGAAGCGAATTTGCCATATTAATCCACAATGTCAGACATTGGTTCAGTGGATTAACGGGACGCCAGTTTGGCGAAACTCCACGGGTCAGTTTCTGCTAAAGGATGCATATGAGTCTCTTCAACCTACAGCCCCATCACTCCTGACTAATCAAATAGCCTGGGTACCACGTCAACGTCCGATGATACAGGTATTTCTTTGGAAGCTCTTGCATAATGCATTGCCTTTGCCAGACAGCCTCTCCCGTTTTATTCAAGTTCTGCCAAGTATATGTCCGTTTTGTCGAGCGGATTCAGCCTCTCACAATCACATTTTTTATCATTGTTCCCAAATCCGCCCTGTTCGACATTATTTCAATGACTTGTTAGACATCCGGCCAAATCATGCCTCTGGATGGCGCAGTTATATGATTTCGGTGTGGTTAGAAGCGGCAGATGGGTTTCTTGGTTGTATGCAACGAATATATCTTGGAACCCTCCTTTGGAATATTTGGAAATTTTATGCTGAGGTGGTGTTTGGTGATGGAACTTGGTCTCAGCAAACACTCCTCAAGAATATTTGACTAGATATGTTTCTCTTGGCCAAGGCACAAAGTGGAACTAAAATAGTATCCAATATTCCTCGTCTCATTAATAATGGTCTTTCTCCTCCTCTTCGCTTGTCTAGACTGCGGATTGTTCGTTGGAACCCTCCTCCCGTTGGTCGACTAAAATTAAATACAGACGCCTCTGTTGGTTGTCAAACTGCAGGGGGTGGAGCAGTACTACGTGATGCGCAAGGATCTTTTATTCATGCCATTTCCTTTCCTCTGCGCCATGACTATCCAGTTAGAGTTGAAGCGCAAGCTGTATTAATTTCATTATTACACTATCTGCCGATATATGGCCCGTTACAGGTAGAGATAGATTGTCATCAGCTACTAACACTCATGCATGCTCGGACTCCCCTAGCTCCGGACCTCCATCGTCTACGCACGTTCCTTGCTGAATCATCTATACACATATCTTATGCGCCTCGAGAGGTAAATAAAGCAGCGCACTATCTATCCCAGGAAGGCTCACGGACTATGCTTTTTACATCGTATTCCGAGCTTGTATTAGTCCCTGCACATATACGAGGAATTATTGTGACTGACTTCACGCTTCCTGCTTTTCGCTCTTAACTCAATGGTGGTCTCTAAAATGATGCTTAAGAGTTTCATCCTACTGGTGTCTCAGACTGTCTTCCATATGGATTGGCATCTCAAGAATTTCCCTGCCTGTCTCCTGCGGGATTCAGGCAGGCTTGGTATGTCTTGTCTACGCCTTATCAATGTTTTATATTGTCTCTTTCTACTTCTTAACTGCCTCTTCCTACTTGTTCTCTCATGTCTTTGGCTGTACGTATTGCTGGCAAAACACTCTGCGCTGAGGAACTCCACGGTCTGCACTACACACCCAAGCATTGTTTATGAAGATCTCATGGATAGGCCTCACACTCCTCCCCGCTACAAATGGAGTTTTCGCATGCTATCAGCAGATAGGACATACATGTCTTCGTTTTTACATATAGCTTTACCTCATATCAATGATGGTTGTATAAATATGTACGCTTTTTCCTTCGCCAAGGTTTTATCCACAAGGGTGGTTTTACCTGGCAAGGTTTTAATGTGGCATATCGTATACGACTGGAGATATGATATTCTTAGCTCGCTATTTCATTTATTCTCATACACTGATGCTTTGTAATATGGTTTTCCTCCACCATAAGTGAGGCTTTATCAATAATAACATATCTCTTGCTTAAAATATATATATATATATATATATATATATATATATATATATATATATCTGTGTGTGTGTGTGTGTATATATATATATATACATACATACATATATGTATACATATATATATATATATATATGTATGTATGTATATATATATAGACACACACACACACACACACACACATATATATATATATAACGCCAGATATAACGGGTTTGCGTGGAGTAGATAATTGCATTGTGGAGTATATGTATATATATATATATATGTATGTATGTATATATATATATATACATACACACACACACACACATATATATATATATATATTAAAAACACCACAAAAAGAATTTGGTTTAGCGACGAAAAAGTCACCGACGAAACAAGGTATGTCGGTGTTTCGTCGGTAATTTGCGACGAAATTGCGATACACGATGATGAAATGCATTGTCGCTAAAAAAAAGTAGTCAGGTTAATCTTTCCGTTATAATTTCGTCGGTGTTTTGTCGGTGGTTCATCGCTAATCTGTGTGTTTTGTTCGTCGCTATTTAGTTTGTAGCGTTTCGTCGCTATATCGTCGCTAATGTGTCGCTTAAATTCCAGAACACAGATAAACAAGGAAATAAATTTGTCGGTTAGTAGGTTCTCGGCGTTGTGTATCGTAGGTTTTTTGTCGATGAAACTCGCGTGTCGCAAATGTTTTGTTTTACTTTCTGTTCGTATTCCGATTCGTTGCTATATCGTCGCAGATTCGTCGAGGATTAAACACGTGTATTGATTAAGAAAAAAGAAAGCTGTGATTGGGAAAAAAATTTATTCATTTAGAAATAAAAATTTACATTATGAAGACGAAAAATTAAAAAAAGAAATCTAAAAGAGAAGCGGAGATGGGCCGTTCACTCTTCGTCATCGGAAGAAAGAGTGGCTGCCACATTCTCCGCGAACTCTTTGAGGAGGCACTTCAGATTGTAATATCTGACTTTCAACTTACGCAGCCTTCTGTTCACGACGTGCTGTTGCCTCGACTGCTGCTGCATGTTTGCTATAATTGTACTGTAGTTGATCTGTTATTCCGGCATTTCTTGGAGTTGTGACTGAGGAGGAGGCCGTTGTGGTTGAGGAGGAGTCCGTTGTGGAGGTGCACTGTTTGCCCCTCCATGCCTTGGGGTTCTTATATAACGACGGGGCATACTTTGTATTTTGTTTATGAAATGTAAGGTTGTGGGGTCATATATATAGGTAAACAAAGCGACGATGTAGCGACAAACCTGCGACGAAACAAAAATGTTGCAGACCGGAAATAAAAAAATCAAAAAATTTAAAATAGCGACGACAAAAGATATACCGACGAAAACCTGCGACGAAATAAAAATGTCGCAGACCGGAAAGAAAAAAAATCAAAAATTTTAAAATAGCGACGACAAAAGATATACCGACGAAACGACGACGGAAATAACAGGTCGCAGACCAGACAGATTTTGCGACGAACCGCCGACAATTTTGTTTTCGTCGCAATATGGCGATGTTTCACCAACGAAAATCACTTTGCGACAAGCCAAATAACGACCTACAGATTTCGTCGCAATTTCGTCGCTATATGCCTTTAGCGACGAAATTGCGACGAGTTTTGTATGTCGCTATCTCTTTTTTTTTGTGGTGAAAAAAGATGAAGGCTCTGGCGATTCAGGCGACACCGACAACAGCATGATGAACATTCATCGATTACTGGAAGTTTCTTACATTTTGATTTTGTTTACTCATTTCTCATTAAAGGCATTTGATCATTTTATAATTTCGACATTAAAGAAAACAACTTTGCGGCGCCGCAATGGAAAAATCACCGCCGCCAGAAAATTCAAAGTCAAAACCCTCCTTTGTGGAAATCGTCGCCCCAAAGTCGCTGCAGCCTCCTTTAGCTATACGACCAATTCAGCGTTTTAAAGGTATTTGTAGAAAATGGAAGCTCGCTGCAATATACACACAACGCAACGATTACAGCTCAAATCAAGGCTTCCAACCACTCCAGCGAGAACATGATCCTTCTCAGACCACAAGCAAATTCGCAACGCAGTGAATTAGCGAATATGAAATCAAAACAAAGGAAGAACAATAGAAGAGAATTGAGAGGAATTTTGGTGCTGGAATTTTATTTTCTCAACTGCCTCCAAATTGTCGAACGAACCACTACATAAAGCAACAGAAAGAGTTCAAAATAACTGTCAAAATGCGAAAGTACAAGAATACCCTTTTTCTCCTAACTACAAGTCTTATTAACTGAAGGGCATAACAGTCATTTTCTTTATTTAAACAGTTTCCGCCTGGTAGCCTTCTTCTTCAGCATCTCCTTCTTCGCACCATCACTTTCCACCCACTGCAGCCTTCAACCTTGCTCCACCAAGTCCCAAACCTTGCGTGCTCAACTTCGCTTCATCATCATCTCCAGCATATTCTGTATTTTCAACACCCCCCCTCAAGTCTAACTTGCCGTAAATGTTGTATCCTCCTAACATCTTCAACAACTGAATGTTTCTCTTGCTATCAAGAGCTTTGGTGAAAATGTCATCTAGCTGAAGTTGAGTACGCACTGGCATTAATTTGATTGTCCCATCCATAACCTTATCCCTCACTATATGACAATCAATTTCAATATGTTTGGTTCGCTCGTGGAACACAGGATTCTCAGCAATGTGCAACGCGCTCTTGCTATCACAAAATAACTCCACTGGTTTCTGTTCATATAATCCCAAATCTTTAGCCAGATACAACAGCCACTGCACTCCACAGACTGCAAGTGCCATTGCCCTATACTCCGCTTCTGCGGAAGACCTTGATACTGTTGTTTGCTTCTTAGCTTTCCACGAAACCAAAGCACCACCTAAGAACATACAGTATCCAGTAATCGACCTTCTAGTTTCTTGGCACCCAGCCTAATCCGAGTCCACAAATCCCTTTAACCTCATATCACCATTATTGGGAAACAGGAGTCCCTGCCCAATTGTGCCCTTCAAATACCTCAAAAGTCTATGTCCAGCCCTCAAATGATTTTCTGTAGGGCAATCAAGAAATTAACTCAATTGCTGGACTGTATAGGATATGTCTGGTCTGGTGATTGTCAAATAAATCAGCTTGACAACCAGCTTTCTATAGTGCGTGATATCTTTTAGCAGCTTTGAGTCATTGTGCACAAGCTTCACATGACTCTCCATTGGACTAGCTACTGGCTTGCATCCCAAGAATCCTATTTCCTCCAACAATTCCATTGTATACTTTCTCTGATTTATGTATAGTCCACTGTGTGACCTGGCCATCTCTATACCCAGAAAGTACTTCAAATTTCCCAAGTTCTTGATCTGTAACTCAGAGTCCAGTCTGGACTTGATCTCCTCTATTGTATCTAGATCCTCACAAGCAACGATTACATCATCTACATACACTAGCAACACAAGCAAACTCCCTCTGACACTTTTAGTGAATAAGGTATAGTCATTCTTCCATTGTTCAAATCCCTGTGAAACCAGTAACCTCGTCAACTTGGAGTTCCACTCTCTGCTAGCCTGCTTCAAACCGTACGAGGACTTCTGTAACTTGCAAACAAGCTGTGGCTTTGGTAACTTGATCCCCTGTGGAGGGGTCATATAAATCTCCTCATGGAGGTCTCCATGTAGGAACGCATTGTTCACTCTAGTTGGTGAACGTGCCATCCATGCCTAGCCACCAGTGCCAGTAGCATTCTAACCGTAGTCATCTTAGCAACTGGTGAAAACATGTCCTGGTAATCCACCCCGTATTGCTGGGTATAGCCTTTAGCCACGAGCCTCGCCTTGTACCTCTCCACCGAACCACCAGCTTTACGTTTGATCTTGTATACCCATTTACACCCAATGGGCTTTTTATCCTGGGGCAACGGAACTAACTTCCAAGTATTGTTTCCCTCCAATGCTTCTATTTCCTTCTCCATGGCCAACTGCCAATCAGGATCACCAGACGCTTCTGCATAAGAATTTGGTTATGTGTGTGTGCTAATGTTCAACGCATACGTTCTGTACTTAGGTGCTAGAAGCTCAAAGGTGAAGTATTTGTCCAAAGAGTGAGGTGTGGTATAGGACTTTGAATGGTTTAAGGACTGAGTGGTTAAGGGTAATGAAGTTTGATTGCAGTAGTACTGCTGTAGATATGATGGTGCCTTCCTGGTACGTTGAGGTCTGGAAAAAGTTAAAGGTATGTTGATGGAATTGATTGGAGTGCCAGCTGGAGACGGGATCAAGTTTTGTGGAGACACAGTTACAATACGATTATCAGACTCATTGGGATGGTTGTTTCGAGTTTGTTCAGATGGGAATTCAGAGTGATTGTTAGGAAGTGATGCAGGTATTGGACTAATTTGTGAATCATCAAGGCATAGGGGAACTTGTACAGAGGTAGGCGTGGAGAATGGTTGTGGATGGATGTTATATTGATGATGGTTGAGGGTGAGACTGCTGTAGCAGGTTCATGGTTAGCATGAGGACATGCTGTAGCAGGTTCATGGTTAGGATAAGGACATGCCTCCCCATCTGGATGACCAGATGAGTAGACACCGCTAGGAATGTAATTGGAAATAGACTATGGTTGATTATGATCCAAAAGGAGACTTTGGTCTGGAAGGGGGGAAGATTGGTCGAATGGGAAGACATGTTCAAGGAATTGAACATCTCTAGTTATGAATATATCCATGGTGTTTAGGTCCTGAAATATATACCCCTTTGTATCATATGATAGGCCCAAGAAAACACACCTTCTGGCCCTGGGACTAAATTTGTCCTTGCTTGGGAGAAGGTTAGATGCGTAGGTAAGGCATCCAAATATCCTGAGGTTCGAATATGAGGGATTTTTATGGTAAAGAAGATCAAATGGTGTATGATGATGAAGGATAGGAGATGGTGTGATGTTTATCAAATATGCAGCGTGCTGCACAGAAAACCCCCAGTATTTGATGGGTAGATTAGATTGAAACATTAAGGCTCTAGCCACTGATAGAAGGTGCTGATGTTTTCGTTCAACGATTCTATTTTGTTGAGGGGTATACGGGCAGCTAGTTTGATGTTGGATACCCTTTTCTGCAAAGTATGAACTCATATTGAATTCAGCCCCATTATCTGTTCTAATGGCCTTAATGGATTTATCAAAGTGCACAGACACAAAGGCACAGAAACTTTGAACAACGCTTCTCACTTCAGATTTTGTTTTCAACAGATATAACCAACAAAATCTAGTATGATCATCTACTACAGTAAGGAAGTACTTTTGATTATACAAAGTTGGGTGTTTATAAGGACCCCATATGTCCATATGCACAAGGTCAAAAGGAAAGAGAGTTACAGAATTTGAAATTGAGAAAGGAAATCTTTTCTGCTTTGCCAAGGGGCATATGCTGCAAGTGTTGTCGTCATCAGACACTGTCACTTGAGGATCAATTTTATGAATTTCAGATATTCTAGGAGCTGCGGGATGGCCAAGTCTTGAATGCCACAAATCAGAGATGGAAAGAGAGGTTGAACACGACTGAACAGTTTTGGTAGGGGAGAGAGCTTTATCCTGACAAGGCTGAAATGCTCCAGATAGACAGTAGAGACCTTGATTCACTCTAGCTAAACCAATCCCCTTCTTGGTCATATACTCCTGAAGAACACATGTGTTTGAATGAAAATGCACATCAATATCACCAGAATGTGTCAATTTACTCAATGACAGTAAATTAAACGTAAACGAAGGTACATGTAAAACGTCATTGAGTATGATTTGTGGGCTGAGTTTTACAGTGCCTATATGGGCAACTGTAGCAGATTGTTTATTAAGTAGCTTGACTGACATGGAGGTTACTGGATGAAAGGATTCAAAGGTTGAGAGAGAAAAACAGATATGGTCTGTAGCACCTGAGTCAAGAACCCATACAGTTGAAGATGTACACAACACATTACCTCTATTCTTACCAGAAGCCTTAGTGAACTGGGCAGACATATCTGCATGATGATCTCTTGATCCTCCTCTCTCCCCTTGGTTGCTTCTTGATTTCTCTTTATACTCCTGCAGCATACTCAATAGCTGGGCGTACTGATCTTGTGTAAAGTAAGGGCCAGTTTGCTGCAATGTACCACTGGTGCTTTCATCATTCATCTGGCTACCATCACATTCACTCTTCTCAAATTTTCCAAACTCCAATTCACTTATCTCTTCATTGCTCACACAATTAATCTGATTTCTTGGTTTGTACCCCGGAGAGTAACCATGTTTCTTGTAGCACCTGTCAACCGTATGACCAGGCATATTACAATGTGTACAAATAGGTACCTTGGCATTTCCTTGCCCATTCCGTCCATACTCTTTCTTAAAGCCTTTACCAGAGGACTTAGACCATCCTTGACCTGTTCCTCCATTACCTCCAGGTCTGGGTGCATAACTATTGTATTTACCACTGTTATTCACATTCATAACAAGTGTAGGATTATTAACAAACTGATTCTGCGTGCCTAAGTAATTCAATTTTCTTTCAAGTTTTACGGCCATGGAGAATGTAGTCTTTAAATCAGGCAAAGGAACAGAGAGTAGGACTTGTGATTTCATAGGTTCGAATTCATCATTGAGCCCTTTAATGAACTTGATAACATAATCATCATGCACAAATTTATTAATCTGACTAGCCACATTGCAAGTGCACCTGTTACATGTGTAACTTGGGATAGATCTGAGCACCATAAGCTCTTCCCACACTACCTTCAACTTAGTATAATATTCAGTCACAGAGGACTCACCTTGCCTTATTGTGTAAAACTGCTCTTGCAAGTCTGATAGCCTGAACGCGTCAGCGCTCCCATACCTGTGTTCAAGATCATTCCAGATATCAATTACATTGTCAAACCACATCACGCTCTGTCCAATCGAGGGAATTACAGAATTCACAATCCAAGAAGTCACCATGTTATTCGCCTTACTCCACGACGCGTATCTTCGACTTCCTTCAGCAGGTTTAACAACAGCACCAGTGATGAATCCTAATTTGTTCTTCGACTCCAAGGCTCTTTTGAATGTCCTGCACCATCCGTGATAATTGTTTCCATCTAGCAATGGATGCACCAAGACAAGTGACGGATTGTCACTTGGGTGAATGTAAAGCGGGTCCTCAGATGGATCCAAATTCGTTGAGACAGCAGGACTGTTAGAACTACTAGGTGATTGCGCATCAGAATTCATGAATGTTCCGAAATTCATTCGCGATCAACACGAACGCTCTGATACCATGTAGAAAATGGAAGCTCGCTGCAATATACACACAACGCAACGATTGTAGCTCAAATCAAGGCTTCCAACCACTCCAGCGAGAACATGATCCTTCTCAGACCACAAGCAAATTCGCAACGCAGTGAATTAGCGAATATGAAATCAAAACAAAGGAAGAACAATAGAAGAGAATTGAGAGGAATTTTGGTGCTGGAATTTTATTTTCTCAACTGCCTCCAAATTGTCGAACGAACCACTACATAAAGCAACAGAAAGAGTTTAAAATAACTGTCAAAATGCGAAAGTACAAGAATAACCTTTTTCTCCTAACTACAAGTCTTATTAACTAAAGGGCATAACAGTCATTTTCTTTATTTAAACAGTTCCCGCCTGGTAGCCTTCTTCTTCAGCATCTCCTTCTTTCCACCATCACTTTCCACCCACTGCAGCCTTCAACCTTGCTCCACCAATTCCCAAACCTTGCGTACTCAACTTCGCTTCATCATCATCTCCAGCATATTCTGTATTTTCAACATTACTTCACTTATATTCTCAGATGCCGAAGTTCAGCAGTTTTCACAGCTTTATCGCTTTTCATTTATTGGATCTTTTTGGAATGGACGCCCTACCATGAAACACCTCCAAACATCCTTTGAACGTATTGGGTATAGGAAAAAACCAAATTTGGGATTGTTAGACGATCAACATATATTGATTACGTTTGACAATCAAGATGATTATCAACGTTGCTTCATGCGTCGTTTTTGGACACTAAATGGTTGTCATATGCGTGTAACTAAATGGACGCCAGATTTTGATCCTCAGTTTGATACTCCATTCGTGGTTTGCCACTTTTTCTTCATAATCCACCAGCCCTGTGGGATGTTGCTCGTATGATTGGTGATCGTTTGCGTATGGATTTTGCCACCAAGCAAGGGATGCGACCCTCAGTGGTTTGACTTTGTGTTGAGATTGATCTTTCAAAAACTCTCCCTAATTGATTACATATACAAGGTGGTCAACATGAGTTTTATCCAATAGTTGAATATGAGGATCTTCCACATTTTTGCATTGAATGTCGCGTGCTGGGACATGATAAAAAATCCTGCGCCAAAGTTGGTGCAACTCCAGACAACACAGATTCACAGCCTACCGTGATAATTACTCGGATGAAAAGTTAGCATACCAGATGGACACCAAAGAAGGTTAAACCTTTGGAGGAGGCAATGAATTCACATGTGCAAAATGATAAAGATGCGTTTGTTGAGGAGCCTCACCTGAACACAGTCGAAATTGAATATGCCATCGCTCCTCTTGACCCACAGATTATGGAGGATGTAATATTAGTCCCAGATAAAACAAATCTACAGATATTAGGGACATCACGTGTTGAAGTATCTCAGGACAATGATCATCCCTTAATTGCCACTGTATCTGACACAGAATTAAACGAAGAGTCTCGTGAACGATGTCATCAGTCACTGGTCGATCCTGTTTCCCCTATTGAGGATTGGATTTTTTCGGCTCTTCATAATGATTTCACAACGTTGAATCGTAAGGCATGGATGAAGGATATACAGTCTGCGGCTGAAGATATTACAAGGCGCCTTAGTCACTCTATGGATGACACTGCTGAAAGCTTTTCGTCAGAGACATCTATAATCCACACACGCAAACCTCGACGTACAAAATCTGAGATGCCCCCTCCTCCACCTTCTTCGAGGGTAATGCGTTCATCTGCAAGATTTTCTTCAAGCTTTCCGTCTCTTCCATCTCAATGAATTGTTTATTTTGGAATGTTGGTGGTTTACGGACTTCTTTAGTCCGTTTGAAGAAATTAATCAAACATCATAATCTCAGTTTGGTGGTTATTATTGAGCCTAAGCAAAATGTCGCTCATTTGATTCGTCATCAGCTTCAGTTGTCTTTCTCTCACTCTCTTTCTACATGTCGTGATAATATATGGGTCTTTTGACAAGATAGTGTTTTAAGATTTCTTGATGTTACGCATGGGGTGTTGGAGAATTTAAGGTTTGGGCTTTGGCCCATCGTTGGAGATTGGAAGATAATGGGCTTTGGCCCATTAATGAATGTTGCAAAACTTGGTTGAGCAACGTACTTTGAGCTTAATGAGTTTCCGATAATGATAATCGAAAACTAATGAATCCTTAATTATCTACGTGGCGAGTAGTTAATTTTAGGATGTGGAATCACTCAATTACGATGTTGTGTGAATGTGAAATTAATGCTCTAAGTGGATGGAAAATGTTGTGGATGGGTGACGTGTCACCCTTATGGAGGAATATCACGTTGGATGTGTCCATGTGGTGTAAAAGAGCTTCTGACGGACATCGATCGATGACATCGATCGATCGATGTCACTTCGATCGATCGATGTCATCGATCGAAGTTGATCAGAGAGCTTCGATGTTTCTGTCTCACATCAGTCGATCACTTCGATCGATCGATGTTGACTTCGATCGATCGATGTATCGATCGAAGTTGGACAGAAAGGTGAGGAATGATTCTGACGTACATCGATCGATCGATGTGATCGATCGATGTCGAACAGCGTGCAGAATCTCTTCAGTTTGAGTGGTTATGTTTCAAATCTGAAACTAACACTATCCTCCTGTTTAAATGAGATCAACTTGTTTTGATCTAACGGTGGTGGGGAGGCAGCTTTGATCTAACGGCCGAGATTTAAACTGTCTTAACCGCTTAACCGAATATGGTTTCCATCTAACGCTCCAGGTTTAAACCTGCTTATCTATCTTCGATCTAAAGGCTGAGATTAAACCTTCCTAATCTAGATAGGAGGTTTTAATCCAACGGCCTAAATCAAACTTCGGTTTTGATCCAACGATCACGGTTCCTTGTTCTTCAACCGACTCCCCTATATAAAGAGGGCTAAGGGTGTTCATTTGAGACACATCAAGCTCTAAGCATTTCATAAGCATTCTGCATTCGTAGCATGTGAGTCTTGCATATTGTCCGGGAGAAGTCAGGACACTCTAGCGTTCGAAGGAGTTCAAGTTCAGCAGTGCCGCTCAACTGAACAGGTACCCGTTGTATCCTGGGAGACGATTGCTCACACCGGTTGGGCACAGTATACCGGAGCAATACGTCTTAAGGACAGAGTCTTTGACTCGCCCCGGGTTTGATTTATTTTGTTGTTTCATATGCACACAGTATACGACTGCGTCTTGGTACAGGATTGATTGTCTCCAACAATCTTAAGACGTATTTCATTCAATTAATTTCTGTACCGTTTTTTTTTCTTTCCACGCTAAAGCAGTTTCGTACTGTTTTGCAGTCTCTTTCTACTCATTCTTGAACCTGTGATAGTTCTGATCTCTACGTTTGATCTAACTGAACAGGAATGGAGAACGAGAGCTCAAACTCTGTTCACGGCTTCAATGGTGCTCACTCCGTGTCCGCACCAGAAGGGGCAAACAATGTTGCTGCCGGACCACAAATTAATGCGGTTCCGTTGGCACCTACTGAAGGGCCTCAAATGAATCCGGCTGCCACTGCTGCTCAGGTGGAGAAGCCGGAGAAATTTTCTGGAAGCTTCTTCAAGAGGTGGCAGCAAAAGATGTTGTTTTACCTCACTGCATTGGGGTTGGCCAGAATGCTCAGCGAGAATCCACCTGTGGTTGAGCCTGTGGAGGATCAACAACAGAATATGCAGAATGCCTTGGGTGCTGAGGCCTGGGCATACAGAAACTTCTGTTGTTTAAATTTGATTCTTGGATGCCTAGATAATTCTCTCTATGGCATATTTTGTACTTTTAAAACTGCAAAAGCATTATGGTTGGCTTTGGACAAAAAGTACCGCACAGAAGATGCGGGTACTAAAAAGTTGATAGTTGGGAAATTTCTTGACTATAAAATGTTAGATTCCAAAACTGTAATTTCGCAGGTGGAAGAAATACAGATGTTGGTTTCTGAAATGGAAGAGGAGGGCATGACGCTCAGTGAATCTTTCATAGTTGCGGGCTGTGATTGAGAAGCTGCCTCCTTCGTGGAGGGAATTCAAGAGCTATCTCAAACACAAGCAAAAGAAGATGAAGATGGAGGATTTGATAGTCCGTCTTCGGATTGAGGAGGACAACCGTCGCTCCGAAAGAAAGCCATCCATGTCTTCTGGTCAAGCCAAAGCTCATGTTGCTGAGGCAAAGAACAAGAAGAAGCATAACACTTTGAGTGTGAACTCCAAGGGCAAGGAAATTGCAAAGAAGTTCACAGGTAAGTGTTATAACTGTGGTAAACCAGGGCATCGAAGCAGTGAGTGCAGGAAGCCCAAAAAGAATCAAAATCAGAATAAAGCGAAAGCAAATCTGGTCGACGCAATGGATGACTTGAATCTCTGTGCGGTGGTCTCAGAGTGTAATGCTGTGGGGAACGTACGCGAGTGGTGGCTTGATACTGGCGCCACTAGACATGTTTGCTCCAGCAGAGAGATGTTCACGGAGTATCAGCCCGGGAACAATGAACAACTTTTCATAGGAAACTCGGCCTCCTCGAAGATTGAAGGCGAGGGCAAAGTTGTTCTGAAGCTCACATTAGGGAAGCATCTGACTCTGCAGAATGTGCTACACGTCCCTGATATTCGGAAGAATTTAGTATCTGGATCTCTTCTAGTCATGCATGGTTTTAGACTAGTGTTAGAATCCAATAAAGTTATTCTTTCGAAAAATGGCATGTATTTGGGGAAAGGGTATTTGTCAAATAGGATGTTTAAATTGAATGTCATCACTATTGTACCCAAAAGAGATTTGCCCGCAGAGGCTAATAAAATTGCTTCCTCTTCTGCTTACATGCTTGAATCTTCTTGTTTATGGCATTTTCGTTTGGGACATGTTAATTACAAGTCAATACAACGTATGAGTAATCTTGACTTATTGCCCAAACTGGACTTTAATAACAAAGGAAAATGTCAAATATGTGTTGAAGCGAAGATGGCAAAGGCGCCATTTCCTTCAATAGAAAGGAACACTGAACCTTTGGATTTAATTCATACCGATGTGTGTGATTTAAAGTTTGTGCAAACAAGAGGAGGTAAAAAGTATTTCGTAACTTTTATCGACGATTGCACACGATACTGTTATGTATATTTGCTAAGTAGCAAAGACGAGGCCCTTGATGCTTTCAAGGATTATAAAAATGAAGTTGAGAATCAACTTAGCAAACGAATTAAAACAATTCGTAGTGATAGAGGTGGCGAATATGATACACCGTTTAATGAATTCTGTTCAGAAAGTGGCATTATTCATCAAACGACTGCACCATATTCACCTCAATCGAATGGTATTGCTGAATGCAAAAACCGTACTCTTAAAGAGATGATGAATGCTATGTTGATAAGTTCGGGTTTACCTCAGAACTTGTGGGGGGAAGCAATCCTCTCAGCCAACGTCATTTTAAATAGAATTCCATCTAAAAAGATGGATGAAACCCCATTCGAGCTTTGGAAAGGCTACAAGCCTAGTTACAAATATTTGAAAGTGTGGGGGTGTCTGGCGAAGGTTGCTGTACCAAAACCAAGACAAGTTAAAATTGGGCCTAAAACAGTTGATTGCATATTCATCGGTTATGCAACTAACAGTAGTGCATATCGATTCTTGGTGCACAAATCGGATATTCCTGACATACATGAAAACGTTGTCATGGAGTCAAGGAATGCAGTGTTCTTTGAAGATGTCTTTCCGAGGAAAGACAAAATTCAAGAAGTAACAAGACTTGGTAAGCGATTGCGTGAGGCGACTCCTCAAGGAGATGAGGAACTTCGTCAAAGCAAGCGTGCCAAAATGCCAACTTCGTTTGGACCAGATTTTCTAACCTATATGGTAGAAAATGAGCCAAGGAACTTTTCCGAGGCTATGTCAACTCCAGAAGCACCATTCTGGAAAGAAGCAGTTGACAGTGAAATAGACTCGATTCTTCAAAACCATACTTGGGAGTTGGTTGACCTTCCACCTGGAAGTAAACCACTTGGTTGTAAGTGGGTTTTCAAGAAGAAACTGAAAGAGGATTGGTCTATTGAAAAGTATAAAGCCAGGTTGGTAGCTAAAGGTTATCGACAGAAAGAAGGCTTTGACTTTTTTGACTCCTACTCAGCAGTGACTAGGATCACGTCTATAAGAATGCTAGTTGCAATTGCTGTAGTCTATAACTTGGAAATCCATCAGATGGATGTAAAGACTGCGTTTCTGAATAGTGAGTTGGAGGAAGAGATTTATATGGAACAACCCGAGGGGTTTGTGGTTCCAGGACAAGAGTCTAAGGTTTGTAGACTCGTTAAGTCCTTGTACGGGCTTAAGCAAGTGCCTAAGCAGTGACACTTGAAATTTGATCAAGCCATGTTAGCTAATGGTTTCAAGATCAATGAGTGTGACAAGTGTGTCTATATAAAGAGCACACAGAATGCATATGTGATAGTGTGTCTCTATGTAGACGACATGCTAATCATGGGAAGTACTCGGGACATAATCTTAAACACAAAGAAGATGTTGACGAGAAACTTCGATATGAAGGATATGGGAGTTGCCAATGTTATTCTAGGAATAAAGATTTCTAGGATGACTGAGGGACTCGTGTTGTCACAAACACACTATATTGACTCTGTCCTAAAACGGTTCAATATGGATGATGTGAAACCGGTGAAGACTCCGCTCGACTTAAGTATGCACATAAGAAAGAATCGAGGCGAACCTGTTGCCCAGCTAAAATATTCTCAGGTAATCGGGAGTCTGATGTACATAACGAATTGTACAAGACCAGACTTAGCTTGTTCAGTAAACAAGTTGAGCAGATTTACGAGTAATCCAAGTGATGATCATTGGAAAGCTCTTAACAGAGTAATGAGGTATTTGAAATACACAATGAATCTTGGATTACATTACACGAGATATCCAGCAGTGTTGGAAGGATACTGTGATGCAAACTGGATATCGGATAGTAAGGATTCGAAGTCCACCAGTGGATACTTGTTCACTGTTGGTGGTGCTGCTGTGTCGTGGAAATCCACGAAACAAACCTGTATAGTTAGGTCCACTATGGAAGCTGAGTTCATAGCGTTGGACAAAGCTGGGGAAGAGGCTGAGTGGCTTCGGAATTTTCTGGAAGATATTCCGTGTTGGCCTAAGCCGATAGCTCCTATTAGCATACACTGTGATAGTCAGTCAGCTATAGGACGTGCGCAAAGCAGCATTTACAATGGTAAGTCACGACACATACGTCGAAGTCATAATACCATTAAACAGTTGATCTCTAATGGCGTGATTTCCATAGATTATATAAAATCAATGGAGAATCTTTCGGATCCGCTTATAAAAGGCTTGCCTAGAGATCAGATGTCAAGATTGACAAACGGAATGGGATTGAAGCCCATAATGCATGAATCTTTATAATGGTAATCCAACCTTGTTGACTGGAGATCCCAGAATCTTGGTTCAATGGGACAACTAAGTTATGAAGGTTCAGTAAGCACTTACTCATTCCGGCTGGTAAAAGTGCTGTCTGCAGAGATTTCAGGGTAAGCTAAGGCTTTTAATGATGTCCTATATCTTGATACGTCAAGTGGAGTATGGCAGAATACTCTTGATAGGAATCACCTATGTAAGTGTGAAGTGGGGCCGCTTCTATGAGAAAGTCTGGGTGGCAAGATTTCTCTAAAACACTTTCTGAAACCAGGTTGTTCATAGCCAAAACGAACACAACCATGAGAACCAAAAGGGTGTTAAAGGAAATATTGTGTGAGTATCATTGTCTTGGTTCACAACAAAGGCTGACTAGTTCAAGACATCAAGTCACTACTTAGCCGAGTGAATCCGATGGTACATCACTATGAAAGGTTCAAAGCCAGAAGCTACCTCTTCTGATGCAATATTTTCTTGTCTGACTTCTCCTCAGAGTCTGCATATGTGTCTGCATTAATTTCCATTCATGTGGGGGATTGTTGGAGAATTTAAGGTTTGGGCTTTGGCCCATCGTTGGAGATTGGAAGATAATGGGCTTTGACCCATTAATGAATGTTGCAAAACTTGGTTGAGCAACGTACTTTGAGCTTAATGAGTTTCCGATAATGATAATCGAAAACTAATGAATCCTTAATCTACGTGGCGAGTAGTTAATTTTAGGATGTGGAATCACTCAATTACGATGTTGTGTGAATGTGAAATTAATGCTCAAAGTGGATGGAAAATGTTGTGGATGGGTGACATGTCACCCTTATGGAGGAATATCACGTTGGATGTGTCCATGTGGTGTAAAAGAGCTTCTGACGGACATCGATCGATGACATCGATCGATCGATGTCACTTCGATCGATCGATGTCATCGATCGAAGTTGATCAGAGAGCTTCGATGTTTCTGTCTCACATCAGTCGATCACTTCGATCGATCGATGTTGACTTCGATCGATCGATGTATCGATCGAAGTTGGACAGAAAGGTGAGGAACGATTCTGACGTACATCGATCGATACATCGATCGATCGATGTGATCGATCGATGTCGAACAACGTGCAGAATCTCTTCAGTTTGAGTGGTTATGTTTCAAATCTGAAACTAACACTATCCTCCTGTTTAAATGAGATCAACTTGTTTTGATCTAACGGTGGTGGGGAGGCAGCTTTGATCTAACGGCCGAGATTTAAACTGTCTTAACCGCTTAACCGAATATGGTTTCCATCTAACGCTCCAGGTTTAAACCTGCTTATCTATCTTCGATCTAAAGGCTGAGATTAAACCTTCCTAATCTAGATAGGAGGTTTTAATCCAACGGCCTAAATCAAACTTCGGTTTTGATCCAACGATCACGGTTCCTTGTTCTTCAACCGACTCCCTTATATAAAGAGGGCTAAGGGTGTTCATTTGAGACACATCAAGCTCTAAGCATTTCATAAGCATTCTGCATTCGTAGCACGTGAGTCTTGCATATTGTCCGGGAGAAGTCAGGACACTCTAGCGTTCGAAGGAGTTCAAGTTCAGCAGTGCCGCTCAACTGAACAGGTACCCATTGTATCCTGGGAGACGATTGCTCACACCGGTTGGGCACAGTATACCGGAGCAATACGTCTTAAGGACAGAGTCTTTGACTCGCCCCGGGTTTGATTTATTTTGTTGTTTCATATGCACACAGTATACGACTGCGTCTTGGTACAGGATTGATTGTCTCCAACATGGGGAGCAGTCATCACACTTTCGGTTTTTGGTGGTAAATACGCCACGTGATTGCAGTAAGACCAGTTTACGATATGCATACAGTAACAGATCGGTGACGATTATGGTTAGAGCTACAATCTTGTTACTCTCAGCTCGCTTCACTTTGGATAATAGGAGGAGATTTTGTAGGATCTGCAAGGCACCACTAGAAGGGGGGTTGAATAGTCGGTGCGGAAAGTGTGGTTTTTAAAATTGTTTTGACTCAAGAACTCAACTTCTGAAAACAGTTTCTATTTTCAGGACCAGCTTTAAAACGTTTTTAAAACTAGGTTGTATATCTTCAAAAATTCTTAAATTTTGAGAGCACTTAGCCTCAGATGTTACGAGTGTCTCCTAAAAATTTCAGATTTAAATTCAACCTTTAACTCCTTCAAAAATCGTTGGTGGTCAGATTGCGCGAATCAACCACAGGGTTGATGGAGTTACACACCAACTCCAACCCTTTACAAACCTTGTATGTTGAATACAATGCACACGAACACCACCACCTTGCAAGATTTAAGATTGATCACACCTTGATCAATCTTTTAAAAAGATAAAGAATGTGTGGTGGTCTAAGATAAGCCTATTCAAGAATATGAATGTAAGTACAATGGGCGTTTAGGATGAAGAAAGAAAGAGAGTGTAGAGAGGAAGAGCTAGGCGTTTTTGATCACTTGGTTTGCAAGACTTGTTCTTGTTCTTGTTTTGCTCTCTTGCTTCTCTTTTAACATTATGGTCGTCCCACTCTTGGTCCTTCTCCTCTTGAAAATTATCTTCTAAGTCCTTGGGAGAATATGTGGCATCATTGTGATATGATCTTGGTTGCTTGGCACCTCCTCATTGGATGATCATTTAACTCTTGCTTACTTGGCGCTCATTGATTGGTTGAATGTTGTCATCACTTGATGACTAGGAAAATCTGAGAATTCCACTAAAAACATGTGCCAAAATCACCATAAAACCATTACCATAACTTCCAAGATCATCACATAAATTAAGCAAATTAATTTCCTCACAAAAATGGATGAAAAAATCGGCCATAATGAGACTTGACATGCTGAAATTTCAGCATGTGATACATGGTGCTTTAATTCAAATTATTTCCAAATTTTCTTTGATTTTTCTCTTAGAAATAAATAACCAATTAGTAGACAATATTCTCATCAATTTTGGGAATAAAATTATACATCACATAGGCCTAAAAATCGGCCATATCCATTACTACACATGCTGAAATTTTCAGCATGTGTGATATTCAAATATATCACAATTTTAATTCCATAACTTATTCAAATTACTTCCAAATTGTCTTCCAATTAATCACATGTTTCAAGACACAAAATATAGCCTCATAATTGGTAAAATTCGGCCAGCCTATTATCCACATGCTGAAATTTTCAGCATGTGTTACAAATGAGATAAAATTTGAAACATTACCTTTTGTAGCTTCTTTCTTTAAGTCATCAACATTGTATGATTTATTCTTGACCAATCAATATGCCAACAAGGCTCCACATATGCTCCATTTCAGCTGGAATAGGCGTTGCAATGTATGTGTGCATGTGCTGAATTTTATTTTTGCAAACTTTGTAAAATAGTGCACATTTAATAATACACACATTGTATATTTCAATCAACCCTTAATTTAATTTTTTAGAACACTTTAAGATGTATGACATATGTAAAAAGTGTCTAGATACATGTCGTATGATGTGCCAAAATCGTTCCGTGTGTTGTGTACGTAGAAAACTGAATTTTCGATGTTTATCGATTACCCGATTTTTCTCTAATTAAATTCCAACTTTTTGCACATGTTATATATATTATGTTACACATAATATACATAATATAAACTTTAATAATCAGCACTTGGCTGGTCTTAAAGTGGCGCCATATACATGTGACAAAATTGAAATTGGAATCTCCACAATTTTGCCTTAATGTGGGGTGATTTGTGTGCGCCAACATGGAATGATTTTATGGCTGCACATAACATCATACCCACGAAATTTTTGAGTATTTTTGAAGTATAGGGGCTGGCCATCTATTTATGGCAAGTACGTGACACGTTGGTGAAGTTTCGGTATTCGCCCCATACGACAATTTTTGGTTTAAAACCTTTTAACGTGTCGTATTTAATTTGTCATCACCATGACTTATATCATATGATATAAGACCTGAATACTCATAAATATGAGTTAAGTATGGTGGTGTGACGTTAACGTACGTACATAAAATATATAACGTGTCGGTAGTACGTTGGAATACATGTGTATGTGCCTTTTTCAAAAAATCTGAAAATATATATATTTATATATATATATATGCATATATATGTGTGATGAGAGGAGGATGAGACTTTCCTTTCTTAGTCTTGTTGCCTTTGTGGCTTGTCCAAATGTTGCTTCCTTTAGTGAACTACTTAGTTTAATTAACTAAGTACTTCACTTAATGAACTAGTTTAGTTCATTAATGGTGGCACCTGAAAATAGTACTAACACAACAAATGTCTTCCATTTGATATAAGCTTTAAAGCTTCATGGCTCGTTAGTACGACAACATTATATATGAACTATATAAGGCAAGTTATATGCAATATGTCATGCACATTTATGTCATGCACGTTTTTATGCACATTTAAATCATATATTTTGAAATCACTCAAACCCCTTTTTCTCTACAGATTTTAATACTTATCTTTCACCAAGTGAACATATCGGTTCATCTATGCCCCATCTTTCTTCGATTGAAGAGTTTGCTGATTTTGTGCAGCAGTGTGAATTGGCAGATTTACCTTATGAAGGGACTCCATATACATGGGTGGGTGGTCATGGATTAGGCATCGTCAAGCGTCGACTTGATCGAATCTTCTGTTCCCAGACTCCCAATGAAGTTTTTCCGAATCTTAAAGTAAGGCATTTACCTTGGGTATCTTCTGACGATGCGCCATTACTACTTACGAAGGTACATTCCACTCTAGATGTTCCTAAATCATTTTGTTTTCTTGATGTTTGGATGGAACACCCTTCTTTTATAGATTATGTTCGGGCTAAGTGGTCATCATATCCTATGATGGGTGGAATGCGAGGCATGTATGATAAGTTGCATTGGTTGAAAAAGGATTTACGACATTGGAACATTAATTTTTTGGTAATATTTTTGACAAATTAGCTGCTGCAGAGCAAGCTGTTCAGAGGCTATAAAACGCTTATGATATAGAGCCATCTCCGGATAATCGTGCATAATATCATGCAGCCAAGGCCGAATATATTAAAACCGCTAACCAAGAGCAGCGGTTTTGGGAGCAAAAGGCGAGAGTAAAGTGGTTAAAGGGTGGTGATGCTAATACCAAATATTTTCACAATATTGTCCGGGATAGGTGGAGTCGCCAAACCATTTTTCGCATTCATACGAGCAATGGCCTCTTATGTGATTTAGAGATGGACATTCAGGCAGAAGCAATCTCTTTCTATTCCCGTCTATTTACTTCGGAGCGAGTAACTGGAGTTGAGAAATTATTGCATTATGTTCCGAGTATAGTCGCTGATGAGATGAACGCGACACTTATTGATATGCCTACGCTTGAGGAGACTAAGGTGGCAGTATGGTCATTATATCCCCACGGTGCAGCAGGACCAGATGGATTCAATGGCTATTTTTCCGGCGCTATTGGGATATCGTCCACTTAGATGTTTTCAAGGCGATTCAGGAGTTTTTCTTAGGCTTTCGTATTCCTCGGGCAATGGGCAGCACATTGCTCACGTTGATGCCGAAAATCCCTTCTCTAGTTTCTTTTGCAGACTTTAGGCCCATTATCCTATCGAATTTTCTATCTAAAGTGGGGATTCAGATTTTAACTACCAGACTAACATCGTTGTTATCGGTCCTAATCTCAAGAGAGCAGGCTAGATTTGTACGCAGTCGTGACATAGCGGAACATATTCTTATTGCATAAGAAATGACGCATTTATTAGATAAAAAAGTGCACGGGGGTATGTAATGATCAAGCTAGACATGATGAAAGCCTTTGATCGTGTGAATCGGGCATTCTTGAAGTAATTACTTACCAAGATGGGTTTTCATCAACGTTTTCAGCAGCTCATTTTCAATCATTTATAAGGTACACACATGTCTATACTAATAAATGGCAAGCCCTGCGGTTTTTTCCAACCCTCCCGTGGGGTAAAACAAGGTGACCCACTTTCTCCACTTTTATTTATCTTAGCCTCGGAGGCCTTTACTCGTGGGCTTAATTCATTGCTTGCTGATGGCATTATTCAAGGATTTTCTCAGGGCTGGACTTGCCCAATCATCTCTCATCTTGCATTTGCGAATGATTTGCTAATCTTTCTCAATGGTTCGATAAATAAGTTGAGACAATTTCGATCCTTTTTAGATGCATATCAGGCAGCGTCAGGATAGTAGGTGAATTTTCATAAGAGCCATTTTATCCATTCTTCCTATGTCCAGTCCCGTATGGTACGGCAGATGTCCCAGGCTTTGGGCATGACAGCGACATCTCTTCCACTTAAATATCTTGGGGTTAATTTGTACAAAGGCCAATCAAGGCCAATATATTGTATGGATTTGTTACATCGCATGGATCAGCAGCTTCTTGGTTGGCAAAACAAATATCTTTCGACAGCAGGTAAACTAATTTTAATTAAGCATGTTCTTAGTGTGCTTCCATTACATACTCTTGCAATTATCTCCCTGCCGAAGAGTGTTCAACATGCTATTCGTCGCCGCATTTGTCAATTTGTTTGGGGCAGTACAGACGATATTTACCGGCATCATTGGGTCAAGTGGAAGACACTCTTCTCTCCAGTTGAGGAGGCCGGTCTTGGCATTCATCGTCTGGATGTTTTGTCATTTGCTTATTCTGCTAAATTATGGTGGTCTTATCATCGAAAGCATTCTTTATGGGCAGAGTTTTTACATGCAAAGTATGGGTTCGTATGGATTATGTTCCCCGTTTGACAGATTCGAATTGCTGGAAGCGTATTTGTGCTGCACATTCTCAGTGTATTGCTAATGTGGAGGGATACCCAGGTTCTTATTTCTGGCGCTTATCTTTACATGGTGACTTTTCTTTGAGTACAGCATATCATGCTTTACGTTCACCTGGGGGTACAGCTTTTTTCACATAGCTTCATATGGCATCGGCTTCAGCAGCCAATCATCCGAGTTTTCCTATGGAAATTGTATCACGGTGCCTTACCAGTTCAAGGTAATCTTCACCGGATCATGTTGGCTGGCCGTACATGTTGTCCCTTTGTTGCACAGCATCAGCGTCACTTGATCATTTATTCTTATGTTTTAATCCTATAAATCACATATGGAATACCTATGCGTCTATATTGGATGGTCCTTCGTTGGCCATTGTCTCGTTCAAGCAATATTTACTTTCTTGGTGGAAATCGACTCGTGGAGCTACATTTAGAGGATGTCTACGTATTGTGGTGCCGGGTATAATTCTATGGAATATTTGGCGCATTTATGATTCCCTGGTTTTTGGCAGTGAGAGCTGGTCCTTCTCCAAGTTACAGGAGCTTATTCGGCGGGATATTTATATTTGGTGTCAAGGTCAGAATGGCACCAAACATGCCTCATCCGATCCTCAATTGATGCCTCTTGGTCTTTCTCCGAGTCTTCGTAATCGGCGGCCTACTATTGTGCACTGGCTCGCACCTCTTTCTGGTCGATTCAAATTAAATGTTGATGTGGCACTTGGTTCATTTTCGGCCTCAGGTGGCGCAGTCGTCCGAGACAAATGGCCATTTCTGCATTGCTATTGCTTTTCCACTCCTAGATTCTTCTCCATTCCAGGCAGAGTTGCAGGCTGCCACTTTGGCGCTCATCTATTTTGCCCAACGTTACCAGAACATTGATGTGGAGGTTGATTCTCTTGGGGTAGTTGACTATATACGTTCTAATGATACAGCGAGGATATGTGTTTTCCTTTGTTTGTGTAAAGGTACTATTGCACATGTCCCTCGTCAGGCTAATATGGCAGCGCATTATTTGTCTTATCATTGGTAGCTTCATCCCGGTTCTTTAGCCTTTCAAGTATCCAGGGATTTGCCACCAATTATTTTAGCTGCTATCTGGACGGATGTTACTGCTGGATATGTTCGGCTATAGCCTAGTGGCTTTTATAACATATGGCGTTTTGTTGGAACGTTGCCTGTATCATACATTGATACAGCCAGCTTGGGTATTTTTTCATCTTTCACTCTATGATATTATCGTTGCGATGTGTTGTGTGTTATTTCATTGCTTGTTATTTTATATTGGTGGTTGCCTGTATCAGTGGATATGGGCAGCACGTGTACTTATCTCTTGCACCTAATCTGTTGTCTGAATCATTATCTATTACTCACAGTTACTAACGGCACTGTTTGGTTTTTTGCATGGGTTGTTGTTCACTATAATGCGCATCACCAAAGGGATCATGCTCCACATGTGGATTCTTTGCGCTGGAAACCTATGACGATTGCCTACTGCTGCCTCTTTCAATTGTCCATCATCTATTTACTGGCTATTGCTTCAACTATTCGGACATGTACGCTCATTGACCAACAACTTTGCCAGATTTCTCATACATTTCAGTACTCTCCTTCTATGTGGTCGCCTCGCCATGATTCATCTTCTCTGGTGACTTTGCCGTTGACTATTTCATTTTATCACACGGATTCCCATTGTATATTTTTTTATTCCCAGTCATACAAATATGTACGCTTTTTCTTTCACCAAGGTTTCTCCACAAGGGTGGTTTTACTTGGTAAGATTTTAATGCGGCATATCATATATGAATGGCATTTGTTAATTCTTGATGCCCTACATTGGTATTATTCGTTTGATGATGACATTTTGTACTAGGTATTCCTCTGCCATAAGCGAGGCACATTCATAATATACACAATATTCATTTAAAAAAATATTTTTTTGTTAAATAGGCCTAGCCCTCGAATTTTATTAACTTTAAACCTCACTTTTGGTGAAGGAAAACCATATTACAAGAAAGTCACGACATAACAATAAATAACAACTGTGTGGCCTATAAGCTATTGCTATAATCAGAAAGGGGGCGTGTTGGTCAGACTGAATACGATATGCCTCATTAAAACCTTGGCAGACAAAACCACCCTTGTAGATAAAATCCTGCATGAAGGAAAAAGTGTACATATTTATCCAGTCTGAAGCATTACATTGAAATCGAAAGATCAATATCCTCCAACAATCACATATGGAACCCAAGTTGCCGCTGGTCATAATGAGAGTATCCTCCAACGTTCCAAAAGCAAGCGTGTATGAAAAGGAGAGTGGTAGTTAGTCCACGAGCTTATCATATGTTGAAAAAGTAAATCCAATGAGACAAGGAAGTGTGAAGGAGCATACCCAACTGCCTATATATTAAAATGTAAGCAGGAACACAGAATCAAAGCATTAGTGTCAAAACCGTAAGTATGGGGTGTGCAAGTCTGTGATGAGACATCCTCGAGCTACCGGTGGTAGCCTGTTCTGATGCTTGTATTCTAACAAAGATGTGAGTGTCAAGCCCAATGAAGCAAGATGACGTGCCACCGAATTTGTCTCGCGTGGGGTGTATTTCCAAGTTGATCGCATGAGATGTAAGAACATGCGCAACCGATCTAGATCAACCCGCATTACTTCCATGACCGAATGTCCGTTATCTAGCATATTTATTAACTCCAAGCAATCTGTCTCCAAGATGAAGTTGTGATATCTTGTAGCATAAAAAATCGTAACATACAGTGCTGCCTAAAGCTCAGCATGTAAAGGGGATAGACATGGCAATGCGAAAGAAATCACTGAGAGCAGTCTCCCTCTTGAGTCTCGTATAATCGCTCTAGCTGCACCGTAACTTTACGTCCGACTTTTAATAATTAGAAGTCAACTCTAAATATATTTTTATTAAATGCATATGTTTAAGGAGGCTTAGTTTGATAAAATATGGGTAATAAATAAACAAAAATCTGAAATTAAGAAAATTAACCAAATTACCAAAATAGCCCTCCCTTAATTAAGTGATGCGGGAGTTACACTAAGTAGTATAACTCCCAGGAGTGGATGGCAGTTGACAGGAGCAAGAAGAGGGAAAAAACCCCCTAGAGAAGAAAGAGAAGGAGAAAAGAGAGAAGAAGAAGAGAAGAAAAGAGGAAGAAAGAGCAGCCAATCTATGTTCAACATTTCCCGAAATCATGCAGTACACTCGTAGGCTAACTAGAACAAAGGCAAGTAATCTTTCTATATGCTTTACGTAAATATTTTTAGTTCAACAGGCCCTATGTTCTTATAAAGAGAAAATTCGGATCACACATTGGTAATTTTGATATGCTTATGTTAAATGATCTACTTTATGTATTTGTTGTTGGTAGGATGAGTGAAGTTGTATTCTTTGGGCCAAATTCTAAGAATGTTTATGTTGTGCTTGATTGTTAACAAACATGCCTTGAAAGTATCCTCTTTGATGTAAGCAATACTTTGCGATAACTGTTATGTTTCCTGAGAATTGTTTTAGTTGATTTGAGATGGATTGAAGAAGGTTTAGATGATGTGTGCTTCAAGTTAGGCATGGGGTGGAAGATTGATTATACATCCGGGAATATGAATGATAGAAGGCTTAAGGTGTATGAAACCAATAGACTTAAGTATTAATCGGTGTTACGTGTGTGTTAAGCATGATGGAATCTAGGTGGTAAGATGGAATTTGAAGTTTTTGACATGAAAGGGGTGAAGGAGGAAGACGATGAGGGGAAGTTACTGCAGTATTTTGCAGTTTTAGAAGTCGTCAATACACTTCGAACACCTACTTTAGGCGCTTAATGTCACATTAGGTGCCTAAAGTAGGCGTTCAATGTGTTTCAGTGAATTCCATAACACTTCGAACAGCTCATAAGGCGCTTCATGTCACATAAGGCGCCTTATGTAGGCGTTCGATGTGTCACAACACATTCCAGAATATTCCGAACACCTCCGAAGATGTTCGATGTCACTTGAAGCGCTTCATGTAGGTGTTCGATGTATAATGGCACATTCCAGAACACTTCGAACGCCTAGTATAGGCACTCCATGTCACTTTAGGCGCCTCAAGAAGCCGTTCCAAGTGTACTAGAAGTCCCTTTGACCCACTAAGCGCCCCATGTATGTGTGATAACTTTATTCTCTTCCTTTGATCATAAAATACAAGGGTACTTGAGGTGTACTTGAGGTGTAAATGTTAAGTGTAAATAAATAAGGGTAAGAATGGATTCAAAGTGGGTTTGTGATACGAACGGACTTGGAAAGGTACGAGCATGGAGTGTCTGAGGTTTGGGATTTTGTACTTGATATGTAAGTTGTGTGTGTAGGTTTACATGTTTGATATGAAGTTACATGAGCATTCTGCATCACGACATGAACACATTACATTTTGACACGAGAATTGCTTTGCGAAGGAACATGTGTTTACAAAAGAAGATTAAAGTTTTAAAAAAACAAACTATGGTTGTGGGTTGATTGCAGGGTATAAAAGTCACGCCGGCGAAAGCAGGGTATAAAAGCATGAGCTTTGAATTAACAGCAGGGTATAAAGTATTTTATGGGGCCGTGGACCTATCAGCACGGGGTATAAAGTTATATGTTATGGGGCCATGGACCTTTCAGCACGGTGTATAAGGTTCTGTTTGCTGTGGACTGATCACCCACAGGGTATAAAGTTCTGTTGCGCGAAGAATATGAAAGGTTTTGTGAAATGACACACATAGCACGTTTACGAAAGAAAACTCATGCATGGATTTTGTGTTTGGTTTTAAAAGAGTACATGCATCATGCCTCGCGAAGCATAAGACTTGACATGCAAAGATCGAGATTCACGAATGATTTGTTTGTGTAGTATGTTATTCTAGATACTTTGTTTTCGCATTTGCGTATGATATATGTGATTTATTTGTTTTGATGAATTGTTATAAAGATGTTATTTGCTAACCCAAGCACCTTATTTTGGGCAATTATTTTTACACCGGTGACTCGTCTTGTATGGTTATGTAAAGCGTATACACGGGTTACTTGCTAGCGATGTTTTCGCTAAGAACAAATACTTCCGTTGTATTTTATTTGGGATATTATTGTTATTGGAGTTTTTATTTCTACGACATTTCCGCTGATTTATCTTGCGTCATGGATGACGTGTGCTTGGTCTGCTTTGACCCTTCGTAGGTATCGTAGTAGGCTACAGCGTGTGCACTGGTACCGATGACTAGTATCGGGCCAGGGCGCTACAGGTGGTATCAGAGCCTAGGCTTCATATCTATCTCGGAAACTTAGGTTCATGATCTTATAGCGATTTAAGATGTGACATTTCTCTAGGTTTTATGTTTAGGTATAAGTGCTAATCTTCTAGAATTTAAGTATGATCGGGTTTGGGTGTGTGTGAGTGCGTTTATCATCTAATTTTCGTACTTACGTTCCACTTTCATAACCCACCCACTCTTATGTATTCAAGCTTTCAGTAACATCATGTATCTACTGATTGCTAATAAAACGTTAACCATTCAGAGAAAAATTCCTCCAAGAAGGGATAACGCTGGAAACTTGGGTAACGGGCAGGAAAATTAGCCTCCACAGATGGTGTTACCCCATGTGCTCACTGATGCCCTAACGATGATTGCACAGGGGCTTGCTCCGCAGCACCAGCCTCTGCCTCCTCCACCACTGCATCATAATATCTGGTTCTTCTATGGAGAGATGAGAAAGATGCGAGTTTCGTAGTTTGGAGGATGTACAGATCCGGAAGAGGCCCAGTATGAGTTGGCTGAGGTGGAGAAATGTTTCCGGTTAGTACAAGTGCTGGAGGAGATCAAGATGGATTTGGCCACACCTCTTCTGTGTGGCAAAGCAGGTGAATGATGGGGTGAAATGGTTCTGAGAATGACACCACTGATTTTGTGGGCTCAGTTTTGTGACGTTTTTCTAAAATAATATGTACCAGAGACGGCAATCCTGGATAAGATCAGATCATTTGACAGATTGGAGCAGGGACGGATGACTGTGTTGGAGTATGCGGATTGTTCCCACGCATTGGATAAGTTTGCCCCTGCGATTATGTCTGATAATCACCTTAGGATGACGAAGTTCGAGAGGGGTTTGGACTCAAGGATACAGTCGGCAATCGTGAACGCAGGAATAAAAACTTACGAGGACATGTTGGAAGCATGTTTTCATGTCGAGAGTGACTTTCGCAGGGTGGCGGCAAGAGCATCTTGTGAGGGGTCGTCTGATAGAGGCAAGAGGCCAAGGCAGGAGATTAGAGTTGGTAGCAGACTTGGACGTTGGGTCATGATTCGGGAGAGGGACCCAGTCAGGAATTTTGAGAGACCTCCAGTGCAAAATCCAGTAGTTCAACAGGCTGCGGGAGTTTGCCCACACTGCAATAGGAATCATGTCGGTGAATGTAGAAAGCTTGCGGGAGCATGTTACCGGTGTGGACAGGTGGGTCATATGATTAGGGATTGTCCCGAGATGTAGCAAAATACAGCAGGAGAAGCGGCTCAACAGCCGAGGGCGAAGCCGCGAGCAAATGCCCACTTGCATCTCATAACAAACACTGATGTGCAGGAGGCCACCGATGTAGTAGCATGTACAATTTAAATTAAGTCTAAATTCTTATTGAATTTAGTCTTTATGTGCTTAAGTTCCTGTGTGAGACTTAATATGGTTTTAGGTGCAGTTTTACTGAATAAGATATCTGCCAAATTACTTTTCGATAGCGGCGCAAGCCACACTTTTGTGGAAAAGAGATTCACTAAGCACATTGGTAACTTACGTGAGTGGTTAGAAACTACGTACCGTGTTCAAACGGCTAGAGATCAAATTATTATTTCGTATCAGCACTATTGAGATTGTGAGTTAGAGTTTGAGGGACAAATGTTCTCCCCCACACTGATCCCCATTCAGATGATGACTTCAACGTTATATTATGAATGGATTGGTTAGCAAAGTATCATGCCAACATTGATTGTCGATTGAAGCAAGTGACAATCAAGAATGCCAAGATGGAAGAGGTAACGTTTCAAGGGGAAGCTGAACGAAGGAAAGTTCCCAGGAAGGTATATATGTCTGTTGCACAAGTGTGCAAAGCCTTAAGGAAAGGCGCTGAGGGATTTCTAGTGTATGCAGTGGATGCTGCTCATGAAGTACCATCGATTGATCAAATCTCATGAATTACCAGGAGTGCCACCTCCGAGGGAAGTCGAGTTTGAGAAACTTAGTTCCAGGAGCTGAACCCATTTCTAAGCCCCTTATAGAATGGCTCCGGCAGAGTTGAGAGAGTTGAAAGAACAACTGCAGGAGTTGTTGGATAAGAAGTTTATCCGCCCTAGTGTGTCACCTTGGGGAGCACCCGTTTTATTTGTAAAGAAGAAGGATGGTAGTATGAGGCTTTGTATCGACTACCGAGAGTTGAACAAAATCACCATCGAGAATAAGTACCCCCTTCCACGAATCGAGGACATGTTTGACCAGCTCAAGCGTGCCAAAATCTTATCTAAAATTGACCTCCGATCTGGGTATCATCAATTGCGAGTGAAGGCCGAGGACATTGCCAAGACAGCCTTCTGCACAAGATATAGCCACTACAAGTTTTTGGTGATACCATTTGGATTAACAAATGCCCCTGCATCCTTTATGGACCTTATGAATACCGTTTTCCGAGAACAGTTAGATAGGTTTGTGGTGGTATTCAAAGACGATATTCTATTGTATTTCCCTAATGGGAAATCTCACGCTGAGCATCTGAGAACCGTTCTAGGCATCTTGAGGTAGAAACAACTGTACGTTAAGCTTAGCAAGTCTGAGTTTTAGCTAAGAAGTGTCGCTTTTCTACGTCACGTGATATTATAAGAGGGGATTGCTGTGGATCCGACGAATGTGGAAGCTATCACGGAATGGCCTAGACCTACTAATGTCACCAAAGTGCGAAGTTTCTTGGATCTAGCGGGTTATTACAGGAAGTTTGTCAAGGGATTCTCAAGGATAGCAGTGCCTCTAAGTCGCCTTACTAAAAAAAAGTACAAGTTTGAGTTGACGGCAGAATGTGAGAAAAGTTTCACAGAGCTTAAGAAGAGATTAACCACAGCTCTAGTGTTGTCTCAACCCTCTGGAACTGATGGGTTTGTGATTTATAGCAATGCGTCGAAGAATGGTTTAGGTACGTAAATTGTAGCATCAGGTTATAATTTTGTATACCAGTAAAGTTTAGTCTAATACTGTGTTTTTAGGTTGTGTTTTGATGCAACACGAACAAGTCATCGCGTAAGCTTCAAGGCAGTTAAAGCCTTATGAACAAAATTATTCGACGCACGACCTTGAACTTGCAGCAGTGGTGTTTGCCTTGAAGATTTGGCGGCATTACTTATACATGGAAAAGTGCGCTGTATTCACTGACCACAAGAGCCTAAAGTACTTGTTCTCCCAAAAAGAATTAAACATGAGACAACGAAGATGGTTGGAATTGCTGAAAGACTACGACTTGACCATTTATTATCATCCTAGAAAAGCTAATAAAGTGGTTGACGAGTTAACCAGGAAATCCATCCATGCACGACAATCACCGCTAGAAAGAGAAATGGAAGAATTTGGTCTAGATTTGATTGACTCCACGGTGAATGTCTTGGCAGAAATTTCCATCACCCCGAGTTTGGTTGATCGGGTAAAAGAAGCTCAAAGGAAATATAAGACACTGAGTGAGATTTTGGAAAAAATAAAGCATGAGCAGGTTGTGGGATTTCAAGTCATTGGGGACGGGAGCCTATGGTTTAGAGGAAGACAGTGTGTACCTGATGCAGATTAGATTAGAAAAGAAATAATGCAAAAAGCACACAGCTCAAGGTTATCGATCCATCGTAGTAGCACTAAGATGTACAGATATCTCAAACAACACTATTGATGGTCCGGAATGAAAAGACATATTACAGAGTTTATCGAGAGATGTTTATTTTGCCAACAAGTCTTGGAGATACCAAAATGGAAATGGGAACATGTCACAATGGATTTCATAGCTAGTTTACCAAAGACAAGAAGTGGCTATGACATGATTTGGGTTACTGTGGATCGATTAACCAAGTCCGCACATATCCTACCCATCTCAAGTGAAACGTCCCTCGACAAGTTAGTCATTTATATATGGAGAATATTGTATGCCTGCGTGGTGTTCCAGTAAGTATAGTGTCTGACCGAGATCCACGGTTCACATCTAAATTGTGGACGGCATTTCAAAAAACCATGGGAACAGAATTAAGGTTGAGTACAACGTATCATCCCCAAACCGACGGATAGTCTGAATGTATCATTCAGACTCTAGAAGATATGCTAAGGGCTTGCGTTTTAGATTTCAAAAGGTGTTGGGATGGAATGGTGAAGTTAATGGAATTCTCTTATACTAACAGTCACCACAGTGCCATTGACATGGTTCCTTTCGAAGCGTTATATGGAAGGAAGTGTAGGTCCCCGTTTTACTGGAATTAAGTAGGCGTGAGGACCATCACGAGACCTGAGCTACTAGAGAAGGCGCTAGAAAAGGTGAAAATCATTCGAGATAGGCTCAAGGCGGCTCAGGACCGCAACAAAAGTTGGGCAGATTCTAACCGACGACCATTGGAATTTAATGTGGGTGAAAAAGTTTATTTGAGAGTATCACCTACAAAGGGCATCATGAGGTTTGGAGTAAAAGGCAAGCTAAGCCCCCGTTTTATTTGTCCTTATGAAATACTTGAGAAAGTGGGAGCTTTGGCATATAGGTTGGCATTACCTCCGGTATTGGCACAAGTCCACAACGTATTTAACGTATCACAATTAAGGAAGTACGTGACGGATCCAAGTCATGTGCTCGAAGCACAATTGTTGGAACTCAATGATGATGTTACTTATGAAGAGATACCAGTGAAGATCGTAGACCGAAAGGACCAAGTGTTGAGGAAGCGGATCATCCCTTATGTGAAGGTTCAGTGGAGCAACCACACGGAACGTGAGGCCACTTGGGAACTCGAAGAACAGATGCGGGAGAAGTACCCTCAACTCTTTAACTACGGTACACAAGTTTTGAGGACGAAACTTTTTGTAAGAGGGTGGAATGTCATACCCTAAAACTTTACGTCTGAATTTTAATAATTAGAAGTCAACTCTAAATACATTTTTATTAAATGCATAGGTTTAAGGAGGCTTAGTTGGATAAAATATAGGTAAGAAATAAACAAAAGGCTAAAATTAAGAAAATTAACCAAAATTACCAAAATAGCCCTCCATCAATTAAGTGATAGGGGAGTGACACGAAGTAGTATGACTCCTAGGAGTGGCTGGCGGTTGAGAGGAGCAAGAAGAAGGAAAAAACGCCTGGAGAAGAAAGAGAAGGAGAAAAGAGAAAGAAGAAGAAGAGAAGAAAAGAGGAAGAAAGAGCGGCCAATCTATGTTCAACCTTTCCCCGAAATCCTGCATTAAACTCGTAAGACTAACTAGAAACAAAGGCAAGTAATCTTTCTATATGCTTTACGCAAATATTTTTAGTTCAACAGGCCCTATGTTCTTATAAAGAGAAAATTCTGATCACACATTGGTAATTTTGATGTGCTTATGTTAAATGGTCTACTTTATGTATTTGGTGTTGGTTGGATGAGTGAAGTTGTATTCTTTGGGCCAAATTCTCAGAATGTTTATGTTTTAGTTGATTTGAGATGGATTGAAGAAGGTTTAGATGATGTCTGCTGCAAGTTGGGCATGGGGTGGAAGATTGATGATACATCTGGGAATATGAATAATAGAAGGCTTAAGGTTGATGCAACAATTAGATTTATCAATCAGTGTTACGTGTGTGTTAAGCATAATGGAATCTAGGTGGTAAGATGGAATTTGAAGTGTTTGACATGAAAGGGGTGAAGGAGGAAGATAATGAGGGGAAGTTACTGCAGTATTTTGCAGTTTTAGAAGTCGTCAATACACTTCGAACACCTACTTTAGGCGCTCAATGTCACATTAGGCGCCGAAATTAGGCGTTCAATGTGTTTCAGTGAATTGCAGAACACTTCGAACACCTCATAAGGCGCTTGATGTCACATAAGGCACCTTATGTAGGCGTTCGATGTGTCACAGCACATTCCAGAATACTTTAAACACTTCTGAACGTGTTCGATGTCACTTGAAGCGCTTTATGTAGGCGTTCGATGTATACAAGCACATTCCAGAACACTTCGAACGCCTAGTATAAGTGCTCCATGTCAGTTTAGGCGCCTCAAGAAGGCGTTTCAAGTGTCCTAGAAGTCCCTTTGACCCACTAAGCGCCCCATGTATGTGTGATAAGTTTATTCTCTTCCTTTGATCATAAAATACAAGGGTATTTGAGGTGTACTTGAGGTGTAAATGTTAAGTGTAAATAAATAAGGATGAGAATGGATTCAAAGTGAGTTTGTGATACGAACGGACTTGGAAAGGTACGAGCATGGAGTGCCTGAGGTTCAGGATTTTGTACTTGATATGTAAGTTGTGTGTGTAGGTTTACATGTTTGATATGAAGTTACATGAGCATTTTACATCATGACATGAGCACTTTGCATTTTGACATGAGAATTGCTTTGCGAAAGAACATGTGTTTACATGAGAAGATTAAAGATTTCGAAAAGAAAACTATGGCTGCGGGTTGATCACAGGGTATAAAAGTCACGCCTGGGAAAGCAGGGTATAAAAGCATGACCTGTGAATTAACAGCAGGGTATCATGTATTTTATGGGACCGTGGACCTATCAGCACGGATATAAGATATAAGTTATGGGGCTATGGACCTATCAGCACGGGGTATAAAGTTATATGTTATAGGACCGTGGACCTTTTTGCACGGGGTATAAAGTTATATTTGCTGTGGACTGATCACCCACAGGATATAAAGTTCTACTACCGAAGAATATGAAAAGTTTTGTGAAATGACACGCATAGCACGTTTACGAAAGAAAACTTACGCATGGAATTTGTGTATGGTTTTAAAAGAGTATATGCATCATGCCTCATGAAGCATAAGACTTGAAATGCAAAGATTGACATTCACGAATGATTTTTTATGTAGTATGTTATTCTAGATACATGTTTGTTTTCGTATTTGCGTATGATTTATGTGATTTATTTGTTTTGATGAATTGTTATAAAGATGTTATTTGCTAACCCGAGCACCCTATTTTGGGTAATGATTTATACACCGGTGACTCGTCGTGTGTGGTTCTGTAAGGTGTATAGATGGGTTACTTGCTAGCGATGTTTTCGCTAAGAACAAATACTCTATCTGCTTTTCAGGTGAGTCAGAGTACGAGATGATTTTTGTAGAAGATAACGGCGAGTGGGCTCATTAGGACGATGGTCACTAAAATGGACAGGCTTACTGTCCTTATCTTTTAGTTGAAGGATTTACTGTTAAAGCTTTGTATTGAAGGACACTTTAGACACTCACCCTGACACGTTTTATTTCTGATGTATTTTATTTGGGATATTATTGTTGTTGAAGTTTTAATTTCTACGACGATTTCATTGATTTATCTTACGTCATAGATGACATGTGCTTGATCTACTTTGACACTTTGTAGTTCTTGTAGTAGGTTACGGTGGGTGCACGGGTACCGATGACTAGTATCGAGCCAGGGTGCTACACAGCCCTCCTTAGCAACAGTCCGATACGCCATTGACCGTATTAGTTTCACTGGAGCCGTTAAAGACGGTCTACTCGACGCAGTGCATATGTTACTACACTTAGATCAAGAACATGACAATTTTCGTTGTTTTTCTCGTCGCTGTTGGATGATTTCTGACAAGCATATGAGAATCACCAAATGGACGCCAGATTATGATCTAGGGAGAGAAGCTCCCGCCATACCGATCTGGGTCTCATTCCCTGGTCTCCCAATTCACTTTCACAAGAAAGATGCACTTTTCAAATAGCACAGATGGTGGGAATACCTTTGAAGTTAGATGCGGCCACCACAGCCGCCATTCGCCCATTGGTAGCCTGGATTTTTGTTGAATTAGATGTATCCAAGGAGTTGCCGCAAAGGGTGTATAGGAAGAATACGAAGATTTTCGTCTTAGGCACACTCACGATGACTGTGGCAAACTGAACTTGGACAAACCGTTTGACCATGATCCATAAAATAAGCGTCCTACATCAGAGAACAAGGGAAAGAAACCCCAAGATAAAGGCAAAATTCAGTGTTAGACGCCGAAGAAAAATCTGCCTAACACAGCACCAATAACTGATACAATCGCGGCTGCACCCAGCTCCCAACCTGTTGAAAATAATTTGCAGCCCCTATCAATTTTTGTAGTTCAGCCGCCATCGTCAGGCATGGAGGTTTTTCCTGTTGTTACGAACGATCAAGAACTTACACATTTACGGGGTGTGGATGATAGCATTTTGGGAGACCCCCAGTGCATGAGTTGCCTCCGCCCTATCAAACAGTGAGCTAATCCTCCCGCTAAATGTCAATCAGCTGGATGCGCACGACCGCGACATTTATGATGCTATGGCCAATCTATTTGAAGCCACATATTTGGACACAAGCCGATCAGTAGCACCATAGTAGTCTGCCGCTAATCCCAGCTCTTCTATCGCACCGAGGCTTCTACGTCATACTCATCATTCAGTCCCTACTTCGCCTAGGATAACAAGGTTACAGGCTGCACACCTCTCTGACTCTTTTGATGCTTTATCATAATGAAGATACTAGTATGGAATGTTAGAGGTATCCGTACCTCAATGCATCTTTTAATGTCACTTATGCGTCGTCATCGTCTGAATGTCTTAATTATCATAGAACCTAAAGATAGGGCTTCGTTAGTGGTGTCATATAGATTACAATTTGGTTTCTCAAACGCTTTTTCTGCCTGTGATGATCATATTTGGTTTTTTTGAAAGGACTCTATTCTATCACTGGAGGAGGAACGACCCGGGCAGCAAAACTTCTCTGTAAAGTTCAACTGGCTAGCATCTGGGGATAGATTTTGGCTAATTGCAGTTTACGGACATCACTCAAATCTGCTAGACAACCTTTGTGGGCAGATTTACAATTGCTCCATTCTTCGCTCTCTTTGCCATGGTTGGTTGGTGGAGATTTTAACACGTTTCGCTCATTGGATGAACACCGTGGCCGGTCAGCACCAACATTGCTTTCGTTAAAAAATTTTAATGATTGTATAACAGCCTATGACTTGCAAGAGATATCATATCAAGGGTCAATGTATACATGGGTGATGGCCGAAGCCTAGGCCAGGTGAGGCGGCGTTTAGATCGTTTCCTGTATTCTCAGTCACTTTTGGATATGTTCCAAATTACACAGATACAACATCTTGCTTGAGCTACCTCGGATCATGCTCCTCTTTACTTGACATGTGATGTCGATGGCCCAAGGAGCCCTACTACCTTCAGATATCTTGATGTCTGGACTACACTTCCATATTTTGATGCGTTGGTTCAACACCATTGACAGCCCTTTCCAACAGTGGGTGGTATGTGGGGTCTTTTCGATAAGCTTCGTCGTTTGCGGATTAAGTTAAAGCAATGGAATAAGGAGGTCTTTGGCAATATCTTTGACGTGGTGGTACATGCAGAAGAGGATGTTGCTATTCATGAATAAGCATTTGATTCTAAGCCCACACAGATTATGCGAGAAAGATATCATCACAGTGTGGTGCAACTAAAGCTTGCACAGACTCGAGCATTTCTATACTCCAAGCAGAAGGCCAATGTGAAATGGCTTAAGAAAGGTGATGCAAATACATCTTACTATCATCAAACTGTTAAGGATAAAAGAAGACGATAAGTTATTCGCACAAACTCTCGTTCGGATGGTACCGAATGTTTGCATTATTCAGATATCGCATCAGAAGCAGTGCGCTATTATTCATCTCTTTTTGCAGCAGAGCCGGTACAGGATTGTGAGACTATTCTTCAGCACATTTTGGAAATTTTAACATCTGATGATAATAGTATGATGCTAGCCGTGCCGACTTTGCGGGAGATTAAGCAGGCTGTGTGGGATCTTAACCCATCTAGTCCTGCGGGTCCTGATGGATACCCAGGCTCATTTTATAGGCGGTTTTAGCAGGTGATGCATCAAGATGTGCTTAAGGAAGAATTTTATTTAGGCATGATGATGCCAAAGACGGTCGCTTCGGCCACCATCATCTTGATTCTTAAAGTCCAGAATCCTCAGACGTTTGCAGATTTTAGAACCATCTGTTTGACAAACTTTGTATCTAAAGTCATCACGCGATTGATTGCTACTCGGATGGGCCGATTAATGCCACGGCTTATTTCGCCAAAGAAAGCCGGTTTTATGAAAGGACAAGGAATCACAGAACAAATACTTCTAGCCCAGGAAATGGTACATGTTTTCGATAGGCGGTCTAGGGGTCCACATGATGGTCAAGCTGGATATTTCTAAAGCTTTTGATCGAGTGTCAGTTGGCGATATCTTGCACTTCTTCTACAGGGCTTTGAATTTGATTCCAGGTTGGTCCGGATCTTGATAAATAACTTGCGAGCTACACGTTGCTTGATCCTTATCAATGTCAAGCAGACGAGATTCTTCTTAGTAGGACGAGGTGTAAAGCAGGGTGATCTATTATCACCCTTATTGTTTCTCCTATCCTCGGAAGGCTTCTCTTGCGGATTGAATGCATAACGTAGGCGGGGACTATGAAAGGTTTTGCTCCAGGTCGTGTGCCGCGTGTTTCACATTTGGCCTTTGCAGATGACTTGTTGATATTTTTTAAATGGATTAAACCGAATCTGTCGAAGTTTCATTCTTTTTTGGCTTCATATCAGTAGGCATCATGAAAACTTGTCAATTCCATAAGAGTCAGATAGTGGTGGGCAGAGGGGTCTCCAGTGTCGCAGCTTCTTTTGCCTTGGGTATGCGGTTATCATCCTTGCCCATTAAATATCTTGGATCGTTTCTTTATAAAGGCATCAACCGCTCAAGGTATTGTACATCTCTCATAAATCATTTTGACGCTAAGTAACATCATGGTTGACTAAGTTGTTGTCAATGGCTGGACGCCTAGTCTTATTAAAGCATGTATTGAGTTCCATGCCTGCACATATTATCGCGAGTTCACGCTTGCCAAAAAGTGTCATTGATGTCCTGCATCAAAAAATGGTGTCTTTCTTATAGAAAGGTAGATATCATTGAAGATCATGGACCTCATTGTGTTTTCCCACAAAGGCGGGTGGTTTGGGAATACGTAACCTTGTGGACCTTTAGAAGGCTTATGATTGCAAGCTTTGGTGAAAGTATTTTCATTCCTCTACGCCATGGGCAGATTACCTTCAATCATAAATACGGTACTCAGCCATCTATATGCTCGCATATCTATGACTCTCTAGTATGGAAGCATTTATGTAGCATACACAATTTCATTGAATCGAAGGTAGAGCACACACAAAAAGCATATATTGGCTGCCGGATGTTAATGGGCAGTTCTCGTTGAAATCCGCCTATACTACCATCGCAGCTTCGGAGGGTCATTTTGAGGAATCCCGATATATTTGGTGGACTCACTCACAGCTTGACATGCGCCTCATTTTAAGGAGACTTTGGACACAATCTTTGACGCTGTTTGATAACTTATGCTGCTGGCAAATGGTGTTCTCTTGGTAATGCACTTTTTGCCGCCAGAACTCGGATATGCAAGATCACATCTTTCTTCGCTGCCCGCGAATTCACTCACTCTGGACAAAAATATCCATCATTGTTTCGGGTCAAATGCCTTGCAACCGCACAATTAAGGCCCATTTAAAACGATGCTGGTGCTTATCAAATAAAACATCCATGTCTGGCCAACTGAGGGCAGTAGTCCTGTCTAATGTCACATGGACAGTCTGGAAGGAATATGCGACCATCCGGTTTAGAGAAGAAAATTTTAATTACAATCGGTTGTTTGACAAAGTCCGCTCCTCCGTATATACATGGTGTTTTGCAATGAAAGGAAAGAAGTTCGTAACAACTATACCTCATTTAGTTTACTTGGCCTTCTCCCCTCCTCTAAGGACAAAACGATTGTGGATTATTAGATGGGAGTTATCACCATCGGGGAAGATGAAACTAAATGTAGATGCAACAGTGGGAAGTTTCCAAGCCACAGGGAGAGCAGTCTTGCAAAACCACCAGAGACAATTGGTGTCGGCGGTCTGTTTTCAATTGCCCCGGCTCAGTCCATTGCACGTAGAGCTCATAACATTGACACTAGCACTGATCCATTATTCCTGAGAACGGGATAATCTTATTGTTGAAACGGATTGCAACTCCATTATTTCTATGTTACTGGCTGCCCGTTCTCTAACGGGTCCTTTGGTTTCTGATTTTGCAAGGGAAGCCCAGTTCTTGACACTAAATCAAGCAACCATTCAATACAGTCTGCAGGAGGCTACACGACATCTCATATGCTAGCTCGGCACGGCTACAGAGTGGTAGGTCATCGACAATTTAACACCCTCCAAAGCCTTCCTTGTGAGGTTCGTGGAGCAATACTTATGGATGTGCAGCTTCTTGCTTTCCTTCATTGAACAATGTCTCACGATGTGTTGGCGAAATCAGCTATTGGCTGCCTGTGTTTTCAAAAAGCACGGGCAACGCTGGTGCGACCTCCTTCTTATTGTTGGTTTATCTTGTTGGGTACACATGCTATAATGTTATGCTTATACTTACATATATTTCTTTTGCTTCAGTTCGTCATGCTCTAGGCTGCTATGATTTTTGTGCGGTATCCACATCTTCGCAACATTCTGTTGAGCCAAGCAACTGAGGACCGATCATTACTTTAGAGGGCGGATCGGCTTAACTTGGATGTGTCGCCTTGGTTCGTTCTGAATCAAGGCGACATAGGTATATGCTATCTCCTACTCTATACTTTTGCATGCCCGATATACATGACACTTACATCTATACTTTATCTGCCTTGCTGTGAGGTAAGATGGATTACATGACCCAGCGTCATCATGGGGCTGCGTTCAATGGCCCTTGCTTGCTTTCTTTTCCGCAGTACCATGATGGGTGCTCAAGCGATGGGACTGACAGCGTTACATCACTCTCAACTAAACTCAGTGATTGTTCATATTGTATTAGCTAAACACTCTAATTGTATAAATATGTATGCTTTTTCCCTCGCCAAGGTATCATCCACAAGGGTTATTTTACTTGGCAAGGTTTTAATGTGGCATATCATATACGATTGGAGGTTAGCACTCCTTAGCTCACTACACTATTTTTTTTTCGTATGAGGACACTTTGTAATATGGTATTCCTCCGCCATAAGTGAGGCATTTTTATAAAATACTTCTTCTATAAAAAAAATATAAATACATATACACACACATATATATATATATACACTTTTTTTCTCGAAAGAGATATTTTATTAGATAGCCTCATTTATTGTGGAAGAATACCATATTACAAAGAAGTCATCGTATGAAAATAAATGAAACAATGAGCTAATGATTGCCAACCTTCAATAGTATATGATATGCCGCATTAAAACCTTGCCAAGTAAAACCACCCTTGTGGATAAAACTTTGGCAAAGGAAAAAGTGTACATATTTATACAATGTGAGAGGTGGCGAAATACAGAGAAATGGTGAAGACCGTGTTGCAATGTTGGTCCAAAAACCATCAAGCTCTGTATATAACAATCATGACACAAATAGATGATCCATGTATACGCTGCGGGCTTGATCCATTGTACCTCAGGACAAGACAATAATGATAACATCAGTAGTATATAATGAATATGGAGCGAAGATAATAAACGGAGAAAGCACATACCCATGCCGCCTTGATTCAAAGGGAACCAAGGTGACATCCACCATATAAGGCGTTCCATGATGTATTCATCCTTCAAAGTATCTTAAGCTAGTCTCGGTTGGGATCTCCCCAGATGCCAGTGAAGCACATTCAGCAGGTGAAGTAGAAATGATGAAAGCATTGTAATACCCAGCCAAGTAACAATGTGTGAGCATAAATGCTAATGTCAAACATGCCAAAGCAAAAATAGATGCAAGCTTTGAAAAAGACGCACCAGTGTTGCCTATGTAAGTAAACAACACATGCAACATAAAGAAAACATCACGAACACTATGTGAGACATGATCATTGACGCAAAGTAGGCAATAGAAGGCCCATAAGTATGGCGCCACGAACATCGCAGAGAAGGTCATGGAGAGTACTATAATGTTGAAGGCCAACTGCTCTATAACCATGATGCTCTAGTCGATGAGCTGCAGTGTTGGCTTCCCTTGGACAATGATGTATAGTAGATTGATTTAATGAGAGAAATATTGACACGCGATGAAGATCAATCGCCACCATGCCCGTGATCGACTGAGTATGTGCCAACATCGAAAGAATAGATTTGCAATCCGTTTCTATTATAATGTTGTTACATTCCCTTGCATAATAAGCCAATAAGAACGTCAATGTCAACAGCTCCACTATCAGTGGTGTAACCATAGTCAATGTAAAACAGGTAGCCAATATCAGCTGACCTTGATCTGAGCGCAACACTGCTCCTCTAGCCGCATGGAATCTTCCCACCGTTGCACCAACATTTAACTTCAACTTTTTAGTAGGCGGCAATTCCCATTGGACTATCCGCAGGCACCTTGTCTGCAAAGGTGGAGAAAAATGAAGAGCCACTAAATGAGAAATATTCATTGCAAACTTTTTGCCATTATTTGCCTCACACCATGTATAAATTGCCACGCGTACCTTTTCAAACAGCCTCGTGTGAGCAAAGGTTTCTGAGCAAAACCATACTGCCGTGCATTCTTTCCAAATTACCCAAGTGATGATCGATGGATCTACCGCCCTTAGTTGCTCTATCATTGTGTCTGATTGGATGTGTCACCATCGGTTTAGATGTGCCTTAATTGTGTTACTACTGGGCGTAGGTTCGGAAAATATATTTTCTATTTCCATCCATAGTGGCCGAATCTTTGGACAGTGGAGAAAAACATGATCTTGAGTATCTGAATGTTATCTATAAAACGCACGTTGAGAGGGATGTACCATAAGCCAAGCATGCAAATTATTTACCATAGGTAATGATCGAGACCATAGCCGCCATAAGAAAAGTCGCATGCCCAGCTGGGATTGCTTCCGCCAAACATAGCGACACTCACTTATATGTATTCCTGCGGTTGTAATTTCGGCATATGCTGATTTAATAGAAAATTGGCCATTAGCATCCGGTATCTAGTGGAATGTATTTTCCAACTGCTCGGTCTTGGACTCCATAAATTCGTTGATGCTACATAATTGTTTCCAAGTTGGAGACTCATAAATATGAGAATATAAAGAGTGACGACTACCATATTTACGTTTGCTAAATTGAGCCCACAGAGTATCTAAATGATAATATTTCCACCACAACTGGCAACCATACGCTTTTTGCACTCCCAAAAGATTTCGAATGCCCAAAACACCCTCCTCTGTTGGGTGGCATATCGAAGACCAAGATTGCCAATGATATCTACCTTTCCAGAGAAAAGCGACCATTTTACGATTTAAGACATCCACCACACTTTTCGGTAAGCGAGAGCTCGCAATAACATGTATTAGCATCGAACTTAAAACATGTTTTAATAGTACCAAACGCCCAGCCATTGACAGCAACTTATGGGACCAAGATGTTAACTAAGCGTCAAAATGATTTATGATAGAAGTACAATACCTGGATCTATTGATTCCCTTATGTAAATAAGAGCCAAGGTACTTTATAGGAAATGATGATAGTCGCATCCCCAACATTGTCAAAGCTGCAGATCCCGAGATCCCTATGCCCACCACGAGCTGACTTTTATGATAATTAACCAACTGTCCGGAGGCATTCTGATAAGATGTCAAAAAAGCATGAAATCTTTCCAAGTTTCTACTAGCACCATTTAGAAAGACCAACAAATCGTCCGCAAAACCTAAATGTGAAACACATGGTACTCGTCCCGCTGCAAACCCCTTTATTTTTCCTGCGGACATCATTGCTTTCAATCCCCGAGAGAACCCTTCCGAAGAAATTATAAACAATAATGGTGATAACGGATCCCCCCTGTTTGACACCTCGACCCACAGGGAAAAACATGATTGTTTACCATTAATAAGAATCAAACATCTGGTAGATCTCAAGTTATTAAGAAATATTCGGACTAATATGGGGCTAAAACCCATACGCTGCAACATTAAATCATACGCTGCAACATTAAATCATATTCTGAGGATTGAGAACCTTTGGGATTAATATTATAGTGGTTGCCGCAACCTGCCTCAACATCTGTACTCCCAAATAGAACTCCTGCACCGCCTTAAGAACATCAGAATGTATCAGATGCCAAAGTCGCCTGTAGATAGAGCTCGTATAGCCATCTGGACCGGCTGCACTGGTTGGGCTTAGATCCCATACCGCCTGCTTAACCTCGTGTAAGGAAGGAATTTCCTGCAACATGGCATTATCTGAAAAGATCTCAAAAGATCTAAAAAGTAGCGTACCGCCTCGCTCTAATATCTGAGCTGAGCAAATATTCACTACCATCTGGATGCAAGATACTGCTAATGGATTGTTTTCGTATTTTTTCCTTCAAAAAATTATGATAATAAGAGGTGTTTGCATCTTTCTCCGTAAGCCATTTGACATTGGCCTCCTGCACATGTTGTAGTTAAGCAATACTTTGATGATAGTTTGCGCACGCCATGTCAGTAGGATCAGAATCAAATGCCTGCTTGCAAATAATGATGTGAGCTTCTGTCTGTGCCACCGCATCAAAAACATTACCAAAGACCTCTCTATTCCACTGCTTGAGCTCCTTTTGTAAGCATCGTAATTTATCAAAGAAACCCCACATGCCACCTATTATAGGAAAAGACTCCCAACTATGCTGAACAAATCCATCAAAAACTGGATGCGTAGTCCTGACATCCAGATATCTGAAAGCAGCTAGACCTCAAGGATTGTCCGATGCACATGTCAAGAATAGTGGCGCATGATCAGATGAAGCCCTGGTAAGATGTTGCACCTGTGTAACTGGAAACATATCCATAAAGGTTGGGGAGCACGAAAACCGATCAAGCCGTCGCCAAATGCAACCCAGACCTCGTCCATCACACCAAGTAAATAACGATCCTTGAAAAGACATTTTCTGTAATTCATATACTTGTATGCAGTCATTAAATTCTTGTAATGAGTGCAGTGTGGGTGATGATCTTCCTCGATGTTCCTCTAACGTATAGAATGTATTGAAATCATCGCCCACCAACCACAGAAGACTCAACGAAGCATAAAATACTTTCAAATCCACCAACAATAGACGCCTAGCTGATACAGAATGAAGACCATAAATCGCCTGAGCAAAAAACGCTCACCCGACGCCAACCACTGATATTTAATGGAATAATTGTGATGCCCGGAACGGACCTCCTCCTGCGCCACTATTGAGTCCTTTCAAAAAAACCGTATTTGATCGTTACATACGGATATAGATTGTGAAAATCCCAATTGCAACTGGTACGATAACAATAACGAGGAATGAGCTTTTGGTTCTATGAATATTAGAATATGCAAATGATGCCTTCGAACAAGGGAAAGTAATCGAATGAAAGATGTCTTTATACCTCTAGTATTCCATATAATTATCTTCATTAAGATAAAGCATCAAAAGAATTAGAGTGGTGAGCTTCCCGTAACCTTGTAATACGCGGCGAGATGGGAACTGCCTATTGTGTCCGTCATAGTAGATGAGGGCCCATGCTGGTCTGGGGATCCGTGGCTACGCCATCTTCAGCACATTGTCGATTGGTATCTAAATATGCTGCTTCAAAAAGGTTATCCATTCCCGTATAAATGTCATGATCCTGCTCATCCAGGCGATTAACATCTAAAGGAAGAATCAGCTAACTGCCCGAATGAGAGGGGGCAGCGATTAGTATAGCAATATCACCCAACAGACAACCATCAATTCCTCTTAAACGTGAAAGCTCCTGAACATCTGTAATCTCCATCGCTGCACCCATGTCAGAAGATGGTGGATGCGCTGGAATTGTGGTAGTAGGAACTGTGTGAGCATTGTGGGTTTTTATCTTCATTTTACTTTTTCTGTGTTTGATTCTCTCCTGTTTTTCTTAAGTTTTGTATATTCCTCAAATGCCCTTGACAAAAAAATTGAAATTTTCCTTGTCATAGCAAATATGCCGTCGAGAAAAGAATGGTAGGAACATCAATGGGAACCACTCTGAGAATGGGGCTCCACTGCAGGTCGTGCTTCCCCAGGCTCTGACCGATGCACTACGGGTCATGGCCCAAACTATCGTGCATCAACATCAGCAGTCATAGGCCCCACAACCACCGCACTCGGACTTGAGATTCTTCTACAAGTGGATGTGGAGGAGTGGTGGCGCAGCACAACTGACACCACCGACCAATTGGATCTAATTTCATAATGTAAATATATGTATATATATACATATCCTCGGTATTTAGGAAAATGGAGACGGATATGTATGTTTTTATATTGTAAATTATTTTAGTACCTCGTCTCCATATGTTTAATCCTATGTGGATCTAAGGGGTTTACTTGCTAGGCAATATGTGTTATCGCTCGATCCTTCCATTTGAATAAATTGCAGATAACAGGGATCGGGCAGTAGTATACATAGAGGATGAGCCGGAGTTAGGGTATCCCTAATTGAGACATTGACACCCGGACTTTGCAGCTTGATTTTTATTTCGATGGTTATGCATTATGGACTATTGGGACGTTGATGTTTTTTTATTATCGACTGTACTAAACCATATGTATTTTGTAAAATTTAAGTTTTTAATTGCTTATGGTATATCCATTCATATCTTGTTTGTGACGTGCATATGATTTGTAATCACACCTTGCACTTCTCTTAGTAGAGTACGGTGGGTGCATCGTCCCGAGATCATAGTCTTGGGCTGGGCGTTACAGGTGGTATCAGACCCTAGGCTCCGGATCAACGGCGGAATCGAAATTTAAATGATGGCTTTAGAATTAAGTAATGATTTTAGACATAAGAGATGATCTTAGAGCAAAATAACGGCTTTAGACTAATCAAAATAGATCGGATTTAGGACGCATGCACACATAGGAAGGATATACTTAAAATTGTTTAAGTATGAAGTGGAATGCTATCAAAACAGCCCCTTAGGGCTAGAGAATAGGGAACTTAAGATTCTTCACGTTTATAATTGTTTTCAACTGACTGGAACATTTATAGTATGATGACTTCCTGTCTAGGTGGTCGACCTGTTAGAGTTAGGCGTGATGAGGCGTCACAGGAGTCAGCACCACAGACTTAGGAGAGTGTGCCACCACCACAGGGTCCGATGCAGGGAGGTGTTCCACATGCTTTGATACATGCCCTTATGCAGATTGGGCAAGCGGTGAGGAATGACCATTCAGCAATCCCACCAGCCGTACATTCACCTTCCCCACAGCCGTAGCCTGACACTCGTTTTTATTATGTTTAAATGAAGAAATCTTGTGTTCAGGCTTTTGTGGGGGGGGGGATCTGACCCTGACGAGGCTGAGAGGTGGCTTGATTAGATAGAGAATAATTTTGAGTTGATTCAGGTGCAAGATGAGGTGAGGGTATGAGTGGTTTGTTTGTTCTTATAGGAGAAGCAAACCAATAGTGGAAGACCAATCTTCAGAACCTACTGCAGCCAATCGGTTTGACCTGTTTCTTGAGAGAATTTCATAAGTTTTAGATTACGCCATCGGTGACCTTGGAGAAAACTGGAGCTTTTGAATCACTGCAATAAGAACCAGTTGTGACAGTGGCATAATACGCCAACTAGTTTACTGCTTTGGGAAGGCATGTCCCCTCCATCATGACTGATGAGCAGCTAAAGATGATTAATTTTGGGCAAGGGCTGAATCCTTGTATCCATACTTGGATCGTGAACACAAACCCGAGGAATTTTGGAGAACTGCTTGGTGCTTGTTATTGGGTCGAGCGAGATCTATTGAGACGTGATGATAAGGCCAGGCCTAAGAGGCCAAGAGATGTTAGAGATTATTGTTCGGGAAAGGGGCCAATGCCCCAAGGCAGAATTGTCCTTGACCTCCAAAGTAGGCACAGCGTTGCAGCAGAATGGACTCATTCCTTGACTTTAGCAACAGCCACAACGTCAGCAACAGAACAAAGCCAAACCCCAGCCAGCTATCCCTCTTTGCCCTACATGTAGGAAGCGGCACACCGAAGAATGTTGGAGAAAAATAGGAGCATGCTTCAACTATGGACAGACAGGTCACGTTTTTCAGGATTGTCAAAATCCGAAGAGGACATTCGAGAGGGATACTCCACAGCAGCAGAACAGGCGGAGGGCCAATGCGAGAGTACATGTGATGGCCGATGCTGAGGCGCAGGATGCCCCAGATGTGGTGACAGGTTCTCTTGATTTTGCATTCTAAATGACTTTATAGTATTTTTATTTGAGCCTTGCTTGTGAATATGTAATTGTCTCAGGTGAAATATTAGTAAATAGTGTAACGACGAATGTACTATTTTTGCTTCCAAAAGGTTCGCCAAGAACATCAGCAACTGTCCGGTATGGTTAGAGATGCCCCACAGAGTACAGACAGCCGGCAAACACTGTTGGACCTATATAGCACCACTAGAATGGGGATTTAAATAATGGGTGCGAAAAAATTGGTTTTTAAAAAGTTGTAGTGACCAAATACTTACTTCTGAAAACAATTTCTGCTTTCATATCATGTTTTTGATTGACTGAATGTCCAAGTTCTAGACCTATAAAATTTGTGAAATTTTGTGAAAATGCACTCTCAAATGTTACCTATATGTCATAAAAATTTTAGATTAAACCTCAAAGTGTAAGGTCCTGGAAAACATTTTTTATTGGACTCTGTCAATATGTGAAAAACTTTCCCTCACAATGAAAAATTGATTCCTATTTTATGACAACTCCAAATGATCTGAAACTTTTATGAGATGCCCCTTAAGATGTCTAGTTTAATGGGTTCAAAAAGTCTTTCAAAATTCCTTTAGAAAGTATATCAACCACGTTGATGTTCTTAACCTTTGCCAATCTGAAAATCAAATTGCACTAGTCCCAGAACTTTGAACGTCTTACGACTTATACTTATCCAAATTCAATGAAACTTATCTTAAATGAAACCTAAGACCTTTATCTATATCTGAAAAATTTGATGATTTTTGAAAATCGTTTTCTATTATTTCAGTTGCATTGAAAACGTTGCAAAAAGTGAAATTGAAAGTAAAAATGTTGAAAGTAAGAACACCAAGATTTTTATACTGGTTCGGTCAATGTGACCTACTCTAGTCTTCGAGGACACCTTTCTCAGTATTCACTAATTACCAAAAAACCTTAGAACAAAGGTAGATGGAGTTATACACCAACTCCTTTAATGTCAACCCCGTTTACAAAGAACAACAACAATCGACAAAAGCACCACCAGCTCTCTAATGAAGGTTTGACCACACCTTCATAAACCTTGTACAACAATGGAACGTGTATGGGTGATATGTAGGAAGCCTATACAGATTATGGAATGTATATTTGATAAGCTTAAGGCTATTTGCAAGAGAAGAAGATGGGAGATGAAGAGAACTCCTACTTTGCATTTTATACGAAGTAGAAAATGAGTCTTGAATCGTGTTTGACCTTCTTGCTTCCTTTTGTAATGTATAACACACCCCCTTGGCTGAAAACCATCTTGAAGAATGTCTTGAATTCCCTTGGAAGATACCTTGTATAGTCTTGTGACATACCTTTGCTTACTTGGCAAAATGTGATTGGACAAGTGATATGTCTTTGCGTTGTTGTCACTCTATGATAGGGTCTTTACTTATCCATCTTGGCACATAATATATGACATGAAAATCACCAAGAAAAATCTGAAAACAATTCTACTTTCAAATGTCTTGATTGTCAATCAATTATAAGTGTGATAGCTCCTCATTTTTGGAATGAATTTGATCCTTGAAGACTTGAAAAAATCAGCCAAAAGCATGTGATGAAAACTTCAACACCTTTTTTTGAATTTTGAAAGCTTTCCTTGTATGCTTGGTCTCCATCAACACTTGCATTCATTTGTGGATCATTCTCCACCAATCATACTGCAAAACGAGCTCCACCTAGGCTCCAACTCAGCTCAAATCAGCCGCCTACTCAGCATGCATGTGAGGAAAACAATTTTGGAATATCGAAAGATAATAATGTAGTATGTTCATAAACATGGTATATTTCAATCACCATTTAACATAGTCTTCAAGAATACAACAAGATATATCTTGGATGTGTAAGACATGTCTAGATACATGTAATTACATGTAGGAAAAACGTTCCCTTAAGGATGATGTAGGAACTTGGATTTTCGATTTTCGTCGATCGCGCGATTTTTCTCTAATTTATCACAAACCCCTTAGACATCTAAAATGTGCTATACAACATATAATATACATAATATAATGTATAATCTCATCTCCAAAATATAGGACCTGCAAGGCACCACTAGAAGGGGGGTTGAATAGTCTGTGCGAAAAATTGGTTTTTAAAATTGTTTTAAACCAAAAACCCAACTTCTGAAAACAGTTTCTGTTTTCAGGACCTGTTTTGCAACATTTTAAAAACTAGGTTACATGTCTTTAAAAATTCTGCAATTTGGAGAGATCATAGCCTCAGATGTTCTGAGTATCTCCTAAAAATTTCAATTAATTTTCAACCTTTAACCCCTTTCAAAAATCGTTGGTGGTCAGATTGCACAAATCTACGAGAAACGGTAGTCTGATTTGAAAAATTAATTCCGATTAAACTGTGACTCCAAATGGTCTGAAAATTTAATGACAAACTCCTTATTATGTGTATTTAATTGGGTTGAAACAATTTTGAAAAATTCGTTTGGAAAGTTAGTCAAATACGTTCAAAGTCTCAACCTTTCCAAGCTTGAAAATCAGACTGCACTAATCTCAGAACGTTTGACGTTTGGATGTCTTATACTTGTCCAAAAGGGTTGAAACTTGCGCCAAATGAACCTTAAAATGTGTGGCTATGTTTCTGGAAAGTTTTGTGATTTTGAAGTTTGTTTACTATTTTTAAGAACATGATGAAAATGATGCATTGTGCTGGAAACTGAAAGTAAGTGCTGAAAAGTAAAGAACACAAGGAATTTTATACTGGTTCGGTTAAATCAACCTACTCCAGTCTTCGAGGACACCTTTCTCGGTTATCACTAATAACAAAACAACAAACAACACCTTACCACACATGGTTGATGGGGTTACACACCAACTCCAACTCTTTACAAACCTTGTAAGTGATTACAATGATCACGAACACCACCACCTAGCGGATGCAAGATTAATCACACCTTGATCAATCTTTTACAATAATATAGTGTGTATGGTGGTATATATGAAGCCTATTCAATATGTATGAATATGAATACAATAGGCTTTTAGAGAGAAGAAAGAAAGAAGTGTAGAAGAAGGAGATTTAGGTGACGTTTTTTTTGCTCTTGGAATTGTAAGACTTGTCTTATTTGTTTTCTCTCCTTCTTTTATTTTTATCAACAATGTGGCCGCCCCCTTTTCCTTGCTCTTCCCCTTGAAAATTATCTTTTAAGTCCTTGAAAGAATATCTTGCATCATTGTGACATTCACTTGCTTACTTGGCAAATCCTCATTGGATGATCATTATAGCCTTGCTTACTTGGCATTCATTGATTGGATGAAAGTTGTCATATTTGATGACTGTATTAATCTGAAAATAACACTTAAACGCATGTGCCAATTAGTCATAAAAATGTTGTCATAAGTCACATAATAAATTCCATAAAATTTGCAAGACAATCCATCACCATTTACCATCATAAAGTCGGCCACCTTGATTGTTCCACATGCTGAAATTTTCAGCATGTGCTGTTGCATCCCAACAAAAGATCGTATTGTACTTGAGACTGTTTGAATGAATTAATGGATAGATGGATTCTTCGATTGCATTTTTATTTAAGTTTATTACGACTCCTTTAATTAATTCTCCTTAAGGTAAATTCCATAAATAATGGAAGTGACAAGAGTCTGTCTTATGAAGTATGTGAGATGACAATTTTACCCTCCCAAGGTTTTTCATAATTTCGGTCATAAGGGTATTGGGGATGTTAAAATAGGGTTTCTTTTACTACAAGCAACTAACCTTTAGCAGCCTTAGTAAAAGAAGGCATGAAAAGTTCATTCTAGCATTTAGTGTCCTACTAAATGGGATTAAAAAGTAAAAAGGAGAAAAGTATTACTTTTTCCTCCACTAAGCCGCCGGGTAGAGGAGGTAATTTGGAGACCACCTTTTTGTTAAAAAGGCCAACTACACACTTTAATTGCCTACTAAAGCAATAATATGGAGTAGTTATACATGATGTAGTCACAATATGATATTATTGTAAGGATGGGAAATTAGGGAATTAGGGATCAATTTTACTATAAACTTTTCCTTCAACTACCTAGTAGCTTTTTCATTAAAGACTCTTAAAAGTGACTAAAGCATGATGGAGCCTACTAATGGCACCCCTAACCACCGATTTTAACCATGGGGCAATCAAGAGACATCTTAAATCTTACCATAATTGCTTTATGCTAACTACAACTCAAAAGTAACTCAAGTTAGCAAGAAAGTAACCTTTGTTTGCTAAAGTAACTCAAGTTAGCAAACCCTAATGAGCACAACCATGCAAAGGAAATTCTCCTTTTCTTCCTTAGGCTCCCAACGGCTAAACACTTAGCCTTTGAAGGAAAATCCTCTCCAAGAATTCTAGAATCCTCTCTACTCAACCACTCAAGAACTCACAAAGAACAAAAGAATCAAGAACCCTTCATCCACCTCACACGGCCAACAAGGAGCCATGGAGATCTAAGAATCATTCAAGTTCAAGTTTGGTCTAAGTGAGTATATCCTAAACTCCTTAAGCGATTTCTATACCTTACATAGTGAAGCTCACAAGATACCCTCTTTTCTTTTGAAAACCGTGACCTTCAAGAGGTCACTAGGTGAAGATTTTCAAAGTATTAGGAGAGATTAGCTTCTTGGTGGGTTGGATTCACCTCAACCTCCATTCAAGAATCTATTTGGTAAGACCATCTAGCCTCAAAACTAAGTAGTATTTTGTGTTTAAATAGTGGCTAACTAATATTTCTACCCCCAAAACCGTGTATGCTAGGAAGAGGTTAAAGCAAGCATTACTTTGTTTCAACAAGTTTCAAGCAAGATCTAAGATCCAAGATGGCAAGTACACCATAAATACTTTTGACTTATGTGTGAAAGTATATGCTTGAATGTCTAGTTATTATTAAGATTTAATCTTAGATGTAAAATATTAAGCTTGAAGCATAAAAGTTTCGGGTTCTTAAGAGAAGTGACTTGTATGTGTGAAAATCCCCCAAATATGAGTTCTTTGCCTCCTTTGAATATTAATATGTTGCATATCTATGATAAATGGGGTAAAGTTTCTCTTCCTCACCATGGAAAAAGGGACGGTGGAGGAAGGAGATGTGGTTGAACCATATTTCAAGTGAAAGAATATGTTTTGGGAGGTGAAAGATATATGGAAATTGTATATGTTAATGTTTTATTGTTTAGATGTGTTATGTACAATAAGAAAATGAAATATATGACCTTTTTATGCATAAGAACGGGCTGTTTGGGGGAATAAGTAGTACATAAAATAATTATGCCAAGGGAAGACTTTATTATGTACAAAATGTGCAATATCAACGTGTGCTATGTATAAGTTTCAAACTGTTTTTAATGTGATTTATATGTAGACTATATAATTCATTAGACTCTGTTGTGTCTATGTTGAAAAGTGTATTTGATGTCTAGTAAGTCATTTTAAAAGAATAAGTGTAGTGGGTACACATTTAGCAAGAAAAGTGACAAAAAGGAAAAGTTACTGGAACAGGACATATTTAAGTGACGTTTTGTAAGACACGAAAATAGACCTTAGAAACGTGCAAATAAGTTGATTTTTGGTAGGATGCTAGCCTTATGAGTTTAATAAATCTTGAATTGGAATTTTGGTTAAAGAACTTGTGGTTTATTCGCAATAAAATTCTTAGTGAAAGCTGGTCATTTCAGATTCTGCATGCACCTAGTTTTAGAAAAATAATTAAATGGCCACTTTAGACTCATTGGATTGCTCTGGAATTTTTATGGTAATCACTTAAGACATAGGTAAGCATACCCATGTAAAGAAATCAGCTTGGAATTACCGTTTTCAAGGTTGACATTTAAGTTAAAGTTAGTGGTGCAAAACTTGAAAACAGGACAGAATTATGACAGGAGTTAGAAGGCCTTATTATTACAAATTTGAACTTGTAATTGCTATTGGGCTTATGAATATTAATTCTTGGTATGTCTACTATGTTTTCCAGGTAGTGGCCCAAATTAAATAATATTTTATGGGCTTGAAAGCAAGATAAAAGATGAGTACTGCGCTCATGGATTTAGCAATACCCGGTTTGGTAATTTCATAACTTAAAGGTTTTATATGTCTTGAAACATTACGAAATTTTTATGCCAAGTAGATAAGACTCCATTATGCATATGTTTGTCATGAGATCAAGAAAATGGCCGAAATGATGAGGTTTGAGGCCGCATGAATAGAACCTTAGTTCTGGAAATTTTTCCAGTTTAAAGAATAAGGCAGGATGAGTATTTCATGAAGCATTTAGTCATGAATTTCATGTTGCACGTCATACATTACATCATCATCCTTTGTATGATTTATGATACTGATTTTATGACAAAGAACGATGAAAAAGTGCTTTCAAAGAAAAGATTTCAGTTTTGAAAAGAACGATTTCCATTGGTACCATTTAATTCTGGCCAGTATAACCCGCTCCAGATCCGGGGTGAATTGATCTGTTGATGATTCATGACCGTATAGGTCCGGAGAGGATAGACCTGGTTATGACTGTTATGATTGTTCAGGCTCGAAGAGAATAGACCTGATAATGACGATTTATGACCGTACAGGCCCGGAAAGAATAGACTTGTTGACGATGATTGAAAGTATGACCGTTTTCAGATCCGGGCATAATAGATCTGAAGGGAATGGTATGACCGTCTCAGATCCGGATATAATAGATCTGAATATTCACTCTTGTCATTTTATTTACGATGATGTTTTGAAAGAAAGAATGAAAGAACTTGTCCTCATTTTTATCATGACGCATCGCATATGCATACGCGTACACACGACATTTTGTATGGCTAGTTGAATAATTTTTGTACTATTACTTAGGCTAAGATGATATGTTTTATTATCTCCTAAGTTAGGATCTTAATAGGATTCCTTATCTCTTAAGTTATGATCCTATGTCCTTACGAATGATTAAGCGAAAGTCAGGTATGTCGCGAATCCAAACTTTTTGAGGTTTGGTTCTTGTGTGTACTTTCCATTTAATTCATGATTGTTTATGGTTTACTTGCTGGTAACGTTGTCACTCACCCTATTATTTTTCCTCCCAGAGCCCGCAGGAAATAGGGTCGAGTGGATCGAGGACGAGCCTAGGATCACCTATCCAAAGGCGAATGAGAGATGATATGCTTCAGGACTTTATCATGATGATTGATATGTGACGAACTTTGATTCGATTCAAGGAGGCATAAACATACAAATTTCACAAACAAGGTCCTTGAACATACTAACTCCACAAACAAGAAGCTTTTGCACAAATAGAAGATGTATACTAAAGAGCTTCTTGTTCAAGCATGTACAAGATGAGCCAAGGAATGTAGATGCCTGATTTTTCTATGTTTATGGAGGTCATGATTTGATTGTCCTCGTGTTTAATGCATATCATAAGATGTAAATGCTTGTGAGAGGGCGGGATGGTCATTTCATGCGTTGCCGTTGTAATATCAAGTCTAGTTGTTTGTGTTGTCGTTGGTTTATGTCTAAGATATATTATAGAGTCTTGTAATATGTGTTTATAGTGCTAATTACCGTTTTTAAGTGTTTTCTAAGGTGACAAGGCTAAATAAGGAAAGTGGCTTGAAGAGACCCTATTTTTCAAGAAGGCAGCAGGACACCAGTCGGAGTTTTGGACGCCTTGGTCGGATTACTGATCCAAATGGGTTCAAACTACTTGGAGGTTTCAGATAAGTCAATTTGTGACGATTTTTATGTTTTACACTTTTGCTAATTCGGGCTACAAGATGGGCCGAAATCAGGTGCAAGTTGGGAGTCCAGAATGGAAAGTTCTGAAGATCATTGGATGGATACCTAATCTTTGGAGGCCCATATCTCAGTCAAGAAGAGTCAAAATGAGGTGATTCAAGAGCCCAAATTCAAGGACATTTCATGAGATACAACTTTTCTGAAGATTACAAGCCCTAATTCGGCGTCTAGAAGCGGCTATAAGCCAGTAACCGACAGGGTATAATTCCAGTGCGAGATTTTATGGATTTGAGTTATTTAATCTTCCTTGATTTGCTTTGACTTATCTTTTATGTAAATTTGATTTAGATTAATAGGTAGTGATCTGAGGACTTTAATTAATTAGTTTATTTTTATTTGGAATAGGAAAACTTAGCTTTATATTAGGTAGACAACGGCAGCTAATGAAGGCAGAGTTTTCAGAATTGAGTTTAACTTTTGGGCAGCCATAGTGCTCTTCCTCTTGCGTGTTTTTCCTTTGGTTTTAGCAAATTAAAAATCAAGGCTAGATCCAATCAAGGTTTGAGAAAACCTAGTTGGCGAATCACAATCCAAGGATACGGAACGACGTGTTGGATTGGGAGATTCGAATTGCTCAACGTAGACGTTGTTGATTTCTCTTGTCCAAGAAGGTGGTGTTTGCGCCATTGTCCCACACAAGGGTTGATCAAAGGTGTCTTTTGGAGTTGAAAGAAGCGATCATCATTTCCATATGTTCCAAGATCGTATCAAACTTGTTTTGGAATTTAATTTGGACATCTCCTTTTATTTTGTAAGACAGATGTAGACGATGTTTTATGGCTATTCGACATGTTTTATTTAAAGTTTTTATTCTGCCTCTATTTTGCTTACTTTAGGATGTGTAATCGGAAAAGTCCATATATTTTGTTATGGACCTCGATATGATATGAACCAACGCCTGGTACTCTCTGTAGTGAAGTACGGCAGGCGCACCATACGTGGGCGAGCCGGTGCGGTGCGCTACAGGTGGTATTAGAGCCGAGGCTCTAGAATCGGGCAGAATATAGAATTAAGTTATGATTTTAGAAATCTAAGTTTGACCTTAGATATAAGTCACAATCCTAGAAGAGAGTTGACCTTAGACTAGGATGACTTAGACTGGAAATTAGGGTTTTGACCTGATGATAAAACCCTAGTCGATGACATTTTGTATAATTTAATTCGTATATTATCTGTTTGCATACCCACTTAAAATTCCTATCGGATTACGAAATAAATGTTGTCGCGTATCTGATATTTTCACCTTAACTAAACTCAAACGGTACAAAGTGCAGATGGCACGACCACGAGGCAGACCCACTAGGGCCAGACCAAAGGTGCAGGAGCCTATTCCTCCTCCACCTGCTCAGGTTCCTCCACCACCACCACCACAAGATCAGAATCCGCCCCCAGTTCAGAATATTCCCCCACCCTAGGGGCCTTTGCCACAGATGATTGCAGACATTAATGCTTTTCAGAACTTCTGCCAGACCGTGACTTGGATCGGTCAAGTGATGTTACAGCAGAATGCTCCTCAGCCTCACGAGCCAGTCAGGGATGCTCAGTACTATTTTGAGAAATTGAAAAGAGTTAATGTTCCACCCTTCGAGGGAAAACCAGACTCAGATGTCGCTGAGAAGTGGTTGGACGAGGTGGAAAATTGTTTTGAGTTGATTCGTGCACTTGAGGAGGTGAAGACTCAAGCTGTCAGGCCGTTCCTACTTGGGAAAGCGAACCAGTGGTCGAAGGCCAATATGCAATCGTTGCCAAGGCCAATCTCATAGGAGAGATTTCTTCAAGAATTTAACAAATTTTACAAACCACCTTCTGTAAAGATGCAAAAGAGACATGAGTTCGAATCACTGATACAAGAGCAAGGAATGACGGTTGCGGAGTATGCCAATAAGTTCATAGCCTTGGGAAGATTTCAACCATCTACCATGAACGACGAGGAAACGAAAATGTTGAAGTTTGAGAGAGGGTTAAACCTAAGGATCAGGACATGGTTGGTCAATGCAAATCCAACCAATTTTGGTGCACTGTTGGATGCTTGCTTCAGAATCGAAAGAGATATTATTCGTCATGATGAGATGGGCAGAAGAGAGGAAGGGAAATATCAGGGAGTGAAGGGTCCCGCAAAGCCACAAAGCAGAATTCCAGAGGCCCAGGATGACAAGGAAAGAATCGGTTTTAGCATTCTCAGAAGAATCAGACAAAGAATCAGGGCCAGCAGTTCGCTATTCTGACATATTCTCACTGCAGGAAGCGTCACGTTGGAGAGTGCTATATTCAGGCAGGGAAGTGCTTTGGATGTGGCAAGGTGGGCCATATCCTCAAAGATTGTCCGGATAAGGGAACCACGTGCTTCGGATGTGGAAAAGTTGGACACATGGTTAAAGGTTGCCCGGAGAAAGGGACCCAGCAGCAGCAACCGCAAAGAACCAGCGTCAGCATGCAAACGCAAGGGTCCACGTCATGACTGACATAGCTGTTGAGGAGGCTAAATACGTTGTGGCAGGTATATTTTAAAATTTATGCAATACTTAAATTTTGCAAATACTATTGCTTTGTTATGGCTTAGTGAATCTTGCATATTCAGGAGCTATCTTAGTATGTTCTGTGCCTGCCAATGTACTGTTTGATAGTGGTGCTAGCCACTCATTTATCTCGAAGAAATTCACAAAGAATATTGATCACACCCCAATACATAGTGAGACGCCCTATAGATTTCAAGCAGCTGGAGATCAGGTGCTTGTGTGTCATCACATCTTCAGAAATTGCATGCTTGAGTTTGATGATCACCGGTTTGACGCCGACTTAATTCCCATACCCATGACTGATTTTGATGTAATTCTTAGAATGGATTGGCTCTCCATGAATTTTGTACACATCGATTGCAGTGAAAAACGGGTTACTATTAAGAACCCAACGCGTAAGGAAGTAAACTTTCAGGGGGTTTGAAATTAAGGAAGTGTCCCAAGAACGTTTATGTAAATACGATCCGCGCCAGTAAGGCGTTGAAGAAAGGACACGAAGGGTTTCTCGTTTATGCATTGACTGTCGATCAAGTGCCCTCCGACCGTTCTCAAGTTTCGGTGGTCTGAGAATATCCCGATGTTTTTCCAGAGGAATTACCAGGTCTTCCCCCGGATCGAGAAATCTCTTTTGAAATTAATCTAATTCCAGGAGCTGAGCCAATATCGAAGGCTCCCTATCAAATGGCACCTGCGGAATTAAAAGATTTGAAGGAGCAGTTACGTGAGTTGCTGGAGAAGAAGCTCATTCGCCCAAGTGTTTCGCCTTGGGGTGCTCCTGTGTTATTTGTAAAGAAAAAGGAAGGGAGTAGGCGTTTATGCATTGACTATAGAGAACTCAACAAGATCACAATAAAGAACAAATACCCATTGCCTAGAATCGTCGACCTGTTCGATCAGCTTCGGATAAGCGATTCAAAATTTTTATTTCAACGATAAATCTATTATGAACACTGCCTAAAAATATCATGATGCAGAGGGCAAGAATTTTCAGTAAGATTCATCTTCATTCTGGATACTTTCAATTGAATATCAAAGCCGAGGATGTTTCGAAAACTGCATTCAGAACACATTATGGACATTATGAATTTCTTGTAATGCCATTCGGGCTGACCAACTGTTGTACCCCAACAATTAGGTACGTAAAAACTATGAATATGAGATGGAATGAAAGCGACAATTCCTTTTAGAGCGTGTTACTTAAGTCCACGTAACTCTTTTTACTTAAATACTCTTGAGATAGTCCATGAAATATAGAGTGATATAAACCATACCAATATATATATGTATATGTGCGTATATATGATATATGTAGGGAAGGTATAAACACATGGTACACCTAGGCGTGTACGTAATTGTATAGATACATATACTAATCTTGGAATACAATAAAATATAGGCAACAATATGACATTTGGATTAAAAATTACAAGGAATATCAAGATGCCTAAGAGGCCCAAAATTTCAGCCTATACATGGGAAATTCTAGAATTCTCTAGCCAATTTTATTAGCTAAAATAATTACTTAATGTCTACTACATCATTTAGACAAGAAGTTATTATGCAAAGAGAAAAATAGAAAATAAAATAGACATGCATTTAAGGAACAAGTTGAGACAACTCATTTAAAGAATGAAGTAGTATGGTTGAGGTCATAAAGACCCCAACCAAAACCGCCCCCCCATAGTGTCTAGACATGGAGGATTTTAAATCCTACCATGGTTACTTTTCTCTAAACCAAGGTTAAGGTAACCATGATTTAATAAAGTAACTTGGGTTAGCACAAAAGTAACTATAGTTTGAATAAAGTAACCAAGGTTATACTAACTTAACCTTGATTAACACTCAAGAAAGCCCTAACCCTCACAAAAATCCCTCCAAAACCGTCCCCCCTCTCCTAAGCCTCCAAACATGTTTTAACTTCAACCATTCTAGAAACATCTATCTTCTCATCATGCAAGAGCAAAACACTTAGACAATTTCCATTCCCCTCACCAAAGTTTCGCCCCCAACATCTTGAAGGATGGGAGTTTAACTTCAACTTCAAGACTCAAGAAGACATCTAGGTAAGTCTTGTTCTTAGTTTCCTTAAGAGAATTCTCATTTTGATAAGAATGAAACTCACATGAACTCTCTTGTTACATGCCTAAAACCGTGGGCTTTATGGTGAAATTAGGGGAAAGCTATCAACTTTCTTAGGTGGAGCTACATTGAGGTGCTTGAACCTCCATTCCAAGCTCACTTTGGTAAGATGCTCTAGCCTTAAAGATAACCTAGTTCCTCTATTGAATAAAGAACTAACCTTTTCATTTCACTCCCTCAAAACCGTGTGCTCAAGGTGAAGAGGGTGAAGGATCTCATCACATCTCACTTCATAACCAAGCAAAGGCAAGAGCTTTAGCTTGAAGAGGCAAGTATACTTTAACCCCTTACAATATATGTGATTATGTGCATACTTGAATGTCTAAAAGCCTAAGACATGACTTTAGTGAAAATATGCCTAAGTTGTTACCTTTCTTATGTTTTGAAATTGTTGGAATAGGGCACTGTTTTGTTTGGAAGAATGAACAGCCCATATGAACGACTTTTGCATGCTAAAAAGAGACTAGAACTAGTGTAGGGAAGCCTTATCATGTATATTGAATGACCATTAACTTGGATTATAGGCTAAAGAACAAAATTAGGAAGGAAAGGATATTTCTATGCATGTTGGCTGAAAACAGAATTCTGGACAGATTTTATGCCAAATTGATGGACTTAGTTAAGGACCTTCTAAACGTTGGATTGAGCTTATTTTTGGTGTGGTCGTAGCTTATTCTGTCTAGTTTATTGTGGCATTGGAATATCTGGAAAACCCTTTGTGGATTGGCCAAAAATGAATTTTTAGTATCAAGGGGTCAAAACGGCTTCTGGTCGTAGCACCTTAGGGAGAAAAATTATTTAAGTACCTTAAACATCTTGGATTGACCTGAAATTTTTACAGGAGGTACTTAAGACATAGAGCTAAATATACATGTAAAGAAATTGATTTTATCTATTGATCTTGATGGTAAACCATTGAAGGAAAGTCGGTGTAACATTCTGGAAAACAGGACAGATTGACCCTTTGTGCTTGTATGAATTGTATCGTATTTATTTTAACCTGTTTTGGTGAATGGGCGTTTGAATATTGTTCAAAAAGGAAAAAGGAAAGATTTCCAGGTGCTAAGTGAGCCCCATAATGAGTTTATGGATGGAGACAAGGTAAGGAATGGAGTTGAGAGTGCAGCAGAATTTCTGTTGTACCCTTGTTGGGAATTATTTTTATTGAGGTATCTACGCTTGTCGAAATCGCATGAAATTTGTACAGAATGTAGTTAAGATCATGTGGTGCATGTCCATATTTTTAGTTTCTGGAAAATAGGCTAAAAAGGTTGATTTTAAGGCCGGACAATACAGGACATGCTGCTGGTTTGTTTTCCAGCCCATAAAGAAAGTTGTTTATGATGTTATAAGTGCATTTTACCATGTTGCATCCCATGCACTTGCATTGACATGCTCATATATTCCATGCTCATGATTTTATCGAAGTTTTATATAAAGTTTCTGTTTTAAAAGAATTCCGTCTCTTCTGGCCAGCTTAACCCGTCACAGATCCGGGGTTAATTGATCTGAAAAGTTATAAGAACCGATCCAGGCCCGGTATAATAGATCTGAAGATGATCACGATTATAAGAACCGATCCAGGCCCGGTATAATAGGTCTGAAGATTGTAAGAACCGATCCAGGCCCGGTATAATAGGTCTGAAGAGTATAAGAACCGTGCCAGGTCCGGTATAATAGATCTGAAGGTGATCATGTTATAAGAACCGAGTCATGCCCGGTATAATAGGCTGACACACTCTCTTGTTTTATGATGAGCATGATTTAAAAGAAAGAAAGAAAGTTCAAGTATCTTTATGAGCATGTCTAAATGAAAGAAAGAATGTTTTCCGTTGCATTTGCATCGCATTCACATTTTCATACGCATTACGCATGATACCTTTTCATAGAAGTAAGGCTTGGCTATGGCATGTAGAATCTAACTAAGTGATGACACTTAGATCTTAGCTAAGTATTGATATGACTTTAAGTACGATGCTTCGGAAAGGTATTGGCAGGTATGTTCTAACTTAAGGAATTGGGGTTTGATTCTTGCATGCCGTTTTCTCTTTATTGTAAGGTGTTCTTGTATACTTGCTGGCGACTCTGTCGCTCACCCATTTATTTTTCCCCCAGAGCCAGGTAATGAAGTCGAGTGGATTGATGATGAGCCAAGGATGCCATACCCGTAGGTTATGGAAATGGTCGTTAAGAGAATGATGATGGAAGCTTTTGATGAACCTTTGGGACATTTTGGGACTTAGCTATTTCGGATTCTCTTCGGATAATGTTTGTATAATTTTGCTATGTATTCGCGATTTACGCTTTCGGATTAAGGTTCAAATTCCGCCGTATTTTTATCTACCTGTTAAGATCGTGGCTTTGTAATCCATGTTATCCATGGGTTTTACGAGTTAAGTATCGACGCTTTGTACTTTTCCGAAAGGGAAGGTACGGCGGGTGCACCGTACGAGGGGTAGCCGAGTACGGGGCGCTACAGGTGGTATCAGAGCCTAGGCTCTAGATTCGGGCAGAACGTAAAAGATAAGTTATGATCTTAGAGAACTAAGAATTGATCTTAGACTTAAGTCATGATCTTAGAAGAAAGATAGCCTTAGCTTAGACAACTTAGATTGGGAATAGGGTCCCTTGGTCAACCTGTTAGCCGATATGTCGCGTATTGACTCTTTTTCCTGCTTTAAATTCCTTTTCCAAGCATGTCTAAATTTAGTCAGTCATCTCGATCTATATATACATAAATATACCTTTCTGCTCCGTATACAGATGGTTCAGACTCGTGGTAGACCTCGCAGAGATGCTGCCCATGCACCCGAACCAAACCCTCCACAACCTCAAGAGCAAGTCCCTCCACCTCCTCCTCAGAATCAGAATCCACCGCCTCCTCCTCCACCGTAGAATGAAAATCCCCCACCAGCTCAAGGAAACCCTTTTCCGCAAGTGCCACTTCTTATTCCGGATTTCCAAGCATTCTGTCAGACCGTAACTCAGATTGGCCAGGGAATGATACAGCAAGTTGCCCCTCCTCCTCCATATGAACCGATAAGAGATGCGCAGTACTACTTTAAGAAGCTCAAGCGAGCGAATGTGCCGCCTTTTGAAGGCAAGTCTGACCCCGATATGGCTGAAAAATGGCTAGATGAAGTGGAGAACTGTTGTGAACTGAATGGAGCCCCTGACAATATGAAAACCCAAGCTGTAAGGCCTTTCCTCCTTGGTGAGGCGAACCAGTGGTGGAAGGCTAAGCTGCAACCTTTGCCCCGACCTATTCCATGGGAGAGATTCATCCAAGAGTTCAACAAATTTTATTTTCCTCCGTCAGTGAAGATGCAAAAGAGGCATGCTTTTGAAATGTTGAAGCAAGAACCTGGTATGACTGTGTCTGAATATGTGAGCAAGTTTCTGGCTTTGGGTAGATTTTCTCCGGCTACAATGAATGATGAGGAATCTAAGATGGTGAAGTTTGAGAGTGGGCTGAACCCAAGGATTCGCACTTGGTTGGTAAATGTTATCTCTGCTGATTTTGAAGCACTTGTTGATGCATGTTATCGGATCGAGAAGGATATCATTCGTCATGATACGACGATGGGCCAGAAAAGAGGAAGGGACACTTCTAGTGATAAAGGAGCAAGGAAAATGACTAGACAGAATTTTCATGGGAGGCAAGGTAGACAGCAGAATCAGAAACAAAGAGGAAATCAGAATCGTGGACAGCGCCGTGGACAGAATCAGAATAATCAGAGAAATAATCAAGGAAATCAAGGGCAGCAGCAGCAGGCCATTCCCATGTGTCCCCATTATCAGAAGAATCATTTGGGCGAGTGCTATGTACAAGCTGGTAAGTGCTTTGGTTGCGGCAAGACTGGTCATATGATTAGGGATTGTCCTGATAAGGGAGCTGCTTGTGTTGGATGTGGAAAGACCGGGCATATTCTGAGAGATTGTCGTGAGCGTGGTGGTCAGCAGCAGAGGAACCAACGTCAGCGCCCGAATGCGCGTGTGCATGTGATGACTGATGCTGCAGTTGAGGAAGCTAGAGACGTCGTGGCTGGTATGATTTAAAAATTATGCAATACTAAGTTGATAAATATTATATTGCTGCGTAGTTAAAACTCTATATGATTCAGGCACTACTCTTGTATGTTGTATGCCCGCAAATGTGTTGTTTGATAGTGGCGCCAGCCACTCCTTTATATCTAAGAAATTTGCAAAGGGATTAGACCACAATCCCATCCGGCTTAAATCACCCTATCGAATCCAAGCCGCTGGTGATCAAGTGCTTACGTCTCATTATCTGTATAAGGATTGCGCGGTCGAGCTCGATGACAATCGGTTCGCAGCTGATCTGATCCCGATTGCTATGAGTGACTTTGACATTATTCTTGGTATGGACTGGTTGTCTAAGAACCATGCCCATATTGACTGCAATCAGAAGAAAGTCACTTTCAGAGCCCCGGAGCAAGAGGAAGTATCATTTCAAGGAGGTCCCAAGTTGAAAAAGTCAAAGAATATTTTTGTGAATACAGTACGTGCTCATAGAGCATCGCGAAAGGGATGTCAAGGCTATTTTGTTTATGCTCTTAGTGTCGAGCAGGCAGCAGTGGACATTTCGCAAGTTCCAGTAGTTCAAGAGTTTCTTGATGTCTTTCCAGAGGAACTACCAGGACTTCCCCCTGATCGAGAGATTTCCTTTGAGATAAATCTCATCCCCGGAGCTGAGCCCATTTCTAAAGCTCCTTACCGTATGGCACCCGCTGAGCTGAAGGAACTAAAAGAGCAATTGCACGAGTTATTGGAAAAGAAGTTGATTCGTCCAAGTGTGTCGCCATGGGGTGCCCCAGTTTTATTTCTAAAGAAGAAAGATGGAGGTATGCGACTGTGTATTGATTATGGAGAACTCAACAAGATCACCGTAAAGAATAAGTATCCGTTGCCTCGGATCGACGATCTATTCGACCAGCTTCGGGTCAGTAATTACCAAGTCTTATTTCAATATAATAATCATGAATAATATCTAAAGTATTCTAATGCAGGGAGCTCGGGTGTTTAGCAAAGTGGACCTAAGATCTGGATATTTTCAATTGAAGATAAGAGCTGAGGATATTCCTAAGACAGCATTCAGGACAAGATATGGGCATTATGAATTTCTCGTGATGCCTTTTGGACTGACCAACGCCCCTGCAACGTTTATGGATCTTATGAATCGGGTGTTTCGGGACCGATTGGATAAGTATGTGGTAGTCTTTATTGACGATATCCTGATTTATTCGCCTGATGAGGAAACTCATACAGCTCATCTGAGGACAATACTTGGTATTCTAAGGAAGCATCAACTCTATGCGAAATTTAGTAAATGTGAGTTTTGGTTGCATAGTGTGTCATTTCTGGGCCATATTATTACTGAAAATGGGATTTCGGTTGATCCCCGAAAGATTGAGGCAATTACTGAGTGGCCGAGACCGACCAATGTCACTGAAGTAAGGAGTTTTCTTGGACTGGCCGGTTATTACCGCAAGTTTGTTGAAGGATTTTCACGGATAGCTATGCCACTCACTAGATTGACTCAGAAGAAGACAAAATTTGTATGGAATGAGGATTGTGAAAGTAGCTTTTCTGAGCTGAAAGCAAGGTTGACGTCTGCACCAGTTTTGGCTCAACCCATTTCAGGAGAACAGTTTGTGATCTATAGTGATGCTTCCAAGAATGGACTGGGTTGTGTTCTTATACAGAATGGGCGTGTGATCGCGTATGCGTCTCGCCAGCTTAAGCCGTTTGAGCAGAATTATCCAGTACATGATCTTGAGCTTGCAGCAGTTGTATTTGCTCTAAAGATTTGGCGTCATTATCTGTATGGAGAGAAGTGTGAGATCTTCACAGATCATAAGAGCTTGAAATACCTCTTCACTCAAAAGGAGCTGAATATGCGCCAAAGGCGATGGCTCGAATTGATCAAGGATTATGACATCTCTATTCAGTACCATCCAGGTAAAGCTAATAAAGTTGCCGACGCTCTGAGTCGTAAGACAAGTCATCCCCGTCAACCACCTTTACAGCGTGATATGGAAGAGTTTGGTCTGGAAGAAGTAAATTTGATTTCCGATGTGCTTGCAAAATTAGTAGTGGTTCCTTCTTTGATCGATAGGATTAAGGAGACTCAAGTTAAGGATGATGCATTGATGAAAGCTAAGAGCAAGCTGAAGGAGAATCCATCCGACGATTTTGAAGTCCGTAGTGACGGCAGTTTATGGCTTAGAGGTCGATTGTGTGTGCCTAATGATGATGCGATAAGAAGTGAAGTGCTTCAGGAAGCCCATAATTCTTGATTGTCTATTCACCCAGGAGCAAATAAGATGTATCATGACTTGAAGCAAAAGTTTTGGTGGCCAGGAATGAAGAATCAGATAGCAGAGTTTGTTGAGAAATGTCTTGTATGTCAGAAAGTCAAAGCAGAACATCAGCGACCAGCTGGATTATTGCAACCACTTGAGGTGCCTGAGTGGAAGTGGGATCACATCGCTATGGATTTTGTGACCGATTTACCTAAGACAAGAAGTGGATATGACACTATTTGGGTTATTGTGGATCGTCTGACGAAGAGTGCGCATTTCATGGCAATGTCGATTAAAGCACCCATGGAAAAGTTGGCTTCTATGTATGTTGATCAGATTGTATGTTTGCATGGAGTTCCTATGAGCATAGTTTGTGACCGAGACCCCCGCTTCACATCAAGGTTTTGGACGGCATTTCAGAAAGCAATGGGTACGGAAGTTCGCATGAGTTCAGCTTTTCATCCCCAGACTGACGGTCAATCAGAGAGAACAATCCAAACATTGGAGGACATGTTGCGTGTTTGTGTGTTGGACTTTGGAGGTAGCTGGGATAAGAACTTGAAGTTGGTTGAGTTTTCATACAATAACAGCTACCACAGATCTATTGGAATGGCTCCTTATGAAGCTCTTTATGGAAGAAAATGTCGATCGCCATTGTATTGGGATGAGATTGGAGATAAAATTTTCACAGGACCTGACTTAGTGGAGCAAACCAAGGAAAAGGTTATGATTGCAAGACAAAGATTGAAGGCTGCTCAGGATAGAAGCAAGGCGTGGGCCGACGTGAGGCGTCGACCACTTGAGTTTCAAGTAGGAGATAAAGTATTCTTGAAGGTATCTCCATCGAAAGGAGTAAAGCGGTTCGGAATTAAAGGGAAGCTTAGTCCTAGATTCATTGGACCATATGAGATCTTGGAAAGAATTGGAGAAGTTTCTTACAGACTTGCACTACCGCCATCGTTGTCTCAATTACACAATGTGTTTCATATATCTCAATTTCGTAAGTATGTGCATGACTCGAGCCATATTATGGATGAGCAACCTTTGAGGATTGAAGCTGATATATCATATGTTGAAGAACCCGAAAGGATAATTGATAGGGAAGTGAAAGCATTGAGGAATAAGTCTATTCCTATGGTCAAGGTGAAATGGAAGAACCATTCAGTTGATGAGGCCACTTGGGAATTAGAGGGAGACATGAAGCAAAAGTACCCGTATCTCTTTGACAATTCATAAGTTTCGAGGACGAAACTTCATTGAAGGAGAGAAGGATGTTGTACCCCAACAATTAGGTACGTAAAAACTATGAATATGAGATGGAATGAAAGCGACAATTCCTTTTAGAGCGTGTTACTTAAGTCCACGTAACTCTTTTTACTTAAATACTCTTGAGATAGTCCATGAAATATAGAGTGATATAAACCATACCAATATATATATGTATATGTGCGTATATATGATATATGTAGGGAAGGTATAAACACATGGTACACCTAAGCGTGTACGTAATTGTATAGATACATATACTAATCTTGGAATACAATAAAATATAGGCAACAATATGGCATATGGATTAAAAATTACAAGGAATATCAAGATGCCTAAGAGGCCCAAAATTTCGGCCTATACATGGGAAATTCTAGAATTCTCTAGCCAATTTTATTAGCTAAAATAATTACTTAATGTCTACTACATCATTTAGACAAGAAGTTATTATGCAAAGAGAAAAATAGAAAATAAAATAGACATGCATTTAAGGAACAAGTTGAGACAACTCATTTAAAGAATGAAGTAGTATGGTTGAGGTCATAAAGACCCCAACCAAAACCGCCCCCCCTTAGTGTCTAGACATGGAGGATTTTAAATCCTACCATGGTTACTTTTCTCTAAACCAAGGTTAAGGTAACCATGATTTAATAAAGTAACTTGGGTTAGCACAAAAGTAACTATAGTTTGAATAAAGTAACCAAGGTTATACTAACTTAACCTTGATTAACACTCAAGAAAGCCCTAACCCTCACAAAAATCCCTCCAAAACCGTCCCCCCTCTCCTAAGCCTCCAAACATGTTTTAACTTCAACCATTCTAGAAACATCTATCTTCTCATCATGCAAGAGCAAAACACTTAGACAATTTCCATTCCCCTCACCAAAGTTTCGCCCCCAACATCTTGAAGGATGGGAGTTTAACTTCAACTTCAAGACTCAAGAAGACATCTAGGTAAGTCTTGTTCTTAGTTTCCTTAAGAGAATTCTCATTTTGATAAGAATGAAACTCACATGAACTCTCTTGTTACATGCCTAAAACCGTGGGCTTTATGGTGAAATTAGGGGAAAGCTATCAACTTTCTTAGGTGGAGCTACATTGAGGTGCTTGAACCTCCATTCCAAGCTCACTTTGGTAAGATGCTCTAGCCTTAAAGATAACCTAGTTCCTCTATTGAATAAAGAACTAACCTTTTCATTTCACTCCCTCAAAACCATGTGCTCAAGGTGAAGAGGGTGAAGGATCTCATCACATCTCACTTCATAACCAAGCAAAGGCAAGAGCTTTAGCTTGAAGAGGCATGTATACTTTAACCCCTTACAATATATGTGATTATGTGCATACTTGAATGTCTAAAAGCCTAATACATGACTTTAGTGAAAATATGCCTAAGTTGTTACCTTTCTTATGTTTTGAAATTGTTGGAATAGGGGACTGTTTTGTTTGGAAGAATGAACAGCCCATATGAACGACTTTTGCATGCTAAAAAGAGACTAGAACTAGTGTAGGGAAGCCTTATCATGTATATTGAATGACCATTAACTTGGATTATAGGCTAAAGAACAAAATTAGGAAGGAAAGGATATTTCTATGCATGTTGGCTGAAAACAGAATTCTGGACAGATTTTATGCCCAATTGATGGACTTAGTTAAGGACCTTCTAAACGTTGGATTGAGCTTATTTTTGGTGTGGTCGTAGCTTATTATGTATAGTTTATTGTGGCGTTGGAATTTCTGGAAAACCCTTTGTGGATTGGCCAGAAATGAATTTTTAGTATCAAGGGATCAAAACGGCTTCTGGTCGTAGCACCTTAGGGAGAAAAATTATTTAAGTACCTTAAACATCTTGGATTGACCTGAAATTTTTACAGGAGGTACTTAAGACATAGAGCTAAATATACATGTAAAGAAATTGATTTTATCTATTGATCTTGATGGTAAACCATTGAAGGAAAGTCGGTGTAACATTCTGGAAAACAGGACAGATTGACCCTTTGTGCTTGTATGAATTGTATCGTAATTATTTTAATCTGTTTTGGTGAATGGGCGTTTGAATATTGTTCAAAAAGGAAAAAGGAAAGATTTACAGGTGCTAAGTGAGCCCCATAATGAGTTTATGGATGGAGACAAGGTAAGGAATGGAGTTGAGAGTGCAGCAGAATTTCTGTTGTACCCTTGTTGGGAATTATTTTTATTGAGGTATCTACGCTTGCCGAAATCGCATGAAATTTGTACAGAATGTAGTTAAGATCATGTGGTGCATGTCCATATTTTTAGTTTCTGGAAAATAGGCTAAAAAGGTTGATTTTAAGGCCGGACAATACAGGACATGCTGCTGGTTCGTTTTCCAGCCCATGAAGAAAGTTGTTTATGATGTTATAAGTGCATTTTACCATGTTGCATCCCATGCACTTGCATTGACAAGCTCATATATTCCATGCTCATGATTTTATCGAAGTTTTATATAAATTTTCTGTTTTAAAAGAATTCCGTCTCTTCTGGCCAGCTTAACCCGTCACAGATCCGGGGTTAATTGATCTGAAAAGTTATAAGAACCGATCCAGGCCCGGTATAATAGGTCTGAAGATGATCACGATTATAAGAACCGATCCAGGCCCGGTATAATAGGTCTGAAGATTGTAAGAACCGATCCAGGCCCGGTATAATAGGTCTGAAGAGTATAAGAACCGTGCCAGGTCCGGTATAATAGATCTGAAGGTGATCATGTTATAAGAACCGAGTCATGCCCGGTATAATAGGCTGACACACTCTCTTGTTTTATGATGAGCATGATTTAAAAGAAAGAAAGAAAGTTCAAGTATCTTTATGAGCATGTCTAAATGAAAGAAAGAATGTTTTCCGTTGCATTTGCATCGCATTCACATTTTCATACGCATTACGCATGATACCTTTTCATAGAAGTAAGGCTTGGCTATGGCATGTAGAATCTAACTAAGTGATGACACTTAGATCTTAGCTAAGTATTGATATGACTTTAAGTACGATGCTTCGGAAATGTATTGGCAGGTATGTTCTAACTTAAGGAATTGGGGTTTGATTCTTGTATGCCGTTTTCTCTTTATTGTAAGGTGTTCTTGTATACTTGCTGGCGACTCTGTCGCTCACCCATTTATTTTTCCCCCCAGAGCCAGGTAATGAAGTCGAGTGGATTGATGATGAGCCAAGGATGCCATACCCGTAGGTTATGGAAATGGTCGTTAAGAGAATGATGATGGAAGCTTTTGATGAACCTTTGGGACATTTTGGGACTTAGCTATTTCGGATTCTCTTCGGATAATGTTTGTATAATTTTGCTATGTATTCGCGATTTGACGCTTTCGGATTAAGGTTCAAATTCCGCCGTATTTTTATCTACCTGTTAAGATCGTGGCTTTGTAATCCATGTTATCCATGGGTTTTACGAGTTAAGTATCGACGCTTTGTACTTTTCCGAAAGGGAAGGTACGGCGGGTGCACCGTACGAGGGGTAGCCGAGTACGGGGCGCTACACCAACGCTCCCGTGGCATTTATGGATCTGATGAATCGAGTATTTCAAGAGCAATTGGACAAGTTCGTTGTGGTCTTCATCGATGACATCTTGATCTACTCACCGGATGAAGAGTCCCATGTGGCCCAGTTAAGGACCGTCCTTGACATCTTACGGAGGAAGCAACTGTATGCCAAATTTAGTAAATGCAAGTTTTGGCTGCGCAGTGTGGCATTTCTGGGACATGTTATGTCTGAGGATGGAATATCGGTGGATCCCAACAAGATCAAAGCAATTACAGAATGGCCAAGGCCAACGAACATTACGGAGGTACGGAGTTTCCTTGGTCTTGCTGGCTACTATCACAAATTTGTCGAAAGGTTTTCTCGGATTGCGATGCCTCTCACCCATTTGACCCAGAAGAAGAAAAAGTTCGAATGGACCTCAGACTGTGAAAGGAGTTTTACTGAATTGAAGGAGAATCTGACTTCTACTCCAATATTGGCACAACCGATTTCGGGTGAAAGTTTCATAGTGTACAGTGATGCCTCAAAAAATAGAATGGGATGTGTATTAATGCAGAGAGACCGAGTGATTGCGTACGTATCCCGACAGCTAAAGCCGTTTAAGCAGAATTACCCAGTACATGATCTTGATCTTGCAGCCGCAGTCTTTGCCTTAAAAATATGGAGACACTATTTGCACGGTGAAAGGTGCGAGATCTTCACGGATCACAAGAGCCGTAAGTACCTTTTCACTCAGAAGGAATTAAATATGCGTCAACGCCGATGGCTAGAATTAATGAAGGATTACGACTTCTCAATTCAGTATCATCCTGGAAAAGCTAATAAGGTTGCCGACGCATTTAGTCGAAAGACAAGCCATCCGCGTCAACCACCTTTGTAGCGTGATATGGAAGAGTTTGATCTCGGGGTAGTTGATTCCATTGATAGCGTGCTCACTAAGTTGGTGTTGATTCTGTCACTGATTCACAAGATTAAGGAGGGCCAAGAAAGAGATGAAGCCTTAAAGAAAATTAAGGACAAATTGAAGACGAAACCATCTGAAGATTTTGAGATCAGAAGCGATGATAGTTTGTGGTTTAAGGGACGACTGTGCGTACCTAATGACAATGACATAAGGAATGAGGTTCTTCGAGAAGCTTATAGTTCTTGTTTAACTATTCATCCCAGAGCCAATAAAATGTACCAAGACTTAAAACAAAAATTCCGGTGGCATGGCATGAAAAGTCAAATTGCGGGATTCGTGGAAAAGCGCTTGGTTTGTCAGAAAGTGAAAGCAGAACATCAGAGACCCACTGGATTGTTGCAGCCTCTTGAAGTCCCTGAGTGGAAGTGGGACCATATTGCTATGGACTTCGTGACTAACCTGCCAAAGACAAAGAATAAACATGATGCCATTTGGGTGCTCGTCGATCGTTCAACAAGATCTGCTCACTTCATGGCTATTACCATCAAAGCCTCTATGAAGAAGTTGGCTACGATGTATGTTGATCAGATTTTGAGACTTCATGGAGTACCCATGAGCATTGTCTGTGACCGCGACCCTCATTTTACATCCTGATTTTGGACAGCTTTTAAAAAAGCGATGGGTACCGAGATACGGATGAGCTCTGCATTTCACCCTCAGACGGATGGTCAATCGGAGAGAACCATCCAAATGTTGGAAGACATGTTGCGAGCTTGTACATTTGACTTTGGAGGGAGTTGGGACAAGAGTCTCAAACTAGTGGAGTTCTCTTATAATAATAGTTAACATCGATCTATTAGGATGGCACCGTATGAAGCACTCTACGGAAGGAAGTGCCGCTCTCCACTTTACTGGGATGAAATCGGAGATAAGATTTTCACATGACCTGACCTAGTAGAACAGACTCGAGAGAAAGTAATGATCATCAAGCAAAGGTTGCAAGCAGCCCAAGATAGAAGCAAGATTTGGGCAGACGAGAAGCAGCGGCCATTGGAATTTCAAGCCGGAGAAAAGGTGTTCTTGAAAGTATCGCCATCAAAAGGAGTTAAGAGATTTGGTATCAAAGGAATGTTAAGCCCCAGGTTTATTGGACCATAAAAAATTCTTGAAAGGATTGGGGAAGTTGCTTACCGGCTAGCACTACCGCCCTCATTGTCTCAATTGCACGATGTGTTTCATGTATCTCAGCTTTGCCGGTACGTGCATGAGCCTAGCCATATCATTGAGGAGCAACCTTTGAAAGTTGAAGCCGATGCGACATATGAAGAAGAGCTGGAGAAGATCATGGATCGCAAGGAAAAGACATTAAGGAAACGATCCATCCCTATGGTTAAGGTGCAGTGGAAGAACCATTTGATTGATGAAGCTACTTGGGAGACGGAGGAAAGCATGAGAAGATTATACCCGTACCTTTTTTATTAGTACCCTTAAGTTTCAAGGACGAAACTTGTAATAAGGGGGGGAGGATGTTGTACCCCAACGAAAGATCGTATTGTACCTGAGACTGTATGAATGAATTAATGGAAGGATGGATTCTTCGAGTGCATTTTTATTTAAGTTTATTGCGATTGCTTTAATTAATTCTCCTTAAGGTAAATTCCATAAATAATGGAAGTGACAAGAGTATGTCTTATGAAGTATGTGAGATGACAATTTTACCCTCCCAAGATTTTTCATAATTTCGGCCATAAGGGTATTGGGGATATTAAAATAGGGTTTCTTTTACTACAACAACTAACCATTCAAGTTCATTCTATCATTTAGTGTCCTACTAAATGGGATTAAAAAGTAAAAAGGGGAAAAGTATTACTTTTTCCTCCACTAAGCCGCCAGGTAGAGGAGGTTATTAGGAGACCACCTTTTTGTTAAAAAGGCCAACTACACACTTTAATTGCTTGCTAAAGCAATAATATGGAGTAGTTATGCATGATGTAGTCACAATATGATTTTATAATAAGGTTGTGTAACTCACTAAAAATCCCATTAAAACCGTGGGATGCATGGAAATTAGGGAATTAGGAATCAATTTTACTATAAACTTTTCCTTCAACTACTTAGTAGCTTTTCCATTAAAAACTCTTAAAAGTGACTAAAGCATGATGGAGCCTACTAATGGCACCCCCTAACCGCCGGTTTTAACCATGGGGCAATCAAGAGACATCTTAAACCTTACCATGATTACTTTATGCTAACTACAACTCAAAAGTAACTCAAGTTAGCAAGAAAGTAACCCTAGTTTGCTAATGTAACTCAAGTTAGGAAACCCTAATGAGCATAACCATGAAAAGGAAATTCTCTTTTTCTTTCTTAGGCTCCCAACGGCTAAACACTTAGCCTTTGAAGAAAAATCCTCTCTAAGAATTCTAGGATCCTCTCTATTCAACCACTCAAGAACTCACAAAGAACAAAAGAACCAAGAACCCTTCATCCACCTCACACGGCCAACAAGGAGCCAAAGAGATCTAAGAATCATTCAAGTTCAAGGTTGGTCTAGGTGAGTATATCCTAAACTCCTTAAGTGAATTTTATACCTAACATACTGAAGCTCACAAGATACCCTCTTTTCTTGTGAAAACCGTGACCTTCAAGAGGTCACTAGGTGAAGGTTTTCAAAGTATTAGGAGAGATTAGCTTCTTGGTGGGTTGGATTCACCTCAACCTGCATTCAAGAATCAATTTGGTGAGACCATCTAGCCTCAAAAAAAAGTTGTATTGTGTGTTTAAATAGTGGCTAACAAATATTTCTACCCCCAAAACCGTGTATGCTAGGAAGGGGTTGAAGGAAGCATCACCTTGTTTCAACAAGTTAAAAGCAAGATCTAAGATCCAAGTAGGCAAGTACACCATAAATACTCTTGACTTATGTGTGAAAGTATATCCTTTAATGTCTAGTTATTATTAAGATTTAATCTTAGATGGAAAATATTAAGCTTGAAGCATGAAAGTTTCGGGTTCTTAAGAAAGGTGACTTGCATGTGTGAAAATCCCCCAAAGATGAGTTCTTTGCCTCCTTTGAATATGAATATGTTGCATATCTATGATAAATGGGGTAAAGTTTCTCTTCCTCACCATGGAAAAAGGGACAGTGGAGGAAGGAGATGTGGTTGAACCATATTTCAAGTGAAAGAATATGTTTTGGGAGGTGAAAGACATATGGAAATTGTATATGTTAATGTTTTATTGTTTAGATGTGTTATGTACAATAAGAAAATGAAATATATGACCTTTTTATGCATAAGAACGGGCTGTTTGGGGGAATAAGTAGTACATAAAATAATTATGCCAAGGGAAGACTTTATTATGTACAAAATGTGCAATATCAACGTGTGCTATGTATAAGTTTCAAACTGTTTTTAATGTGATTTATATGTAGACTATATAATTCATTAGACTCTGTTGTGTCTATGTTGAAAAGTGTATTTGATGTCCAGTAAGTCATTTTAAAAAAATAAGTGTAGTGGGTACACATTTAGCAAGGAAAGTGACAAAAAGGAAAAGTTACTGGAACAGGACATATTTAAGTGACGTTTTGTAAGACACAAAAATGGACCTTAGAAACGTGCAAATAAGTTGATTTTTGGTAGGATGCTAGCCTTATGAGTTTAATAAATCTTGAATTGGAATTTTGGTTAAAGAACTTGTGGTTTATTCGCAATAAAATTCTTAGTGAAAGCTGGTCATTTCAGATTCTGCATGCACCTAGTTTTAGAAAAATAATTAAATGGCCACTTTAGACTCATTGGATTGCTCTGGAATTTTTATGGTAATCACTTAAGACATAGGTAAGCATACCCATGTAAAGAAATCAGCTTGGAATTACCGTTTTCAAGGTTGACATTTAAGTTAAAGTTAGTGGTGCAAAACTTGAAAACAGGACAGAATTATGACAGGAGTTAGAAGGCCTTATTATTACAAATTTGAACTTGTAATTGCTATTGGGCTTATGAATATTATTTCTGGGTATGTATACTACGTTTTTCAGGTAGTGGCCCAAATTAAATAATATTTTATGGGCTTGAAATTAAGATAAAAGATGGGTACTGCGCTGATGGATCCAGCAGTACCTGATTTGGTAATTTAATAACTTAAAGGTTTTATATGTCTTGAAAAGTTACGAAATTTTCATGCCAAGTAGATAAGACTCCATTATGCATATGTTTGCCATGAGATCAAGAAAATGGGCCGAAATGATGAGGTTTGAGGCTGCATGAATAGAACCTTAATTCTGGAAATTTTTCTAGTTTAAAGAATAAGTCAGGATGAGTATTTCATGAAGCATTTAGTCATGAATTTCATGTTGCACGTCATACATTGCATCATCATCCTTTGCATTATTTATGATACTGATTTTATGACAATGAACGATGAAAAAGCGCTTTCAAAGAAAAGATTTTAGTTTTGAAAAGGACGATTTACATTGGTACCATTTAATTCTGGCCAGTATAACCTGCTCCAGATCCGGATTAATTAATTTGTTGATGATTTATGGCCGTACAAGCTCGGAGAGAATATACCTGGTTAACCGTTCAGGCCTGGAGAGAATAGACCTGATAATGACGATTTATGACCGTACAAACCCGGAGAGAATAGACCCGTTGACGATGATTGAAAGTATGACCGTTTTTAGATCCGGACATAATATATCTAAAGGGAAAGGTATGACCGTCGTAGATCCAGATATAACAGATCTCAATATTCACACTACTTGTTTTATTTACGATGATGTTTTGAAAGAAAGAATGAAAGAACTTGTCAACATTTTTATCATGACGCATCGCATATGCATACGCATGCACAGGGCATTTTGTGTGGCTAGTTGAGTAATTGTTGTACTATTACTTAGGCTATGATGATATGTTTTATTATCTCCTAAGTTAGGATCTTAATAGGATTCGATCTTAATAGGATTCCTTATCTCTTAAGTTATGATCCTATGTCCTTACGAATGATGAAGCGAAAGTCAGGTATGTCGCGAATCCAAACTTTTTGGGGTTTGGTTCTTGTGTGTACTTTCCATTTAATTCATGATTCTTTATGGTTTACCTGCTGGTGACGTTGTCACTTACCCTATTATTTTTCCTCCCAGAGCCCATAGGAAATAGGGTCGAGTGGATCGAGGACGAGCCTAGGGTCCCCTATCCATAGGCGTATGAGAGAGGATTTGCTTCAGGACTTTATCATGATGATTGATATGTGACGAACTTGTTTTGGAATTTAATTTTGACATCTCCTTTTATTTTGTAAGACGGATGTAGACGATGTTTTATGGCTATTCGGCATGTTTTATTTAAAGATTTTATTTTGCCTCTATTTTGCTTACTTTAGGATGTGTAAGCGGAAAAGTCAACATATTTTGTTATGGAGGTCGATATGATATGAACCGACGCATAGAACTCTCCGTAGTGAAGTACGGCGGGCGCATCATACGCGGGCGAGCTGGTGCGGGGCACTACATGTGCACTATCCAAGATACATTCAAATTGTTGCAATGTTGGTATTAGATTAATCCCTTGAAAAATGAAGAATCAAATATGCTTAACTTCAAGACCTAATCTTCGGCCATATACATTCAACACATGCTGAAATTTTCAGCATGTGTGATATTTCAAAATATCATCACAATATTTCCATAACATCTTCAAATCAATCCATTAATATTGAAGAGGCAAATAAATCATCAATTTAGTGCAAGAATTCGGCTAGCTCAAGATGCACATGCTGAAATTTTCAGACTCTTATGAGGTGAGTCACTAAGATATCAGTCCTTCAAGTACATTTTATTTAAATTCCATTTTCCTTAAAGTAAATAATATAAGAAATGGTATAATTATATAAGTATGTCTCATGAAGCAAGTGAAATGACAAAAATACTCTCCCAATTCTTTTAGAAAATTCAGCCAACATGGGAGACTCTAGAACTCTCCTTATTCTTAATATTATAATTCAGTCTTAAGACCACCATTAAAAAAATAAAACATGGGAAAAGTGGTCAAAAGGGGTTCAAGACACAAAAGATACCCTCATGGCTTTCTATACACATGGAGAATCTCATCTCCTTTTTGTCGTAAAGACCGCCGGCCAGCCTCTTCTTCTACCCCATGAAGCCTTCTTCAAGTTATCCTAGAAGCCTCCCATCATCTCTACCTCACAACACTCTCAAGGTTCATACCAAGCCAAGCACTAAAGGCCTCTTGCACACTTAGGCAAATCTTCCATCATCTTATTTCATACGGTTAGATTGAGCTTAGGAGACTCAAGACTATCTTCATCTTCAAGCTCTAAAGACTCATCTAGGTAAGTTCCATGTTGAATTTTCAAAGTGAATTCCACATTTCAAATTGTAAAGCTCACATTTTGCCTCTTTTTCCCTTACAAAAACCATGACCCTTAATGGTAACTAGGTGAAGATCCTTGTAGCTATTACGTGGTGCTAACATCTTGGTGTGTTAAATTCATTTCAATCTCCATTCAAGCTCTATTTTGGTAAGGAAATCCTAGCCTAAATCTAGCTCTTTTCTTCACTAAAATGGTAGCTAATGTTCACCTCTATTTCCTTCCTAAAAACCGTGTACTCTAGAGTGAAGTTGGAAGAAACTTCAATCCATTTCAACCAAGGCTCAAGCTAGGGAAAGTTTCTAAGCTCAAAAGAGGCAAGTATACTCTAGACAATCTTGGCTTATTTGTGAAAGTGTATGCTTGAGTGACTAGTTATTTTTAAGTCATGAATCTTAGTTGAAATACTAAGTGTAAAGCATGAGAAGTTGGTTGTTTTCTTAAGGGAAAGTGTTTGCATGTGAAGTGATTTTCTTTATGGATATGTTGCATGCCTAACTTAAACATGATATGAGACCTACCTTTAACAACAAGGGACGGTTTTAGAGAATTGTGGAAGAGTGAGCAAATTCTTGTTAGGAATAAACTTTATGAGGCATAAAAGGTACAAAAATGTCACGTTTTATTTGTAGTTGCAAGGCTGTTTGGCGTGAGTTATGGTGTAGCCTAAAGAGTATTAAGAGACTTGAAATGATCAAGTTAAAATGTGCTTTTGGTTGTTAGCAAGTTATTTTAGGGGGATGAAATTAGTTGGGAAATGTTGAATAATAAAAAGTGAAGAAACATAGGATTTACTGGAACTAGACAGCTTTAGAGTAGCGATTGTTTGGCCTTAAAATGAACTTTTGGAGTGAGCAATTGAGCTAAATTTTGGTGTGATGATAGCTTGATATGTGTAGTAAATTTTTGATGTGGAAATTCCTTAAAAGAACTTGTGGTTTGACCTTAATGGAATTTTTAGTGATAATGGGTCACTGCAGATCCTTGAGGTACCTAGACTGAGAAAGATAATTAAATGACCCTCTTAAACATATCTGACTGCCTTGAAATTTTTATGGTAATTACCTAAGATATATATGAACACGTACGTGTATGAAAACCAGCTTGAAACCACTGTTTTGAAGGTTAACAACTGATATGAAGGTCACGGTGTAAAACTGGATAACAAAACAGTTTGATGGCATAAGTTGTGAGGCCTTGATCTTGTTTATTTAGGCTTGTATGTGATGTTTGGGCATATGAATATTGTTTCTTGGTATTTTGGCTACGTTTTCCATGTTATGGCCCTATTTGAATAACGTTTTATGGCCCTTGAAACTGAGGTAAGGCGGGTACTGCGCTGCAGAATTCTACAGTACCCCTTTATATTAGTGTAAGGTTTTGAAGGTCTTAGACACCTTGAAATGTTATGAAATTTTTATGGCATGTAGCTAATATTCCATTATTCATGTGTGTGACATACATTTATGGAAATAAGCTCTGAATTGATGATTTTAAGACCGTGTGAACAGGGCATTGTTGCTGGACTATTTTCCAGCTTAAGAGACAAGTTATAATATGTCCTTTATGATGTATTTAATCACGAATCGCATATTGCATATCATGCATTGCATTTTCCATGTTCATGCATTTATGAAACTGATTTTATGCCAGAGAAATTTAAGTAAAGTCCCTTTGAAGATAAGATTTCGGTTTTGAAAGAAAGACTCCTGTGGTACCATTTATTCTTGGCCAGTACAACCTGCTCTAGATTCGAGGTTAATTGATCTGATGATGATTATGACCATCCAAGCCCAGAGATAATAGACCTGAGGGTGATGATTATGACCGTTCAGGCCCAGAGATAATAGGCCTGATGATGACGAGTTATAACCGTCCTGGTCCGGAGATAATAGACCTGATGATGATGATTGATGGTATGACGGTTTTCAGATCCGGAAATAATAGATCTGAAGGGAATGGTATGACCGCTTCAGGTCTGGATATAATAGATCTGAACCCTCTGTACTCCTTGTTTTATGACGATTATGTTTTGAAAGAAAGAAAGATCGAAGTTGGTTTTCTCTCTATCATGTTGCACTACATTTGCATATTCATACGCATTGCATATGATTGTAAGTAGAACACTTAGTCTATTATCACTAAGTTGTGATCTGAATTCCTTCTGTCTCTTAAGCTATGAATTTATTTCCTTTGCGGCTATTGAGTTGAAGGACAGGTATGACGAAAAATTTGTGATTTTCTGGATTTGGTTCTTGTGTACAGTTTTCATTTAATTCATGATTGTTTATGGTATACTTGCTGGTGACTTTGTTACTCACCCTTTTATTTTTCCTCCCAGAGCCTGCAGGAAATGGTGTAGAATGGAGGGCCGATGAGCCACGAGTTCTGTATCCGTAGATGAGGGAGTGGATCGTAGCTTAAGGATTTTATGATGGGCTATGTTTTGTGGACTTATTTTGGGGACATTAATTTCAGACTTTCCTTTATTTTGCGGACATGGTTGTAAACTTTATGTCGAGTATTCGGAATGGTTTCATCTAAAAATTTTATTCTACCTAAATTTTGCTTACCTATTAAGGTGATGACGTTGTAGTCCAGGATTTTGTCATGGACTGTGATATGTTACGCATTGACATCTGGTACTTTCCGTAGCGAATTACGGCGGGTGCTACAGGTGGTATCAAAGCCCAAGCTCTAGATTCAGGCAGAATGCGGAACTAAGTTATGATTATAGAAATCTAAGTTTGATCTTAGACCTAAGTCATGATCTTAGAAGAGTGTCGACTTTAGACTAGGATAACTTAGACTGGAATTAGGTCCTTGACCTTATAAATAAAAAAAATCCTAGTCGTTAAGATTTTAAATGCCTCAAAATTTAATCTCAAGCTTATCTCCTTTCCCCTTTGTTTGAGCTTTCTTTAAATTATGAATTTATTTCTGTCGAATGTCCTGATTTTTCAACTCTGGATAAATTCTGACGCTCTATAGTGCAGATGGCTTGACCTCATGGCAAACCCGCTAGAACCTGACCTGCTGCACAGAAGCCGGTTCCTCCACAGCCACAAGAGCATGTTCCTCCTCCACCTGCTCAGGTCCCTCCGCCACCACCACCGCAAGATCAAAACCATCATCCTGCTCAGAATAATCCTCCACCTCAGGGGCCTTTACCTCAGATGATTCCTGATATCCATGCCTTGCAGACCTTCAGCCAGACTGTGACTCAGATTGGCCAGGTGATGATGCAGCAGAATGCCCCTCCTCAGCCACATGAGCCAATTAGAGATGCACAGTATTATTTCAAAAACTGAAGAGAGCTAATGTGCTACCATTCGAAGGAAAATCAGATCCCGATATTGTAGAAAAATGGCTTGATGAAGTTGAGAACTGTTTTGAACTGATTCGTGCACCCGAAGAAATGAAATCACAGGCTGTTAGACCGTTTCTACTTGGAGAAGCAAATCAGTGGTGGAAAGCTAATCTGCAATCTTTGCCAAGACCGATACCGTGAGAGAGATTCTTGCAAGAGTTCAATAAGTTCTATGTTCTCCCTTCAGTTAAGCTGCAAAAGAGACATGAGTTTGAGTCATTAAAGCAAGACCAAGGGATGACCGTTGCTGACTATGCAAATAAGTTTATAGCCTTGGGGAGATTTCAGCCATCGACGATGAATGATGAAGAGACAAAGATGTTAAAGTTTGAAAGAGTGTTAAATCTGAGGATAAGGACTTGGCTTGCTAATGAAAATCCTGTGAATTTCGGAGCATTGCTTGATGCCTACTACAGGATGAGAGAGACATCATCCGACGTGATGAGATTAGTCAGAAAAGGGGAAGAGAAGCATCTGGTAGTGGGGGATCCCGTAAGGCAATGAAGCAGAATTTCAGAGGACCTGGTCGTCAAGGAAAGAATCAGAATCGTTTTCAGCGTCGCCTGCAGCAACAGAATTTTTAGCAGAAGAATCAGGGTCAACAACAGCAGCAGCCAGCTATTCCAGTTTGTCCTCATTGCCGAAAGAATCATGTGGGAGAGTGCTTTATTCAGGCAGGGAAGTGCTTTGGTTGTGGTAAGGTGGGCCATGTGCTTAAGAATTGTCCAGACAGGGGAACCACGTGTTGTGGATTTGGAAAGGTCGGCCATTTAATCAAAAATTTTCCAGAATGAGGAGCCCAACAGCAACAGCAACCAAGAAACAAACGTTAGCGAGCGAATGCAAGGGTCCACGCTATGACAGATACTGCTGCTGAGGAAGCCACTGATGTTGTGACTGGTATGTTTTAAGATTTATGCAATGTTTATATTTGGCAAGATATTGTTGTTTGTTGTTGCTTAGTCAATTTTGTATGATTCAGGAACTATCTTAGTATGTAGTGTGCCTGCAAATGTATTGTTTGATAGTGGCGCTAGCCACTCATTTGTCTCAAGGAAGTTTGCAAAGAATATTGATCATAGCCCCGTCCAGCTTGGGACACCATACAGAGTTCAAGAAGCTAGTGATCAGGTGCTTCTTTCTCATCAGTTGTACAAGGACTGTGAGATTGAGTTCGACGAATAGCGGTTTGTAGTAGATTTGATTCAAATAACTATGACCGACTTCGACGTAATTCTTGGAATGGATTGGCTCTCCAAGAATTGCCCACACATTGATTTTCATGAGAGGCGGTTTACCTTTAAGGACCCAACACGAGAAGAAATAACTTTTCATAGAGGCTCGAAATTGAAGAAATTCCCCAAGGATGTCTATGTGAATGCGATCCATGCCCGTGGTGCGTTGAAGAAAGGGCAAGAAGGATTCTTAGTTTATGCTCTAAGTATCGATCAAGCGCCATCTATCTTTCTCAAGTTTCGGTAGTTCAGGAATATCCTGGTGTTTTTCCAGAGGAATTACGGGCCTTCCTCCATATCGAGAGATTGCATTTGAAATCAATCTAATACTAGGAGCCGAGTCTATATCAAAGGCACCTTACCGAATTGCGCCTGCTGAATTGAAGGAACTAAAAGAACAGTTGCCTGAGCTCTTAAAAAAGAAACTTATACGCCCAGGCGTCTCGCTCTGGGGTGCTCCCGTGTTATTTGTAAAGAAAAATGATGGAGGTATGCGTCTGTGCATAGATTATAGAGAGCTCAACAAGATCACAGTAAAGAATACGTACCCGCTGCCTAGAATCGTCGATCTATTTGACCAGCTTTGGGTAAGAAATTGATAAGTCTCATTTCGATAAAATTCTGTTTTGAGCTCTGTCTAAAGATATCTTGGTGCAGGGGGCACGAGTCTTCAGTAAAGTTGAATTGCAATCCAGATATTTTCAATTAAAGATCAAAGCTGAGGATATATCTAAAACTGCGTTTAGGACGCGTTATGGGCATTACGTATTCCTTGTGATGCCATTTGGATTGACAAATGTCCCTGCTGCTTTTATGGACCTTATGAATCGAGTATTTCAAGAGCAGCTATACAAATTCGTTGTGGTTTTAATTGATCATATCTTGATCTATTCGTCAAATGAAGAAACTCATGCAGCCCATTTGAGGATCTTCTAGATATATTGCAGAAGAAACAATTATATGATAAATTTAGTAAATGTGACTTTTGGCTGCACAGCGTATCATTTCTTGGCCACTTCATATCTGAGGATGGGATATCACTAGATCCCAAAAAAGTTGAAACTATCACATAATGGCCAAGTTCAATTAATGTCACAAAGATGCGAAGCTTTCTTGGTCTAGCGGGCTATTATCGCAAATTCGTTGAAGGATTTTCTAGGATTGCCATGCCTCTCACCCGATAGACACAAAAGAAGAAAAAGTTCAAATGGAGTTCTGACTGCGAAAGGAGCTTTACAGAACTGAAAGAGAAGTTGACATCTGCTCCAGTTTTGGCTCAACCTATCCCTAGTGAGAGTTTTGTGGTATATAGTGATGCCTCGAAAAACGGCCTCGGATGTGTATTAATGCAGAAAGATCGAGTGATTCCATATGCCTCTCGTCAACTAAAGCTGTTTGAATAGAATTATCCGGTACATGACCTTGAGCTTGCAGCAGTAGTTTTTGCTCTAAAGATATAGAGGCATTATCTATACGGTGAAAAGTGTGAAATCTTTACCGATCACAAAAGCCTTAAGTACCTTTTCACCTAGAGGAGCTAAATATGCGCCAGCATCGATGGCTAGAGCTGATAAAAGACTATGATCTCTCAATCCAGTACCATCCTAGAAAAGCCAACAGGGTTACCGATGCTTTAAGTCAAAAAAACAAACCACCCGTTTCAACCGCCTTTGCAACGTATTATGGAAGAGTTTGATCTTGAGGTAGTTGATTCCATTAATGAGGTTCTTGCTAAGTTGGTTTTGATTCCTTGCTTAATTGATAAAATTAAAGAGGCTCAAGGAAAGGATGAAGCTCTAAAGAAGATCAAGGATAAGTTGAAAATGAAGCCATCAGAAGATTTTGAGATCCGCGGTGATGACAGCCTATGGTTCAAGGGTCGGTTATGCGTACACAATGATGATGTAATAAAGAATGAAGTCTTTCAGGAAGCTCATAGTTCCCGCCTATCTATTCATCCAGGAGCCAACAACATGTATCAAGACTTAAAGCAGAAGTTCTTGTGGCCTGGTATGAAGAAGCAAATTGCTGAATTTGTGGAGAAATGTCTTATTTGCCAAAGGGTAAATGCGGAGCATCAAAGACCCGCAGGATTGTTGCAGCCCCTTGAAGTTCCTGAGTTGAAATGGGATCACGTCACTATGGATTTCGTGACTGACTTACCAAGGACAAGGAATGGATATGATGCGATATGAGTAGAGGTTGATCGTTTCACGAAGTCCGCCCATTTCATAGTCATGTCAATCAAAGCCTCTATAGAGAAATTGGCTATCATGTATATGTAGGATCTGCAAGGCACCAATAGAAAGGGGGGTTGAATAGTGGATACGGAAAATGTGGTTTTTATAATAGTTTTAAACCAAAAACCCAACTTCTGAAAATAGTTTCAGTTTTCAGGATCAGTTTTAAAACGTTTTGAAAACTAGGTTGCAGGTCTTCAAATATTCTGAAATTTGGAGAGGTCTTCTAAAAATTTCAGATTTAAATTCAACCTCTAACCCCTTGCAAATTTGTTGGTGGTCAGATTGCGCAAATCTGCCAGAAACGATACACTGGTTTGTAAAATTAATTCCTATTTGTACGTAACTCCAAATGCTCTGAAATTTTAAATACTAACCCCTTATAAGTTTTATTTAAATGGGTTGAAAAAATTTTGAAAAATTCTTTTGGGAAGTTAGTCAAATGCGATCAAAGTCTCAACCTTTGCAAGCCTGAAAATCAGACTGCACTAGTCTCAGAACTTTGGACGTTTGGTTGACTTATACTAATCCAAAAGGGTTGCAACTTGTGCCAAATTAACCTTAAGACATGTGGATATTATTATGAAAATTTTTGTAATTTTTAAAATACGTTTACTATTTTTACGAACGTGATCAAAAACGATAAACAGTGCTGAAACTGAAAGTAAGTGCTGAAAGTAAATGACACCAAGAATTTTATACTGGTTCGGTTATAAACAACCTACTCCAGTCTTCGTGGACACCTTCCTTGGTTCACACTAATCACACAACACAAAGAACATCTTACCATAGGGTTGATGGAGTTACACACCAACTCCAACCCTTAACAAACCTTGTATATGAATACAATTGTCACAAACACCACCATCTAACAAGTGCAAGATTGATCACATATTGATCAATCTTTTACAAAAATGAAAAGAATATGTGGTGGACTATATGAAGCCTAATCAAGTATATGAATGTAAGTACAATAGGCTTTTAGAGAGAAGAAAGAAAGATGTAGAAGAAGAAGGGAAGGGAAGACTCTTTTTGCACTTTTGAACTTGTGAGGCTTGTCTTGCTTTTGTTTTGCTCTCTTCACTTCTTTTTATCATAGTTGGCCGTCCCCCGTATTGCTCTTCCCCTCTTGAAAATTATTTTCTAAGTCCTTGGTAGAGTGTATTGCATCATTGTCACATGTCTTTGCTTACTTGGCATCTCCTCATTGGATGATCATTAAGCTCTTGCTTGCTTGGCACTCATTGATTGGTTGGATGTTGTCATCACTTGATGACTAGACAAATCTGAGAATAACACTTAAAATATGTACCAAAATCATCATAAAAACTTTGCCAAATATCTCAGAAACAATCCCAACTAATTTGGAAAACAAATTGCCACAATAAATCGGCCATGCACATCTTGCACATGCTGAAATTTCAGCATGTGTAACATTCACCATTTGTTCAAAATATTGCCTATTTTGCATTGATTTAATCCAATAAATCAAGGATAATTCAATCATCATTTAGTATTCAATATTTTCATCTTTTATACAATAAAAATTAGACAACAATGTGGCCTTTATTTCGGCCATATACATTCCCGCACATGCTGAAATTTTCAGCATGTGTGATATTTAAAAATATCACAACTTTAATTCCATAACTTATTCAAAATACTTCTAAATTATCTTCTAATCAATCCACCTTAATAAAGACACAAAATATGACTCATATTGGTGTAAAAATCGGCCAGCCATTGTGCACATGCTGAAATTTTCAGCATGTGTTACAAATGTGACATAAGTTTGAAATGTTACCTTTTGTAGTTCCTTTCTTCATGTTACCAACATTGCATGCTTTATTCTTGACCAATCAATATCCCAACAATGCTCCACATATGCTCCAACTCAGCTGATCTAGGCGTGTACAATGACTTGGGCATGTGCTGAATTTTATTTTTGCAAACTTTGTAAAATCACGCACATTTAATAATACACACATGGTATATTCCAATCAGCCCTTAATTGAATTTTCTATAACACTTTGAGATATATGAAATATGTAAAAAGTGTCTAGATACATGTTGTATGTTGTTCCAAAAACGTTCCATGTGTTGTGTACGTAGAAAACCGAATTTTCGATGTTTATCGATTACCTGATTTTTCTCTAATTAAATTCCAAATTTTTGCACATGTTATATATATCATGTTACACAAAATATATATAAATTAAACTTTAATATTCAGCTCATAAAGCTGATTAAAGTGGCGCCTAGACATTGACAAAATTGAAATTGGAATCTCCACAATTTGGCCTTAATGAGGGGTGATTTGTGTGTGCCAACATGGAATGATTTTATGGCTGCACATACCATGTAAGATACAAAATTTATGGCTATTTCTGAAGTGTAGGAGGTGGCCATCTATTTATGGCAAGTACGTGACACGTTGGCGAAGTTTCGGTATTCGCCCGATACGACAATTTTCGGTTTAGAACCTTTTAACGTGTCGTATTTAATTATCATCACCATGACTTATATCATATGATACAAGACCTGAATATACTCATAAATATGAGTTAAGTATGATGGTGTGCCGTTAACGTACGTACGTAAAATATATATCATGTCGGTAGTACGTTGGAATAAGTGTGTATGTGCCTTTTTCAAAAAAAAATCTGAAAATATATATATATATATATATATATATATATATGTATATATGTATGTATGTATGTATAAATGGCGTGTATATAAGTGTGGGGAGGAGAGTGAAAGACTTTCCTTTCTTCACCTTGTTGCCTTTGTGCCTTTTCCAAATATTGCTTCCTGTAATGAATTACTTAGTTTAATTAACTAAGTACTTCACTTAGTGAACTAGTTTAGTTCATTAATGGTGGCACCTCAAAATAGTTCAAACACAACAAATGTTTGCCATTTAATGTAAGCTTTAAAGCTTCATGGCTCGTTAGTACAGCAACATTATATATGAACTATATAAGGCAAGTAATATGCAATATGTCATGCATTTCTTTGTAACACGTTTAAATCATGTTTTTGAAATCACTCAAACCCCTTTTTCTCTATAATCTCCCCCTTTTGATGATTTTCAAAATAACATACATTCATGATTTAAATCTTATCGCTCCCCTCCAATCGTGCACAAATTCAAATTTGAATTTTGAATTCTCTCCCCTGATTTGTGCAATTTATCTTTCTCTCTCCCCCTTAAATCATGCATTTTCTCCCCTTTATTTTGGAAAGACAATCAAAAGCGCATGTAAAGAAGAAAAAATCATGCATTTCATATAACGTGCGTTCGTAAGGGTTATTTATTCAACCCTTCGAAAATGTCCCTTCTGGTACCCAAATTTGGGTGACCTTTCTAGGTCTTCCAAAAGGTGAGAAAGGTGATGAGAACGCAACATAATATATGTTAGGCTATCTCCAATGGGAGACCCAAAGCACCAATTTGGTGCAAAAAGTTGCTCCAACCAAGCACCAAAATGAACACCAAATTGGTGAAAATGAATAGTGTTGCGCCAAATAGGTGCAACACTATTCATTGCACCAAATCACTATTCATCCTCCACATCATCATTTTAAGAATATTGATTTAATTTCAATTTCGTTATAATAACTTTAATTTTGTTAATTTCGTTATAAAAATTTTAATTTCGCTAATTACGTTATAAAAATTTTAATTACGTTAATTTCATTATAAAAATTTTAATTTTGTTATAAAAATTTTAATTTCGTTTTTAAGAAAAAATTTTAATTACGTTAAATTTATATGAATGTTAAATTTATGTTAAATTATTTATAACAATGAATTAAAAATAGAATGATAGAAGAATCTTTAAGGAATATTCTTATTTGGTGCTGGATTTGGTGTTTGTGGTTGGAGTACTTTTTACTGTTTATTGCACCAAATAGGTGATTTGGTGCAAAATTTGGTGTTTGTGGTTGGAGATGGCCTTTGGGGCAAATGCGTTTGGCCTTTGGCCAAGAATCCCATCATGCATATAGTATAATTTCTGTTTTTCATTTGCATTTCGGTTTGCATGCACGAGACGTGATCTAGATGCATTTTTGTGATATGAGTGTCGCATATGCATCACTTGTTTTTTCTCATATCTATATGGCACATAATTATATTTTGCATGATGTGAAGAAGAAACACGATGAGATGTCATAGGAGAAGGTCTAGGCGTCTTCTTAGATGCCACATATATGTCTTTGATGCATCTATTTTCTTAGATGGAATGAATTTGGTTGGTTTATTCAGTGACTTACTTTTCTCAACGTATCCTAGTCCGATTTTGTCACTATCATGCTTTTGTGAAGAAATTATGTGATCTAGCATGTTTGTTCCCATGTCAAATTGTTTCACCATTTTCTCTACATCCCCATTCCTTGAATTCAAGTTTGAAATCTCGGTTCAGTTTTCTCGGATGTCAATGATGAAATTTCAGACTTTAATGAATTTATAATGCATGACGACTCCTCTTTTGAATCGTTTAATTGAGACACAAGATCTTTGTTAGAAGATTCTAACAATTTCTTGTCTTCAATTAATCGCTTCTTTTCTTTTGCAAGAGTCTTTTAGAACTTATGCAATTCTAAATATTGACTAAATAAAGCATCATAAGAACATTCAGAATCGGAATCAGAGTCGGAAGATACCTCACTTGATGCTTTAGATGTAAAGCATACTTGTGCCTTGTGTTCTTCCGTATCGTTAGTCTCAGAGTCGGATGTATCACTCCAAGTGGAGGCTTTGAAGGCTCTTCTCCTTTGTTTAGGTTCTGAGACGAGTCTAGTTTTTGTCCAATCCTTGTCAAGGTATTTGTTCGTTTGTTTGTCCTTGTTTGGACAGTCATATGACAAGTGTCCAGGTTGTCCACATTCATAGCACTTTATTTCCTAATTTTTATTTTTATGATCCTTAGATGAGGTAGACTTATGTTTAATCGATTTTCTCAATATTTTTCTTTATCTTTTAGCCATTGTGATTAAGTCCTCGTCATCGGAATCTATGTCACTATCATCTACGACGTATTCATTTAATTTAAATGCTATAGTCTTATCATTATTGAAAATAGACTCAGAATGTCTTAAAGCGAGTTCGTTTTTATATACCTTTAGTGATCCAATTAGTTCTTCCATCTTAATCGATTTAGTCTTTGCTTTCTTCTATGGCCGTTACTTTAGGGTACCAATCAGATGGAAGGCTTCGCAAGACCTTTTGTACCTTTTCCTGCATAATAAAGGCTTTGCCAAGAGACTCAAGAGAATTGTAAATGTTAGTCAAGCGAAGATCCATATCCACGATAGATTCCTTTGGCAACAATTTAAATGACTCGAGTGTGTATATAAGCATGTTGATCTTGGACTCTTTTATTTGACTAGTGCCTTCGTGTTTCATTTCAAGAATTTGCCACATCTCTTGAGCACTAGAACAATTAGACACATAACTAGACTCACTTTTACTTAGACCGTTTAAGAGTAGTTGCATGGCTTTGGCATTCATACTCAACTTCTTTTTGTCATCACTAGTATATTCTTGTTTCGTTTTTATAACCTCTAGTGTGACACCATCAACAATTGACAACTTTGAAGGAACAAATGGACCGTCTTCTATGATGGACCATAGATCAATATCAATAGCCATAAGAAAAAGTTTCATTTTTAAATTCCATTGAATAAAAGACTCACCATCGAAAAGAGGAGGCATTATGGTTGACATTCTTCTTGCATGGTGTTATAGCTAGTGGATGCCATCTCACTTGGACCAATGGATCCTTTTGTTATGAGTGTTCCTGCGCTCTGATACTACTTGTAGGATCTGCAAGGCACCACTAGAAGGGGGGTTGAAAAATGGGTAAGGAAAATGTGGTTTTTGAAATAGTTTTAAACCAAAAACCCAACTTCTGAAAACAGTTTCAGTTTTCAGGACCCGTTTTAAAACGTTTTGAAAACTAGGTTGTAGGTCTTCAAAAATTATGAAATCTGTAGAGAACTTAGCTTCAGATGTTATGAGTGTCTCCTAAAAATTTCAGATTTAAATTCAACTTCTAACCCCTTGAAAATTTGTTGGTGGTCATATTGCGCAAATCCACGAGAAACGATACATTGATTTTAAAAATTAATTCCTATTTGTACGTAACTCCAAATGCTCTGAAAATTTAAAGACTAACCCCTTATAAGTTATATTTAAATGATTTGAAACAGTTTTGAAAAATTCTTTTGGGAAGTTAGTCAAATATGATCAAAGTCTCAACCTTTGCAAGCCTGAAAATTAGACTGCACTAGTCTCAGAACATTGGACGTTTGGTTTACTTATACTTATCCAAAAGGATTGAAACTTATGCCAAATTAACCTTAAGACGTGTGGCTATGTTTCTGGAAAGTTTCGTAATTTTTGAAATATGTTTACTATTTTTACGAACGTGATCAAAAACGATAAACAATGCTGAAATTGAAAGTAAATGCTGAAAGTAAATGGCACCAAGAATTTTATACTGGTTCTGTTATAAACAACCTACTCCAGTCTTCGAGGACACCTTCCTCGGTTCACACTAATCACACAACATAAAGAAGATCTTACCAAAGGGTTGATGGATTTACACACCAATCATCATAAAAACTTTGCCAAATATCTCACAATCAATCCTAACTAATTTGGAAAACAAATTGCCACAATAATCACCAACAAAATCGGCCATGCACATCTTGCACATGCTGAAATTTCAGCATGTGTAACATTCGCCTTTTGTTCAAAATATTGCCTATTTTGCATTGATTTAATCCAAGAAATCAAAAGATAATTCAATCACCATTTAGCATGCAATATTCTCATCTTTTATGGAATAAAAATTAGACAACAATGTGGCCTTTATTTCGGCCATACATTCCCACACATGCTGAAATTTTCAGCATGTGTGATATTTAAAAATATCACAACTTTAATTCCATAACTTATTCAAAATACTTTCAAATTATCTTCTAATCAATCACCTTAATCAAGACACAAAATATGACTCATATTGGTGTAAAAATCGGGTAGCCATTGTGCACATGCTGAAATTTTCAGCATGTGTTACAAATGTGACATAAGTTTGAAATGTTACCTTTTGTAGTTCCTTTCTTCATGTTACCAACATTGCATGCTTTATTATTGACCAATCAATATGCCAAAAATGCTCCACATATACTCCAACTCAGATGATCTAGGCGTGTACAATGACTTGGGCATGTGCTGAATTTTATTTTTGCAAACTTTGTAAAATACTGCACATTTAATAATACACACATGGTATATTCCAATCAGCCCTTAATTGAATTTTCTAGAACACTTTGAGATGTATGAAATATGTAAAAAGTGTCTAGATACATGTTGTATGATGTGACAAAAACGTTCCATGTGTCGTGTACGTAGAAAACCAAATTTTCGATGTTTATCGATTACCCGATTTTTCTCTAATTAAACTCCAAATTTTTGCACATGTTATTATGTCACACACAATATACATAAATTAAACTTTAATATTCAGCTCATAAGGCTGATTAAAGTGCGCCTAGACATGTGAAAAAAATTGAAATTAGAATCTCAACGATTTGGCCTTAATGTGGGGTGATTGGTGTGTGCCAACATGGAATGATTTTGTGGCTGCACATACCATGTAAGCCACGAAATGTATGGCTATTTGTGAAGTGTAGGGGGTGGCCATCTATTCATGGCAAGTACGTAACACGTTGGCGAAGTTTCGGTATTCGTCCGATACGACAATTTTCGGTTTAGAACCTTTTAACATGTCGTATTTAATTTGTCATCACCATGAATTATATCATATGATATAAGACTTGAATATACTCATAAATATGAGTTAAGTATGATGGTGTGACGTTAACGTACGTACGTAACATATATAACGTGTCGGTAGTACGTTGGAATAAGTGTGTATGTGCCTTTTTCAAAAAAAATCTGAAAAAATATATATATATATGTATAAATGGCGTGTATATAAGTGTGGGGAGGAGAGTGAAAGACTTTCCTTTCTTCACCTTGTTGCCTTTATGTCTTTTCCAAATATTGCTTCCTTTAATGAACTACTTAGTTTAATTAACTAAGTACTTCACTTAATGAACAAGTTTAGTTCATTAATGGTGGAACCTGAAAATAGTTCAAAAACATCAAATGTTTGTCATTTGATGTAAGCTTTAAAGCTTCATGGCTCGTTAGTACGGCAACATTATATATGAACTATATAAGGCAAGTAATATACAATATGTCATGCATTTCTTTATAACACGTTTAAATCATGTATTTTGAAATCACTCAAACCCCCTTTTCTCTAAAATCTCCCCCTTTTGATGATTTTCAAAATAATCTACATTCATGATTTAAATCTTATCGCTCACCTCCAATTATGCACAAACTCAAATTTTAATTTTGAATTCTCTCCCCTAAATTTTTAATTCTCACCCCTGATTTGTGCAATTTATCTTTCTCTCTCCCCCTTAAATCATGCATTCTCTCCCCCTTTATTTTGGAAAGACTATCAAAAGCGCATGTAAATAAGCAAAAAAATCATGCATTTCATATAACGTGCGTTCGTAAGGGTTATTTATTCAACCCTTCGAAAATGTCCATTTTGGTACCCAAATTTGGGTGACCTTTCTAGGTCTTCCAAAAGGTGAGAAAGGTGATGAGAACGCAACATAATATATGTTAGGGGCAAATGTGTTCGGCCTTTGGCCAAGAATCCCATCATGCATATACTATAATTTCTGTTTTTGATGTGCATTTCGGTTTGCATGCACGAGACGTGATCTAGATGCATTTTTGTGATATGAGTGTCGCGTATTTATCACTTGTTTTTTCTCATATCTATATGGTACATAATTATATTTTGCATGATGTGAAGAAGAAACACGATGAGATGTCATAGGAGAAGGTCTAGGCGTCTTCTTAGATGCCACATATATGTCTTTGATGCATCTATTTTCTTAGATGGAATGAATTTGGTTGGTTTATTCAGTGACTTACTTTTCTCAACGTATCCTAGTCCGGTTTTGTCACTATCATGCTTTTGTGAAGAAATTATGTGATCTAGCATGTTTGTTCCCATGTCAAATTGTTTCACCATTTTCTCTACATCCCCATTCCTTGAATTCAAGTTTGAAATCTCGGTTCAGTTTTCTCGGATGTCAATGATGAAATTTCAGACTTTAATGAGTTTATAATGCATGGCGACTCCTCTTTTGAATCGTTTAATTGAGACACAAGATCTTTGTTAGAAGATTCTAACAATTTCTTGTCTTCAATTAATCGCTTCTTTTCTTTTGCAAGAGTCTTTGAGAACTTATGCAATTCTAAATATTGACTAAATAAATCATCATAAGAACATTCAGAATTGGAATCAGAGTCGGAAGATACCTCACTTGATGCTTTAGATGTAAAGCATACTTGTGCCTTATGTTCTTCCGTATCGTCAGTCTCAGAGTCGGATGTATCACTCCAAGTAGAGGCTTTAAAGGCCCTTCTCCTTTGTTTAGGTTATGAGACGAGTCTAGTTTTTGTCCGATCCTTGTCAAGGTATTTGTTCGTTTGTTTGTCCTTGTTTGGACAGTCATATGACTAGTGTCCAGGTTGTCCACATTCATAGCACTTTATTTCCTTATTTTTATTTTGTGATCCTTAGATGAGGTAGACTTATGTTTAATCGATTTTCTCAATATTTTTCTTTATCTTTTAGCCATTTTGATTAAGTCCTCATCATCGGAATCGATGTCACTATCATCTACGACATATTCATTTGATTTAAATGCTATAGCCTTATCATTATTGGAAATCGACTCAGAATGTCTTAAAGCGAGTTTGTTTTCATATACCTTTAGTGATCCAATTAGTTCTTCCATCTTGATCGATTTAGTTTCTTTGCTTTCTTCTATGGTCGTTACTTTAGGGTGTCACTCGGATGGAAGGCTTCGCAAGACCTTTTGTACCTTTTCTTGCATAGTAAAGGCTTTGCCAAGAGACTCAAGAGAATTGTAAATGTTAGTCAAGCGAAGATCCATATCAATGATAGATTCATTTGGCAACAATTTAAATGACTCGAGTGTGGACATAAACATGTTTATCTTGGACTCTTTTACTTGACTAGGGCCTTCATGTTTCATTTCAAGAATTTGCCACATCTCTTGAGCACTATAACAATTAGACACGTGACTAGACTCACTTTTACTTAGACCGTTTAAGAGTAGTTGCATGGCTTTGGCATTCATACTCAACTTCTTTTTGTCATCACTAGTGTATTCTTGTTTCGTTTTTATAGCCTCTAGTGTGACACCATCAACAATTGACAACTTTGAAGGAACAAATGGACCGTCTTCTATGATGGACCATAGATCAATATCAATATCCATAAGAAAAAGTTTCATTCTTAATTTCCATTGAATAAAAGACCCACCATTGAAAAGAGGAGGCCTTATGGTTGACATTCCTTCTTGCACGGTGTTATAGCTAGTGGATGCCATCTCACTTGGACCGTTGGATCCTTTTGTTGTGAGTGTTCCTGTGTTCTGATACCACTTGTAGGATCTTCAAGGCACCACTAGTAGGGGGGTTCAATAGTGGGTGCAGAAAATGTTGTTTTTAAAATAGTTTTAAACCAAAAACCCAACTTCTGAAAACAGTTTCAGTTTTCAGGACCCGTTTTAAAACGTTTTGAATACTAGGTTGCAGGTCTTCAAAAATTCTGAACTTTGGAGAGAACTTAGCCTCAGATGTTATGAGTGTCTCCTAAAAATTTCAGATTTAAATTCAACCTCTAGCCCCTTGAAAATTTGTTGGTGGTCAGATTGCGCAAATCTGCCAGAAACGACACACTGATTTGAAAAATTAATTCCTATTTGTACGTAACTCCAAATGCTCTGAAACTTTAAATACTAACCCCTTATAAGTTGTATTTAAATGGGTTGAAACATTTTTGAAAAAGTCTTTTGGGAAGTTAGTCAAATATGATCAAAGTCTCAACCTTTGCAAGCCTGAAAATCTGACTGCACTAGTCTCAGAACTTTGGACGTTTGGTTGACTTATACTTATCCAAAAGGGTTAAAACTTGTGCCAAGTCAACCTTAAGACGTTTGGATATGATTCTGGAAAGTTTTGTAATTTTTGAAATATGTTTACTATTTTTACGAACGTGATCAAAAACGATAAACAGTGCTGAAACTGAAAGTAAGTGCTAAAAGTAAATGACACCAAGAATTTTATACTGGTTCGGTTATAAACAACCTACTCCAGTCTTCGAGGACACTTTCCTCGGTTCACACTAATCACAGAATACAAAGAACACCTTACCACAGGGTTGATGGAGTTACACACCAACTCCAACCCTTAACAAACCTTGTATATGAATACAATTGTCACGAACACCACCACCTAGCAAGTGCAAGATTGATCACTCCTTGATCAATCTTTTACAACAATGAAAAGAATATGTGGCGGACTATATGAAGCCTATTCAAGTATATGAATGTAAGTACAATAGGCTTTTAGAGAGAAGAAAGAAAGATGTAGAAGAAAAAGGGAATGGAATACTCTTTTTGCACTTTTGAACTTGTGAGGCTTGTCTTGCTTTTGTTTTGCTCTCTTCACTTCTTTTTATCATAGTTGGTCTTTTTTCATCATTGTGACATGTCTTTGCTTACTTGGCATCTCCTCATTGGATGATCATTAAGCTCTTGCTTACTTGGCACTCATTGATTGGTTGGATGTTGTCGTCACTTGATGACTAGACAAATCTGAGAATAACACTTAAAACATGTGCCAAAATAATCATAAAAACTTTGCCAAATATCTCACAATCAATCCCAACTAATTTGGAAAACAAATTTCCACAACAATCACCAACAAAATCAGCCATGCACATCTTGCACATGCTGAAATTTCAGCATGTGTAACATTCACCTTTTGTTCAAAATATTGCCTATTTTGCATTGATTTAATCCAAGAAATCAAAGGATAATTCAATCACCATTTATTATTAAATATTCTCATCTTTTATGGAATAAAAATTAGACAACAATGTGGCCTTTATTTCGGCCATATACATTCCCACACATGCTGAAATTTTCAGCATGTGTGATATTTAAAAATATCACAACTTTAATTCCATAACTTATTCAAAATACTTCCAAATTATCTTCTAATCAATCCACCTTAATCAAGACACAAAATATGACTCATATTGGTGTAAAAATCGGCCAGCCATTGTGCACATGCTGAAATTTTCAGCATGTGTTACAAATGTGACAAAAGTTTGAAATGTTACCTTTTGTAGTTCCTTTTTTCATGTTACCAACATTGCATGCTTTATTCTTGACCAATCAATATGCCAACAATGCTCCACATATGCTCCAACTCAGCTGATCTAGGCGTGTACAATGACTTGGGCATGTGCTGAATTTTATTTTTGCAAACTTTGTAAAATACTGCACATTTAATAATACACACATGGTATATTCCAATCAGCCCTTAATTGAATTTTCTATAACACTTTGAGATATATGAAATATGTAAAAAAGTTTCTAGATACATGTTGTATGATGTTCCAAAAATATTCCATGTGTCGTGTACGTAGGAAACCAAATTTTCGATGTTTATCGATTACCCGATTTTTCTCTAATTAAATTCCAAATTTTTGCACATGTTATATATATGATGTTACACACAATATATATAAATTTAAGTTTAATATTCAGCTCATAAGGCTGATTAAAGTGGTGCCTAGACATGTGACAAAATTGAAATTGCAATCTCCACAGTTTGGCCTTAATGTGGGGTGATTTGTGTGTGCCAACATGGAATGATTTTATGGATGAACATACCATTTAAGCCACAAAATTTATGGATATTTCTCAAGTGTAGGGGGTGGACATCTATTTATGGCAAGTATGTGACACGTTGGCGAAGTTTCGGTATTCGCCCGATACGACAATTTTCGGTTTAGAACCTTTTAACGTGTCGTATTTAATTTGTCATCGCCATGACTTATATCATATGATATAAGACTTGAATATACTCATAAATATGAGTTAAGTATGATGGTGTGACGTTAATGTACGTACGTAAAATATATAACGTGTCGGTAGTACGTTGGAATAAGTGTGTATGTGTCTTTTTCAAAAAAATCTGAATATATATATATATGTGTGTGTGTGTGTGTGTGTGTGTGTAAATGGCGTGTATATAAGTGTGGGGAGGAGAGTGAAAGACTTTCCTTTCTTCACCTTGTTGCCTTTGTGCCTTTCCAAATATTGCTTCCTTTAATGAACTACTTAGTTTAATTAACTAAGTACTTCACTTAATGAACTAGTTTAGTTCATTAATGGTGACACCTGAAAATAGTTCAAACACAACAAATGTTTTCCATTTGATGTAAGCTTTAAAGCTTCATGGCTTGTTAGTACGGCAACATTATATACGAACTAAATAAGGCAAGTAATATGCAATATGTCATGCATTTCTTTGTAACACGTTTAAATCATTTATTTTGAAATCACTCAAACCCCTTTTTCTCTACAGTATATTGATCATATTGTATGCTTGCACGGAGTACCCATGAGTATAGTTTGTGACCGCGACCCTCGCTTCAATTCTAGATTTTGGACAGCATTCCAGAAGGTGATGGGCACTGAAATTCGGATGAGTTTAGCATTTCACCCTCAAACTAACTGTCAATGGGAAAGAACAATCCAAACACTGAAAGACATGTTACGAGCTTGTATCCTCGATTTTGGAGGGAGTTGGGACAAAAGTCTTAAGTTGGTTGAGTTTTCCTACAACAATAGTAACCACCGGTCCATTGGGATGACCCCTTATGAAGCGCTATATAGAAGAAAGTGTCGATCTCCACTTTATTGGGATGAAATTGGAGACAAGATTTTTGCAGGACACGACCTAGTGGAGCAAACACGAGAGAAAGTGATGATTGTTAAGCAGAGGTTGAAGGCACCCTAAGACAGAAGCAAAGTTTGGGCCAACAAAAAGTGACGACCATTGTAATTCCAGGCAGGTGAGAAAGTGTTCTTGAAAGTCTCGCCGTGGAAGGGCGTAAGAAGATTTGGCATAAAAGGTAAACTGAGTCCAAGATTCATCGGGCCATATGAAGTTCTTGAAAAGATTGGAGAAGTTGCCTGCCGGTTAGCGCTACCGCCATCGCTGTCTCAGCTGCACAATATATTTCATGTATCTGAGCTTCACCGCTACGTGCACGAGCCCAGTCATATCATCGAGGAACAACCGTTGAAAATTGAGGCCGATGTATCCTATGAAGAAGAGCCGAAGAGGATTATTGATCGGAAGGAAAAGGCCCTAAGAAGGCGATCTATCCCCATGGTTAAGGTACAATGGAAGCATCAATCTAGTGATGAAGCCACTTGGGAGACTGAGGAAAGCATGAGGAGTTCATACCCACATCTCTTTGATTAGTTCCCTTAAGTTTCGAGGACAAAACTTGTGATAAGGGGGGAGGGTGTTGTACCCAACAGAAATCACTCTATATCTCCGACTCTTATGAGGTGAGTCACTAAGATATCAGTCCTTCAAGTGCATTTTATTTAAATTCCATTTTATGTTATTTTACTTTTCTTCAATTAAATTTCCTTAAAGTAAATAATATAAGAAATGGTTTAATTATATAAGTATGTCTCATGAAGCAAGTGAAATGACAAAAATGCCCTCCCAATTCTTTTGGAAAATTCGGGAACATGGGAGACTCTAGAACTCTCCTTATTCTTAATAAAATAATTGAGTCTTAAGACCACCATTAAAAAATAAAAACATGGGGAAAGTGGTCAAAAGGGGTTCAAGACACAAAAGATACCTTCATGGCTTTCTATAAACATGGAGAATCTCCTCTCCTTTTTGTCTCAAAGACCGCCTGCCAGCCCCTTCATCTACCCCATGAAGCCTTCCTCAAGTTATCCTAGAAGCCTCCCATCATCTCTACCTCACAACACTCTCAAGGTTCATACCAAGCCAAGCACTAAAGGCCTCTTGCACACTGAAGCAAATCTTCCATCATCTTATTTCATACAGTTAGATTGAGCTTAGGAGACTGAAGACTATCTTCACCTTCAAGATCTAAAGACTCATCTAGGTAAGTTGAATGTTGAATGTTCAAAGTGAATTCCACATTTCAAATTGTAAAGCTCACATTTTGCCTCTTTTCCCCTTACAAAAACCGTGACCCTTAGTGGTCACTAGGTGAAGATCCTTCAAGCTATTAGGTGGTGCTAACATCTTGGTGGGTTGAATTCATTGCAATCTGCATTCAAGCTTTGTTTTGGTAAGGAAATCCTAGCCTCAATCTAGCTCTTTTCTTTACTAAAATGGTAGCTAATGTTCACCTCTATTTCCTTCCTAAAAACCATGTACTCTAGAGTGAAGTTGGAAGAAACTTCAATCCATTTCAACCAAGGTTCAAGCTAGGGAAAGTTTCTAAGCTCAAGAGAGGCAAGTATACTCTAGACAATCTTGACTTATTTGTGAAAGTGTGGTTGAGTGACTAGTTATTTTTAAGTCATGAATCTTAGTTGAAATACTAAGTGTAAAGCATGAGAAGTTGGTTGTTTTCTTAAGGGAAAGTGTTTGCATGTGAAGTGATTTTCTCTATGGATATGTTGCATGCCTAACTTAAACATGATATGAGACCTACCTTTAACAAGGGACGGTTTTAGAGAATTGTGGAAGAGTGAACAAATTCTTGTTAGGAATAAACTTTATGAGGCATAAAAGTACAAAAATGTCACGGTTTATGTGTAGTTGCAAGGCTGTTTGGCGTGAGTTATGGTGTAGCCTAAAGAGTATTAAGAGACTTGAAATGATCAAGTTAAAATGTGCTTTTGGTGGTTAGAAAGTTATTTTAGGGGGATCAAATTAGTTGGAAAATGTTGAATAATAAAAAGTGATGAAACATAGGATTTACTGGAACTAGAAAGCTTTAGAGTAGCGATTGTTTGGCCTTAAAATGAACTTTCGGAGTGAGCCATTGAGCTAAAGTTTGGTGTGATGATAGCCTGATATGTTTAGTAAATTTGTAAGGTGGAAATTCCTTAAAAGAACTTGTGGTTGACCTCAATGGAATATTTAGTGAGAATGGGTCAATGCAGATCCTGCTATCGCATTGCCTTGAAATTTTTATGGTAATTATCTTAGACATAGATGAACATGTCCATGTAACGAAACCAGCTTGAAACCACTGTTTTAAGGGTTAACAACTGAGATGAAGGTCACGGTGCAAAACTGGAAAACTGAACAGTTTGATGGCATAAGTTGTGAGGCCTTGATCTTGTTTATTTAGGATTGTATGTGATGTTTGGACATATGAATATTGTTTATTGGTATGTTGGCTACGTTTTCCAGGTGATGGCCCTATTTGAATAATGTTTTATGGCCCTTGAATCTAAGGTAAGGCGGGTACTGCACTGCAGAATTCTGCAGCACCCCTTGATATTAATGTAAGGTTTTGAAGGTCTTAGACAACTTGAAATGTTATGAAATTTTCATGGCATGTAGCTAATATTCCATTATGCATGTGTGTGACATAAGTTTATGGAAATAAGCTCTGAATTGATGATTTTGAGGCCGTGTGAACAGGGAATTGCTGCTGGACTATTTTCTGGCTTAAGAGACAAGTTAGAATATGTCCTTTATGATGCATTTAGTCACGAATCGCATATTTCATATCATGCATTACATTGTCCATGTTCATGCGATTATGAAACTGATTTTATGCCATAGAAATTTAAGTAAAGCCCTTTTGACGATAAGATTTCTATTTTGAAAGAAAGACTCCTGTGGTACCATTTATTCTTGGCCAGTATAACCCGCTCCAGATCCGGGGTTAATTGATCTGATGATGAGTATGATCGTCCAGGCCTGGAGATAATAGACCTAAGGATGATGATTATGACCATTCAGGCCTGGAGATAATAGGCATGATGATGACGAGTTATGACTGCCTAGGTCCGAAGATAATAGACCTGATGATGATGATTGATGGTATGACCGCTTTCAGATCCAGAAATAATAGATCTGAAGGGAATGGTATGACCGCTTCAGATCCGGATATAATAGATTTGAACCCTCTTTACTCTTTTTTTTATGACGATTATGTTTTGAAAGAAAGAAAGATCGAAGTTGGTTTTCTCTCTATCATGTTGCACTACATTTGCATATTCATACGCATTGGATATGATTATAAGTAGAATGCTTAGTCTATTATCTTTAAGTTATGATCTCATTTCCTTTTATCACTTAAGTTATGAATTTATTTCCTTTGCTGCTATTGAGTTGAAGGACAGGTATGTCGGAAAAGTTGAGATTTTTGGGATTTGGTTCTTGTGTATAGTTTCCATTTAATTCATGATTGTTTATGGTATACTTGCTGGTGACTTTGTTGCTCACCCTTTTATTTTTCCCCCAGAGCCTGCAAGAAATGGTGTAGAATGGATTGTCGATGAGCCACGAGTTCTGTATCCGTAGATGAGGGAGTGGATTGCAGCTTAAGGATTTTATGATGGACTATGTTTTGTGGACTTATTTTAGGGACATTAATTTCAGACTTCCCTTTATTTTGCGGACATGGCTGTAAACTTTATGTCGGATATTCGGAATGGTTTCATTTAAAAGTTTTTATTCTGCCTAAATTTTGCTTACCTGTTAAGATGATGACATTTTAGTCTACGATTTTGTCATGGACTGTGATATGTTACGCATTGACGCCTGGTACTTTCCATAGCAAAGTATGGCAGATGCACCGTACCTGGAAGGGCCGAGTACGGGGCGCTACATAAAATCTCCAATGGATAATGAAACTAAAACACGTTTAGAAATATTCAACTCACCGTCATCATTTAACCAAGAGAGTTTGTATAGTGTGGGTGGTTAATCAATGGTAAATTTAGCTTCCTTACAAGTTGAGTGCTAGCCAGATTAGTGCATGATCCAGAATGAATTATCAAGCTACAAATATTATCTTTTATCATGGGATGAATGTAAAGACATTATCGTAACGTTCAACATGATCCACAGATTCAAGGGTTGTGTTAAGGACTATTCTATTCACTAAGAACTCTTTAGGTGAAAGATTATCATTCTCACCAACAATTTTCTCACATTCTTCATGTTCATGTAAAAAAAAGGGTTTGAGTGATTTCAAAATATATGATTTAAATGTGCATAAAAACGTGCATGACATAAATGTGCATGACATATTGCATATAACTTGCCTTATATAGTTCATATATAATGTTGCCGTACTAACGAGCCATGAAGCTTTAAAACTTACATCAAATGGCAAACATTTGTTGTGTTTGTACTATTTTCAGGTGCCACCATTAATGAACTAAACTAGTTCATTAAGTGAAGTACTTAGTTAATTAAACTAAGTAGGTCATTAAAGGAAGCAACATTTGGACAAGGCACAAAGGCAACAAGACTAAGAAAGAAAAGTCCCCTCCTCCTCTCATCACACATATACACGCATATATATATATATATAAATATATATATTTTCAGATTTTTTGAAAAATGCACATACACATGCATTCCAACGTACTACCGACACATTATATATTTTATGTACGTATGTTAACGTCACACCACCATACTTAACTCATATTTATCAGTATATTCAAGTCTTATATCATATGATACAAGTCATGGTGATGACAAATTAAATACGACACGTTAAAAGAACCTAAACCGAAAATTGTCGTATGGGGCGAATATCGAAACTTCGCCAACGTGTCACGTACTTGCCATAAATAGATGGCCAGCCCCTATACTTCAAAAATACTCAAAACTTTCGTGGGTATGATGTTATGTGCAGCCATAAAATCATTCCATGTTGGCACACACAAATCACCCCACATTAAGGCCAAATTGTGGAGATTTCAATTTCAATTTTGTCACATATATATGGCACCACTTTAAGACCAGCCAAGTGCTCAATATTAAATTTTATATTATGTATATTATGTGTAACATAATATATATAACATGTGCAAAAAAAGTTGGAATTTAATTAGAGAAAAATCGGGTAATCGATAAACATCAAAAATTCGGTTTTCTACGTACACAGCACATGGAACGTTTTAGGCACATCATACGATATGTATCTAGACACTTTTTACATATGTCATACATCTTAAAGTGTTCTAGAAAATTAAATTAAGGGCTGATTGGAATATACCATGTGTGTATTATTAAATGTGCACTATTTTACAAAGTTTGCAAAAATAAAATTCAGCACGCACACATACATCGCAACGCCTATTCCAGCTGAAATGGATCATATGTGGAGCCTTGTTGGCATATTGATTGGTCAAGAATCAATCATACAATGTTGGTGACTTAAAGAAAGAAGCTACAAAAGGTAATGTTTCAAATTTTATCTCATTTGTAACACATGCTGAAAATTTCAGCATGTGGATAATAGGCTGGCCGAATTTTATCAATTATGAGGCTATATTTTGTGTCTTGAAACATGTGATTAATTGGAAGACAATTTGGAAGTAATTTGAATAAGTTATGGAATTAAAATTGTGATATATTTGAATATCACACATGCTGAAAATTTCAGCATGTGTAGTAATGGATATGGCCGATTTTTTGGCCTACGTGATGTACAATTTTATTCCCAAAATTGATGAGAATATTGTCTATTAATTGGTGATTTATTTCTAAGAGAAAAATCAAAGAAAATTTGGAAATAATTTGAATTAAAGCACCATGTATCACATGCTGAAATTTCAGCATGTCAAGTCTCATTATGGCCGATTTTTTCATGCATTTTTGTGAGGAAATTATCTTGCTTAATTTATGTGATGATCTTGGAAGTTATGGTAATGTTTTTATGGTGATTTTGACACATGTTTTTAGTGGAATTCTCAGATTTTCCTAGTCATCAAGTGATGACAACATTCAACAAATCAATGAGTGACAAGTAAGCAAGAGGTAAATGATCATCCAATGAGGAGGTGCCAAGTAAGCAAGATCATGTCACAATAATGCCACATATTCTCCCAAGGACTAAAAAAATAATTTTCAAGAGTAGAAGGACCAAGAGGGGGACAGCCATAATGTTAAAAGGGAAGCAAGAGAGCAAAACAAGAACAAGAACAAGTCTTGCAAACCAAGTGATCAAAAACGCCTAGCTCTTCCTCTTCTACACTCTCTTTCTTTCTTCTTCCTAAAAGCCTATTGTACTTACATTCATATTCTTGAATAGTCTTATCTTAGACCACCACACATTCTTTATCTTTGTAAAAGATTGATCAAGGTGTGATCAATCTTCAATTTGCAAGGTGGTGGTGTTCGTGTGCATTGTATTCAACATACAAGGTTTGTAAAGGGTTGGAGTTGGTGTGTAACTCCATCAACCCTGTGGTAAGGTGTATTAGTGTTGTGTGATTAGTTTGAACCGAGGAAGGTGTTCCTCGAAGACTGGAGTAGATTGTTTATAACCGAACCAGTATAAAATTATTGGTGTCATTTACTTTCAGCACTTATATTCTGTTTCAGCACTGTTTATCCTTTTTGATTACGTTAGTAAAAATAGTAAACTTTTTCAAAAATTACGTAACTTTCTAGAATCATAGCCACACGTCTTAAGGTTAATTTGACACAAGTTTCAACCCTTTTGGACAAGTATAAGTCAATCAAAACGTCCAAAGTTCTGAGACTAGTGCAGTCTGATTTTCAGGCTTGCAAAGGTTGAGACTTTGATAGTATTTGACTAACTTCCCAAAATCATTTTTCAAAACTGTTTCAACCCATTTAAATATAACATATAAGGGGTTAGTGGTTAAAATTTCAGAGCATTTGGAGTGACGTACAAATAGGAATAAATTTTTCAAAACAGTCTACCGTTTCTGGCAGATTCGTGCAATCTGACCACCAACGATTTTTGAAGGGGTTAAAGGTTGAATTTAAATCTGAAATTTTTAAGAGACACTCATAACATCTGAGGCTAAGTTCTCTCAAAATTTCAGAAATTTTGAAGACCTACAACCTAGTTTTAAAAACATTTTAAAACTGATCCTGAAAACAAAAAATGTTTTCAGAAGTTCAGTTCTTGAGTCAAAACAATTTTAAAAACTACACTTTCCGCACCAACTATTCAACCCCCTCCCCTTCTAGTGGTGCCTTGCAGATCCTACAGTTCAGGGTCTTGTTCGTTCTTAGTTTCTTCCTTATCTTCAACATTGATATACTCATCTAATTCTTCAATGAACCTGACTTGTTTAACGTTAGGACATTGTTGTGCCATGTGCCCTTTTTCTTGGCATCTAAAACCTTAAATATCTCTACAACTCTTTTCTTACCTTTTTCCATGGCTGGTTGTGCTTGTTGTGGATGTCCTTCAGTTGATTGTGTCCTTCTTTGTACAGCTTGTTGGCCACGGTTTTGATAAGAGTTTTTCCAAGACCTCAACTCACTTGTTGACCTAGGCTGCACTCTTTAACTAGAAGAAGTGTTAGCTTTAAAACCAAAAGAAGATATAGGGGATTTTACCTTGAGTTGGCATTCAATCTTCACTGCCAAATGCACCAATGATGACAAATCTCCATAATACCCTAGCTCACCTTTGTTAGCTACCTCCCAATTCAGCTTAGCTAAGAATCTTGCAATAGTGGCTTCCTGGGGTTCTTCTATGCTGGCCCTAATAATCAAAAGCTCTAATTCCTTAAAGTATTCATCTACACTTCGGGTTCCTTGGATACGGCTTTGTAGCTTTTGGTAGATCTCACTCTCATAATAATGGGAAATGAATCTTTTCCTCATTTCTCTTTTTAACTTATCTCAAGAAGAGATGGCTGGCTCACGGGCATTCCTTCTAAGATTCTAGTTCTGATCCCACCATATTAAAGCATACTCCGCAAATTCCATTACTGCATAACATACCTTAGCCTATTCTGAGCAGTTGGTACAATCATAGATGAGGTCAATCTTTTTCTTTCATTCCCAATAAGCTTCATGGTCACTTCTACCATAGAATGTGGAATTGTTCATTTTAGTCTTGAGGAATTCCTCTTTTTGTTGGTTAGGTCTAGGTATCCTACAGTTTTGAGGGGTATGGTAGGTTTCTCCATTGTATTCGTGTTAGTCATAGCTAGGTTCTTCTTCATGGGGTCGAAAAGGTACATTAGAATGGTTTGATCTTCTATGTTTAGGGGGTACCTGCCTATAGACCTCTTGTCCTTCAAAAGATTCTCTCCTACCTTGGTTTGAACTCTCTCCTTTGGTGGGTTGATCAGCTGATTTCTTTTTAAGATCTTCAACATCACTTCTCAACATTTCATTATCATTCATTATCTTCTTTAATCTATGCACAATTTGTGCCATGCCTGGTTCCAGTCTTTCCTCCTCCAAGGTTTGGCTTGATGGTGTTTGTGGTGTTCTTTCCATTGTGATCTGAAATGAAACAAGCAAATAAAGAAAAACAAAATGAACACAAAGACAAAAGAGGGTTGTTATGTTAGTTAAACAAAAACAGTGTATGTTCTCCCTCTCTCTTTTTGTGGTCACTCAATTCCTTGTATTTCCTTAACAATCTGAATCTACAAAACAACCAATAGGAAAACCAAGTGAACAACACTGTCAAAATTTGAAATCTTGAACACCAAACTTCAAATTCAGCTTGCAGTTCCTTTACTCCAAATAGCCACAAATCCAAATATGTTAAACAGCAATCTTGGACTATTCTAGAAATCTAAGAAGGTAGAAACTGAAAATGATGTCAAAGGATGAGTCAAGAAAAGCTAAGGGGTTGCTCTGGGCAATCCTTAACTTACCTAAAGCATTATACAATTCAAATGCAAGAATGAATTAAAGTAGAAGCAAACAAGTGTTTAAGGTTCTTTTAGGATCTGTTTCCCTTTTGATCTTTGTAGCTAAAAAACGTTTCTTTTCCTGCACTTGGTACGTTTTTTTGCATGTTTTCTCTTTGCCACATTTTTCTTTTTCCTTTTGAACTTTGATGTGAGTTTGTCTATTCAAACTGAAGTTTCTTTTTGCTCAGAATTGGTACAAGGTTGTATGTGTATACAAGCTGTTTTGGCCTTTTTTGGAGGATATGAACTTGGCAAAGGTAGCTTAGCCTAGCTTCGTTCAAGATGAACAAAGTATTTCTTTTTCTTGATGAAAAATGGCTAAGCAAATTTGATCACAAGGTATGCCACTAAGTTCAATCAAACAAGCAAGTAAATATACACAAAGTCTTTAAAGCAATCTAAGAGCTTCGAATACAGCAAGAATGTAGTAAAGCCTTTGGTAGCAATATAAGCAAATGGACTGCAACATAAGTATAGCTGAAATGAACTGTAAACTAAGAACTTAAAGTCCAAAAAAAGTATTTACGCAGTTGAAATCCAACCCAAAGTAATTGCAAATGTTCAGCCAACGTTGAAGCATATTGTATTAACCGTATAATTCCTTTAAATTTCAGGGTTTTTGTCACATCTTAATTGTCTAATAGTCCTCCAACCTTATACCAACAAGTTATGTCAAAGGTTCAGCGAACCTTGAAGCATGTTGCTTTAATCCTTAACTGTATAATTCCTTTCAGCTCTAAGGTTTTTGTCACGTCTTAATTGTCCAATAGTCCTCCAAATGAGATGTTAAACATTCAGCCAACGTTGAAGCATTTGTCCACCAACCTTATTTCTCTAAATTGTATGGTAAGCTCTTAACTCTGAAAAGATTTAACAACTTTGCAACTTAAGAGAGGCACACGCCTGAAATCAAAGAGAAACATAATTTTTTTGTGTTTTTGGCTTTATAACATGAACAAGAAACAAGAAGACACACAAAATTATAGCTAGAATAGGAAATACAAACTGTTTTTGTTGGGTTTTGATTAATCATGCAAAGAAAGTAAAAACAAGCCCACATCTTTGGAATAAAAACGCAAAAACAGAATTTTTTTTAGTTTTTGATTTAATGACAAAGAACAATAAAAACATGACTCAACAAAGACATTCAATCTTCTTAAGGATAGATTGAATGACACTAGAGATGAGAAGAAGAGAAAAAAATGAAACTTGACACAAAATAAAATGGATATGTGAGTTAAAGAGGAACCTGAGCTTTAATACCAATTGATACAGGACTCCTTATGGGCTGGATCTTTCTTTAACTCTCAAGGATCTCATTCCTCAAGATGGTTTAGGCACAAAGAGCTTACAGCTACCCTTGCTTCTGTTTTGATGAAGAATACCCGGTTTTGGACAAACTCGGCTAAAAGGACCAACACGTACTCGATAACCTCCCACCTGGTTGTTTCCCCTCCTAGTGAGCACTCCCCACAAACTTGTTCAAGCCGTGATTGAGGCTAACCTTGTTCTAAGAAGAAATCAAGAATACAACAAAGGTTTCTCAAAGAAACTTGTTTGCAATTTTGATCTAAAAGTGCCGAAATTTTAGAAAGGGTTTGGGACCTTTTTTTTTGTAAAACCATTTTATTTGACATCATCACTTATCGTGGAGGAAAAACCATATTACATCAAAGTCAATTGTCATCATAAGAGAAAAGCGAGTGAAGTGAAGTAAGTATGCGCAACCTGCAGTCATATATGATATGCCGCATTAAAACCTTGTCAAGTAAAACCACCCTTGTGGATAAAACCTTGACTGGATTTGGGACCTATTTATGGCCTAAACTACACATTAAAATATAGTTTATAACCTAAGTATTAGCCAATGAAAATATTGCTTGCAATGAAGAACACTAACATGGAAGAAAGGTTGGAAAAGATAAAGGCTGTTCTTGGCAGCTTTGCCCAGCCGAGAGATCAACTTGTGCAAGTTGATTTAAGCATCTTCAATTTGATTGGCCCAAACTTGTTTCACTTTGCATGAAGCCCTTCCACTCTGATTCAGATAATATTGTCTTCATGAAAGTTGTAGATAATTAAAAGAAGTTTAATTTTTTCTTTTGAATCATCCGATATGGAACTGGGAGGAGGGACATATGATGTCTCAAAGTTTCAGTCGCTTCTAGGTGTGGACATCTGAAGCACGCTGCTCACTCAGCTGCTTCAAATTCATGGCTTTTTTTGAGCTTGATAATGACATAATATGAAGAAGTGCAAAACACTAAAGTTGTAGCTCAATATCTTAGCTTGAAGCTCCAACTAGAACCAATGGAATCCAAGCTGTGGTTGAAGAGATATGGACGAAATACAAATACTCTGTCAGCTTGTCCTGTCCATCAATTTCAGCTTTGTGTTTGCTTCATGCTATGGCTTCATTCTTCCTTCAAGTGACCTTTAATAACCTTGTACAAACACTAACCAAACATATACAAGATATGTAGCATGCCATAGGCTTGTCTACTACACATTTAAGTACAACCATTACAAGATACACCCTTAACATTTCAAAACGTTGCAAAGAATGTAAATAACATGTAACTAAGGTGGCGTAGGACTTGTATACTTCTATGAATCTCATCATTAATTTAATGGCGGTTCTATAGACACCCTGTTCCAGACTAAGTCGTTATGTTTATAGTTCCAATATACCCTCGCACCCTGTCCCATACTAGGTAGTTACGCTCGGGCCTAAATATGCTTACAGACACCATGTCCCAGACTAAGTCGTTACGTCTACAGCGCTCCATATAATTGGGATCAACCTGGCTTACCGATATATTTTCCTTGTAAGGGTGAATTTCACAACATGCGATGCACGATTTCAAAACAAATTTCAAAGTATTTGATTTTCCAAAACGATTCTAGCGTCAAATATTTTCCAAGTCAATTTCGAATTTCCAATCGCAAATCAATCCAAATATCCAATCACAAATCATTTCAAATGTCAATTCACGATATAACAAATAACCAATTACAGATGATGCCAAATGTCAATTCGCGATAGTTCTGATATCCAAATGACACTTACTCTGTGCATCTGTATATATATGCATGTCCACGCCCATACATGTGCATATACACGTATATGAATACACGTACATCTCTTAGTCCACTTTTCCCCCGACCCACTACCCAAATCACCTCACCCTATCCCATCAACGTCGGCCTCCCTCATTGTCTGCCGCCAGTACCTGATCTCCAACTTCAATCCTTCGGCCAACCCCCTCCCCACTCTCTAAAACCCTAATTTCACTCAACCCACTTCCTACCCTCGACCTCCCTCCAAAACTGCACCACCCATATTTTCTCACGCCTAATACCACAAGCATCAAGTATAATCCGTCACTAACACACCGCACAAAAATAGCCGCTGCATGCGCTGCTACTCACCGGCGCGTGTGGCCCACGAGCCGATACTAGCCGGTATATGTGGCCCACGCGCTGCCACTGTCGCAGTCGTCAACCACCAGAATTCACATTATGCTATTTCCAATCTTATTTCATCTTCATATCATACAAAATCCCAACTTACAACACTATCGAATTCCTCCAAAATCCATAAAATTTCCCAAATTCATATTTAATATACTCACACATATTTCATAACTTATAATTCATATACTTATCAAATTATATCACCATTTATACCCCAAAAATCAATGTTGGCCGAACACTCTTCCACCATACATCCTCTTTTGTTTCGGCCTCACATATATATCACACAAAATTATAATTTCATATACACATACACATATATGCGGCATACATACATATATCATCTACTATATAAAATATACATATAGAAATTATACACCAATTATATACCAAAAATATAGTTTCAGCCGCTGTCCAAAGTTTTATCACACATGTAAATTTTCGGCCATCACTCTTAAAAAAATACAAAATTCAACATCCATATATATACATATATACACATGGCCATACATATATATATATATACATCCATTTATGCAATCAAATATACATATGCACGATCCTTGAATTTATACAAACATTATATACATGTTGTTTGCAAAAACATAGCAGTTACTAGTAGGGCATTTACTTTGATACGTAATTACAATGCCGGAATAACCAATTAGGGTTTGTGTTGGGTTAAATTTCCTCCTTCTTCCTCCTAGTATAGCTGGCCTAAATTTTCTGTTGGGTGCAACGGGGGTGGCGGGGTGCCTTGTGAGTTATGGTGGTAAGATTAGATTTTTTATTAGGTTTTTTTATATATATATTTTTTGAAAATTTTTTAAGTTTTATTGAAAGCCCCGCTTATGGCAGAGAAATACCATAGTACAAGAAGTGTTCATACAAAAATAAGTAATGCAAGGAGCTAATGAGGGCTAATCTCCAATCGTATATGATATGCCGCATTAAAACCTTACCAGGTAAAACCACCCTTGTGGATAAAACCTTGGCGAAGGAAAAAGCGTACATATTTATACAATTGGAGCAATTAGCCAATACAATAATATCCATACCTATAAAGAGAGCAAGTGTAGCTGCTTCCGTCAAAGCTTGGCTGAAATGGCGAGCATGCATGCACCTCTGATATTCGTATTGTAATCTTCTGAAGCATGAGAAACATTTCACCTCGCAAAGAGTATTTCAAATGGCATGTGTGACTTGAGAATCCCTCGACAAACTTTCTGTAATAACCTGCTAGACCCAAGAAACTTTGTACTTCGGTGACATTAGTAGGTCTAGTCCATTCAGTGATAGCTTCCACCTTCTTCGGATCCACAGCAATCCCCTCCTCTGATATCACATGACCCAGAAAAGCCACACTTCTTAACCAAAACACACACTTGCTAAACTTAGCATATAGTTGCTTCTGCCTCAAAATGCCTAGAATGGTTTTTAAATGCTCAGTGTGAGTTTGTTCATCAGGAGAGTACACTAGAATATCATCTATGAATACCACCACCAACCTATCCAAGTGTTCTTGGAAAATAGTATTCATAAGGTCCATAAAGGCTGCAGGGGCATTTGTTAATCCAAACAGCATCTCCAAAAACTCGTGGCCATATCTCGTGCGAAAGGCTGTCTTTGCGATGTCCTCAGCCTTCACTCGTAACTGATGGTATTCTGATCTGAGATCAATTTTAGAGAAGATCTTAGCGCCCTTGAGCTGATCAAACAAATCCTCAATTCGTGGAAGGGGGTACTTATTCTTGATGGCAATTTTATTCAACTCTCGATAATCGATACAAAGTCTCATGCTACCATCTTTCTTCTTTACAAACAAAACAGGTGCTCCTTAAGGTGATACACTAGGATGGATAAACTTCTTGTCCAATAACTCCTGCAGTTGTTCTTTCAGCTCTCTCAACTCTGCCGGAGCCATTCTATAAGGGGTTTTAGAAATGGGTTCAGCTCCTGGAATCAAGTTTATCTCGAACTCGACTTCCCTTGGAGGCGGCACTCCTGGCAATTCCTTCGGAAACACATCAAGAAACTCATTGAGCACATGAATTTGTTCAATAGATGGTACTTCCTGAGTAACATCCATCGCATACACTAAGAATCCTTCAGCACCTTTCCTTAAGGCTTTGCAAGCTTGAGCAACTGACATATACAACTTCTTGGGAACTTTCTTTCGTTCAGCTTCCCCTTGAAACGTTACCTCTTCCATCTTAACGTTCTTGATTGTCACTTGCTTCACTCGACAATCAATTTTCGCGTGATACTTAGCCAACCAGTCCATTCCTAATATAACGTCAAAGTCATACATCTGAATAGGGATCAGTGTGGCGGAGAACGTTTGTCCTTCAAACTCTAACTCGCAATCCCGGTACTGTTGATACGAAACCATAATTTGATCTCCTGTCGCTTGAACACGGTACGGAGTTTCTAATCACTCAGGCAAATTACCAAGGTGTTTAGTGAATCTCTTTGGTACAAAGGAGTGGCTTGCGCCGCTATCGAAGAGCACGTTGGCAGGTATCTTATTTACTAAAACCACACCTAAGATCATATCGAGTTTTACACAGAGAGTTAAACATATAGAGACTTAATTCACTCAAAGTTCAAACTTAATTTAAATTGTACCTGCTACCACATCAATGGCTTCCTGTATATTGGTATCAGTCATGACATGGACACGGGCATTTGTTTTCGGCTTTGCTCTAGGCTGCTGGGCCGCTTCCACTAATGTATTCTTCTTCATCTCAGGACAGTCTCTAATCATATGGCCCACTTGTCCACACCGGTAACACGCTCCAGCCAGCTTCCTACATTCTCCCATATGGCTCCTGTTGCAGTGTGGGCAAATTCCCACCACCTGCTGGACTACTGGGTTCTGTGCTGGAAGTCGCTGGAAATTTCCGACTGTGCCTCTCTTCGGAACTTTGACCCAACGTCCGGGTCTACCACCAATTCTCATATCATCCCTTGGCCTCTTGCCTCCATCAGACAACCCCTCACTAGCTGCTCTTTCTGCCACCTTGCGAAAGTCACTCTCAACGCAGAAACACGCGTCCAACATGTCCTTGTAAGTTTTCAGTCCTGCGTTCACTATTGCCGACTGTATCCTTGAGTCCAAACCCCTCTCGAACTTCATCATCTTAAGGCGATTATCAGACATAATCGCAGGGGCAAACTTACCCAGAGCATGGAAACGATCTGCATACTCTGACATCGTCATCCTTCCCTGCTCCAACCGGTTAAACTCCCTTATCTTGTCTAATATCGCAGTCTCGGGCAGGAAGACATCACAGAATGTGCCCATGAGATAGGTGGGGTCATTCTCAACACCATTCTGGCCCACCATTCGCCAGCTTTGCCACATAGAAGAGGTGTGGCCACATCTACCTTTATCTCTTCAGGCACTTGCACCAACCGAAAACATTTCTCCACCTCAGCCAACCGGTGTTGAGCCTCCTCAGGATCAGTACATCCTCCAAACTCTAGAACTCTCATCTTCCTCATCTCTCTGTAGAAGAACCGGATATTATGCTGCAGTGGTGGAGGAGGCGGAGGCTTCTATTGCTAAGCAAACCCTTGTGCGATCACTGTTAGTGCATGAGTGAGCACCTGGGGTAAAACCACTTGTGGTGGCTGATTCTCCTGTCCGTTGTAAGAGTTTCCTGTGTTATTTCTTCTTAGAGGCATTTTCTCTGAAAGGTTAGCGTTCCATTAGCAATCGGTTGATACAAGATGCTATTGAAAGCTTGAATGTGTAAGAATGGGTGGGGCATGAAATAAACTACTAATACGAAATTAGATGATAAAGACGCTCGCACACACCCAATCCTGATCATACTTAAACTCTAGAGAAAACAGCACTTATAACTAAGGATCAAACTTAAGGGAAAATCATATCTTAAATCGCTAAAAGATCATGAACCTAAGTTTCCGAGATAGATCTGATGCCTAGGCTCTGATACCACATGTAGCGACCCGGCCCGATACTGGCATCGGAACCAGTGCATTCGCCGTAGTCTACTACGAGGACTACGAAGCGTCAAAACAGATCAAGCGCACGTCATTCATGACGTAAGATATATCAGCGGAAACGTCATAAAATTTAAAACTTCGCCAACATCAATGTCACCAAAGAAACACAGCGGAAATAAAATGTGTTCAGTTAACGGTCTATCATATCCTCCAGTACAGTATTATAAACATCGAGTCTTCCAACTTAAAGAGAATAATCAAAAATCTATCTACTTCCATGACCATCATCCCATTAAACCCCCTCGCCATCGTCTTCGACAAATATCATTTCGTACTCTAGCTCACCTGAAAAGGAAATGGAGTATCTGTTCTTAGCGAAAACATCGCCAGCAAGTAACCTATCTATACACCTTATGGGATCACACACGACGAGTCACCAGTGTATAAGTCATTGCCCAAAATAAGTTGCTCGGGTTAGCAAATAGCATCTTTATAACAATTCCTCAAAACAAGTAAATTATATAAAGGATACGCGGATACGAGAACAAACATGTAACAAAAATAACATACCATATAAACAGAACATAAGCTAGTCACATTTGTGGCATGTCAAATCTTATGCTTCGTGTATCATGATGCATGTACTTCTTGAAAACCACACACAGAACTCATGCATATGACTTCTTTCGTAAACATGCTATGCGTGTCATTTCACAAAACTTTTCATATTCTTCTCGTAGCAGAATTTTATACCCTGTGGGTGATCAGTCCACAGAAAACAGAACTTTATACCCTGTGCTGAAAGGTTCACGGCCCCATCATATATAACTTTATACCCGTGCCGAAAGGTCCATGGCCCCATTACATATATAATACATCCATGCTGAAAGGTCCACGACCCTATTACATATATCATATATCCGTGCCGATAGGTTCAAGGCCCCACAAAATACTTTATACCCTGCTGTTGATTCACAGGTCACGCTTTTATACCCTGCTTTTGTAGGCGTGACTTTTATACCCTGTGATCAACCAGCAGCCATAGTTTGCTTTTTGAAAACTTTAGTCTTCTCTTGTAAACACATGTTCTTTCGCAAAGCAATTCTCATGTCAAATGCAAAGTGGTCATGTCATGATGCAGGATGCTCATGAAACTTCATATCAAACATGTAACATACACACACATCTTACATATCAAGTGCATAATCTTGAACCTCAACCACTCCATGCTCGTACCTTTCTAAGTCCGTTCGTATCACCAACTCACTTGGGATTCAATCTTATCATTACTTAATCAAACTTAACATCTATCCCTCAAGTACACCTCAAATACCCTTGCATTTTATGATCAAAGGAAGAGAATAGAGTTATTACACGTACATAGGGCGCCTAATGGATCAAAAAGACTTCCAGTACACTTGGAACGCCTACTTGAGGCACCTAAAGTGACATGAGGCGCCTATACTAGGCGTTCGAAGTGTTCTGGAATGTGCTGGTATACATCGAACGCCTACATGAACCGCCTTATGTGACATCGAATGCCTTTGGAGGTGTTCGAAGTATTCTGGAATGTGCTGTGACACATCGAACGCCTGCATGAAGCGCCTAATGTAGGTGTTCGAAGTGTTCTGAAATGCACTGGGACACATTGAACGCCTACTTTAGACGCCTAATGTGACTTGAAGCGCCTAAAGTAGGTGTTCGAAGTGTTCTGATGGTTCCAAAACTGCAATTTCCTGTAGTAACTTCTCCCCATCAACTTCCTCCTTCACTCTTTCAATCTTAACACCTCAAAGTCAACCTTACAATATGATCTCCATCATGCACAACACACCACAAACGCAGTTTGATCTTTACCTCTAACAGTTTGCATCAACCTTAAGCCTTCTATTATTCATCTCTCCGGATGTATCATCAATCTTCTACCCCATGTTCAAATTACATCACATCTCCTCTATCTCTTCAAGTCTTCCTCAACTCATCTCAAATCATCGAAAGCAACCTTTAGAAAACATAACAATTACCACAACCAATATTTACAACAAGGATGACACTTTAAGGGCATGTCTATCAACAATGAAGCACAACATGAATACTTTCACATTTAGGCCCAAAAAAATGACTTTAAATCAAGCAAACAACAACAAGTACATATAGTAAAGCATGTAACATAAACAATCAAGATTACTAACGTGTGATCTGAATTTTCTCTTTATAAGAACATAGGGCCTGTTGTATCAAAATTTGCGTAAAGCGTATAGAAAGATTACTTGCCTTGGAATCTAGATAAGCTTACGAGTGTGTGATAGAATTTCGGGACGAATTGGACCTAGGTTAGCATTCTTCTTCTTCCTTTCTTCTTCTTCTTCCTCTCTCTCTCTTCTTCCCTTTCTTCCAGGCGTTTTTTTTCTTCTCCTCTTTTGTGTAATAACCGACAGCCCTTCTCCCTCTCTTGGGGAGTTATACTCAATGTTGTAACTCCCCATCACTTAAGTGGGGAGGGGCATTTTGGGTACTTTAGTCTACTTTTTCTTATCTTTATCTTTTGACTATCTTTCTACATATATTTTATTTAACTAAGCCTCATACACTTATACAATTAAATAAATTGTATTTTAAGTTGCCTCTTAATTATTAAAAGTCAAACCTGAAAGTTACGGGGTATGACACCACCTCTATCACTTCTAATTTCCTTGATGGTGTCTTCGTTTTGGTTTTCTAATCTCCTACAAAGTTTGATAAACTCTTGGCATGCATCATTCTTTTTAGCTAAGAACATGATCCAAGTATATTTAGAAAATTCATCTACCACTACAAAAGTGTAATGTTTACCACCTAGACTTTCCGTACCAATATCCCCATACAAATCCATATGAAGCAATTGTAGAGCTTTGGTGGTGGAAATTTCACTTTTAGGCTTGAAGCTTGCTTCAACAAGCTTTGCCTTTTTACAAGTGTCACATAAGCCATGGTTTTCGAAATTCAATTTTGGAAGACCTTGGACCTTTTCATTTTTGCAAATCTCTTTGAAATTTTAAAACTAATATGTCCAAGTCGTCTATGCCATAATTGTATCAAATCATTTTTGGTAACTAGACATGAAACTTTTTGTGATATCAAATCATGTGTGCTAAATTTATAAACATCATTTTTCCTTATAGCCTCAAAAACGATTTGATCATCCATTTTCACTATGCATTTCTTTTCGCAAATTCAACTTGAAAATTAGCATGGCATAGTTGACTAACACTTATCAAATTATACTTAAGCCCTTCTACAGATAATACATTATTAATAGTAAAAGAAGAGTTACCAATTTCTCCGTGTCCAAGAATTTTGGCTCTCCTATTTCCAAAATACGTCGTTTTACCATCTTGGAGCTTGAACTTGGTGAACAAAGTCTTGTTTTCGGTCATGTGTGTGGAACATCCGCTATCCATAAGACATTTGGTTCCTTCTTCTTTGGCTACTCCATTTATCTTGAGAGTCTACAAAACCAAGAGATTTATACATTTGTATCCTTTGATGGTTGTTCCCTTTCTGGTTAGCTTGTTGACCGTTAGGCTTCCAAACATACATGTTACCAAATCTAGCTCTACATACACTTTTTATATGTCATACTTTGTTACAATGAAAACAAGTTGGCACATGCCTTAATTGTGTGTTTTTGTGTTTATGAGATGAGCCCTTTTCAGTTCTTCTATTATTTGACTTTTTCTTATGGATCAATAACTTGGGCTCAATATAAGAATATGATAACTTAAATCCTAAACCGGCTTTATCGTTTCCTATCATTTGGTTTCCAAGCACTTTGTCTAAATTACTTTTACCAGTGGTTAGTTTTTCTAAGTTTATTCTTAATTTATCAATTCTTTCCTAATCTCTATATTTTTTAGAGCTAGGGTCTTATGTATGGTAAGTATGATGTCATGTTTTGGTAAATCAAAATATTCTTATTATGCATGCTCTTTTTTTCTAGTATGAACTTTTTAAATTCTTTCTTCAAGTGTTTATATTTCAAATTCAATTTTTCAAAATCATCTTGTAAATCCCCTATTTCGTCTTGTAAATTGACATTAGAAGAGTTAAAGTTGAACTCAAGGTCATTTTTAATTGCCATAAGACAACTATGTTGTGTCTTTGGATTTTCAACTATTGCAACAAGTCCAACACCTTTGTCTTCACTGTCTTCTCCTTCTGATTCGGAAAGAAGAACATCTCATGTGGTTACCTCAGCATTTAAAGCTTTCTTCTTTTGAGGAAAGACTTTCTTGTCTTGCTTTTGCGGCTCCTTTGTAGGACTTGCATATCACCACTAGAAGGGGGGGTTGAATAGTGAGTGTAGAAAATTTTGTTTTTGAAAACCTTTGGACCAAAAACCTCACTTCTGAAAAAAGTTACTGTTTCTAGATCCTGATTTGAAATATTTGAATGGCCAAGTTTTAGACCTTCAAAAATTATGAAATTTGGTGAAAATGTACTCTCAGATGTTCTGAGTGTCTCACAAAAAATTTCAAATTAAAACTCCACTTCTAACCCCTTGAAAATACATTTTTGGTCAGATTGCACAAATCTACCAGAAACTGTACTCCGACTGGAACAATTTATTCCTATTGATTGGTGACTCCTAATGATCTGAAACTTTTATAAAAAGACCCTAAAGATATTTATTTTCATGGATTGAAACAGTTTCTTAAAATTCTTCTGGAAAGTATGTCAACCACGTTGATGTTCTCAACCTTTGCAAATCTAAAAATCAGATTGCACTAGTCTCAAAACTATTCACATTTGACTAACTTATACTTATCCAAATGAGTTGAAACTTATGCCAAATGAAATCTAGGATATGTAGATATGTTTCTGCAAAGTTTTATAATTTTTGAAATTCGTTTGCTATTTTTACCATTGCAATGAAAACAACGTAGAAAACTGAAAACTGAAAACTGAAAGTAAAGTGCTGAAAAATAAGAACACCAAGAATTTTATACTTGTTCGGTTAAAACAACCTACTCCAGTCTTCGACGACACCTTCCTCGGTTATCACTAAACACCAAAAACACCTTACCACAAGGGCGGTTAGAGGTTAAACACTAACTCTGCCCTTTTACAATCACAACAACCAAGCAAATGAATCGCAAACACCACCACCGATCGAGTGAAGGTTTGATCACACCTTGATCAACCTTTTACAACAATGAAAGAGTATGGGTGGTATATTCAAAGCCTATAAAATATGTAGAATATGTGAACAATAGGCTTGAGAGAAGAAGAAGAAAGTAGTATAGCTTCTTGCACTTGAGAGTATATGAGTTGTAGCCTTGGCCTCACTTTACACTAACTTCTCCCTTTTATCCACATGTGGCCACCCCCTTTAGGGCTTCTTCCTTCTTGAAAATTCTCTTTAATGTCCTTGGAAGTTTGCCTTGTGTAGAGATGACACCATCTGTTATACCCGGAAATTTTCGATCTAGTCGTTATGGCTAGATTAGAAATTAAGTAGTACTTGGGTGTAGCAATCATTCGAAATTAAATTAACAGTAGCGTACCGATTATGCCTTAGTGAGTTTATAATGATATATAGATATAATTGTTATGTATATATAAGGTGGGGATATAGGGTAAGAAAGGAAAAAACATCGAAATGAAAGATATAAATAAATAAGGGGCCGGATGGTAGAATAAATGAATTAGAAAAAAACTATAATAGTAAAGGAAATGGGGGTTGGGTGGTTAGGATAATAGAAAGAAAAATAAAATAAAATTAAAAAAACGTGCGAATGCGGGAGTAACTACCTCCCCCAAATTCAGCAAACTTAACTTTAAAAATGACAAGGGGGAGGGTTTTCGGCTGGAACCAGAAACCAAAAAAAAATTGAAAAATAGGGCAATAGAATGGAAGGTGACGGCAAAGAGGAAGAACAAGGGGAAAACAGAAAGAGGAGAAGGAAGAA
>AP025041.1:34676370-34784582 GCA_036186865.1 Eustoma russellianum | reverse complement strand
AAAAGGCAACCGGGTTTATTTCAATAGCATAGTTTGGCTGCAAATAGGTAGGTGCCTTTTTCCCCCTCAAAATGGTACAAATTCAAGCATGCTCTAGTGGTATATTATGTGTTTTGTTGCTTTGATTGTTGAAATCTATACCATGTTGTTTAATCTGTGAAAAGCATGAAATTTGGAATCTGTGGAATGCTTGGACTATATTGCGTGACTTGGATTTGATTTTAGGAAAAAATTTGATAATCAAAATAGCACACTTTTAACATGTTTAAGGTTTTTTTGATGTTGTTTTTGCCTTAGAATAGGTTCTCATAGACTGGAAATAGGCAAAAATATGATCGGAGTCGAAAAACGGATGCCGGAGGCCACCGGTGCACCGCATGCGTCGCCAGAAATGGCCGCGCGTGGGCTGTACACGCCCCCTGGAGGTTGATGGCGCAGAATGAAGAAAATCAAAAAAAATCGCAAAAAGGGCCGGCCTGCCAGTGCGCGGACCAGGCCAACCCTTAATGGGCATTGATCTGCTGCTGCAACACTAGCCCAATTACAATCTATAATTAAAAAAAAGGGGCAGGCTTAGCGGACCGGGCCGAATGGCCAACGGACCGGGCCGGCCAAACGATTAACCAAAAAAGGTTCAGCGGGCTGGTTGCTGACGGGCCGGACTTGAAAGAGTTGGCGGACAGGGCTGGCGACAAGGCCAGCCTATTAAGGGATTATATATATTATATTTAAAATCTGAAAACCAATAATGTAATTTCAATTAATTTAAAATAGAATTAATTATGGGAAAAATATAAATAAATATTAGAAAATTATAAATAAATTTTAGAAATTATAAAATACTGAAATTAAATTATTTCCATTAAATTTCGATAATTTTGATAATTTATTTAATTTGGATAATTAGGTATTAATAGAAATAAATTAGGAAAAAATGAGGAAAAATATAGAAAATGCACAGTAAATATATACAAGCCATGGAAAATAAGTTTAACATCAAACAGCACTAAATCATTACTCGTATAATAAATGAACCTAGATTTGAGTGACGGAGGATGGTGAGGATGGGCTAGGGGCCTCAGGCGATCATTAAGTGAACCTAGAATTAAGTGCCGGACGATGGTGAGGATGGACCAGGGGCCTCAGACGATTGAGTTTTTGCAGTCATGGTACGTGCATTGCATTATAGCGGGTCGTGATGTACGGGTCACAGGCGCTCATGATGGTGTACGGTGGCGGGGCCACGACACTCAGGATGGTGTACAGTGGCGCGGCCACACACACTCATTATGGTGACTGTGGGTGGGTACGACCCACAGCCACTCAGTAAGACCCGGTTTCATGTATTGCACGGTGGAGATATCGGCATTTTGTGTGACATGACTTGGTTGCGTGTGACATACATAATAGGACATGCATCACGATGTTGCGCATTCTTTATCTAGAGTGAATTACATTTCCGTATTCTTTCATTTGCTCTGTGATATCATGCTATGTGCTATGTGTTATATCCTTTTTGTATGCTCGTCTTGTACTAGTTGGAGACAGGTGACTACTGGGTGATTTTCTGTCACTCACCCCTACTCCCCCCACCAGGTAAGCACGAGGAAGTGTACGACTATATCTTTGCTGAGGATGGGGCTGACACGGTAGTACGGGCAGACTGACGGTCGCACCTAGGATATGAGGAGACTTAGCGACTGTTCGTTATTAGTTAATTGGGGTTTCCATCAGACATCCTCTTGTTTAGTTCGATAGACTCTAGACGTTCACACGTTGACAGTATTGTCATGTCTTATTTATTATTATACTGAGGATTTCTTTATTCATGTAATTTAATGATATGGTAATTCGTTTCCACGAGAAAAATTTATACATCTTTTTGGACACGATGGAAATTGATTTGACGCCATGTATTCTCCTTAGCGAGATACGACGGGTGCACTGCTTCTGATGCTAGAGTTCGAGAACGGGGTGCTACAGGTAGTATCAGAGCAGAGGCTTCAGATCTGCCTCGGGAACGCAGTATTAACTAAATCACCTAGACATAAGTTATGATCTTCTCCTAGAAATGCCGGTTATACCCTTAATAAATGAAGTAGACCTAAGTTATGATCGTGTTATGGGAGGTGTGTGACATTGGTGAGCTTTCTCTATTTAATTATCATTGAACCCCCGAACCTTTGCATGAGCCTCATAGAGGCTCAAATCCATCGGTCACTCCCATCTGAATTCTCGTCAAGACTCGCACAAGATCCAAAAAAATACCGTTGTGTCATGAATAATCTGGCAAAGGAGGCAATGGTAGTTGTGGTAACGACCACCAAAAACAGGGGGCCATTCTCCAGGCATTGGTTGACACCATGACCACCATTTTGTGCAATAGCGGCCGTAGCAGTTGAACCAACGGCTTCCGCTGCTGCCACCCCCAGATCTGAGGTTCTACTATATGGAAATGCATGCCTTCCGGAATCTGATATTTAGAAGGACCCTTCACCGGGGAGGTATAAATCTGTGACATGGCCGCTAATAATCACAAGACCGCTCGCGATGGAAGTACATCCATAGAGAAGTGCATGGCCATGGCCGCCACCATGTGCTCATTGTTGATGCCATGTTTGGGTCAGTGTGGGAGGATTATGGAAGCATGAGTGCAACAATAAGGACGTTTTACGAGTAAGGGCACTGAGCAGAGCCGGCGCCACCATCATAGCAGAATCAAGAACATCATAAAGGGAAGCAAGGATCAGTGCTCATATCCACGTGATGACTGATGCGGACATCGGAAAGGCTGGCGACGTCGCACCAGAGTTCAACCGCTGGAGACCAGGTATCAATGACTCATCATCAGAACAGATGATGTTAATCATAGATAAATGATCAGAGTTGTGCAGCAGAAGCGTGGATTTTTTAAGTCACGTAAGAGTGAACCTGAGTGGATCCTAAGAAGATTAAGGATATCGCTGAGTAGCCCTGACCGATCAAGATGACTGAAGTAAGGAGTTTTCTTAGTGTGGCCAGCTTCTACATGGAAATTCGTTAAGGATTTTCGTCGATACTGGTGTCCCTGAGCAGACGGAAGCATAAGAAGGCGAAGTTCGAGTGGACAGTTGATATCAACAAAGATATCAACAAAGCTTTGCCGAGCCCAAAAAAAGAGATATCGCATAACATAATGAACTATAAACATACAAAAACATAAGTCAACAATTTATATATATACACACATACGCACACATATACATACATATACATAAGTATATACATATATACATATATATATATATACAAAGCGACCAACATAAAAATACGAAGTAATATGTAAAAGCTCATAATATATATAGAATACGATAACAACATAGGAGTAGCGAACATATAAAAGATATACGATAAGTCAGGATTATATGTGCTAAATGATCACTACAAAAAAACGAACCCATGCCAGATAACCAACTTAGAAATTTATAAACGTTAAGATGTTAATATATATTGTGGGTTACTAATCCACAGAGTAATACATAATTACAAAAAAACACTCAGTCTCTTACAATAATAAAGAAGCAAATAGACAAATACAATTTGTTACAACATTAATGATATAATGTAAATTAAACGGGAAAACATACAAATAGATACACGAAACAAGAGTAACTACACGATGCTAAGTACATATGCACAAGTATACACACAACTATTTCAATGAACCCACAACATAACTAATACAACAAAACAGTAATAAACATCATAGTATATAACGACAACAAACAACACAATTATAAAGAATACAATAACAAATACCTTGCATACAAGACATGGATTACCAAAGAATAATAGACGTACAATTACAAGTTTTAAAACAAATTAACAACATACACATTTGTAGTAAAGCATACTAATTATGAGTTAGGAACCGCATAGTATTGCAGGACAAACATAGTAATAGATTAAAGTGTAAATAATTTAATAACAGAAAAACCGTAAAAAAGAAATTTTTATTAATTATCTTACTTGAGCACCCAACTAAATTATATATATCTACGAGTAAAATCCATGCATTTATGAAATTCCTTCGGAATAATTTATATATGATATTTGTTCAATAATAAGATAAGCTAGTACGAAAAATTTAGAGTATAGGTAACAAAAAAATAATTTATTATCGACGACTAACATAAGTACAAAAAGAGAGACCGCGATATAAAAAAACTAAAATGAACGCGCACAGCATGTATACCACTTAAAACTCAACTAATATACAATATAAATATAATACACGTGACAAACTACAGATAAATGTGGTGAATTCACGAGCTACATATGATACCTAAGTTATGCATGAGTTAAATAAGGACACACAGCGTACGATATGTCTATACCAAACATGTTCTACAACTTAATCATTAAAATGACAACACATATTAACCTCGTGTACGTTGATATAATGGACGGAGCTACATTTGAGCACTGCTTTTCATCCCCAGACCGATGACAGTTGGAAAAGACGATACAGACATTGGAGAACATGTTGAGGGCTTGCGCCATTGACTTCAAGGTGAACTGGGATGGTATGATCAAGTTGATCAAGTTCTCCTACAACAACAGCCACAATAGTTCTATCGGCATGGCACTATTTGAGGCACTCTATGGTCGCAAATGTAGATCTTCTGTCTTTTGGGATGAAGTGGGTGAGCATGTTATCACTGGGCCAGGGTTGATTGAGCAGACCAAAGAGAAAATGAAGTTGATCCGTGATAGGCTCAAGGTTGTTCAAGATACAAGTAAGAATTGAGCGGATTCGAAGAGACGTTCCTTAGAGTTCACTGTGGGCGAGAAGGTTCACTTGGAAGTATCGCCCATGAAGGGGAGTTTCACGTTTTGGATTGAAGGGTAAGCTGAGGCCTCATTACATTGGACCATACGAGATGCTCAAGAAGGTTAGTATATTGGCTTACCGATTGGTGTTACCCCCGCATTGGCTCAGGTGCACTGCGTGTTACATTTTCTCAGCTGAAGAGATATGTTCTGGATCCAAGTCATGTGCTAGATGCACAGCCATTAAGGATCTGACCGGATGCATTGTATGAGAAGACCTCTATTCGGATCATAGACCGGAAAGACCAGGAGCTGAGGAAGACCAGGTGTGCGAACGCTACCCCGATCTCTTCAAATAAGGTGCGACAAGTTTTGCAACAAGTTTCGAGGACGAAACTTCTTGTAAGGTGGTAGGATGTTATACCCGGAAATTTTCGAACTAGTCGTTATGGCTAGATTAGAAATTAAGTAGTCATTGGGTGTAACAATCATTCGAAATTAAATTAACAGTAGCGTACCGATTATGTTTTAGTGATTTTATAATGATATATAGATATAATTTTTGTGTATGTATAAGGTGGGGATATAGGGTAAGAAAGGAAAAAAAACATCAAAATGAAAGATATAAATAAATAAGGGGTCGGATGGTAGAATAAATGAATTAGAAAAAAAAATATAATAGTAAAGGAAATGGGGGTTGGGTGGTTAGGATAATAGAAAGAAAAATAAAATAAAATAAATAAATAAAAGATTTTAAAAAAAACATGTGAATGGGGGAGTAACTACCTCCCCCAAATTCAGCAAACTTAATTTTATAAATGACAAGGGGGAGGGTTTTTGGCTGGAACCAGAAACCAAATAAAATAGAAAAATAGGGCAATAGAATGGAAGGCGGCGGCAGTAAAGAGGAATAAGAAGGAGAAAAAAGAAAGAGGAGAAGGAAGAAGAAGATAGAGAAAGAAAGAGAAAGGAAACCGGGTTTATTTCAATCGCGTAGTTTGGCTGCAAATAGGTAGGTTCCCTTTTTCCCTCCAAATGGTACAAATTCAAGCATGCTCTAGTGGTATATTATGTGTTTTGTTGCTTTGATTGTTGAAATCTATAACATGTTATTTAATTTTTGAAAAGCATGAAATTTAGAATCTGTGGAATGCCTGGACTGTATTACGTGACTTGGATTTGATTTTAGGGAAAAATTTGATAATCAAAATAGCACACTTTTAACATGTTAAAAGGTTTTTTTTATGTTGTTTTGGTCTTAGAATAGGTTCTCATACACTGGAAATAGACGAAAATGTTGATTGGGGTCGAAAAACAGATGCCGAAGGCCGCTGGTGCGCCGCACGTGCCGCCAGAAATGGCTGCGTGTGGGCTGCACGCGCCCCCTGGAGGTTGCTAGCGCAGAATGAAGAAAATCAAGAAAAATCGCAAAAGGGCCGTCCTGCCAGCGCGCAGACCAGGCCAGCCCTTAATGGGCGGTGATCCGCTGCTGCAGGACCAACCCAATTATAATCTATAATTAAAAAAAAGGGGCATGTTTAGCAGACCGGGCCGAATGGCCAACGGACCGGGCCAGCTACAATTAAACGATTAACCAAAAAAAGGTTTAGCGGACTGGTTGCTGACGGACCGGACTGGAAAGAGTTGGCGGACAGGGCTGGCAACAAGGCCAGCCCATTAAGGGATTATATATATTATCTTTAATTTCTGAAATCCCATAATGTAATTTCAATTAATTTAAAATAGAATTAATTATGGGAAAAATATAAATAAATATCAGAAAATTGTAAATAAATTCCAGAAATTATAAAATACTGAAATTAAATTATTTCCATTAAATTTCGGTAATTGTGATAAATTATTTAATTTAGATAATTAGGTAATAAATAGAAATAAATTAGAAAAAAATGAGGAAAATATAGAAAATGCACAATAAATATATACAAGCCATGGAAAAATAAGTTTAACATCAAACAACATTCAATCATTACTCGGATAATAAATGAACCTAGATTTGAGTGCTGGAGGCTGGTGAGGATGGGCCAGGGGCCTCAGGCGATCATTAAGTGAACCTAGAATTGAGTGCCAGAGGATGGTAAGGATGGACCAGGGGCCTCTGACGATAGTGTTTTTGCATTCATGGTACGTGCATTGTATTATGGCGGGTCGTGACGTACGGGTCATGGACGCTCAGGATGGTGTACGGTGGTGGGGCCACGACACTCAAAATGGTGTACGGTGGCGCGGCCACGCACACTCATTTTGGTGACTGTGGGTGGGTACGACCCACAGCCACTCAGTAAGACCCGGTTTCATGCATTGCACGGTGGATATATCGGCATTTTGTGTGACATGACTTGGTTGCGTGTGACATACATAATAGGACATGCATCACGATGTTGCGCATTCTTTATCTAGAGTGAATTACATTTCCGTATTCTTTCATTTGCTATGTGATATCATGCTATGTGCTATGTGTTATATCCTTTTTGTATGCTCGTCTTGTACTAGTTGGAGACAGGTGACTACTGGGTGATTTTCCGTCACTCACCCCTACTCCCCCCACCAGGTAAGCACGAGGAAGTGTACGACTATATCTTTGCTGAGGATGGGGCTGACACGGTAGTACGGGCAGACTGACGGTCGCACCTAGGATACGAGGAGACTTTGCGACTGTTCGTTATTAGTTAATTGGGGTTTCCATCAGACATCCTCTTGTTTAGTTCGATAGACTCTAGACGTTCACACGTTGACATTATTGTCATGTCTTATTTATTATTATGCTGAGGATTTCTTTATTCATGTAATTTAATGATATGGTAATTCGTTTCCACGAGAAAAATTTATACATCTTTTTGGACACGGTGGAAATTGATTTGACGCCATGTATTATCCTTAGCGAGATACGGCGGGCGCACTGCTTCTGATGCTAGATTTCGGGAACGGGGTGCTACACCATCTTGCTTACTTAGCGCAACATGATTGGAAGGATGATTTGACCTTGCTTCCTTCTCACTTGTTGATTGGTCCAACTTGGCATCCTTTAATGAGCTGTAAATTCTATAAAAGAATGTAGGACCTACAAGGCACCCCTAGAAGGGGGGGGTTGAATAGTTGGTGTGGAAAGTGTGGTTTTTAAAATTTGTTTAAAATCAACCAACTCAACTTCTGAAAACAGATTCTGTTTTCAGGACAAGTTTTAAAATGTTTTTAAAACTAGGTTTTATGTCTCCAAAAATTCTGAAATTTGGAGAGAACTTAGCCTCAGATGTTATGATGGTCTCCTAAAAATTTCAGATTTAAATTCAATCTTTAACCCCTTAAAAAAATCGTTGGTGGTCAGATTGCGTGAATCTGCCAGAAACGGTAGACTGTTTTGAAAAATTTATTTCTATTTGTTCTTAACTCCAATAGCTCTGAAAGTTTAACCACTAACCCCTTATATCTTGTATTTGAATGGGTTGAAACAGTTTTGAAAAATGCTTTTGGTAAGTTAGTCAAATACACTCAAAGTATCAACCTTTGCAAGCATAAAAATCAGACTGCACCAGTTTTGGAACTTTGGATGTTTGAATGACGTATACTTGTCCAAAAGGGTTGAAACTTGTGCCAAATTAATCCTAAGACGTGTGGGTTTGTTTCTGGAAATTTTCGGAATTTTTGAAAGTCGTTTACTATTTTTACGAACAAAAAAAAGTAAACTGTGCAGAAACAGAATGTAAATGCTGAAAGTAAATGACACCGAGAATTTTATACTGGTTCGGTTATAAACAACCTACTCCAGTCTTCAAGGAACACCTTCCTTGGTTCACACTAGTCACACACATGCAATACATCTTACCACAGGGTTGATGGAGTTACACACCAACTCCAACCCTTTACAAACCTTGTACGACGAATACAATTCGCACGAACACCACCACCTTGCAAGATTGAAGATTGATCACACCTTGATCAATCTTTTACAAAGATAAAGAATATGTGGTGGTATATTACAAGTCTATTCAAGGATAGAAATATAAGTACAATAGGCTTTCAAGAAGAAGAAAGAAAGAGAATGTAGAAGAAGAGAGGCTAGGCGTTTTTGATCTCAAGATTGTAATGCTTATTCTTGTCTATTGTTTTTGCTCATCTTCTTTCCTTTTAATGCCTTGTAGCCATCCCCCTTGGTGTCTTCCCCCTCTTGAAAATTATCTTCTAAGTCCTTGGGAGAATGTAAGACATCATTGTGATATGGTCTTGCTTACTTGGCATCTTCTCATTGGATGATCATTTAAGCTTTGGTTACTTGGCACTTCATGATAGGTTGAATGTTGTCATCATTTGATGACTTGGAAAATCTGAATATTTCACTCAAAACACATGCTAAAATCAACATAGAATAATTTCCATAATCCACAAGATTGTCACATAAAGTTAGCAAGATAATTTTCTCACAAAAAGGGATGAAAATTTCGGCCATTATGATGCTTTACATGCTGAGATTTCAGTATGTGAAACATTTGTACTCTTTTCAAAATGTTGCCAAATTTGCTTTGATTTATTTCTTGAAAATGAAGAAGAAATCAATCACCATTTAGTGCACAACATTTTCATCAATTTTGGAATAAAAATTAGTCACCTATAACACCTTAAAATCGGCCAGCATCTATCACACACATGCTGAAATTTTCAGCATGTGTGATATTCAAGAATATCACAATTTTAATTCCATAAGTTATTCAAAATACTTCCAAATCATCTTCCAATCAATCCACCTTAATCAAGAAGTAAAATATGTCTCATAATCACATAGAAATCGGCCAGCTTATTAGCACATGCTGAAATTTTCAGCATGTGTTACAAATGAGATAAAGTTTGAATTGTTACCTTGTGTGGCTTCTTCATTTATGTTATCAACATTGTAGGCTTGATGCTTGACCAATCAATATGCCAACAAGGCTCCACATAGGCTACATCTCAGCTGAAATAGGCGTGTATACATGTATATGCATGTGCTGAATTTTATTTTTGTTAACTCTGCAAAATAGTGCACATTTAATAATACGCACATGTTATGTTCCAATCAGCCCTTAATTTAATTTTCTAGAACACTTTAAGATGTATGACATATGTAAAAAGTATCTAGATACGTGTCGTATGATTTGCCAAAAATGTTCCATGCGTTGTGTATGTAGAAAACCGAATTTTCGATATCTATCGATTACCTGATTTTTCTCTAATTAAATTCCAACTTTTGCACATGTTATATATATTATGTTACACGTAATATATATAATATAAACTTTAATTCTCAGCACTTGGGTGGTCTAAAGTGGCGCCATTAACATGTGACAAAATTAAAAATTGGAATCTCCACAATTTGGCCTTAATGTGGGGTGATTTGTGTGTGCCTACATGGAATGATTTTATGGCAGAAAATATCATGTAGGCCACGAAAACAATATTGATTTTTGAGGTATATGGGCTGGCCATCTATTTATGGCAAGTACGTGACACGTTGACGAAGTTTCGGTATTCGCCCGATACGACAATTTTTGGTTTAGAACCTTTTAACGTGTCGTATTTAATTTGTCATCACCATGACTTATATCATATGATATAAGACCTGAATATACTCATAAATATGAGTTAAGTATAATGGTGTGACGTTAACGTACGTACGTAAAATGTATAATGTGTCGGTAGTACGTTGAAATACATGTGTATGTGCCTTTTTCAAAAAAAAATCTGAAAATATATGTATTTATATATGTATATGGCATGTATAATGAGTGAGGAGAGGAGGAGGAGACTTTCCTTCCTTAGCCTTGTTGCCTTTGTGCCTTTTCCAAATGTAGCTTCCTTTAATAAACTACTTAGTTTAATTAACTAAGTACTTCGCTTAATGAACTAGTTTAGTTCATTAATGATGGCACCTGAAAATAGTGTAAACACAACAAATGTTTGCCATATGATGTAAGCTTTAACGCTTCATGGCTTGTTAGTACGGCAACATTATATATGAGCTAAATAAGGCAAGTAATAAGCAATATCATGCACACGTTTGTTTATATCATGCACGTTTTTTGTCATTCATTTAAATCACATATTTTGAAATCACTCAAACCCCTTTTTCTTTACAATCTCCCCCATTTGATGTTTTTCAAAATAACTCATATGCACGATTTAAATTCTATCGCTTCCCCTTCAATCATGCATAAATTTGAAATTTGAATTTCAAATTTCAAATCCAGCTCTCCCTAGATTTGTGCAATCAGTATCAATTATCAATTACTATCTTTATCAATTACTATCTTTCTCTCTCCCCCTTAAATCATGCTTTCTCTCCCCCTTTATTTTGGAAATAAATCAAAAGATACCTGTAAATAATGAAAGAGAATCAAATCACGTCAAATCAAATCATATCAACGGAAATCATGCCTAATTTAGACCGAAGAGATTCATACGTTGCTTGATTTAAGGCTTTTGTAAAAATATCGGCTACTTGTGCTTCTATGCGTACATGATCTATGACGATATCACCATTGTTTACATGATCACGAAGAAAGTGATAACGTACTTCTATATGCTTAGCCTTAGAGTGTAACACGGGGTTCTTAAACAGATTGATGGCACTCATACTATCACAGTATATAGGGATTCTATTTAAGGTAATTCCAAAGTCCGAGACTTGTTGTTTTATCCACAACAACTGTGTGCAGCAAAGGCTAAGTGCCATGTACTCAGCCTCAGTAGTGGACAAAGCAACACTTGCTTGCTTTTTGAAAAACCATGAAATGAGTGAGTTTCCTATAAATTGGCAAGTCTCACTCGTGCTCTTTCTATCTATTTTGCAGCCACCATAATCTGCATCAGTATAAGCATGTAGGTTAAATTTAGAGTCCTTATCGTACCAAATTCCTAAGGTGGGCGTGTGCTTAATATAGCGAAAGATTCTTTTTACCGCATTATAATGAGACACCTTAGGTTGACTTTGAAAACGTGCACGCATGCATACACTGAACATTATATCAGGCCTACTGGCAGTTAAATATAGCAAAGAACCAATCATAGATCTATATAAGCTATTATCAAAGTCTTTACTATGTTCATCTTTGTCCAATTTAGTAGTGACACTCATAGGGGTGGGGGATGGTTTTAACTTTTCAAAGTTGAACTTTTCAATCATGTCATTGACATATTTTGCTTGACTTATGTGAATGCCTTTACTCGTTTGCTTAATCTGCAAGCCAAGAAAATAGTTAAGTTCACCAACCATAGACATTTCAAATTCGGATTTCATGCAATTTTCAAAATCTTCAACAAGTCTATGTGAGGTAGAACCGAAAATAATGTCATCAACATAGATTTGAATAATAAGTAAATCCGATTTATCTTGTTTCAAAAATACTGTACTATCTATAGTACCTCGTTTAAAATCATTTTCTAAAAGGAAAGTAGCAAAACGATCATACCATGCTCTCGGCGCTTGCTTTAGTCCGTATAGTGCCTTCTTTAGTTTGTACACGTGATCGGGATGTTTCAAATCTTCAAAACTGGGTGGTTGCTTCACGTATACTTCTTCTTGTATAAATCCGTTTAGGAATGCACTTTTTACGTCCATTTGATATAATTTGAAATCTTTCATGCAAGCAATAGCAAGTAATAGTCGTATAGCTTCTAAACGTGCTACCGGTGCAAATGTTTCGTCGTAGTCAATTCCTTCTTCTTGATTATAGCCTTGTGCTACAAGTCTAGCTTTATTCCTAACGACCTTTCCTTCTTCATTCATTTTATTCCTAAACACCCACTTTGTGCCTATTATAGCCTTATCTTGTGGTCGTGGCACTAAATCTCATACATCGTTTCTAATAAATTGATTAAGCTCATCATGATGGCATCAATCCAAGACGAATCACTCAAAGCATCATGCACATTTTTGGGTTCAATTTCAGAAATTATAGCATGAAATTCATTTATTTCATCCGAAGTAATTCTTCTACGTGGTCGCACACCGTGAGTGAGGTCGCCTATGATGAGATCATGTGGGTGATCTCTATGCCATCTTGGTTGATTATTTTCTATGTTATCATGTATTTCTACGTGATCATGCATTTCTAGTGTGTCATTCATGTCATGCATATCAAATGTACCATCATCTTCATTCAACACGGGTTTCAATTCAAAGTCATCATCATATTCGTTATCTTTATCAATCTCACCAAATTCATTAAACTTCACATGAATAGATTCTATGATTTGTCTAGTGAGAGGATCATAACATCTATATGCTTTTGAATTTATAGAATAACCAACAAAAATGCATTCAATTGATTTAGATTCAAATTTATCTAAATTATCTTTTGTATTCAAAACAAAACATTTGCATCCAAACACACGAAAATAGTCAATCTTAGGCATACGATCATTCAATATCTCATAGGGCGTCTTGTTTATTTTCTTTCTTATAGATAGGCGATTTATTATATAGCATGCACAATTTACGGCTTCCGCCCACAGAAATCTAGGCAATTTATTTTCACATAACATAGTCCTAGCGATTTCTTGTAATGTTCGATTCTTTCTTTCTACTACTCCATTTAATTGTGGAGTTCTAGGTGGCGAAAATTCGTGCTTGATTCCCTTTTCTTCGCAAAATGAAATCTCTTTGTTTTTAAATTCACCTCCTCTATCGCTTCTTATCTTTTTTCACATTGACACCGTATTGATTTTCAAGTTGTTTAATTAATTTCGCAATTTCAATGGCACTATCATCCTTATGTGCAAGAAATAAAGTCCAAGTATAACGAGAAAAATCATCAACAATCACGCATGCATAGTGGCACCCTCCAAGGCTTGTGGTGCGACTAGGACCAAACAAATCAACGTGTAGTAGTTCTAAGACTCTAGTCGTGCTTATTTCATTCTTAGGCTTAAGTGACTCACGTGTTTGTTTGCCTTTTATGCACGATTCAAACAACTGAAAGTTGTCTAAATCAAGTGTAGGCAATCCTCGTACTAAGTTCTTTCGTTGGAGTTTTTCTAGTGTGGAAATACCAATGTGTCCTAAACGTCTATGCCATAAATTCACATTGGGTTCATTTGACATAAAGCACTTAACTTTAGCATCTACCACATCATCCATAGAAAGCGTAAAGATGTTACCTTTTCGTTTTCCTTTTAAAACGGTTTCTCCATTTTTATTTATTATATTGCAGAAAGGGTGAGTGAATCACACATCAAAGCCATTGTCAATAAATTGAGAAATGCTAAGGAGATTGTAAGATAAGTTGCTTACCAAATAGACGTTGGAGATTTGAAGAGTGCTTGGATTTCCTATCGTACCTTTTCCGATGATCTTGCCTTCGTTATTGTCTCCAAAGGTCACGGATCTGCCTTTTGTGATCTTCTTTAATTTCGTGAACAAGCTCGGGTCACCCGTCATGTGCCTCGAGCAGCCACTGTCAAGGAACCACTTTATAGTTGTATCTTTCGATGTGTGGGCTCCCTGCAATGTGCAAAGATGATTTAGGTACCCTTTTAACTTTGGGTCCTTTCGAGTTAGTTAATCACCTCTTGGTAAAAGTACCTTTCGGTACCCATACTTGGGTGATCCTTCTCGGTCGAGCAAATGGCAAGAATGTAGATGAAGGTGCGATATAGTAGACATGTGGTGAATGCACTTTGAGCCTTTGCCCAAGAACTCCTTTATACTCATTGAATGAAGGACGTTTTTGATATGTCCTTGTGTGTGTGTGCGTAGTGCGTGAATGATATGAATGTTGTGTATGCATCACTCTTTTCTTTTCATATCTATAAGGTACAAAGTTGTATTTCACATGATATGAAGAGGAGGTGGGGTGTGATGAGGGAAGAGCCGGCCTGTGCGTCATCTTAGACGCCATTTGAGGCTTTGGGGTGTCTACTTTCTTAGACACAACAAACTTAGTTGGTTTGGTGGATACTTCATTAGTATCAACGTATCCCAAACCCGTTTTGTCACTGTCATGCTTTTGAGATAAGATAATACGATGCAGCATGTGAGATCCCGTATCAAACTGTTTCATCATTTTCTCTAGATCTATATTCCTTGATTTCAAATTTGAAATCTCGGATTTCATTTCGTTGTTTTGAGTGGTTAATGATGAAATCTCTGTCTTTAATGCAGTGATGATGCATGATGACTCTTTCTTTGAATCGTTTAATTTAACGACAAGATTCTTGTTAGAAGATTCTAACAGTTTCTTATCTTCAATTAATCGCTTCTTTTCCTTAGCGAGAGTCTTAGTGAATTTATGCAGTTCTAAATACTGACTAAAAAGATCATCATAAGAAGGCTCTGAGTCAGAATCAGAATCAGATGATACCTCATTAGATGCTTAGGACACAAAGGATAATTGTGCAGTCTCTTCTTCGGTTTCAGTCTCGGAATCCGATGTATCACTCCAGGTGGAGGCCTTTAGAGCACGTTTCCTTTGCTTGGGTTCTGAGACGAGTCTATTGTTGTTCCGCTCCTTGTCAGGGTATTTATTTGTTTGCTTTTCTTTATTGTGGCAGTCATATGATAAATGTCCAAGTTTGCCACATTCATAACATTTAACATCTTTATCATTTGACTTATTCTTATTTCTTTTAGTTGTAGTGCCCTTATTTTTGTTTCTGAATGACCTTCTCATAAATTTTCTTAAGCCTTTAGCCAATAGAATTAGGTCATCGTTATCCGATTCAGAATCACTATCATCTACGTGATCGGAAGAAGAAGAGACGTATTCATTTGATTTAACAGCAATAGCTTTACCTTGTTTAGATGATTCCAATTTCCGTATGGTGAGTTTATTTTCATACACCTTAAGAGACCCAATTAACTCTTCCATCTTTATTGATTTCGTTTCTTTGCTTTCTTCTATTGCGGTTACTTTAGGGTCCCACTCTGATGGAAGGCTTCGTAAGACTTTCTGTACTTTTTCCTGCATGGTAAAAGCTTTACCAAGAGCCTCAAGAGAATTGTGGATGTTAGTCAAACGAAGATCCATATCAACAATAGATTCATTAGGCAATAGTTTAAATGACTCAAGTGTGGACATAAGCATGTTTACCTTAGACTCTTTTACTTGACTCGTGCCTTCGTGTTTCATTTCTAGTATCCTCCACATTTCTTGTGCACTTGAACAGTTTGAGACATAACTAGACTCACTTTTACTTAATCCATTCAAGAGAAATTGCGTAGCCCTAGCATTCATGTTAAGTTTCTTTTTATCATCACTAGTGTATTCTTGTCTAAGTTTGACAACTTCTAGTGTGACTACGTCTACGGTAGATAACTTAGAAGGGACAAAAGGACCATCTTCTATAATCGACCAAAGATCAATATCTATAGCCATAAGAAAAAGTTTCATTCTTAGTTTCCATTGAATAAACGACTCACCGTCAAAAAGAGGAGGCCTTTGGCTCGACATACCTTCTTGCTCGGTTTTGAGATTTGTAGTTGCCATCTCACTAAATCGTTGGATCCTTTGTAGTGAGTGTTCGTGCACTCTGATACCACTTGTAGGATCTGCAAGTCACCACTAGAAGGGGGGGTTGAATAGTTGGTGCGGAAAGTGTGGTTTTTAAAATTTGTTTAAAATCAACCAACTCAACTTCTGAAAACAGATTCTGTTTTCAGGACCAGTTTTAAGACGTTTTTAAAACTAGGTTGTAGGTCTCCAAAAATTCTGAAATTTGGAGAGAACTTAGCTTCAGATGTTATGCGGGTCTCCTAAACATTTCAGATTTAAATTCAATCTTTAACCCCTTAAACAAATTGTTGGTGGTCAGATTGCGCGAATCTGCCAAAAACGGTAGACTATTTTGAAAAATTTATTCCTATTTTTTCTTAACTCCAATTGCTCTGAAATTTTAACCACTAACCCCTTATATATTTTATTTGAATGGGTTGAAACAGTTTTAAAAAATTATTTCGATAATTTAGTCAAATACACTCAAAGTCTTAACCTTTGCAAGCCTGAAAATCAGACTGCACCAGTTTCAGAACTTTGGATGTTTGAACGACTTATACTTATCCAAAAGGGTTGAAACTTGTGCCAAATTAATCCTAAGACGTGTGGATTTGTTTATGGAAATTTTTGTAATTTTTTAAAGTCGTTTACTGTTTTTACGAATGCAAAAAAAAGAGTAAACTGTGCAGAAACAGAATGTAAATGCTGAAAGTAAATGACACCGAGAATTTTATACTGGTTCGGTTATAAACAACCTACTCCAGTCTTCAAGGAACACCTTCCTTGGTTCACACTAGTCACACACATGCAATACACCTTACCACAGGGTTGATGGAGTTACACACCAACTCCAACCCTTTACAAACCTTGTACGACGAATACAATTCGCACGAACACCACCACCTTGCAAGATTGAAGATTGATCACACCTTGATCAATCTTTTACAAAGATAAAGAATATGTGGTGGTATATTACAAGCTTATTCAAGGATATAAATATAAGTACAATAGGCTTTCAAGAAGAAGAAAGAAAGAGAATGTAGAAGAAGAGAGGCTAGGCGTTTTTGATCTCAAGATTGTAATGCTTATTCTTGTCTATTGTTTTTGCTCATCTTCTTTCCTTTTAATGCCTTGTAGCCGTCCCCCTTGGTGTCTTCCCCCTCTTGAAAATTATCTTCTAAGTCCTTGGGAGAATGTAAGACATCATTGTGACATGGTCTTGCTTACTTGGCATCTTCTCATTGGATGATCATTTAAGCTTTGCTTACTTGGCACTTCATGACAGGTTGAATGTTGTCATCATTTGATGACTTGGAAAATCTGAATATTTCACTCAAAACATGTGCCAAAATCAACATAGAATAATTTCCATAATCCACAAGATTGTCACATAAAGTTAGCAAGATAATTTTCTCACAAAAAGGGATGAAAATTTCGGCCATTATGATGCTTTACATGCTGAGCTTTCAGTATGTGAAACATTTGTACTCTTTTCAAAATGTTGCTAAATTTGCTTTGATTTATTTCTTGAAAATGAAGAAGAAATCAATCACCATTTAGTGCACAACATTTTCATCAATTTTGGAATAAAAATTAGTCACCTATAACACCTTAAAATCGGCCAGCATCTGTCACACACATGCTGAAATTTTCAGCATGTGTGATATTCAAGAATATCACAATTTTAATTCCATAAGTTATTCAAAATACTTCCAAATCATCTTCCAATCAATCCACCTTAATCAAAAAGTAAAATATGTCTCATAATCACATAGAAATCGGCCAGCTTATTAGCACATGATGAAATTTTCAACATGTGTTACAAATGAGATAAAGTTTGAATTGTTACCTTGTGTGGCTTCTTCATTTATGTTATCAACATTGTAGGCTTGATGCTTGACCAATCAATATGCCAATAAGGCTCCACATAGGCTCCATCTCAGCTGAAATAGGCGTGTATACATGTATATGCATGTGCTGGATTTTATTTTTGTTAACTTTGTAAAATAGTGCACATTTAATAATACACACATGTTATATTCCAATCAGCCCTTAATTTAATTTTCTAGAACACTTTAAGATGTATGAAATATGTAAAAAGTGTCTAGATACGTGTCGTATGATTTGCCAAAAATGTTCCATGTGTTGTGTACGTAGAAAACCGAATTTTCGATATCTATCGATTACCCGATTTTTCTCTAATTAAATTCCAAATTTTGCACATGTTATATATATTATTTTACACATAATATATATATAATATAAAATTTAATTCTCAGCACTTGGCTGGTCTAAAGTGGCGCCATTAACATGTGACAAAATTAAAATTGGAATCTCCATAATTTGGCCTTAATGTGGGGTGATTTGTGTGTGCCAACATAGAATAATTTTATGGCTGAAAATATCATGTAGGCCACGAAAATAATATTGATTTTTGAGGTATATGGGCTGGCCATCTATTTATGGCAAGTACGTGACACGTTGGCGAAGTTTCGGTATTCGCCCGATACGACAATTTTTGGTTTAGAACCTTTTAACGTGTCGTATTTAATTTTTCATCACCATGACTTATATCATATGATATAAGACCTGAATATACTCATAAATATGAGTTAAGTATAATGGTGTGACGTTAACGTACGTACGTAAAATATATAACGTGTCAGTAGTACGTTAGAATACATGTGTATGTGCCTTTTTCAAAAAACATCTGAAAATATATGTATTTATATATGTATATGGCGTGTATAATGAGTGAGGAGAGGAGGAGGAGACTTTCCTTCCTTAGCCTTGTTGCCTTTGTGTCTTTTCCAAATGTAGCTTCCTTTAATGAACTACTTAGTTTAATTAACTAAGTACTTTGCTTAATGAACTAGTTTAGTTCATTAATGATGGCACCTGAAAATAGTGTAAACACAACAAATGTTTGCCATATGATGTAAGTTTTAACGCTTCATGGCTTGTTAGTACGGCAACATTATATATGAGCTAAATAAGGCAAGTAATAAGCAATATCATGCACACGTTTGTTTATATCATGCACGTTTTATGTCATTCATTTAAATCACATATTTTGAAATCACTCAAACCCCTTTTTCTCTACAAAGAAAACTCTCAAAATATGTACTCAAATATAGTCAAAACATCACCACACTATAACATTTCAATCCCTTGAATTTGGGAGACAAATTAAGGTGCATTAATGGGTATGAAAAAAACGCCCCAGTATAGTAGCACATGCTGAAATTTTCAGCATGTGTCTAATTTGAACTCTTTCCTTGTGTGGTGACCTCTTCAATGTCACTAATCTCGTGTGACATATCCTCCACCAATTGAAATGCCAAATAAGCTCCACCTAGGCTCCAATCAAGATGAAATAGGCGCGTAGAATGAATGAACATGTGCTGAAATTTTATTTTAGTAAGCTTCGTCAAATAATGCATAATATTTACACATATATGGTAAATACTAATCAGGCCTATTTTGAATTTTCTAGAACACTTTAACATGTCTTGAATGTGTAAAAAGTGTCGAGATACATGTTACATCCATGCCTCAAAAACGTACCATGAGTGTATGTTTGAAGAAAACTGAATTTTCGACTTTCGTCGATTACGCGATGTTTCTCCGATTAAATTCAACCTTCTTACACATGTAATATATATCATGTCACACATAATATAAATAAACTAAAGTGTATATTCAGCTCCAATAGCTTAATTAAAAACGCCATATGTGTACTAATGAGGTTGAGTTTGAATTCTCCACAAATTTAGCATAAATTGTGGGTCATTTGTGTGTGCCAACATGAAATGATTTAGTGGCTGATATTAACATGTGAGCCATGAAATGTTTGGGAATTTTTGAAGTATATGGGCTGGCCATCTTTATATTACAAGTACGTGACACGTCGGTGAAGTTTCGGTAGTCATCCGATACGACAATTTTCGGTTTATGACCTTGTAACGTGTTGTTATAATTTTGTCATCACCATGATTTATATCATATGATATAAGACCTGAATATACTCATAAATATGAGGTGTATATAGCAGTGTGACGTCGACGTATGTTTGTAATATATGTGACGTGTCGGTTGTACGTCAGAATATATATGTATTGTGCCTTTTTTTTAAAATATATAAATATATATTATATGTATATAAGGCGTGTAGAGTAAATGGGGAGAAGACTTTCCATTCTCAAATTTGTTTCCATAAAGATTTCTCCAAATATGTCTTCATCTAATGAACTAGTTAGTTCATTAACTTAAACACTCCACTTAATGAACTAGTTTAGTTCATTAATTATGACACCTAAAAATAGTACAAAGACAACAAATGTTTGCCATATGATGTAAGCTTTAATGCTTCATCGCTTGTTAGTAGGGAAACAATATATATATGCATGTAAAGCATGTTTATCACTTAATCATGTCAAGTAACAATTTATTCATGCATTTCGTAAGCACGTAGAATTTAAATCATGCATTTGCAAAATCACTCAAACCCTTTTTTTCAACAATCTCTCCCTTTTGATGATTTGTAAAATAACATTAGTTCATGATTTAAATGTGATCGCTCCCCCTACAATTATGCACAAATTTAAATTTTGAATTTTGAAAATTTGAATTTCCGTGTTCCCCCTTAAATCATACTTCTCTCTCCCCTTAAATCATGTTTTTCTCTCCCCTTTTATTTTGTAAATGTCATCAAAAGTATTGAGAAATATGTTTGGATAATTTTCAAAGACATGATTTTAAGTGGTGAATTCTTAAAAATGTCACATATGATGTTATAAGTGATTAAAAGTTGAAAGAAATGATAAAGTGACATTGATCTCTACATAAATCTCTCAGCCAGAGATCGATGTATACATAGATCTCTCAGTCACAGATCGAGGTACATCGATCTCTACATCGATCGATCGATGTCACACAAAGACAAAAGTTAAAACTTACTATGAGACATAGATCTCTCAACCAAAGGTACATCGATCGATCGATGTATACATCAGTCTCTAAAATTGAGACATAGATCGATCGATGTCCTGCGTTTTTGGTGAAATTTTTCTAAAAAGTGATTAAAATGATTGTTTTTCATTTATATATGTTTCATATATGTATATTGCGATTTTATTATGTGTTTTGATGATTTTAAATGTATTGTGAACTAACGTGCCTTGGAAGTTTCTACAACTTACCAAAAGTGTAAAATTGGAATTTTGAGTTTTGTAGGAACATCACATGGTGAAAATATTTCAAGGATGTATTCTTATACTATTTATCATGAAAAAGGTGACATCATGATTATTTCTGACCATCCGGGTAATTTCTTGAGTCTTCACATACCAGGGGTATTTTGGTCATTTTACCCCAAAGGGTATTTTTGGTATTTGCACTCAAGGAATCTCTTGAGCATATTATTATCTTCATTCTGGAGATGATTTATTATTACCTTGAAGATTATTTGGTGATTCTTTATCTTATTCTCACAAATGATGATATTATTGACTATAGCGGGATATGTGACGATTTGGAATGTCACATTTTATTTCTTTCTTGAAGACCCTCTTATATATGTTATGGGAGCATATTTATCATCATTATACAGAGAATTTTATGGTGTCAAAGGTGTGGAAATGTTCACGACATGCAAGAAGAAATAGTTGGAATTTTGGTGTTATGTATTGACATAATCTTGTCAATTATTATCTATTGATTTCTTCTTCAAAAATCTGAGTTGCTACACATATATGTATGCTCAAAAAAAGTGTATACACGGGTGGAGGAGATATATTATTCATTTTATAGTTTGGGAACGAGTGGACCATTCAAAAAGGAACTAGGAAATTTTGAAATATAGCCAACGGCTATGGCTGTCATGGCAGAATTTTTTGAGTCAAATGGAGACTTCACATGCCCTATTCTTGTGCTTGGAGTTGAGGGTATTTTGGTGGTATTATCCTCCCTTATTACCTACATTTTAGAAAGGATAATCAAGATTATTTTTTGGAGAATTTTAAAGAAGTAGCCAACGGCTACTAAGGGTTTCTTGGAGATAATTTTTGCTTTGAAATTGTAAATGCTCACATGCCTATTATCTTACCAAGGAGTTGAGAAGATGATGGAGTTGTTATGGTCATATTATCTTCACATTTTCAAGGTAATTCCAAGTCATTTTTGGAGCTAATTTCCGGCCAACAAGATGTATCCAAGATGGACCAATTATGTTGTCTTAATTTGCCAAGTGTACAATGCCAAACAATGATGAGAAGACATTTGTACTTGATGATGAAGATGGTGACACATTGGAAGTCTTATCTCCAAGGCTCAAATCACACTATAAATAGAGGCAACGGTGAAGAAGATGAAACACACTTGAAGCTCACAAGCATTTGTTGAATTGTCTAGCTATCATCTTCTTGTTGTTGTTGTTGTTGTTGTTCCATTCTTTGTAGCAAAGGTGTTCTTGTTGTTTTTCTTATGCTACAAGCCTCTTGAGCTTCATTTGTAATATTGATTAGCCATTTCTATAAGGCTATATCAATAGGTTGTAGAGGTGTTGCAACTAAGTGTTGCTTAGAAGGTGATTATCCAAGCCTTGAATAAGGTTGGTGTATAACCCAAGGATGAAGTTTGGTTCTTGTTGTAAGGTGATTCATTTGATAGTGAAATCCAAGGAAAGGTGTTCCTTGGTACTGGAGTAGGTCACATTGACCGAACCAGGATAAATCCTCGGTGTTCTTGTCTTGTTTCTTCATTTCTGTTTTCTGCCTGTTTTTACTGCAGTTTTCACACAACTTCTCACATTTTGAAATAATAGCTAAACACTTTCAAAATTTGTGATTTTTGGTGGAGTTATACTTCAAACTGTTACCTTTCATTTGCAATAAGAATCACTTGATTTGAGCAAGGGAAAGTTAGTCTTTCAATCTTTGCAATATGACTGCTCCAATCTGGCTGCAATCTGACTAGTTTTGAGAAAACTTAAATTCTGTATTTATCAAGAATTTTTTAAGGTCAGGGACTTTTGGAAACTTCATTTACACATCCTAAGGAGTGTTTTTATATAAAGACCAACCTGTTTGGTTAAGCATTCAAAGAGAAACACATTTTACAAAATCAGCAACATTCTGTCCAATTCTGTCCAGATTGACCATCTGAATCTTTTTATTTGTTTGAAGGGTCAAACGATCTTATTTTTGTCTGATTTTTGGACCCATTATTTTTAACACATTGAAGTTATATTATGGAAATTTTCATAATTTTTGGAGTTGTGTACAATTAGTTTTGAATTTTTCAAAAACAGGTTCTGAATCTGAGGTGGTCTCAGATTCTGTTTTCAAAGAGGATTTTTAAAAAGGGTTGTAGTGTAATTTCCGCTAACCACTATTCGCCTCCCCCTCTAGTGGTGTTTTTTTGCAAGTGCACGGTCCAACAAAAAGTACATGTAACAATGGAAAGAAATAGTAGTTTATAGTATATCAACAAAAACCATGCATTTCAAGTGCGTTATTAAGGGTTATTTATTCAACCCTTTGCAAATGTACCTTTTGGTTCCCAAACTTGGTTGACCTTCCTAGGTCTTCCAAAAGGTGAGAAAAGAGATGAAGAAGCAATATAACAAATGTTAGGGTCATGTCTATTTGGCATATGGCCGAAATCATGATAGTACACATAATGTGATTTTTGGCTTTGATATGTATTTTGATTTGCATGTACGGTGTGTGATCTAGATGCATTTGTAAGATATGAATGCCGCATATGCATCAATGGATTTCTTTCGTATCTATATGGCACATAATTATATTTTCCATATGATGAAAAAGAAGTAGTGCAATGAGACGCAACGTGGGGCTCGCTAGATTGTATTGTCGCCTTTTTAGGCTTTACGAGCTTTTTAAATACATGTTGTCGTTTAGATGAAGATAAAACAAAATTTGTAGATTTGTTTTGTACCTGATTATTTTCAATATACCCTAATCCGGTTTGATCAGATTCTTGTTTTTGCTTAGAAATGAGACGATCTAACATGCAAGTTCCTCTATCGAATTATTTTACCGTTTTTTCTAGATCTTTGTTTTTTGATCTCAAATCTGAGGTCTTGGCTTTCATTACCATATTTTCGGATGTCAAGGATTGAATTTCAGATCTCAATGAACCAATCAAATTAGACGACTCCTCTTTTGAATTGTTTAATTGAGATACAAGATTTATGTTTGAGGATTCTAAAAATTTCTTGTATTTAATTAAGCATTTCTTTTCTTTAGCAAGAGTCTTAGCAAACTTATGTAATTTAAGATATTGAACATACAAATCATGATACGATGGTTCAGAATCAGAATTTATCTCACTATCAATAGGTGGAGGCATTTGGCATGACATACCTTCTTGTTCGGTTTTGTTGTTAGTGGATGCTATCTCACAAAGATTGTTATATCTTCTTGTCGTGAGTGTGCTTGCACTATGATACCACTTGTAGGACCTGTATAGCACCACTAGAAGGGAGGGGTAGAATAGTGAGTATGGAAATTTTGGTTTTTAAAAACTTTTGAACCAAAAACCTCACTTCTAAAAACAGTTTCTGTTTTCAGATCCTGATTCGAAATATTTAAATGACCTAGTTACAAACCTCCAAAAATTGAGAAATTCGGTGAGAATGTACTCTCAGATGTTCTGAGTGGCTCACAAAAATTCCAAATTAAAATACACTCTAAATCCCTTGCAAATATGTTTTTAGTCAGATTGCGCAAATCTGCCAGAAACTGTACTCCGGCTTGAACAATTTATTCCTATTGATTGGTGACTCCTAATGATCTAAAACTTTTTAAAAAAAGACCCTCACGGTATGTATTTTAGTGCATTGAAACGGTTTTTTGAAAATTCCTCTGGGATATATGTCAACCATATTGATGTTCTCAACTTTTGAAAATCTGAAAATCGGATTGTACTAGTCTCAGAACTATTCACGTTTGACTGACTTATAATTATCCAAATGAGTTGAAACTTACTCCAAATGAAAGCTAGGATATGTGGCTATGTTTCTGCAAAGTTTTATAATTTTTGAAATTTGTTTACTATTTTTACCATTGCAATGAAAACAATGTAGAAAACTGAAAACTGAAAGTAAAGTGCTGAAAAATAAGAACACCGAGAATTTTATACTGGTTTGATTAAAACAACCTACTACAGTCTTTGAGGACACCTTCTTCGGTTATCACTAAACACCAAAAACACCTTACCACAAGGGCAATTAGAGTTAAACACTAACTCTACCCTTTTACAATCACAACAACCAAGCAAATGAATCACAAACACCACCACCGATCGAATGAAGGTTTGATCACACCTTGATCAACCTTTTACAACAATGAAAGATTGTGGGTGGTATATTCAAAGCCTATACAATATGTAGAATATATGAACAATAGGTTTGAGAGAAGAAGAAGAAAGAAAAGGAGAAGAAGAAAGTAGTATAGCTTCTTATACTTGAGAGAATATGAGTTGTAGCCTTGGCCTCACTTTGCACTAACTTCTCCCTTTTATCCACATGTGGCCGCCCCCTTCAGGGCTTCTTCCTTCTTTAAATTATCTTTAATTTCCTTGGAATATTGCCTTATGTAGAGATGACATCATCTTGCTTACTTGGCTCAACATGATTAGAAGGATGACTTGACCTTACTTGCTTGTCACTTGTGATTGGTCTAACTTGGCATCCTTTAATGAGCTGTAAATTCTACAAAACAAAACTCTCAAAACATGTGTGCAAATGTAGTCAAAGAATTACCAGACTATAACATTTCAATCCCTTGAATTTGGAAGACAAATTAAGGTGCATTAAAGGGTAAGAAAAATGCCCCACTATAGTAGCACATGCTGAAATTTTCAACATGTGTCTAATTGAACTCTTTCCTTGTGTGGTGCCCTCCTTGTGTGGTGCCCTCTTCAATGTCACCAATATTGTGTGGCATATTCTCCATCAATTGGAATTCTAAATAAGCTCCACCTAGGCTCCAATCAAGATGAAATAGGCATGTAGAATGAATGGACATGTGCTGAAGTTTCATTTTAGTAAGCTTTGTCAAATAATGCACAATATTTACACATATATGGTAAATAACAATCAGGCCTATTTTGAATTTTCTAGAACACTTTAACATGTCTTGAATGTGTAAAAGTGTCTAGATACATGTTATATATATGCCTAAAAAACGTACCATGTGTGTATGTTCGTAGAAAACCGAATTTTCGACTTTCGTCGATTACGCGATGCTTTTCCGATTAAATTCAAACTTCTTACACATGTAATATATATTATGTGTAACCGAATTTTCGACTTTTATCGATTACGCGATGCTTCTCCGATTAAATTCAAACTTCTTACACATGTAATATATATTATGTCACACATAATATACATAAAATAAAGTGTATATTTAGCTCAAATATCTTAATTAAGACGCCACATGTATACTAATGAAGTTTAGCTTTAATTCTCCACAAATTTAAGCATAAATTGTGGGGTGATTTGTGGGTGCCAACATGGAATGATTTAGTGGCTGATATTAACATGTGAACCACGAAATTTTTGGCATTTTTTGAAGTATATGGGCTGGCCATTTTTATATGGCAAGTACGTGACACGTTGGGGAAGTTTCGGTAGTAACCCGATACGACAATTTTCGGTTTATGACCTTGTAACATGTGGTTATAATTTTGTCATCACCATGACTTATATCATATGATAAGACCTGAATATACTCATAAAAATGAGGTGTATATAGTGGTGTGACATCGACGTACGTTTGTAATATATGTGACGTGTCGTTGGTACGTCGGAATATATGTGTATTGTGTCTTTTTCGAAAAGATATGGATATATATTATATGTATATAAGGCGTGTAGAGTAAATGGGGAGAAGACTTTCCATTCTCAAATTTGTTTCCATAAAGCTTTCTCCAAATATGTCTTCATTAAATGAACTAGTTAGTTCATTAACTTAAGCACTCCACTTAATGAACTAGTTTAGTTCATTAATTGTGGCACCTGAAATAGTACAAAGACAACAATCTTTACCATATGATGTAAGATTTAACGCTTTATGGCTTGTTAGTACGGCAACAATATATATAAGCATGTAAAGCATGTTTGTCACTTAATCGTGTCAAGTAACAATTTATTCATGCATTTCGTAAGCACGTAGCATTTAAATCATGCATTTGCAAATCACTCAAACCCTTTTTCTCAACATTCTTGACATGAAAAACGGCAATACAATGACTAGGTCGACCACACCTATAGCAATTATCACTTGACTCTTTACCTTTGGGTGGTTTTTTGAAAAACTTTCTTCCTTGAGCCTTATTTCTTGTAGCTACTCTTCTAAATTTTCTAACTAGAAGAGCAACTTCCTCATCGGACCCATCCGACTCTACCACCACTCCTTTGTGCGATGCATATGTAGGCTTCATAGGATTCATCTTATTTTGCTCATAAATAAGAATTTCATGAGTAAGTAAATTACCAGACAGCTCATCAAGTGTAAGAGTCTTGAGATTTTTGGATTCGGTGATGGCAGGTTACTTTGGGCATCCATTCTCTTGTCAAAGAATTGAGAAGTTTTGAGACAAGGTCTTCATTTGAGATTTTCTTTTCAACCATAGAAAGTTGATTCACTATTCGAGTGAATCGGTCGATTGTCTCCTCAATCTTTTTGCCACTCTTCATACCGAACATTTCATATTCCTTCATGACCATAAGTCTTTTGGTCATTCTTATTTGCTCAGTCCCTTCATGTATCATTTTCAGCCTTTTCCATGCTTCATGGGTTGTTTCAAGACCTTGAAGTCTTATGAGCTCAGTGGTGGTTAGAGCACTTGAGAGAATATCGAATGCTTTTCTGTTTTATGGCAAAGTTTATCTTTTCGTCGTCGGTGTAGTCATCCTCATCTTTGAACATTGACTCTCCTTTTGAGTTGGTGATCATAGGAACTTCAGTTCCTTTGACAGCAGCTCTCCATATATAAAATCCGCAACCTTTCAAATGATTATCATTCGAAATTTCCATAAAGAATAGTTTTGAGCATCAAGCGTAGGTGCTTTGGTGTTTGAGGCTGAGAATAATGTAGTTGTTTTTGAAGTTGAGGTGTAGGGTGAAGAAGTTGTCATTGCCATGATCTTTAACTTTGCTACTTGCAAATATTGGCAAAGCAATCACGGTTAAGCTTTGATACCAATTGTAATGTCTGTGACAATCACTCTAGAGGAGGGAGGTGAATAGAGTGGTGCACAATTTTGCAGAATTTTCTCGTTTTTTGCTATCTCCAACTCAAATGAAAATCAAAATCAAAGTAAATAAGGGAGATGAGAGACAATGAATGAATACACGGATATAGAGTGGTTCGAATCGTAAATGATTCTACTCCACTACCACGTTGTTTCCAAAGTGGATTTTCAACAACTACTATTCTTATTACTCTTAATAAGAACAACAACAGTAATACATACACTAAACAACTTAGTGTAAGCAACCGCAACCACAAATTCTTGCACAACACAACTTTGTGCAACTACAACAAGTTTAGCCATAAGCAAGAACAAGTTCTTGCTACATCACAATTTCAACAAAGTTCTCTCATAGAACTTTCTCATAGTGGGTTTTGGGAAGTAGTGGGGATTACACTTTCTCACTAGTCTAGACACAAACAAGAGATCAACTATGTTTGGTTCCTCTTGTGTTAGACTCACACACTCTCAAATTACAACAATGAAGAACAAGCAATAAGAGCTTGACAAACTTTAAGCACTTTTACACAAATAAGAGAAATTTACAACAATGACAAATGAACCTTGAAGATGATGAAAGTGTATTTTGCCCTCATATGAGCTTCTTCAATTTGTAGGAGGTGTAAGACACGTTTCCGAAGTCTTTCCCAAGTCTTCAAGTCAATCTCGAGTCTTGATAATGTGTAAATAGCCTTTGCCCGCCCTATAGATTGATTTGAGCCTCCAAAGCCATCCTAGAGAATCTTAGACATGGATATAATAGTCCAGAAAGCATGATTAATGTTAGGGAAAAGTCCACAAGAAATTTGAGCAAGATTGGAAAGAGAAAACACAATGAATCTCCCTTGGATTTTATTCCAACGGTCCTAAAAATTTGAATCCTGGATGACATCGATCGATCGATGTGTCTGCACTGAGAGCTCGATGTCCTCTAGTAAGGTTTCAGTTTTGAACCCGCCATACGTCGATCGGTTGATGTCTCTTCCTTGAGAGACTGATGTCCATATCGATCAATCGATGTCTCATTGCTGAGAGATCGATGTCCGCTAGTAAGGTTTCAGTTTTGAACCTTACACACATCGATCGATCGATGTCTCTTCTGAGAGATTGATGTGTACATCAATCGATCGATGTCTCAGATTTTCAGAGATCGATGTCTTCCAGTAAGGTTTTTAACTTTGAACCTTCATTACATCGATCGATCGATATCTCCCATCTTGAGAGATCGATGTTGGACAGTAAGGTTCCAAACCTTGAACATTTCCAACATAGATCGATTGATGTCTCTCCTTAAGAAACTGATGTATACATCGATCGATCCATGTGAGAGATCGATGTCTCACAGTGTGTTTTTCTCATTTTGCTTCAAACTCCAAGTATGAAATTTCTTTTTAAATCTTTAAGACATCTTTTAACTTCATCAAAACACTTCATATTTCAAACTTTCCGAATCTATATCCTATCCGAGCCTTGTTTAAAATTGTTGGAGAAACTCTAAGTATGATATGCTACGCGAAATTCTCACCATTTTTGTTGGACTCATGTCGTAACCAATTCTATTTCTTAATGGCACAACTTCACTCCAAAATACAAAAATACATGAATAAGTGGAGTTTGTTATTTATCTTAACGGATAGCATGCAAAATATATTTTTGATAATATGACATGTTTATTTTAGTTTGGAGAAATAATAGTTTTATAGGAAAAACAAAGGCCGTACACTGCTATTCAGTCAAAACCGCAGTGTGTATCACGGTTTGTCAAATACGCGGTGTGCATCACGGTTTTGACTAAACTGCGGTGTACCAAAAAACAAATTGGCGTAACGCAGTTCTGCTAAAACAACGGTCCTTAGTACAGCCCGATTTTTGTAAAAACTTTGGTTCATAGTCTAAAATTTTCTTTCAAACATAGATAAAAACAGATTCTCTTAACAAACACTATATATATATATATATATAAATTTTTTTTTTGCCTTTTTCTCTTCCGAAGCATCCTATTCTAGCTACTCAAGAAAGGGAAGTGATGAGATACTGCACGTCTTAATAAAAAGGAAGGATAGTATGTGCCCCATTGCCTTTTTTACTCCATCACATGTTTGACTTAGTTGAGGACAATGTACCACCGTCTAACGTTTTAATTTAAAAAATTTTATCTTCTTTTTCTATTCTTCTTTCAGTTTTTTTTTTCAAGGTTGTTAACTAACACTTTTTTACTCCATCACATGTTTGACTTAGTTGAGGATAATGTACCATCCAACGTTTTAATTTAAAAAATTTTATCTTCTTTTTCTATTCTTCTTTCAGTTTTTTTTTTCAAGGTTGTTAACTAACCGAATGGAGCAGAATACTGAGTTTTTAAGTTTGAGCCCGTTTAAGATAATGAATTGTTTGACTTGGCTCGTTTAATATGTCAAGCCTGAAAAAGTTTGAGTTCGGCTTGATAACGTACTAACTCCTTAAACGAGCTAAATTGCTTGAGTTCAGCTTGATTCATTTATAAATGAATCTAATTAGGTATTCAAGCTCGACTTGTTTAATTCGAATTGGAAAATGAATTCGAATTGAATACGAGCCAAACTTAAAGTATTCGCAAACAGTTTGATTCATTAAACACACATACTTCTAATCCGATTTGTTGTATTTCACAAATTTTATGTACTTTTTCTTTTCTTCTTTCCACAAATTTGTTCTTTTTCCAACTTCTAACCCGATTTATTGTATTTTACATCTTCGACGGGTAGTTTTCTCTCTCTCCAACATTAAACACTATGGAATATCAAGGCAGTGGTTAATTTTTCATGTCCTAGGTGTTGGCTCGAGCCATACTATATATGATTTTAAGCACTATATCTTAGCATTTCCTTTATTTGAATAAGTTGACTTAATAAATTTGATACAGCAAAACAAACAGTATATATAATATAAAAACATAAGTGTATACAAAGGTTGTCAAGGCATTTTTTGCAAAGGTTGTACATGTCCTGTAATAATACCATTTGTAAACGTGTAACGCTAAATAAATATTTTAAATGTGTTAACAGCGCATTTATGCAAAGTTTGTACATGTCCTCTATTAAATCCCATTAATCAACTTTATCTTGTAATCCCGACCATCATGCACTCTCTACTTTGATGATGTCTTTTCGCGAGGATCACCTCTTACATCTTTCTTCGTTTTTTGGATGAAGCAATCCGAACTGCACTCCACGGTCGGTTGTCATTTTTCTTTAGTACCGTCGGTTGTATTTTTTCTATGTAGAGTCGGCTTGTACAATTTAAGTGTACATCATGACACCAGTCTATGACACCATGACGAGGTTGGAGGTTTGCAAAGAAGAAATGGTCCTAGTGTTAATAATGAGCAGAACACGGATGCTGAAAGAACACAGACACCGAGCAGAAGAACATTTACATTACCATCTCAGTGGCGCAGAACATAGATACTAAGGCAAAACACAAGTAGAAACACTTAAATACGTCACCATCATACCGGTGCATTAGAAAACAAAACTGGCACTTTACATAGTCGTTTGCAATCTTGTCATTCTATAGAAGTGGCCGTTAGAATTAGAAATTAACTAGCTGTAGATGCCTTCACATCACCTATAAAAGGATTAACTTGTATATTCAAACTATCTTATTGATGACTAATATCATCAAGTTCCTTTATGGTATCAGAGCTACAAGAAACTATTCGTAATCTTAGCTTTATATTTTCTGTAAACTCATTTGCTAGAGATGGCTTCACATATTGCAAAGACAGAGGCAACTGCCGTTCTTGAATCTCAGGAACAGGGTTGGCACCCTCTAATTCAAGTTCTTTCGACAAAACTCAATCATGATTACTAACCATTAGTGATATGAGAACAACTAAATTGTCATGGTAGCAGATGAGTCAAAATGTTTATAATGAAAAAGAAAGGAATATTACCTTTTTGGAAGCATCCAGGTACCCCCACTTCAATTGAGCCAGTTTTAGAACGCGAAAATCTGAGAGCTCTATGATCATGTCTGTCTTATAGTTACAATGATTTCAGATATTAGTGATGACTCTTATCCTCTGCTCAACTGTAGCTGGAATTCAATCAGCTTATAGAGATACATACTCAAAGATAATACTTCAGAGTTGTATGAACTTGAGTCACAACATCAAGAGATAAGACAATGCAATTCACATGTTCATAATATTACAGTCAACTGACCAAGATTTGACAACATATAGACACTTTTAAAATTCACAACTGGCATTGTCAGACAGATGATCAGTTGTTATAAACAGGTGACTGAAACTAAAAGAATATTCAGATTTCTCACTAGCTTGCATAAAGATTTTGGTGCAGTGAGGGAGAGGATTCTTGGCACAAAGCCTCTACCAAGTCTGAATACTGTATTTTCTGAAATCAGACATTCGAAAGCCGAACAAAACTTATGATGGAATCTCTACCAATTCTAATTACTGAGGGCGTAGCTCTGCTGGTCAGAAATATGATACAATATACTCAGCCTCAGGCAGTAAGTGAGACTCAAGCTTCTAGCTTTGTGACCAGAAGAATATGGCTTCTGCTCATGCCGTGACGAGAATCTGCTGGTTTTATATGAAGCCTGGTCATATTGCAAAAGATTGTCGAAATCTAAAAGGGTCAAATAATCATTGGAAGCCAAGCAGACCTTATACAACTAACGTGGTCAGCAATCATCAACAAGATCGGCCTCAGTTGTCTACTTTAGCAACTCAAAGCCAAGTTGAGGCTTTACTTCAATTACTGTGCAAACATAAAGGTGTCACTCATTCACCTTCTATTCTAACAACTATGGATAGTCTAGGTATACTTAATAGTAAAACTTACTCTTGAATTATTGATTGTGGTATTTCTAATCATATAAAACCCAACCAGAAGATTATTTGACTATGAATTATTTGATAAACCTAAAACTATTAAGATTTCAAATAGAACATGTTTAGGTGGTAATTGGAATAGGAAGAATATAATTGACTAGTAAGTTACTTGTATAGAATGTACTACATGTTCCTGCTTTAAAATTTAATTTGATTTCAATAGGAAAAATTACCCAGGATAACAACTGTCTCACTTGTTTCTCATCTATTGAGTGTTGGTATTAGGAGATAACAATTAGGGAGATGATTGAAAATATTAAAAAATTAGATGGACTCTTCATTTGCAAGAGGAAAAAAAAACAAGACATGAGACAAACTGATTCCTTAAAGACATATGCATGTTCAAATATAGAATCTAATGAGGATCTGATTATGTAAAGGCATAACAGCTCAGGACAACCTAATTTCTTGTACTTCAAAAAACTTATGTCTAAACTTTTTGTACCAGTTGATTTGAATGAATACAATGTGATATTTTTCAATTATAAAAATATATGTTTACACACAAATATAGACACATATGCATATGTAGTTATATTTTTAAATTGGAGAGGGGATTCAAACTCGAATCTTTAGAGCTAAAGAAATTCTACTCAACCGCTAGACCTACAGTTATTTGCATGTTGCATATATGCACAGATAAATAAATACAACACATATATAAATTTATACATTTATATAAATATACATATTTGTGTGTGCGTGTGACGCGGGTGTTATTAAATAAGAACATCTTAAAATTGTGGGGAAAGATTGTAACCTTGAAGTACTATAAAGGAAACTACTTTATAGCAAATAGTGGATAATTATTGATCAAATCATTACTGTAAGACTACATCTTTAAAAGGTTATTTTCGTTATAAGATAAACATTGATATGTTTTGATCTTGCTGTGCTTCTAAAATCACTCTAAAACGAGAGGTATCTTTCTGACAGGGCGAAGAAGAGGGGGGGGGGGGGGGGATAGGGGTTGTGAGAGAAGGTGTGGTTATTGGTGAGAAGAGGAACAGATAATTTTGATATCGAACTTTTTTTAAAATGAAACAGAAGCAAATGCACCTGCTTTCAATTGTTCGGACGGCATTTTGTCACTTAATGTCAAATGTGTGTCATCGAATAAATGTCTTCGAAAATAAGAACTATTAGAATTAAATGGGAATAATAACATTTGAACGTAGTAATGCTAACATTAGATTCCAAGCCGGTCAGTCTTTTGACCCAAGTCAAACGCAAGATATATATATCTCCTTGACGGCCATAACAATAATAGATTTCTATTTATCCACGATGAGTTGATAATATAACGTAAAACTTAAAAAATAATAGGCGAAGAATCCTATGAAATCTATTCATTAGATGATATAATCTTTTTAAATGTATTGGAGCTGCCTCCACATCATAATCCATTTTGCATGATCTCTCTCGTTTTAGCTCATTTTCTGTTGTTAAGCTAACAAAAATTCCTTTCCCCAACAATGGAAGACTCTAATGGTGGAAACTACGGTGCTGCACAATATGCACATACAACCTCAGAGTCCGGCCGCCTGCTGCGGTCTTCTAGCCATTGGAATTCTATAGAGCTTGATTTCAACCTTTTTCCTCAAGCAACAAGTGGATTCAGCTCAGCATCCTCAAGATATTCTAAATCCATCAATTTTTACCTCTCCATCAGCGATCGTAAGCACTTCCAGCGTTGCGTTATCGCGTCGGTATCCACTCTTGTTGTTGTGATGGTGATCATTCTGTTGCTGAGCGTCTTGTCTCACAGGAACAATCAACATACTGCTCCTGTAGACTTTTCGGCTGCGGTCAGCCGTGCCTCTTCTTTGATGCACAGAAGTGTAAGTACTCTCACTAGTCATGCTGTTGGTTTAATGTCTACCAAGGATCTCATATCCTATACGTTACAATATTCAAACCTAATCTTGAAATCGTGCCTGGCGTTACTTCACTGGAATTTCAATACACGTGACGTGATCTGACTATGTTAGAATATGGTACATCACATGTGATAGAAGATTTTTTCTGTTATTTTTCTCTTCTTGTTGTTAAATTTTTATTATTGGTAATTGGAAGACAATATCTCTTTGTTTCTAACACTAGTTGCATATATCGGACCTCCTATACCTTGCCATAGGCTGGAGCCTCTAAGACAATGGAGGCAATGTTGTTGTTTGTTGTTACTAAATTCGAAATTGATGTAACCGTACGCATTCCCTGGATGGCCAATGATGAAGGAGGGTCAATCTGGGCTTTCCTGGTAGGAGGTTTAGGAGAATACAGATCTTCCTAAGCTTCTTCCATGCGTATGTATAAGCGTGTTTCTTAAAAAATGGAGGGAAGAAGAAAAATAATGTAATTGTTGAAGTTCATTATTTTGTGCAGCAGGACATTATCCAAAGCAAAATGGAATAAAGTTTCGGGGAGATTCTGGCCTACAAGATGGAAGCACGGGGACAACTACAAATTCGGATCTCGTTGGAGGTTTCTATGATTCGGGGAACAATATGAAATTTAGCTTTCCGGCTGCTTATACTGTGACTCTACTTAGTTGGACAGTGATCGAGTATCATGATAAATATGCTGATATGAATGAGCTTGATCATGTCAAGGACATCATCAGATGGGGTAGCAAGTATTTGTTGAAATTGTTTGACCCCTCAAATTCAAGTGATTCAGTCATTTTATGCTCACAGGTGTGCTTGAAAGCTTGTCGCAATTACACAGTTGGAAAAAAGGCCTCATTCTAGTGAAGGGCGGCCCACGTTTGGCCTAGCATATCTAGCCATACATTAATTTGTATCTCCCTGCTGTTCCAATTACATATGTCTCTAATTTTTCAGGTCGGGGCACCTGGTACTGAGGGTGACGGTAATACCCAGGACATTGAAAATGATATTAGCTGTTGGCAGAGGCCAGAGGACATGAGATATTCGCGGCCTGTTTCAGTTTGTGACGCTAGTGCATCAGATCTAGTAGGGGAGCTTGTGGCAGCAATGTCAGCTGCATCTTTAGTATTTAATGACGAAGAAAAGTACTTTACAGAAAAATTAGTCCAAGCAGCTGAAGAATTATTGAATCTAGCACTCAAAGTTGATCCTTTGTACAGAAGAACATACACATCGATTGATGGTTGTGGAGGCAGAGCAAGGCAATTCTACAACTCATCTGGTTACAAAGACGAATTAGTCTGGGCAGCTACTTGGTTATTCTTTGCTACTGGTAACAACAGCTATCTTGACTTTGCAACAGCGCAGTTCGTGTTAGCTGAGGCCGAAGAAGCATCCTCTGAAGTGCATGTTTTCTCCTGGGATAACAAGCTGGCTGCAGCTGCGGTACGTGTCACTTGATCAAACTACACTCTAGTCTTGACCTTCAAGAATATTCCTAAGGTTGTTTTAATGATATTTGCAGATCCTGCTAACGCGACTAAGATATTTCCATGATCTTGGTTATCCATACGAGTCAACATTTAGATCTGCCACAAACAGGACAGACTGGCTCATGTGCTCATACACTTCGAGTAAGAAGTTCACAAGTACAAAAGGTGAATGTGTATTTCCTTACAAGCATAGTGATGCTTTGAATCCATGACAAGTTCATTTCTACGGTTTCAACTGTTTTCTTGCTAATGAAAATGATCATCTCATTAGGTGGTTTGATACTATTAAAGCCAGATATCAGTGGACCTATTCAGTATGTTGTAACAGCCTCTTTCCTCACCAAATTGTACAGTGATTATCTGGACTTATTGAGCAAGTCGGGAAGCAATTGTGGTCAAGATGCCTTTTCATTGAAAACCTTGAAAGATTTTTCCTTATCCCAGGTAAGCATTGTCAATCACTTAGTCACTGTGATACATGTAAATTTCCATTAGTTTGTAAGGTTACATGGACCACTGCCCTGGGCAATGTACTACAATTCACTCCTTTCCAAAAATATTGTCCTACATGAAGTTTAGAAATAGTGTAATTTACATTACGTTGAAAAGTCAACTAAAACAATCTTTTTGGTACAGGAGTCTAGATTACTACTTTCACTTGTGTACAAGTTTCATTGGAAGATGCCGTAATACCTGTTCACTTTTTTCTGTATATTTTTCCAGATTCATTACATATTAGGAGATAACCCCATGAAAATGAGTTATCTTGTCGGATATGGTGATCGTTTTCCCAGCCATGTTCATCATAGGGCTGCATCAATCCCATCGGATGGAAAGTGGCACAGTTGTGAAGAGGGAGACAATTGGTTAAATACAAAGGTTCAAAATCCTAATACAATCCTTGGAGCTATGGTAGCTGGACCAGACAAAACCGACAATTTTGTGGACGATAGAGGGAAGAAGTGGTTCACAGAGCCAAGCATATGGAGCAATGCTGGACTAATTGCAGGTCTCATTGCACTCCATGATTCTCCTGCACATTTTTCTAATGTAGGCAGGGTAAATCAGGGCATAGATAGGAACGGATTATTTGTAAATGTTAAAGTTGTTCCGCCATCGACATAGCTAATCACGTTGTAACTACAACATAAGATATCAAGAACATAGAAGAGAAAACAAAGGCGCAACAGGAAGTGTTTAGATTCATTGTTTCACACATTCTAGCTGAACCTATGACTATTCTGATGAATCTGAAGCTCTCACCTAATGGAAACATTTGCAGATTGCGGGATAAAGTAGTTAGTTAAAAGAACTAGAAGCATATTTCCGCTGCAAAGACTTCATGCCAACATTATAGCCTATGGCTTGCCCGCAGTAATTTGCTGAATACGACAGCATAAAGTGTCGTGAGTTTCTGTAGTTGACAAATCATGATAAATCAATTACTTTCAAGCAGGAAATACCTAATAGATACTTCCTTCTGTTCTAAAATAAGAAGTGAGGTTTTCTGGTCCAATTCCTTATCCCATTTCTGTACACCATGTGTAAAAACAAAAAAGTCCCTTAAAAAAAATTCAAACACAAACTTTTACCCATGATACAAGGAACCCTCGGGAAAATGGACCAGGAAATTTCATCCACCAAAAACATTGTAGTAGTTTTTTTTTGTCCCAAAAATATTGTCCAACTTCTAAAAATGACAACATATTAGTATTCGGACCATTTCAATTGACACTTGCATATTATCTAGTTTATATCAATTAACCAACTATAAGTATAATAAGAACATAGAACAAAGTAGTTTCACTTACTTAAATGATGATCAAATCAAATGTCAACAAGAAAAATGTGTGTTTCACACTTTTTTGCGCCACAGATTGAAAATATTACCTACACTTAAATGTAGTTGTCCTTCTCGGAATCATGGTATGTTTCTTATGAAGAGATTTTACTAGGCAAAGGTTCAAATTCGGTGAGTCGTGTTAGCGCAAGTGCTTTAGCAAGCAGTCAGCAATCCACAGTTTAAGTGAGATCGACAGCAATGTGTATTTGTATCCTCTATAACATTTTAATTAGGACTGCAAAAACTCAGTATGAAATTTTAACTCTTTCATAGGTCATCTGGTAGCCAATCAAGTCAGTTCATGCCAAGAGCATTGAAGCTCTCTTTTAATAGGTCATCTTGTAACCAACCAAGTCAGCTTATGCCATGCGTATTGAAGCTTTTTCAAACTGCCTCACATGTCGTGAGTTTATATAGTTCGGTATAGGTAAGGCATGAGAAGGGTTTTGGGTCAGTCTAATGTAACTTCCTTCTCATGGGAATATAAATGGCTAATTCAAGAAAATTACCACAAGGAACCAAAGAAAGTAAATGTTTCTCGCTGGAACCATGAAGGATACGAGGATTACCGCCTTTTCTCAATCATCACAAGCCTTCTTTTTCTGTAAATGTTTGTTCCTGGTTAGGCCTTTCTACCACTTGCATTGAACCTTCGAGACTGCACAATTTCGTGAACCGGGTGTCCTCCATTACTCGGAAGTGATAAATCGTTGAAACATTAAATGCATTGCAAAACCAGGATAACTGCATTAGTTTGAGCCTTCTGCAGGCACTTATTAACATTTCATTTCATTTGAGAGAACATCATACACATAAAACGTGAATCAGCTAACAATGATGAATATGAACCATCTAATAAAAACTAAAAGCACGAAAACTTCAAGATCTTATCCTTCAATATTCTAAGCTCTACTAGATTGAGATATCGTGAATGAAATTCGTATCTTTTATTGTTAAAGAGGAATACATAGCTATCTAGAGTACAATAATTTTCCATCTGTTGAATGTAATCAATTTTTATAAATACCGAATATTCTCCTATCTATGTACAATATTTGGTTAGGTGTTTACATATTTGCTAACAATCCCCCAAATTGAGTAGTGAACAATCGAATATTTGTTAACAAGTGCAATATCCAACTTGACCAATACTAAATTGTATTCGTCCGATGACCGCTTTTGTAAGGATATATTCAGTTGATCTTACGAACAGAAGCTCGATGACACCCTATTTAAGTTTTCTTGAGTTAATTGCACCTGATATCCATTCTTTTCCACAAAGTTTTAAGTAGCATCCAATGTTTCATGAAACACACTTGCCATCCAGACTTATAGGGTTAATAGACACCTGGCATCCTGCAACCGGGAAATCACCTACTATAGGCGGTTTTTAGCATTTTTCCTTTTAATTTTAACCTTTAAGTCATTTGGCGGCAAAGATTTTCCAACCATGGTTAAAGCCTAATTCCCTCCTTTATACCAACCGAGTCCTCCCTCCAAAATAAACCTAAACCCAAATCATTCTTCCCCAATTCTTCTACACACCTCCTGCCTTTCACACACTCCTGCTTTTTTCTGTCATTTTCAGTTTCTGCTGTAATTACCGATCAAGAAGAAGCCACCGGAGCTCCAAATGCTCAAAAAGATGTCTTCAATTTCAAGGAATACATGGTGGAGAAGGCTAATCAAGTAAACAAAGCGTTAGATGAGGCAGTTGCATTGAAGAATCCACCAATGATTCACGAAGCGATGCGGTATTCTTTGCTCGCCGGAGAAAAAGGGTCCGGCCGATTCTCTGTATCGCCGCCTGCGAGCTCGTCGGAGGCGATTAATCAATCACTTTCCTTCAGGGTCACAGCCAGTGACAGACGCACCTCCACCTCCTGGAACATCGCTCCATCAAATTGACAGTTTGGTCAAACTTTCGTTGGAAAGAACTTTAGAGTATGATTTCAAGAACCTGCAGAAGGGGAAAAAAGCAAATATTAATTGTTTATTTCCCATCAGGAAAGAAATGGAGGGGAAAAATTTTAAATTATAGCTATTACAAGTATCTAGGTTTAATATTTGGAAATGCAATCTTTGGCTTTATTTTCTTTCGGGGGCATGCTTTGTACTTTTGGGGACTGAGAACCAATTTGTCTAACAATTCATAATTGTCTCCAATGGATTTTGCAGGGGAAGAAGATGAAAGGGGTGGGGTGTAGGTTTTTTTTATTGATTTTTGAATTATTTTTTCTTAAACTTTTAATTTTTTTGACTTTATTATTTTATTAATTGTAAACTGTGGTTAAAGTCGGGTTAAAAGTAGGGTTAAGTCCGGTCAAAGGTCGATTTCAGCGGTCAACGGTCGACCAGCAGGTCATCCGGATGCTAGGTGTCTATTAACCCTATAAGTCTGGATGGCAAGTGTGTTTCATGAAACATTGGATGCTACTTAAAACTTGGTGGAAAAGAATGGATACCAGGAGCAATTAACTCAAGTTTTCTTTAATAAAGTGTCGATCCACCTCAACATATTTGGTTCAGTCATGCTGGACTCGATTCTCAACAATACTCATGGCCGCATTATTATCTCACATCAATAGAACCGAAAGCCTCGATAAAACCAACCTCACGCATAAACCTTTAGCCACAAGATTTCCATGACACCATTCACAATCTCTCTAAACTCAGTTTCAGTACTAGACAACGCCACCAGTTTCCGTTTCTTACTTCTCCATGTGACCAGATTACCCTCGACTTAGGCAAAGTATCCTGAGGTGGATCATCTATCGTTAGGGTTTTACGCCCATTAAGCATCACCGAACACCTCAATATCTAGATGCCTGCTAAGGAAAATACAAGGCAACGATACAATTAATTACACGTCAATGTAGTGATGTAAAATGATATCAACGGAAGGCATAAAATAAATCACAAATAAACATCAGTATAAACTATCTAAGGAATAATCGTAATTATTATAAATTCAAACTAATAAAGCACATGCCAAAATACTAAACTAGAATCCATAAGTACAAACTCCGAAATGAGCACATAAACATAACTCCTCAATAGCCTTCGTGTCCTCAGTAGCCCCACTCCAACACGTCCTCTACAATCTCTAAGTCAAAGCCCTGGTTATCTACAAGGTTAGGAAAAATAGGAAATGAGTGACAAAGCATCGGTCAGCAAGTAACCTGCCAGTACTCACTATGTGATCACACATGAGGAAACAGGTGTAACAAATAAATAAATAAATAAATAACATGAGAAGTAATCAAGTTTTCCATTCGCAAATATTTTACCATATTACCCTTACGATAATAGTGCAATCAAATCAACGATAACAACAAATTATTTAACCACACAGAGTTAGTCTAATGTTAGTCACTGTCAAATCCAAAATATGCAATTTTAAAGCAATGCAATGCAAGTCAAAATCCAACGATATCAATTTTCCGAAATTCAGTTTATTATACGATGCAATACGATACAATAACAATACAGTAACGATGATACGATAACGATGCGATTGCTATGGATTATGCTATAGCCTTTTTTACAAGTGATTTATACCTTAAGTCTTACAAATTGATCACCCCAATGATCAAATATGCCCAGGCGCTCTATCGAATAGTCAAATATGCCTGGACGCTCCAATTGGCAGTCAAATATGCCGAGCACTCTATCGGAATAGTCAAATATGTCCGGACGCTCTGTTTGTCTAGGATTAATCCGATTCACCAATATATTTCCTTGTAAGGGTGAATTTCAAAATACACGATTTTCAAAAACAATTTCTAAAATATTCGATTTTTCCAAAACAACTCAAATATCGATATATTCCAAGGGCGATATCCAATATCGATCACTAACATAAATATCGCAAAATATCGATTTATAAATTACGATATTCCACCCACCCTACAATATATAAGTGTATATATGTATACACGCCCACGCCTATACATGTGCATATACATGTATATAAATACACGTACCTCTCTCAGCCCACTTTCTCTAGACCACACTACCCAACTCACGTCACCTAACCTCCAACGCCCTCAACCAGCCCACTGCGTGCCGCCACTGACCCCTGTCTGCAACCCCTCCCTCAGCCAGCCCTTTCCTTTACTCCCCTAAATCCTAATTTCACTTTCCATACTTACACCCCTCAAAACACCTCCAAATTTCACATCTCTCATATTTTCTCACTTCTAATCCACTAACAGCAAGAAAAATTAATCCAAACACGCTGCCCCAAGTCACGCACCGCCCACGTGCTTCCACCACACGCGCCACCCTACTCCGGCAATCCAACCTTATTCCACCATCAAATCATGGAAAAACCCTTCACCACTATCAAATTAGTCCAAAAACTGTATAATTTCCAAAAATTCATTTCAAGTATAAATCCACTTGTCTCACATCTTATAATTGATATACAATAAAAAGTACATATAAAACTATGTTAAAATTAGTTTAATAAATTCACCATCCTCCAAATATACCACTCGACCATACATATTTTTCTCACCACTTTCCCATTCAAGTACATAGATATAGCAACATATACATAGAACTACACACACACCACACACATATATAATATATATTATGTATACATACACAACTATATATATGTGTCATATACACATATGATCAAAATAGAGTTGCTACCCTTATGTATAATTTTGGCCATATGACAACATTTACAACTTAACAACTAATTACATATGCATGTGTGTGTGTATATGTATACATATACATATGTACACGGTAATACATATATGTATAACCATCACGTCATGTAACCAAAAATAAATGCATGATCCATGAGTTCTATACAAAATATACATACAGAATTTGCCAAAAACATAACGAGTACGGGTAGGGTACTTACATATTTCTCCTTTTTTTGTTCTCTTTTTTCCCTCTTTTTCTTTTCCTCTCCTCTCCTCTCTCTCTATCTCAAGTTTACTACCTCACACACCTCTTTTTTCCCCTAAGCATAGGGCTGCCGATGGGTAAAGTGGGGGACAAAGGAAGGGAATTGTGTTTAAGTAAAGAGGAAAATTGTGAAGTGTTAAGAGGAATGTGAGTTATGGGAGAGGAGTGGGAAGAGTGAGAGAAAAGAGTGTTTAATGTTTTTCTTTTACACATGTACATATGTCACATAAATGTATATTTGTTACATTTTTTAAAGGGTACAACATACTCCCCCTTACAAAAAGTTTCGTCCTCAAAACTTATGTACCTTATTTGAACAGATGTGGATACTTCTTCCAAACTTCTTCTTCAAGCTCCCACGTCGTCTCTTGTTCTGTATGATTTGTCCATTGAACCTTGAAGTATGGAATGACTCATCGTCTCAAACATGATCTTTCCAATCCACGATGCGCATTCGTAGTTCTTCGTATGTTGCATCATTTTTCCACCTTCAGTGGTCGAGCTTCCAACACATGTCTCAGATCAGGAATGTACCACCTCAGCTGAGACACATGAAGACATTGTGCGCATACAATAACACCAGAGGTAGCGTTAATCGATATGCTAATGTCCCAATCCACTCAAGCACTTCATACGGTCTAATAAACGAGGACTCAACTTGTGTCTCTCTAAACCTCATAACGTCCTTCATCGGGGAAACCTTTAGGCATACCTTTTCGCCCACTACGAATTCTAATGGTCTCCTCTTGAAATCCATCCAACTCTTATTGTGATCTTGAGCTACCTTGAGCCTTTCTCGGATGATCTTTACTTTCTCTAACGTTCGCTCAATTAGCTCGGGTCCAGTGATAGTCTTTTCTCCAACTTCGTCTCAGTAGAATGTATATCGGCACTTCTTCTATAGAGAGCCTCAAATGGTGCCATATCAATCGTGCTGTGGTGACTGTTATTATATAAAAATTCCATCAGATTCACCATACCATCCCAGTTTCCTTTGAAATCTGACGAGAAGGCTCTCAACATATCTTCTAGAGTCCGAATAGTTCTCTCCGAATGTATGTCAAAAGATCAAATACAATACTCATTCTCAACTCGGTCCCCATGACTTAATGATACGCTGTCCAGAATCATGATGTGAATTTTGGATCTCTGTTCGACACAATGTTGGCTGGTACTCTATGTAAGCTAACGATTTTGTCCACGTATACTGCCACCAACTTCTCCATCGTAGCTTCACTCGACACTGGTAAGAATGTGCGGGCTTGGTCAGTCGATCCACATTCACCCAAATGACGTTGTTGCTGTTTCTCATCTTAGGAAGCCCTTCCACAAAATCCATCATAATGCTCCCATTTCCATACCAGTATATCCAATTGCTGTAAGAGTCCACCTGGTCGCTGATGTTTTGCTTTAACTTCTGCTGACAAACCAAACGTCGAGCAATAAATTCAGCAATCTAGCACTTCATACCACTCCACTTATAACTTTTCTTCAAATTGTTGTATATTTTTGTGGCTCCGGAATGAATCGACAGTCTTGAGTTGATGTTTCCTTCAATATTTCCTTCTTGAGAGCTTTGTCATTCGGCACACACAACTTCTCCTGAAACCAAAGACTCTCATCGTCTAACACATGAGACCCTTCAACTTGTTCAGTACGGAGTCTGTCTTGAATACTATGAAGGTTTCCATCCAGTTTCTATGCCTCTTTAACTCGGTCCACTAGAGTCGGTGTAATAATCAGTGCAGCCAAAACATTCTCCGTGGAGTCAACAATATCCAAGTCAAATTGGTCAATCTCTCTTTCTAGTGGAGTCTGTCTAGCGTGGCTCGACTTTATGCTCAATGCATCAGCCACCCTTTTCGCATTTCCCAGTGGTAGTTGATGGTCAGATCTTAATCCTTAATCAGTTCCAACCATCTCCTTTACCTTATCTTCAACTCCTTCTGTGTGAATAAGTATTTCAAGCTCTTGTGATCGGTGTAGACCTCACATTTTTCTCTATAAAGATAGTGTCTCCATATCTTTAGTGCAAACATTAATGTGGCAAGCTCCAAATCATGATGGGGTAGTTCCATTCATATGGCTTCAACTGCTCGATACATAAGCAATTGCTCATCCACTCTGTATCAATACGCATCCTACAAAAAAATGTTAGGGCATAATTTATATATATATAATCATTGAAATAAAATTAGTATACATATACCTAGGCCATTCTTTGGGCATCACTGTATATTAGAAACCCTTCAATTCCGGAGAATTGTGGCAAAACGGGTGCAGTGGTTGTTGGACCGTGCACCTGCAATAAACACCACTAGAGGGGGGTGAATAGTGGTTAGCGGAAATTACACTACAACCCTTGGTTAAATCCCCTTTGAAAACAGAATCTGAAACCACCTCAGATTCAAAACCTGTTTTTAAAAAATTCATAAATAATTGTACACAACTCCAAAAATTATGAAACTTTCCAGAATTGAACTTCAATGATTTACAAGACTCTGTCCAAAAATCAGACAAAATAAGATCGTTGGCCCTTAAAACAAATAAAAAGATTCAGATGGTCAATCTGGACAGAATTGGACAGAATGTTGCTGATTTTGCAAAATGTGTTTCTCTTTGAATACTCAACCAAAAAGGTTGATCTTTATATTAAAACACTCCTTAGGATGTGTAGATGAAGTTTCTAAAAGGCCCTGACCTTAAAAATTCTTGAAAAACAGAATTTAAGTTTTCTCAAAACTAGTCAGATTGCAGCCAGATTGGAGCAGTTATCTTGCAGAGACTGAAAGACTAACTTTCCCATGCTCAAATCAAGTGATTCTTATTGAAAATGAAAGCTAACAGTCTGAAGTATAACTCCACCAAAAATTACAAATTTTGAAAATGTTCAGCTATTTTTTCAAATCGTGAAAATTGTGTGAAAATTGTAGTCAAAAACGGGCAGAAAACAGAAATAAAGAAACAAGAGAAGAACACTGAGGATTTATCCTAGTTCGGTCAATGTGACCTACTCCAGTCCCAAGGAACACCTTTCCTAGGATTTTACTATGAAATGAACACCTTACAACAAGAGCCAAGCTTGATCCTTGGGTTATACACCAACCCTGCTCAAGACCTGGATAATCACCTTCTAAGCGACACTTAGTTGCAACTCCTCTAACACCTATTGGTGTAGCCTTATAAAGATGGCTAATCAATCTTACAATGAAGTTCAAGAGGCTTGTAGCTCACCAAAATACAACAAGAACACCTTTGCTACAATGACAAAACAATAACAACAAGAAGATGAAGATGAAAGCTAGATAATTCAACAAATGCTTGTGAGCTTCAGGTGTATTTCATCTTCTTCACCATTGCCTCTATTTATAGTGTGATTTGAGCCTTGAAGATAAGAATGCACATGTGTCACCATCTTCATCATCAATTCTAAATGTCTTCCCATCATTGGTTGGCCTTTACACTTGGCAAAATAAAACACAATGATTGGTCCACCTTGGCAAAATGATGTTGGCCGAAATTTTCAACCAAAAGTGACTTGGAATTATCTTGAAAATGTGAAGATAATAGCACCACAACACTCCATCATCTTCTCAACTTTTTGGCACAAGAATAGGCATGCGGGCATTGAAATTTTCAAATCAAAAAATCTGTCCAATTCAACATTGTAGCCGTTGGCTACCATCCACATTTTCCAAAAGAATATTTTGATTTTTCTTAATAAAATAAGAAAGGATAATACCACCAAATTATCCTCAACTTCAAGCAACATAATAGGACATGTGAGAGCTCCATTTGAATTCAAAAAATCTGCTGAAAAACACCCAAGAAACCATATAGCCGTTGGGTTTAAAATGAGAATTTCCAAGTTGGCATTTTTGCCAACTAGCTCCTTTTTGGTTGGTCCACTTGTCTCCAACTCATAAAATGTGTACAACATCATATCCACCTGATAATACACGTTTTTCAACATATATATGTGTGTAGAAACTCAGTCTTTTGAAGAAGAAAAAATAGATAACAATTGACAAGATTATGTGAACGTGTAACACCAAAATTCCCCAATATTTCTTCTTATATGTTGAGATCATTTCCACACCTTTGACACATTTAATATTTCTGAATAATGATAATAAATGTTCTCTTATAACATATATAAGAGGGTCTTCAAGAAAAAATAGAATGTGACATCTCAAATCGTCACATATCCAGCTATAGTCAATAATATCATCGGTTGGGTTAATAGTTTTCCCTCCCAAGAACACTCAAAATTTCGGCCTAGAGGATTTGGGGACGTTAAGAGGAATTCCTTTTATTACAAGTAACTAACCCTTGTTAGAAAACATGGAAAGTATCCTAGCATTGAGTATCCTATTAAATGAGATTGAGAAGCAAAAAGAGGGAAAGATACACCTTTTCTCCCTAGGGCCGCCGGGTAGAGATTTAATAAGAGGTCACTTTTGTTAAAAAGGCTAAACTACACTCTTAATTGCTTACTAAAGCAATTATATAAGATAGTTACGCATGGAGTAGCCACAAGGTGATGATATCATAAGGAAGTGTAACTCCTAAAAACTTTCCCTTAGAAACCGTAAGAGACATGGAGGGATGGATTAGGGATCAAGATTTTTCTAAGAAATATCTCCTCCACCCACCTAGTAGCTTCCTTATTAAATCTCTTAAAGAGTGACTAAGCTTAATGAGGGTACTAAAGCACCCTAACCACTGGGTTTAAACCCATGGTTAGTCCATGGTACTCTTTTAATCACAATAGTAAATGACTTAAGAATTAGGAAGGGACAAACTAATTAAGGAGTATTTGCACTTGGGGAGGGAGGGGAGAGACCCCTCTCACTGCCGGCTATTCTTTTTGGAGAAAGCCAAGAGAACTTTATCATTAATCATAGTTACTTTTGGTTCTAGCAATTTGAAACTTGATGGAGAGTAGGTTTACATGATACATTTATATATTATGGTATGGACATAAATAGATGTATATATATATATGTATACGTTATATTATAGATGTTGGATTACGTTGTGATAAGCGGCTTAAAGGATTATAGTCCCATGAAAAGTGTACTTAAAGGACAATAATTGAGCATACATAAACACGTGTATGCATATATATATATATATTATATATATATATATATTAAGATAGGAAAATGGGTAAGCTATGATCATGAATGATGAAATTGAATTAAACTCATACATGTATAAGTGTACCCACCCATATTTCGGCCATAAGGCCTTATTAAGCAAGTAAGTGACTTCAAGACTATTAAGGAACCCTAAAAGCAAAATTGGTTAGGCATTTATGAGGACTATGCACTTGAGGAGCTTTTCCCTTCCCTCATGATTAGGGCCGCCAGATTACCTACCCAAGAAGGTTTATTTCCTCTTCTTTTAACAAGAAACCTCTTAACACTTCTTAAGTCATTTACTAAGAGGCTACCCCAAAGAGCAAGAGATACTCCCTTTCTTCCCTCAAAGCACACGGCCATAGTGAGCTAAGAAAGGGTTAGGGTTCATCCAAGTTCAAGATTATCCTAGGTGAGCATGTTCTAAACTCTCTAAGAGAATTTCTACATCTTTCATAGAATGAAACTCATAGTGCTACTCTTTCTTGCCTAAAACCGTGACCTCCATGGTCACTAGGTTCAAATTTTCAAGCTTTTAAGAGGTGCTAGTCTTAAGAGGTTTGAACACCACTCAATCTCCATCTTGGTAAGTCCATTTAGACTCTATTTAGTTACATCTTTCACTTAAGAACATTGACTAACAATTGTTCTCTTTTTCCTCTCTAAAACCGTGGGGTGCATATATGAAGAGGAGGAAGACTTCACCATTTCATACACATTTCAAGCTAAGGAAAGGTGTAAGTGTGAGAAAGGCAAGTACACTATACAACTCATGGCTTGTGTGTGAAAGTATATGCTTGAATGTCTAGATGTGCTAAGTTTCAATCTTAGATATAAAATACTAAGCTGAAGCATGAAGTTTTCGGCATGAGTAAGGTGGCTTGCATGTATGAGATTTTATTTAAAGATGGATTCTTTGCTCTTTTTGAGTATGAATATGATGTAAACCTAAGATGAATGTGACAAAGATCTCTTCTTTGACATGTATGGGGGACGGTTGGATGAAAATGGGGAATAAATGTAGTTCTTGTGATAAATTGTAACTTGTGGGGTAAACGTGTGAACAAGATGTGTGCTTTATGATTTAAGCTTAATATGTTCATTATGGAGATATGATTTAAGCCTTGCATGCGTATAAAAGGGCTGTTATGAGGGTAGGGTACGTATACACCAATTATACCAAAAATGGATTCTAGTATGAACATAATGTGCAAGACCAAAGGAACGATATGTGTATCATTCAAACTGTTTTGAAGTGATGTGTAGATGACTTTTTAGAATATCTTAGAACTGTAAAGTGTATTTTAAAAGTGTATTTAGGTCATTCATGAAGAATGACTCAAGTTGGGACACATGTGGTAAGAAAAGGTGACAAAATTGAAATTTACTAAACAGAGCAGAATATCGTGACGTTTTGTAGGACCTGAAAAGGGACCTTAGAAGTATTCAATTAAGATAATTTTTAGCGTGACACTAGCCCTATGTGTTTAGTAAATATGAGAGTTGGAATTTTGAAAAAGGGAGTTACGGTTTATTTTTAACGGAATGTTTAGTAAAACTGGTCAAGCTGGAATTAATGGATTGAACAGATTTTATGTGACATATTGATTGACCCAAAAATAGACCTTAGAAATATGTAAACGGGCTGATTTGTGGTAGGATGCTAGCCCTATGTGTTTTCTAAGTTTGTGAGTTGAATTTTTTGAAAAATGACTTGCGGTTTGGTCACAATAAAATTCGTAGTAAAAATGGCCATTCCAGAAATCCGCATGTACCCGTTTTAGGGAAAAGAATAAATGACCTCTTTAAAGTTATTATAATGATGCGAAATTTTTATGATAATTACATAGGACATATGTGAGTGTGGACCATGTAAACCACTTAGCTTAGTAATTATTTTAAGGGATAATCACCAAAGTTAAGTTGGTGTTACTAATCTGGAATTTTGACAGAGTTGAAGAACTTGTTGTGGGGCTTGTTTTGGTGGGCTTAGACTTAATTGTATAGTTTGGGCTTAGGATCTTTAATTATTGGTATGTCTACAGCATTTTTCCAGAGTTGGCCCAAATCAAATGAAACTTAATGGGCTTAAAGAAAAAGTAAAAGAAAGGACACTGCACTGCTGAAATTCAGCAGTACCCTGTTTCGTAATTAAATAAATTAAGGGTCTTACACATCTCGTAACGTTACGAAATTTATATGGAGAATAGATAAGACACCCTTATGCATATATGTGACGAAAAATCATGATAATTGGCCAAAACTGTGAGGTTTTGAGGCCGCGCGATTGGGAAAATAATTCTGGAAATTTTTCCATCCTAAAGAATAAGTTTGTAATTGTATGTATGTAACGCATCATGTCACGAATTGCATGGTACATGTCATACATTGCATCATCGTCATTTACATGATTTATGGAAATGGTTTTACGAGAAAGAGTGATGAAAAAGCATTTTTAAAGAAAAGATTCTGTTTTTGAAAGAACGCTTTCCACCAGTACCGTATGTTTTCTGGCCAGCAGGACCCGCTCCAAATCCGGGGTTAATTGATCTGATGGTATTGACCGTTCAGGCCCGAAGAGAATAGACCTGATTTGATTATATTGACCGTACAGGCCCGGAGAGAATAGACATAGTAAATTATGATTGATGACGTGACCGCTCCGAATCCAGGAATAATAGATTCGAAGAGAAGAAAGTGACCGCCTCAGATCTGGGAGAATAGATCTGAACACTCTCTTGTTTTCTTGACGATGATGTTTTGAATGAAAGAATGAAAGAACTTATCTTCATTTTTATCATGATGCTTCACACGTACATACTCATGCATGTTGTATTTAATGAGTCATCGAATATTGGTACGTGATACTTAGGCTAAGTTGTTATGACTTGGTAGCTCCTAAGTTATGATCTTTATTGAGTGATGATCTTTACTAAGTTATGAACTGTTATCAGTTATGAACTTTTATAAGTTATGCTCTTTGATAAGTTATAAGCTGGTTATTTGCAGGTTTTGGATGGAAGGACAGGTATGTTTCTAAACCGAATTTTCGGGGTTCTGTTCTTGTATGTACTTTCCCTTTAATTCACGATTATTTATAGTTTACTTGATGGTGAAGTTGTCACTCACCCCTTATTTTTCCTCCCAGAACCCGCAGAAATAGAGTTGAATGGATTGAAGATGAACCTAGGGTTCCTTACCCGTAGAAGCGCGAGAGGTGGACGATTTAAGAGACTTGACGAGATGATTATGATGGATGATCTGTTTATGAATTTATGATGGAAACATTTACTTTTGGGATTTCCGTACTTTATGATCATGTTGTAAGACTAATGATGGTTGCCTAGATGTTTTATTTTAAAAGTTTTTATTCTGTCTCGGTTTTGCTTACGTTGACGTGTAAGCATGAAAGTCCACATGTTTTATTCTGGACTTTGTTATGTTATGGACTGACGCCTGGTACTCTCCGTAGTGAAGTACGGCAGGCGCACCGTATCCGGCTGGGCCAGGGTGCGGGGCGCTACAGGTGGTATCAGAGCGAAGGCTCTAGATCCGGACAGAATAGAGAATTGAATATGATCTTAGTCAACTAAGTTTGATTTTAGATCTAAGTCATGATCCTATATATGAGTTGAGCTTAGACTAGGACCTAGACTGGAAATTAGGGTTTCGATTTAAATGACAAAACCCTCGTTTACGACATTTTATAGAATTTGACCCATATCGTATCTATTCACATGCCACTGGGAATTTTCATTGAGTTACGAATTAAATCTTCTCGCTTATCTCGGTATGACTTCAAATAAAACCGACGCTATGTGGTGCAAATGACGTCACAGACCGGTACGCTGACATCATCACTGTCACCCCCAGGAAGCATTGGATTTTATTACCGACAACGAGTTAAAGCACAGATCTGGAGGTTTGACGGGGAGGCTAGCCCAGAAGAGACAGAACAATGGTTGAACGAAGTGAGAATAAGCTTTGGTGGGTGAAGGTGCCGGATGAGATAAGGGCACGAATAGTCTGGCCATTCCTGATAGGTAAGGCCGGCCAGTGTTGGAGAACAAGTATCCAGCCACTATCATGACCAATAGTCTGGGCAAGATTTCTAGAAGAATTCTGTGGGGCTTTCCTCTCCCTGGACTTGGTCATAGAGAGGATTGAAGACTTTGATATGCTAAAACAAGAACCGAACACTACAGTCACAGAGTATGCCCGTCAATTTATTATGTTAGGACGATACGCTCCCCTGGTTATGGAGGACGAAAAGTGTAAGATAACCAGATTTATGCGCGGTCTAAGCTTCCAGATTAACACCCGGTTGGTCAAGGCACACTCAAGGACCTTTGATGAACTGTTGAAGGACTGTTACGAAGCGAAGCGCGAAAATAAGATAGCAGAAGGACGAAAGAAGAGAAGTAATGGACATGATAATAAAAGGGGTAGAAGGTGGCAGCCATACTTATATAGGACTAACAACAAACCAACCAAGAATACTAGTCTGGATCGAAGAATGATTTATCCAGAGAACTCTGGAACAACCACACCACAAACAGGTATGTTTGACCATCCAACTTAAAATGCAAAGTACTTACGTTTTACCTTGCTTGTCCCCAAGAATGAATAGTTATAGAACGCTGGGATAAGGAACCCTAAGAAAAGATTTCTACATACTCAGTGGAGAGTAGACAAGCAGACAACTAGAGTAACACAACTAGAGCATGAAAACTAGATTACGCTACAAAGTTGTGGGCCCTCAATAATCAGGTAAGTACCTGGATAAATAGAACCCCACAAGACTATAGTAAGGAATTGGAAATCGCTACTTAAGATCGATGAATTATTTGGTCCACTATAGATAAACAACTAAGGAGTTGTATAAGTATCGGGAGGCATATAATTGCTAGTTATTTTGCATGAAGGAATTTCCATAGGAGTAGATGCATAGAATAACGTAAGACGATGAGATATGTGGGAAGGAAGCATCACAAAACCATTGGAAAGATCGAGTATGATATTTGTGATACGATTAGGCGTAAGTTCAGGATTACAGGTTGGGAATCGCCCAACGCACTCTAGCAGTTACGTTACCATCCAGTGGGATCTGGTGTAGCATAAGATTTCAAATGATTCTATAAGTAATGATATTTTTATTCATTTCCTGCCTTGTAAGGGAAATCACAAATTTTATAGGAAGGAGGAATATCGGAGGGGGCAGGAAGGGGAAAGATGAAAGCTTATACCATACTGACCTCAGTTTGGAGGACGAAACTTATATTAAGGGGGGGAAATGTTGCACCACACCAAATAACAGTACTATATCCGGTGCTAGCATGAAGTGGCGCAGAAGAACGATACTTCGAAAGGAGAATATTTTAGGAATTACCAACGTTTAATTAAAGAAAATAGTATACTACCCTAAGTATAGATTATGAAGCATGTGGGTTAATATTTTCCCTCCCAAGATCACTCAAAATTTCGGCCTAGAGGATTTCGGGACATTAAGAGGAATTCCTTTTATTACAAGTAACTAACCCTTGTTAGAAAACATGGAAAGTATCCTAGCATTGAATCCTATTAAATGAGATTGCGAAGCAAAAAGAGGGAAAGATACACCTTTTCTCCCTAGGGCCGCCGGGTAGAGATTTAATAAGAGTCACTTTTGTTAAAAAGGCTAAACTACACTCTTAATTGCTTACTAAAGCAATTATATAAGATAGTTATGCATGGAGTAGCCACAAGGTGATGATATCATAAGGAAGTGTAACACCTAAAACTTTTCCTTAGAAACCGTAAGAGACATGGAGGGATGGATTAGGGATCAAGATTTTTCCAAGAAATATCTCCTCCACCCACCTAGTAGCTTCCTTATTAAATCTCCTAAAGAGTGACTCAAGCTTAATGAGGGTACTAAAGGAACGCTAACCACCGGGTTTAAACCCATGGTTAGTCCATGGTACTCTTTTAATCACAATAGTAAATGACTTAAGAATTAGGAAGGGACAAACTACTTAAGGAGTAATTGCACTTGGGGGGAGGGGAGAGACCCCTCTCACCGCCGACCTTTCTTTTTGGAGAAAGCCAAGAGAACTTTATCACTAATCATAGTTACTTTTGGGTCTAGCAATTTCAAACTTGATGGAGAGTAGGTTTACATGATACATTTATATATACATGGTATGGACATAAATAGATGTGTATATATATATATATATGTATACGTTATATTATAGATGTTGGATTACGTTGTGATAAGCGGCTTAATGGATTATAGTCCCATGAAAAGTGTACTTAAAGGACAATAATTGAGCATACATAAACATGTGTACATATATATATATATTATTATATAATTATATATATATTAAGATAGGAAAATGGGTAAGCTATGATCATGAATAAGATGAAATTGAATTAAACTCATACATGTATAAGTGTACCCACCCATATTTCGGCCATAAGGCCTTATTAAGCAAGTAAGTGACTTCAAGACTATTAAGGAACCCTAAAATCAAAATGAGGTTAGGCATTTATCAGGACTATGCACTTGAGGAGCTTTTTCCTTCCCTCATGATTAGGGCCGCCGGATTACCTACCCAAGAAGGTTTATTTCCTCTTCTTTTGACAAGAAACCTCTTAAACCTTCTTAAGTCATTTACTATCTAAGAGGCTACCCCAAAGAGCAAGAGATACTCCCTTTCTTCCCTCAAAACACACGGCCATAGTGAGCCAAGAAAGGGTTAGGGTTCATCCAAGTTCAAGATTATCCTAGGTGAGCATGTTCTAAAACTCTCTAAGAGAATTTCTACATCTTTCATAGAATGAAACTCATAGTGCTACTCTTTCTTGCCTAAAACCGTGACCTTCATGGTCACTAGGTTCAAATTTTCAAGCTTTTAAGAGGTGCTAGTCTTAAGAGGTTTGAACACCACTCAAGCTCCATCTTAGCTAAGTCCATTTAGCCTCTATTTAGTTACATCTTTCACATAAGAACATTGACTAACAATTGTTCTCTTTTTCCTCTCCAAAACCATGGGGTGCATATGTGAAGAGGAGGAAGACTTCACCTATTTCATACACATTTCAAGATAAGGAAAGGTGTAAGTGTGAGAAAGGCAAGTACACTATAAATACTCATGGCTTGTGTGTGAAAGTATATGCTTGAATGTCTAGATGTTGCTAAATTTCAATCTTAGATATAAATACTATGCTTGAAGCATGAAGTTTTCAGATTCATGAGTAAGGTGGCTTGCATGTATGAGATTTTATTTAAAGATGGATTCTTTGCTCTTTTGAGTATGAATATGATGTAACCCTAAGTGAATGTGACAAAGATCTCTTCTTTGACATGTATGGGGGATTGTTGGATGAAAATGGGGAATAAATGTAGTTCTTGTGATAAATTGTAACTTGTGGGGTAAGGTGTGAACAAGATGTGTGCTTTATGATTTAAGCTTAATATTTTCATTATGAGATATGATTTAAGCCTTGCATGTGTATAAACGGGGTGTTTTGAGGTAGGGTACGTATACACACATTATACCAAGAATGGATTCTAGTATGAACATAATGTGCAAGACCAAAGAACGATATGTGTATCATTCAAACGTTTTGAGTGATGTGTAGATGACTTTTTAGAATATCTTAGAACCTGTAAGTGTATTTTAAAAGTGTATTTAGGTTTATTCATGAAGAATGACTCAAGTTGGGACACATGTGGTAAGAAAAGGTGACAAATTGAAATTTACTGGAACAGAGCATAATATCATGATGTTTTGTAGGACCTGAAAAGGGACCTTAGAAGTATTCAATTAAGATAATTTTAGCATGACACTAGCCCTATGTGTTTAGTAAATATGAGAGTTGGAATTATTGAAAAGGGATTACGTTTATTTTTAACAGAATGTTTAGTAAAACTGGTCAAGCTGGAATTACTGAATTGAACAGATTTTATGTGACATATTGATTGACCCAAAAATGGACCTTAGAAATACGTAAATGAGATGATTTTGGTAGGATTGATAGCTGTAGAGAAAAAGGGGGTTTGAGTGATTTTGAAATGCATGATTTAAATGTGCACAAAAACAAGCATAAGATATAAACGTGCATAAGTGTACATGTGTGCATGATAACTTGCCATTACTTGCCTTATTTAGCTTATATATTATGTTGCCGTACTAACGAGCCATGAAGCATTAAAGCTTATATCATATGGCGAACATTTGTTGAGTTTATACTATTTTCAGGTGCCACCATTAATGAACTAAAAGTAGTTCATTAAGTGAAGTGCTTAGTTTAATAAACTAAGTAGTTCATTAAAGGAAGATTCATTTGGAAAAGGCACAAAGGCAACAAGGCTATGGAAGGAAAGTCTTCTCCTCCTCCCCACATTTAATTCCCACACGCCACTTATACATATATATACTATATTTTCAGATTTTTTTATAAAAGGCACATACACATGTATTCCAACGTACTACCGACACGTTATATATCTTACGTACGTACGTTAACGTCACACCACTATACTTAACTCATATTTATGAGTATATTCAGGTCTTATATTATATGATATAAGATATGGTGATGACAAATTAAATACAACACGATTAAAAGGTTCTAAACCGAAATTGTCGTATCGGGCGAATACCGAAACTTCGCCAACGTGTCACGTATTTGCCATAAATAAATGGCCAGCCCATATACATCAAAAAATGATGTAAATTTCGTGCACATCACTGAAAAATCAGGCAAAAATACTTTCCATGTTGGCACACACAAATCATCCCACATTTAGGCCAAAATGTGAAGATTCCAATTTTATTTTTGTCACATGTTTATGGTACCACTTTAAATCAGCCAAGTGCTGAAATTTAAAGTATATATATTATATATATTATGTATAACATAATATATATATCATGTGCAAAAGTTGGAATTTAAATTAGAGAAAAATCGGGTAATCGATAAATATCGAAAATTCGGTTTTCTACGCACATAACATGGAACGTTTTCTTGAACATGATGTGACACGTATCTAGACACGTTTTACATATAATATACATCTTAAAGTGTTCTAGAAAATTAAATTAAGGGCTGATTGGAATATTACATGTGTGATTATTAAATGTGCACTATTTTACAAAGTTAGCAAAAATAATTTCAGCACATGTACAAACACATTCCAACGTTACTACAGCTGAGATGGAGCACATGTGGAGCCTTGTTGGCATGTTGATTGGTCAAGGATCAACCATAAAATGTTGATGAATCAAAGAGAGAAGCTACAAAAGGTAAGTATTCAACATATACCTCTCTTATGTCACATGCTGAAAATTTCAGCATGTCACACTTGTCTTGGCCGAATTCTTCACCATTAAGAAAGATATTTTGTCAATTTTTCATTAAAGGATAAATTAAAGGAGTTATGGAAATGATTTGAATTTATGTAAGGTAATTAAGTGTGAGATTTTACATATCACACATGCTGAAATTTTCAGCATGTGTGAGGGGTGTGCTGGCCGAATGTTGCTTCTCTTTGTGTCCAAGTTCATTCTTCATTTGGTAGCAAGACTTACCTTATATAATTGATTTATTTTTATGACAAAAATTCAAAGGAAAATGGAAAAAATCTGAATTTATCTCATGTTGTAAATGCTGAAAATTTCAGCATTGAAAATTAGAGTGCTGGCCGATTTTTTGAGGATGGAAGGAAGAATTTTTGTGTCTTGCACTTTATGAAAAAATTTGAGATTTATGGAATGTATTATGTGATGATCTTTGGCATATTTTTAAAGTGTTTATTTCAGATTTTCCATGTCATCAAATGATGACAACATTGAGCCAATCAAAAGGTGCCAAGTAAGCAATGACTAAATGATGGTCCAATGGAGTGATGCCAAGTAAGCAAAACATTGTCACCATGATGTCTTACACTCTCTCAAGAAATTAAAAGGAAATTTTAAAGAGAGGGAGGAGCACATAGGGGGACGGCTAGAAGGGCTATAAGGAGAAGAGAAGAACAAACAAAAACAACACCAAGATTTGCATTCTAAAGTGATCAAAGTGCCAAGCCTCTTTTCTCCTACATCTTCTTTCTTTCTTTTCTTGTAAAAAGCCTATTGTATTTTACTTCTTTCAATCTTGAATAGGCTTCATAGAAACCACCATTCATACATCTTTGTAAAAGATTGATCAAGGTGTGATCAATCTTCATTCTAGCGAGGTGGTGGTGTTCGTGTGAATTGTACTCGTCATACAAGGTTTGTAAAGGGTTGGAGTTAGGTGTAACTCTATCAACCCTGCGGTAAGGTGTACTGCGTGTGTGTGATTAGTGTGAACCAAGGAAGGTGTTCCTTGAAGACTGGAGTAGGTTGTTTATAACCGAACCAGTATAAAATTCTTGGTGCAATTTACTTTCAGCATTTACTTTTCAGTTTCTGCACTGTTTATCCATTTTGTTCACGTTCGGAAAAATAGTAAACGATTTCCAAAAATTATAAAAATTTCTAGAAACATACATAAACGTTCTAGGGTTAATTTGGCACAAGTTTCAACCCTTTTGGACAAGTATAGGTCAGTCAAACATCAAAAGATCTGAGACTAGTGCAGTCTGATTTTCAGACTTGCAAAGGTTGAGACTTTGGTTGTGTTTGACCTACTTCCCAAAAGAATTTTCAACAACTGTTTCAAACTATTTAGATATAGTGTGTGAGGAGTTATTGGTCAAATTTTCAGATCATTTGGACATTCACACAAATAGGAATTAATTTTTCAAAACCATCTACCATTTCTGGCAGATTTACACAATCTGAGTGCCAACGGTTTTTTGAAGGGGTTAAAGGTTGAATTTTAATTTGAAATTTTTAGGGGACCCTCATAACATCTGAGGCTAAGTTCTCTCAAAATTTCATAATTTTTGGAGACCTCTAACCTGGTTTTAAAACGTTTTAAAACAGGTCCTGAAAACAGAATCTGTTTTCAGAACTTGAATTGTTCAAGTTTAAAGAAATTTTAAAAAGCACACTTTCCGCACCATCTATTCAATCACCCCCCTTCTAGTGGTGCCTTGCAGATCCTACAAGTGGTATCAGAGAGCAGAAACACTCACTTCGAAGAATTCAACGATTCAGTGAGATGGCAACCACAACCGTGCAAGAAGGAATGTCAACCATAAGGCCTTCTCTTTTTGACGGTGAGTCTTTCATTCAATGGAAGGTAAGAATGAAAATTTTCTTTATGGCAATAGACATTGATCTTTGGTCCATTATAGAAGATGGTCCTTTTGTTCCATCTAAGTTGTCCACTGTAGACGGAGTCACATTAGAAGTCGTTAAAACTAGACAAGAATATACAAGTGATGATAAAAAGAAACTTAGCATGAATGCTAAAGCCATGCAACTATTATTAAATGGCCTGAGTAAAAGTGAGGCCAGTTACGTGTCAAATTGTTCTAGTGCTCAAGAGATGTGGCATATTCTTGGAATGAAACATGAAGGGACTAGCCAAGTAAAGGAGTCCAAAATTAACATGCTCATGTCCACACTTGAGTCTTTTAAATTATTGCCCAATGAGTCTATTGTAGATATGGATCTTCATTTGACTAACATCTACAACTCTCTTGAGTCTCTTGGTAAGGCTTTTACTACGCAGGAAAAGGTGCAGAAAGTTCTACGAAGCCTTCCTTCTGAATGGGACCCTAAAGTAACGGCCATAGAAGAAAGCAAAGAGACCAAATCAATTAAAATGGAAGAACTAATCGGATCACTTTAGGTATATGAAAACAAACTCTCTTTAAGACATTCTGAGTCCATTTCTAATAATGATAGGGCTATAGCATTTAAATCAAATGAATACGTCGTAGATGATAGTGACACAGATTCCGATGATGAGGACTTAATGACAATGGCTAAAAGATTAAGAAAAATATTGAGAAAATCGATTAAACATAAGTCTACCTCATCTAAGGATCATAAAAATAAAAATAAGGAAATAAAGTGCTATGAATGCGGCAAACTTGGACATCTATCATATGACTGCCCTAATAAAGAGAAACAAACAAACAAATACTCTGACAAGGATCGGAACAAGAATAGACTCGTCTCAGAACCTAAGCAAAGGAGAAGAGCATTCAAAGCCTCCACTTGGAGTGACACATCCGACTCTGAGACTGATGATACGGAAGAACACAAGGCACAAGTATGCTTTACATCTAAAGCATCAAATGAGGTATCTTCTGACTCTGATTCCGATTCTGAATGTTCATATGATGATTTATTTAGTCAATATTTAGAATTGCATAAATTTTCAAAGATTCTTGCAAAAGAAAAGAAACGATTAATTGAAGACAAGAAATTGTTAGAATCTTCTAACGAAAATCTTGTCGCTCAATTAAACGATTCTAAAGAAGACTCATCATGCATCATCAATGCATTAAAATCTGAAATTTCATCATTGACATCCGAGAACGTTGAATTGAAATCCGAGATTTCAAAATTAAAATCAAGGAATGCCGATGTAGAGAAAAAGGTGAAACAGTTTGATACAGGATCCAACATGCTGCATCGCATTATATCATCACAAAAGCATGACAGTGATAAAACGGGGTTGGGATACGTTGATACAAATGAAGTATCAACCAAACCAACAAAGTTTGTTATGTCTAAGTTAATAGACACCCCAAAGCCTCAAGTGGCGTCTAAGATGACGCGAAAATTGCATATTCCCTCATCACGCCCCACTTCTTCATCATATCATGCGAAATACAATGTTGTACCATATAGATATGAAAAGAAAAGAGTGATGCATACACGGCATTCAATCCATCCAAGCACTACGCATACAAACACAAGGACATATCCAAAACGTCCTACATATAATGCGTATAAAGGAGTTCTTGGCCAAAGGCCAGATACAGTCGCACCAAAAGTTTATTATGTTGCGTTCTCATCACCTTTCTCACCTTTTGGAAGACCTAGAAAGGTCACCCAAATTTGGGTACCAAAAGGGACATTTTCAAAGGGTTGAATAAATAACCCTTAAGAACGCACGTAATATGAAATGCATAATTTTTTTTTCAGGCATCTTTTGATTTACTTTTCAAAATAAAGGGGGAGAAAAGCATGATTTAAGGGGGAGAGAAAGACTAATTGCATAAATTAAGGGGGAGAAAGGAAGTTTTGTGCATAATTGAAGGGGGAGCGATAGGATTTAAATCATGTGCATAAGTTATTTTGAAAATCATCAAAAGGGGGAGATTGTAGAGAAAAAGGGGTTTGAGTGATTTTTAAATGCATGATTTAAATGTGCACAAAAACAAGCATAAGATATAAACGTGCATAAGTGTACATGTGTGCATGATAACTTGCCATTACTTGTCTTATTTAGCTTATATATTATGTTGCCGTACTAACGAGCCATGAAGCATTAAAACTTATATCATATGGCGAACATTTGTTGAGTTTATACTATTTTCAGGTGCCACCATTAATGAACTAAAGTAGTTCATTAAGTGAAGTGCTTAGTTTAATAAACTAAGTAGTTCATTAAAGGAAGATTCATTTGGAAAAGGCACAAAGGCAACAAGGCTATGGAAGGAAAGTCTTCTCCTCCTCCCCACATTTAATTCCACACGCCACTTATACATATATATACTATATTTTCAGATTTTTTTATAAAAGGCACATACACATGTATTCCAACGTACTACCGACACGTTATATATCTTACGTACGTACGTTAACGTCACACCACTATACTTAACTCATATTTATGAGTATATTCAGGTCTTATATTATATGATATAAGATATGGTGATGACAAATTAAATACGACACGATAAAAGGTTCTAAACCGAAATTTGTCGTATCGGGCGAATACCGAAACTTCGCCAACGTGTCACGTATTTGCCATAAATAAATGGCCAGCCCATATACATCAAAAAATGATGTAAATTTCGTGCACATCACTGAAAAATCAGGCAAAAATACTTTCCATGTTGGCACACACAAATCATCCCACATTTAGGCCAAAATGTGAAGATTCCAATTTTATTTTTGTCACATGTTTATGGTACCACTTTAAATCAGCCAAGTGCTCAAATTTAAAGTATATATTATATATTATGTATAACATAATATATATATCATGTGCAAAAGTTGGAATTTAAATTAGAGAAAAATTGGGTAATCGATAAATATCGAAAATTCGGTTTTCTACGCACATAACATGGAACGTTTTTCTTGAACATGATGTGACACGTATCTAGACACGTTTTACATATAATATACATCTTAAAGTGTTCTAGAAAATTAAATTAAGGGCTGATTGGAATATTACATGTGTGTATTATTAAATGTGCACTATTTTACAAAGTTAGCAAAAATAAATTTCAGCACATGTACAAACACATTCCAACGTTACTACAGCTGAGATGGAGCACATGTGGAGCCTTGTTGGCATGTTGATTGGTCAAGGATCAACCATACAATGTTGATGAATCAAAGAGAGAAGCTACAAAAGGTAAGTATTCAACATATACCTCTCTTATGTCACATGCTGAAAATTTCAGCATGTCACACTTGTCTTGGCCGAATTCTTCACCATTAAGAAAGATATTTTGTCAATTTTTCATTAAAGGATAAATTAAAGGAGTTATGGAAATGATTTGAATTTTATGTAAGGTAATTAAGTGTGATATTTTACATATCACACATGCTGAAATTTTTCAGCATGTGTGAGGGGTGTGCTGGCCGAATGTTGCTTCTCTTTGTGTCCAAGTTCATTCTTCATTTGGTAGAAAGACTTACCTTATATAATTGATTTATTTTTATGACAAAAATTCAAAGGAAAATGGAAAAAATCTGAATTTATCTCATGTTGTAAATGCTGAAAATTTCAGCATTGAAAATTAGGGTGCTGGCCGATTTTTTGAGGATGGAAGGAAGGATTGTTTGTGTCTTGCACTTTATGACAAAATTTGAGATTTATGGAATGTATTATGTGATGATCTTTGGCACATTTTTAAAGTGTTTATTTCAGATTTTCTATGTCATCAAATGATGACAACATTGAGCCAATCAAAAGGTGCCAAGTAAGCAATGACTAAATGATGGTCCAATGGAGTGATGCCAAGTAAGCAAAACATTGTCACCATGATGTCTTACACTCTCTCAAGCAATTAAAAGGAAATTTTCAAGAGAGGGAGGAGCACATAGGGGGACAGCTAGAAGGGCTATAAGGAGAAGAGAAGAACAAACAAAAACAACACCAAGATTTGCATTCTAAAGTGATCAAAGTGCCAAGCCTCTTTTCTCCTACATCTTCTTTCTTTCTTTTCTTGTAAAAAGCCTATTGTATTTTACTTCTTTCAATCTTGAATAGGCTTCATAGAAACCACCATTCATACATCTTTGTAAAAGATTGATCAAGGTGTGATCAATCTTCATTCTAGCGAGGTGGTGGTGTTCGTGTGAATTGTACTCGTCATACAAGGTTTGTAAAGGGTTGGAGTTAGGTGTAACTCTATCAACCCTGCGGTAAGGTGTACTGCGTGTGTGTGATTAGTGTGAACCAAGGAAGGTGTTCCTTGAAGACTGGAGTAGGTTGTTTATAACCGAACCAGTATAAAATTCTTGGTGCAATTTACTTTCAGCATTTACTTTTCAGTTTCTGCACTGTTTATCCATTTTGTTCACGTTCGGAAAAATATTAAACGATTTCCAAAAATTATAAAAATTTCCAGAAACATACATAAACGTTCTAGGGTTAATTTGGCACAAGTTTCAACCCTTTTGGACAAGTATAGGTCAGTCAAACATCAAAAGATCTGAGACTAGTGCAGTCTGATTTTCAGACTTGCAAAGGTTGAGACTTTGGTTGTGTTTGACCTACTTCCCAAAAGAATTTTCAAAAATTGTTTCAACCTATTTAAATATAGTGTGTGAGGAGTTATTGGTCAAATTTTCAGATCATTTGGACATTCACACAAATAGGAATTAATTTTTCAAAACCATCTACCGTTTCTGGCAGATTTGCACAATCTGAGTGCCAACGGTTTTTTGAAGGGGTTAAAGGTTGAATTTTAATTTGAAATTTTTAGGGGACCCTCATGACATCTGAGGCTAAGTTCTCTCAAAATTTCATAATTTTTGGAGACCTTTAACCTGGTTTTAAAAACGTTTTAAAACAGGTCCTGAAAACAGAATCTGTTTTCAGAACTTGAATTGTTCAAGTTTAAAGAAATTTTAAAAAGCACACTTTCCGCACCATCTATTCAACCCCCCCCCCCCCTTCTAGTGGTGCCTTGCAGATCCTACAATAGCCCTATGTGTTTTCTATGTTTGTGAGTTGGAGTTTTCAAAAAAGGACTTACGGTTTGGTCACAATAAAATTCGTAGTAAAAGTGGTCATTCCAGAAATCCGCATGTACTTGTTTTGGGCAAAGAATAAATGACCCCTTTAAAGTTATTATAATGCTGCGAAATTTTGATGACAATTACATAGGACATATGTGAGTGTGTCCATGTAAACCACTTATCTTAGTATTATTTTTTTAAGGGGTAATCACCAAAGTTAAGTTGGTGTTACTAATCTGGAATTTTGACAAAGTTAAAGAACTTGTTGTGGGGCTTTGTTTTTGTGGGCTTAGACTTAATTGTATAGTTTGGGTTTAGGATCATTAATTATTGGTATGTCTACAGTATTTTTCCAGGGTTGGGCCAAATCAAATGAAACTTAATGGGCTTAAAGGAAAAGTAAAAGAAAGGACACTGCACTGCTGAAATTCAGTAGTACCCTGTTTCTTAAATAAGTAAATTATGGGTCTTACACGTCTCGTAACGTTACGAAATTTATATGGAGAATAGATAAGACACCCTTATGCATATATGTGACAAAAAATCATGATAATTGGCCGAAACTGTGAGGCTTTGAGGCCGCGCGATTGGGACGATAATTCTGGAAATTTTTCCAGCCTAAAGAATAAGTTTGTAATTGTATGTATGTAATGCATCATGTCTCGAATTGCATGGTACATGTCATACATTGTATCATCGTCATTTACATGATTTATGGAAATGGTTTTACGAGAAAGAATGATGAAAAAGCGTTTTTAAAGAAAAGATTCTGTTTTTAAAAGAACGCTTTCCACCGGTACCGTGTGTTTTCTGGCCAGCAAGACCCGCTCCAGATCCGGGGTTAATTGATCTGATGGTATAGACCGTTCAATCCTAGAGAGAATAGACCTGATTGTGATGATATTGACCGTACAAGCCCCGAGAGAATAGACCTGGTAAATTATGATTGATGACGTGAGCGCTCCGAATCCGGGAATAATAGATTCGAATAGAAGAAAGTGACCGCCTTTGATTCGGGAGAATAGATCTCAACACTCTCTTGTTTTCTTGACGACGATGTTTTGAATGAAAGAACGAAAGAACTTATCTTCATTTTTATCATGATGCATCACACGAACATACTCATGCATGTTGTATTTAATGAGTCATCGAATATTGGTACGTGATACTTAGGCTAAGTTGTTATGACTTGGTAGCTCCTAAGTTATGTTCTTTATTGAGTGATGATCTTTACTAAGTTATGAACTGTTATCAGTTATGAACTTTTATAAGTTATGCTCTTTGATAAGTTATGAGCTGGTTATTTGCGGGTTTTGGATGGAAGGACAGGTATGTTTCTAAACCGAATTTTAGGGGTTCGGTTCTTGTATGTACTTTCTATTTAATTCACGATTATTTATAGTTTACTTGCTGGTGACGTTGTCACTCACCCCTTATTTTTCCTCCCAGAACCCGCAGGAAATAGAGTTGAATGGATTGAAGATGAACCTAGGGTTCCTTACCCGTAGAAGCACGAGAGGTGGACGATTTAAGAGACTTGACGAGATGATTATGATGGATGATCTTCTTATGAATTTATGATGGAAACATTTACTTTTGGGATTTCCGTACTTTATGATCATGTTGTAAGACTAATGATGGTTGCCTAGACGTTTTTATTTTAAAATTTTTTTATTCTGCCTCGGTTTTGCTTACTTGTTGACGTGTAAGCATGAAAGTCCACATGTTTTATTCTGGACTTTGTTATATTATGGACTGACGCCTGGTACTCTCTGTAGTGAAGTACGGCGGGCGCACCGTATCAGGCTGGGCCAGGGTGCGGGGCGCTAAAGGAAGAGTCTGATCAATCTTCAGAAACAGAACCGGTAAACATAGATACAAACATTATAGAAAATATTTCTAATATACCACCGGATTTTTTATTTGTTTTAAGAGAAATAGCATCAAGAAAATATTTAATAAGTGTAACCATAAAATTTTCAGAAAATTATCATTTTGATACAATTGCTCTATTTGATACACGAGCATATTTAAATTGTATTAGAACTAATTTAGTCCCAAAAGCATATAGGGAATCTACAACTACTAGATTTTCTACAGTAAATAATACAAAATTACAAGTCAAATGTAAAGCTGAAGCTTACATTATAAAACCAAAACATCAATAAAAACAATGTTCTTAGTAGTAGATGATATCCATCATGCAGTTATACTAGGAACGCCTTTTCTGAGTTTAATTACACCATATAAGGTACGAGTTAATTCTATTTCTTTTAAAATAAGGAATAAAAAACTTAAATTTGACTTTATAGAAAAACCAAGAAGAAAAAATTTAGACTTAATCAAAGCATGTTCAATTCATAATGAACAAGTAAATGCAATAATAAAAAGTAAAACTTTTCATTTACAAACACTTAAAAATACAGTTACAATCAATAAAATAGAACAATCACTAAAAGACCCCAAACTAATAACTAAAATACAAAATCTTAAAACATCATTTGAAACAAAACTTTGTTCTGATATTCCAAATGCTTCTTATCCAGAAAACAACATATAGTTGATCTTCCATATACTCCAGAATTCAAGGAAGAAGATATACCTACAAAAACTAGACCAATTCAGATGAATGCTGAATTGTAACAACATTGTAAAATAAGAAATCCTAGATCTAGAATCTAAAGGATTAATACAAAAATCAAGGTCTCCTTGGAGTTGTGCTGCTTTTTATGTAAATAAAAATGCAGAAATAGAAGTAGGAACACCTAGATTAGTAATAAATTATAAACCATTAAATAAAGCACTAAAATGGATAAGATATCCATTACCTAATAAAAAAAGATTTATTAGCAAGGTTACATTCTTTATTTATATATTCAAAATTCGATATGAAATCAGGATGTTAGCAAATACAAATATCTAAAGAAGACAGACACAAAACCGCATTTACAGTGCCATTTGGACAATATGAAGGGAAAGTAATGCCTTTTGAATTAAAAAATGCACATATGAATTTCAAAGAATTCATGGATTACTCAAATTTTGGCATTGTCAATATAGATAATGTATTAATATTTTCAAAATAAACAGAAAAGCATTTTAAACATTTAAAAACTTTTTTCTATATTGCAAAGAAAAGTGGTTTAGTATTATCTAAATCTAAAATGTCATTATTTCAAACTAAAATAAGATTCTTAGGACATCATATATATCAAGGAACAATATTACCAATAGAAAGATCTTTAGAATTTGCATCAAAATTTCCAGATAAAATATTATATAAAAAGCAATTACAAAGATTTCTTGGATCTTTAAATTATGTTGTTGATTTCATCCCAAATATCATCATCATAGCAAAACCATTACATAGTAGGCTAAAAAAGAATCCACAAATATGGACTGAAGAACATACTTCGGTAGTCAGGAAAATAAAAAGTCTTGTATCGGATATTCCATGCTTATATATAGCAGATCCTAATCTTCCTAAAATAGTAGAAACAAATGCATCAGGCATAGGATATGGTGGAATTTTAAAACAATTACAAAATGGTAAATAGTCTATAGTTCAATATACTTTTGGTCATTGGAATGATACCCAAAAATCATATTCTACTATTAAAAAAGAAATTTTGAGTATTGTTTTATGTATTAATAAATTTCAGAGTGATTTATAAAAAAAATTTCTTTTACATATTGATTGCAAATCTGCAAAAGAAGTTTTGCAAAAAAGATACAAAAAAAATTAGCTTCAAAACAAATATTTGCCAGATGGCAAGCTTCATTGAGTATTTATGATTTTGATATTTAATGTATAAAAAGAGATACAAATTTTGTTCCCAACTTTCCTACCAGAGAATCCTCCAAAACAGAAATAATGCCGAGAAAAGCAAAAGACTAAGGCAAACTCCGGGTGAATAACGACACCAATATTCTACAGAAAACGTGGGCGGATAAAGTTGAAGAAGACGAAGAACTGCTTCAAAAAAACCCCAATAGCCGCAGTCCTTATTATCCAAATATCTCCCAATAAAACACCTACTTCAATATCCCTTCTTGGAAGCCTATATAATAGTATAGATTTTCAAGAATTACTTGTAAAACTCAATATTCCGAAAACCACAGAAATAACCTAACCACAATCATCCACAGAAATATCAAAATCTCAACCATCTATTTCAATAACCCCTAAACCAAATAAAGTTTTTATACCCGAATCCGCAGAGGTGACCAGCAAAATGCCTACTTATAAGAAGGCTGTGCAAACATGCCAATTTGTGCAGAAACCCTTTTATCAATATATTTGTTACAACCTGCGTTTCCGAGCCACTAAAGAATTTAAATAAGACCGGAAAATAGAACGCAAATGCGGCGTCGAGAAAATTTTGGCAGAATGTAAGATTTAATTTAAGATAAGTAAAGACATCGGCATTCTATATCGAGGTTAGAAACACTCTAAAAAATAATGGAACGATAAGTTAGCGGTTATAACGAGACGCGACGGGACTTAATAACAAACGTGTCGGACGTAGATAAATTAAACCAGATAAAAATACACAACACAATAATTCCACTACACAACAAAGGCCTACCCACTTGTATCCAAATTATCACATTTTCTTCCATTTTACCCTATATGACACAAAAGACAAACTTTTCCCCTCCCAAACCCTACGAGCCGCCCCCTAGTCAAAAGAAGACAACTTGCCTCCTTTTTTATTCCTCTTACACCCTCTTCTTTCCTCCATTATCACCCTACTCCCTAATACCTCCAAACTTCCTATTATTTTTCACCCAAAAAGTTTTCTCTTCTCCTCTCTCAACCCATCAGCCGAAAGTGCCTTCCCTTTCCCTATTTCATCCGAATTTTTTAACAAAAACCCATTCTCACACTCATCTTCTTACACAATAATTCAAACCTCATCATTCCTCCCACTTTCTTCCAACCCACTCCACTCACTTTTCATTTTCCTCTCTCCTCTCCCTTACATTTCACCGTAAACCGGAAAGAGAAACCCTGTTCTTTTCTTTACATTACACACTTACACTCCAACTCATCTTATTCTACCTTGTTTCCTCATTACTCAACAAAACAATCCTCCACCTCCACTCTACATATTCGGGTATGACTCACCCAAGACAAGGAGAAGATTTCTTCTTCATCTCAACCCACATAACAACTCCTACACTAAATTTAAACAATCATCCATCATTTCAAGAAGGGTGTAGGACTTTGATCAAGTGAAACCAAGGTAAGAACTCCATGAACCTCGGCTATGTTCTCCCATTCTTTCTTTATCTTCATAAGTTGCACTCTAACACTAATATTGTTCTTTCAAAACCGTGAGTTCAACAAGGAAGAAGAAAGTGTTCTTCTTTTATATATTCTTATTGTTAAAACTTTGAACATAGTACATGAACAATCGAGCTTTGATATCAACATATATACTTAACCTTTGAAAATCCATGAAAGATCTAGGAAGAATACTTGCTTTCTCACTTTTTTTACAACTTAAAAGTGATTGTTTCTTCACTTGGCTTGGAAGAAAACTTCCTCCTTTCTTCCTTTCTAAGACATTGTTTTTGGGGACAAAATGGAGGAGTTGGTGAAAAACTTATGGGAGTAGATAAATGGAAGACTTAACTTAATTTGCCAAAAGTTCTTACCTTGTTCTTCCTTGGTCCTTTGTTCTACAACCATCTTTGTTCACTTCTTGGATGAAAAAGGGTGATGGAACTTGGTTTCGATAATGTTTGTGTGAAATGAATTTAAGAAAATCTTCCACCTTTGCTTGTTTGGAATTCTTGGCCTAGGATGGAAAGAAGGTGTTGGAAGACTTTGTGTCTTGGAAGACAGAGAAGAAGGAGTTTGGATGAAGTTTAAGAAGTGTGAAGTGTGAAGTGTGAGGTGTGAAGTGAGTAAAACAAAGAGGTTTTCCCCTTTTACATGAGTCTTGGCCGATTTTGGGGGGAGGGGTTTGATTGGCGAAAATGATTTGAAATGATGAAGGTTTGGTTATATTAGACTTAGGGTCAATGATGTTATGATATGGAGTGTAAGAACAGAAAAGATTTTGTCTACCTTTGGAGGGTGGTGGCCGGCCTATGGAGTAGGGAGGGAAGAAAAGGGTCGCGTGTCTTGTTATTGTGTAAGAATGTGGGAAGAAATATGATGATTGGTGTGAAAGTGTGTATGGTTTTGTTTTGTAGTTGAAGACAAAAGAGAAGAAAACTTTTCTTCCCACTTGTATGGAGGAGGAGGCCAATAGGAGGTTTGAGTGGGTAGAATAGGACAAAATACCATTATTTGGTTTCTATCCAATTTTTTACCCTTGGTATTTCGTTGGGGTATTTTTCTATCCACAATTTCTTTTTCCTTTTCCCCTCCTAAAAACTGTGTGTATGTATGTGTGTATTTATATATTCATTTTCCTTTTTTCTTCTCCAAGATATTTCTTATGTCCTAATTGATTTTCTCTTTTTGTTAAAGCAGTTGAAATTATTGTTCATGTATTTTTTATTTGATTTAATTTACACTACTACTTAAGTTGTTACCAACTAAGTTTACTGAATTTTGTTGTATGTTCGATAACATTCGTAATCGAATTCACTAGCTGTCGGTGTATCGAAGAACATAATACACAAGCATATACCGATGTTAAATAAATACGGTATTTAAAACGTTACGACGTAATAGAAATCTTCAGGGCATAACATTCTCCCCCTTATAAAAAGTTTTGATCCTTGAAACTTTCGTACCTTATACGAAAAGCTACGAACACTGCTTCTGCATTTGCTGCTATGGCTCCCATGTCGCTTCCCGCTCGGTATGATTACTCCACTGCACCTTTACGAGCGAAATCGACCTCTTCCTCAACATTCGCTCCTTACGGTCTATGACACGTATCAGTACCTCCTCATATGTGACATCCTCCTGAATAGTAACTGGCTTTTACTCGAGGTTGTGGCTCCGATCATGCACATAGGGTCGCAACTGCGGTACATGGAATACGACATGTACCTTCTACAATGAAGGTGGTAGTGCTAACCGATACACAACTGCTCCGACTCTCTCCAATATCTCGTAAGGACCAATGGATCAAGGGCTCAACTTCCCTTTAATACCAAATTCCATGATGCCCTTCGTGGGAGAAACCCTCAAGTATACCATCTCTTTGACATCAAACTCGATCGGTCGCCTATTAGAGTCTGTGTAGCACCTACTCCCATCCTGAGTTGTCTTCAATCGATCGCGGATCAACTTGACCTTGTCTAAGGCCTTCTCTACCAACTCAAAACCCATGATGTCTCTCTCGCCAACCTCATCCAAGTAGAGTGGCGATCTACACTTCCGACCATACAAAACCTCGAACAGTGCCATACTGATACAACTGTGGTACTCTTATTATAAGAGAACTCTATCAACTTTACAAACTTATCCGAATTACCTTCGAAGTCTAACGCGCACGATTGCAACATGTCCTCTAGAGTATGTATGGTTTGCTCTGACTGTCCATCGGTCTACGGATGAAATGTTGTGCTCATTCTGATCTCAGTACCCATAGCCTGCTGATATGCATTCTAGAATCTTAGTGTGAATCGCGGATCTCTATGTGAAAATAAATTGCCTAGATTTTTGTGGGCGGAAGCCGTAAATTGTGCATGCTATATAGTTAACCGTTTGTCTATTAGAAAGAGAATAAATAAAACACCTTATGAGATATTAAATGATCGCATGCCTGATGCTTCTTGTTATCTATGCATGCTTCGGTGGCTGCAGCTATATACACAGTATGAAGTACAGCATGTTTTCAGGGAGGCCAAATGGCTGCACATTACTTAGCACAACATGGTTTGATGACTCCTACGACTGGCTATTATACTCGACATACACTTCCATCCTTGCTTTGCAGTTGCGTTTCTCTTGATGTTTCCACAGTGCAACTTCGATCGACGGCACTGTCAACTTCTTCACATTAGACCTGACTATCTTCCATATGGATTTGCTTTGTTATACATATTTTGCCTGCTCTCTATGGAGTGCGGGCAAACTCAATACGATATACTCCTGCCTCTACGTGATTTCATTCTGTTATTGGATTTACATTCTCTCTGGCATTGGACATTATGGTTTTGCATGGACACTCTTGGATGGCATCAGTGGCATTGCTTGGCGTGGGCGTTATACTGGCTCGATGGCTATGGAGATTCCCCTTATGTTAGTTTCAAATGTGGTAAATATGTACTCTTTTTCATTCGTGTATGATTTTATCCACAAGAGTGGTTTTGTCTACCAAGGTTTTGATGAGGCATATCATACCACATTTGAACAACCCCCCTCCACTCCATTGATTTTACAAAACTGTGATTCTCGTCCGTACAGTAGTTACATTTAATTATTATTTGCCTTCATTTGTATTAAAGGTATTCCTCCGCCATAAGTGAGGTTTTATCAAGTAAATAAAATCAGAAGACTGGGGCTCCTTTATCTAAAAAAAATGATCGCATGCCTAAAATTGATTACTTTCATGTGTTTGGTTGAAAATGCTTTGTTTTAAACATGAAAGATAATTTAGATAAATTTGAATCTAAATCAATTGAATGCATCTTTGTTGGATATTCTGTGAATTAAAAAGCATATAGATGTTATGATCCCATCACTAGAAAAATCTTAGAATCCATTCATGTGAAGTTCAATGAATTTGGTGAGGTTGAAAAGATAAAGAATATGAAGATGATTTTGAATTAAAACCCATGTTAGATGATGATGATGGCGCGCATGATGATGACACACTAGAAATGCATGATCACCTAGAAATGCATGAGAACGTAGAAAATAATCGACTAAGATTGCATAGAGACCACCCACACGATCTCATTATAGGCGACATCACTCACGGTGTGCGACCACGCAGAAGAATAAATCCAGATGAAATAAATCAATTTCATGCCATGATATCCGAAATCGAACCTAAGAATGTGTTTGATGCTTTGAGTGATTCTTCTTGGATTGATGCTATGCATGATGAACTTAATCAATTCGTGAGAAATGATGTATGGGATTTAGTGCCACGACCATAAGATAAGACTATAATAGGCACAAAGTGGGTGTTTAGAAATAAAATGAAGGAAAAGTTGTTAGAAACAAGGCTAGACTTGTAGCACAAGGTTATAATCAAGAAGAAAGAATTGATTATGATGAAACATTTGCACCCGTAGCACGTTTAGAAGCCATACGACTTTTACTTGCTATTGCTTGCATGAAAGGTTTTAAACTCTATCAAATGGACGTGAAAAGTGCATTTTTAAATGGATTTATACAAGAAGAAGTATACGTGAAACAACCACCCGGTTTTGAAGATTTGAAACATCCCGATCACGTGTACAAACTAAAGAAGGCAATATACGGTTTAAAGAAAGCACCTAGAGCATTGTATGATCGTTTTGCTACTTTCCTTTTAGAAAATGGTTTTAAAAGAGGCGCTATAGATAGTACTTTATTTTTAAAACAAGATAAATCGGATTTACTCATCATTCAAATTTCTGTTGATGACGTCATTTTCGGCTCCACCTCTCCTAAACTTGTTGAAGATTTCGAAACTTGCAAGAAATCCGAATTTGAAATGTCTATGGTTGGTGAATTGAATTATTTTCTTGGCTTGCAGATTAAACAAACAAGCAAAGGAATACATATAAGCCAAGTTAAGTATATAAATGACATGATTAAAAAGTTCAACTTTGAGAATTTAAAATCGTCCCCTACCCCTATGAGTGTCAATACTAAACTATATAAAGAAGAACATGGTAAGGACTTTGATAATGCTTTATATAGGTCTATGATTGACTCTTTGCTCTATCTTACTTCTAGTAGACCTGATAATATGTTCAGTGTATGTATGTGTGCACGTTTTCAAGGTCAACCTAAAGTGTCTCACTATAATGCTGTGAAAAGAATATTTTGATATATTAAGCACACACCTACTTTAAGCATTTGGAATGATAAAGATTGTGAATTTAACTTGCATGCCTAACTCGTTGTAGCGCCCCGCACCGGACCTCGTCTAAATACGGTACACCCGTCGTACTTCACTACGGAGAGTACAAAGCGTCATGCATAACATGCGAAAATCCATAACTTAGGTCATGGACTCCCATGTTAACATTTAACATGGTAGAAAAATTTAGGCAGAATTAAAACTTTGAAGTAAACATGCATACCGAAATATTAAATCCCCAAAATATTAGTCCAACAAAACAAGATAAAACCGAAATCCAAAAGGTTCCAACATATTTCATAGTACAAACATCATATCACCAAAAAAGTCCTTAAGCATCGTCTCCTCCTGACTCCTTGACGATGGGTACGGCACTCTCGGCTCATCCTCAATCCACTCAACCTTAGCATTCTCTGGCTCTGGGAAAAATAAAGGTACGAGTGATAAAAATCACCCAGGAAGCATACAATAAACTACCATGAAATAAATAAAGAATCATAACATGAATGGAAAAACCCCAAGAAACTCAAATTGTTAGTTCATACCTCACCTTTAATCCATGATCCGCTGAAGATATATCCTAATCATAATTTAAGTAGTACCATTCTGACAATATCATATCCCTTCCTAACTTAACCGTCCTAACATGCAAAGTGCACATGAAATATGCAAGATGCAATGCATGATGTCATGTTGTGGCAAAATCATCATTTGGTCCCATAAAGCAAGCATATCAGAAAATAGTGTGTCAGATCAATTAACCCCGGATCTGAACAGGTTCAGAACATGTCATCAGACTAATTAACTCCGGGTCTAGGACGGGTCTAGAACATATCATTAGGCCAATTTACCCCAGGCCTGGATCGGATTCAGAACATATCATCAGACCAATTAACCCCGAGTCCGGGACGGGTCCAGAACTTATCATGTCATCAGACCTATTAACCCTGGGTCTAGATCGGGTTATGAGCATGCTTAGCCGGTAAGGAAGTCATAAAGCATTTCTTTTGAAAATCATGAGACCATAAATAACTTACGTGCATAATGAAACTTGCTTACTTGAAAAGAACTTGCTTGCATACGGAAAAACTTAGAAAATCAGATTCATGATGCACATGATCATGTGTGATACACGGGATGAAATGCAATGCAAGTCATGGCATAAATCATCTTAAAAATTACTTAGAACATGATATAGACATAATCCCATGAGCTAAAAATTTTCCAGAATTTACGTTCTGTTCATAAGGCCTCGAATATAACAAATCAAGCCTATTTTCATAATCTTTTGTCTTACACATGCATAATGGGTCCTATCTACATGCCATAAAATTTTCGTAACGTTTCAAGATGAGTAAGACCCTTAAATCATTAAGTCGCTAAAAAGTGTACTGCTGAATCCAGCAGTACAATACCCATCTTTTCCTTAATTTCCAAAACCATAAAATGTTAATTAATTTGGGCCAACACCTGGAAAAAACAGTAAACACATCAAGGAGTAATATGCATATACCCAAACAGTTCATACATGTCCAAATCCACAAGACTAGGGCCTCCCAACTTATTCCATAATTCTGTCCTGTTTTCCTGTTTTGTGATGCCAACTTCAATTCAGTTTTCACCCCTCAAAAAACTAATTCCAAGTTGATTAATTTACATAGACATGCTCATCTATGTCCTAATTAATTACCATAAAAATTCCAGAGCAATCAAATAACTTTAGAGGGGTCATTTAATTATTTTCCCAAAATTGGTTACGTGCTGATTCTGGAGTGACCAGTTTTACTAAAAATTTCTTTGTGGCAAAACCATGAGTCCTTTTTCCAAAATTACAACTCACAGACTTAATCAATATTCAAGGCTAGCATCCTTCCAAAAATCAGCTCATTTGCACGTTCCTATGGTCCATATTCGGGTCACACAACACACCGCATAAAACTGTTCTGCTCCAGTAGTTTTGTCTTTTGTCACTTTCTCATGTGAAGTGTTTACCATCTAACCTTATTCCTATAAAATGGCTTATTAGCCACTAAATACTCCTCTTTAGCATGGATATTCCAGGTTTCATAACATTTGTTAAGTCACATATGAATCACCTCCAAAACAGTTTGCAACATGCACATAGCACTCATAACTTTTGCTCATTTTGCACTTTATAAAGTCTCCCTTGGTACAACTAATTCATGCATCACCTAGCTTCCCTAAACATCCCGTTTTCTTGTACCACAAAGGACTCATGTCACATTTCAAATTGAGTACAAATACACTCATTTAACAAATCATTAAGCATGCCAAAACAACTTGGCAAAATTACATATAGCACACACGCCATCTTCATACTTCTCGTGCTTCACTCAAAATCTATTCTTGCAAGAATCAATTTGCTAATCCATGCACCATCCTAAAACAGCCCTCATATCTTATTGCATGTAGGCAAAGAACTCATCTTTAGAAGAATTATTCACATGCAAGTCACTTTTCTTAAAAAGCCACTAAGTTCCCTTGCTTAATACTTAGTATCTTCAACTAAAATTCATATCTTAAAAATAGCTAGTCATTCAAGTCATTAACTCCTTAAATAAATCATGAAAGTCTAGAGTATACTTGCCTCTTGAGCTAGAACCTTCTTTTAGCTTGGATCTTGGATGAAATGGGTTAAAGTTTCCTCCACTACTTCCATGTAGCATACGGTTTTGAGGGAGGAAAAAAGTAGGAATATTAGCTACCATTTCAATAAAGAATAGAGCTAAATTGATGCTAGATTTGCTTACAAAAATGAAGATTGAATGGAGTTTGAAAGGAATTCAAATTACCAAGAAGCTAGCACAACTTAATAGCTTGAAAAGTTTGCACCTAGGGACCAAGGAGGTCACAGTTTTGGGCAAGAAAAAAAAGGGACCATGTGATCTTCATTCTTTGGACTAAGAAATTCACTTAAGAAGCTTGGAGTGTGACTTACCTAGATAATTCTTTGAATCTTGAAGATGAAAATAGTCTTCAATCTCCTAGCTCCAAGGGGCCCGTATGGTAGGAGGATGATGGTGATGAAATAGCCTAAGTGTTCAATGCTTTCCAACGTCTTGCTTGTGAACTTGTTCAGGGTGTTCAAGGTGGAGATGGAGAAGAAGCTTGTAGGTAAATATAAAGAAGGCTTTTAGGGTGTGGAAGAGGGAGGGGGCATGCGCCTGGGTGAAGTGGGAGACAAAGTGGTGCATGAAAAGTAAGAAAAGTAGTATTGGTCTTGTAAATAGATAGCTTTTGCTTCCCATGATTGCATTATTTTATTGTTTAATTATAATCTAATTGGATATTTTTAAATATTAAGAATAGGCTAGAAAAGTGGAGAGGGTTCTAGAGACTCTTTGGGTTGGTTGAATTCTTGGAGGCCTTGGGGAGGGCATTTTTGTCATTTCACATTTTTTGATAATACATACTTATATAATTATACCATTATTTATATTATCTAATTTCTTCTATATGTTTTTAGGTTTGCTTTTATGAAGACCATTTAGGTTAGTCTTCTTATAAAAAGGAAAATACTCTAAGGTTGTGGCCGAAATTCCAAGGTCTTGGAGGGGCGAAATGGTCATTTCACGCACTCCATGACACTCACTTGTATAATTATATAGTATCTATTTTAAAGGAATTTAAGTAAAGAAGCACTAATATAACTTAATAAAATGTACTTGGAAGAATTAATATTTCAATACGCCACTTCATCATAGTTTCAAGTACAGTACGGTTGGGGTACAACATCCTCCCCCCCTTAACATAAGTTCGTCCTTGAAACTTAAGAGAACTAGTCAAAAAGGTGTGGGTATCGATTCCTCATGTCTTCCTCAGTTTCCCAAGTGGCTTCTTCTCCGGCATTGTGTTTCCACTGAACTTTCACCATAGGTATAGATCGCTTCCTCAACTTCTTCTATTTCCAATCAATGATCCTTAGGGGCTCCTCTATATAGGACGCATCTTCTTCAATCTTCAGCTGCTGATCCTCAAGAATGTGACTTGGATCATAAGCATACCAGCGAAGTTGGGAGAAGTGAAACACATCATGTAACTGGGACAGTGATGGGGGCAACGCCAAGCGATATGCAACTTCACCAACTCTCTCCAGAATTTCATATGGTCCAATGGATCTTGGGCTCAACTTCCCTTTTATGCCAAATCTCTTGATCCCCTTAGATGGAGAGACCTTTAAGAAAACTTTTTCCCCTTCTTGAAACTCCAAGGGTCTCCATCTTTCATCAGCCCATATCTTTCTTCTATCTTGTGCTGCCTTCAATCTTTGCCGAACAATCTTTACTTTTTCTCGGGTTTGCTCTACAAGGTCAGGTCCCGCATATATCTTGTCTCCAATTTCGTCCCAATAGAGTGGGGACCGACATTTTCTCCCATACAAAGCTTCAAGGGTGCCATCCCAATAGATCTGTGGAAACTGTTATTGTAAGAAAACTCAACCAGCTTAAGACTCTTATCCCAACTTCCTCAAAAATCAAGAATGCAAGCACGAAGCATGTCTTCAAGCGTTTGGATCGTCCTTTCTGATTGGCCATCTGTCTGAGGATGAAAAGCAGAACTCATCCTGATTTCAGTGCCCATTGCCTTTTGAAAGGCTGTCCAAAATCTAGAGGTAAAACTGGGGTCACAATCACAAATAATACTTACGGGCACACCATGCAAGAAAGCAATCTGTTCGATATACATAGAAGCTAACTTCTCCATAGATGCCTTAATCGACATGGACACAAAGTGAGCAGACGTGGTTAGACGATCCACAACGACCCATATAGCATCATTTCCATACTTAGTCCTGGGTAGATCAGTCACGAAATCCATGGTGACATGGTCCCACTTCCATTCAGGAACTTCTAAAGGTTGCAATAACCCGGCGGGCCTTTGGTGCTCAGCTTTTATTCTTTGACAAACAAGGCATCGTTCAACAAATTCAGCTATTTGGTTTTTCATTCCTTGCCACCAAAACCTTTGCTTGAGGTCCTGATGCATCTTGTTAGCTCCAGGGTGTATAGATAAGAGCGAGTTATGGGCTTCCATCAAGACTTCATCTTTAATCTCCTTGTTCTCAGGTACACATAACCATCCTCTGTACCATAGACTGCCATCGCTATGGGCTTCAAAATCATTCAGTGGCTTATCTTTTATCCTCTCCTTGATCTTCCTCAAGGCTTCATCATTTCCTTGAGCCTCTTTGATCCCATCAATCAGTGAAGGAACAAGAACTAATTTGGCGAGCACTTCGTCCACAGAGTCAACTTCTTCAAGGCCAAATTCTTCCATGTCTCGCTGAAGAGGTGGTTGACGTGGGTGACTTGTCTTTCGACTCAATGCATCAGCAACTTTATTGGCTTTCCCAGCGTGATATTGAATTGAGAGGTCATAATCTTTAATCAACTCCAGCCATCTGCGTCCGCATATTCAGTTGCTTTTGTGTAAAAAGATACTTTAGGCTTTTGTTATCCGTAAAGATCTCACATTTCTCACCATACAAGTAATGCCTCCATATCTTTAACGTGAAAATCACTACGGCAAGCTCAAGATCATGAATTGGGTAGTTTTGCTCGAATGACTTCAATTGCTGGGATGCATAAGCTATCACTCTATCTTTCTACATAAGGACACATCCGAGACCGTTCTTTGAAGCATCACTGTACACAACATATTTCTCGCCAGGAATGGGCTGAGCCAAAATAGGGGCGGATGTCAACTTTGCTTTTAACTCTGAGAAGTTCCTTTCACAATCAGCATTCCACTCAAGCTTGGTTTTTTTAGTGTCAGTCTGGTGAGGGGAACAGCTATCCTCGAAAATCCTTCAACAAACTTTCGATAATTCCCTGCCTGTCTAAGGAAGCTTCTCACTTCTGTAACATTAGTTGGCCAGGGCCATTCTGTAATAGCCTCAATTTTCTTGGGACCGACAGAAATCCCATCTTCTGATATGACATGGCCAAGGAAGAATACACTATGCAGCCAGAACTCGCATTTGCTAAATTTTGCGTATAAGCGTCTTTCTCTTAAGATATTCAAAACCGTCCTCAAATGGGTTGCGTGGGTTTCCTCATATGGTGAATAGATCAAGATATCGTCTATGAAGACCACTACAAACTTGTTCAACTGATCCTGAAAGACTCGATTCATGAGATCCATAAAGGCGGCAGGGGAGTTGGTCAAACCGAATGGCATGACCAGAAATTCGTAGTGTCCATAGCGTGTTCTGAAAGAAGTCTTAGGAACGTCTTCAGCCTTAATCTTCAATTGGAAATATCTAGATCGCAAGTCTATTTTACTGAAAACTCGAGATCCCTGCATTAAGACTCTTTAGATAGGGTTTTGGAAAATTTAAACCTAAGTTGAAATAAGATTTGTTAGTTACGTACCCTGAGTTGATCAAATAAATCGTCGATCCGGGGCAGTGGGTACTTATTCTTTATGGTGATTTTGTTAAGTTCCTGGTAATCAATGCATAAACGCATACTTCCGTCTTTCTTCTTTACGAATAACACAGGAGCACCCCAAGGTGAAACGCTAGGGCGGATGAGCTTCTTCTATAATAGCTCGTGCAACTGATCCTTTAGTTCCTCAGTTCCACAGGTGTCATCCGATATGGTGCTTTCGATATGGGTTCTGCTCCTGAAACAAGGTTTATTTCGAAGGCAATTTTGCGGTCGGGATGTAACCCGGGTAACTCATCTGGGAAAACATCAGGGTATTCATTAACAACCGGAACTTGAGCAAGGGTGTGACTCACTTTCTCAGCACTTAGGACATACACAAAGAATCCTTCATGGCCTTTCTTCAATGCTCAGCTGGCCCGAGCCGCATTAACATAGACCCTCTTAGATGGTTTCTTTAACTTGGCTCCTCCTTGGAATGATACTTCATCTCGAGTGGGGTCCTTGATTATAACTTGCCTACTTCGGCAATCAATATGAGCATGGTTCTTCGAGAGCCAATCCATTCCAAGAATCATATCAAAATCACTCATGGATATGGGGATTAAATCAGCTTCAAACCACTGCTCATCGAACTCGAGTGCGCAATTTCTAAAGATACGATGAGAGACAAGCACCTGATCGCCGGCTGCTTGTACTCTATAGGGTGATTCTAATCGGACTGAGTTATGATCGATATTCTTAGTAACTTTCTGCAGATAAATGATTGGCTGGCGCCACTGTCGAACAATACATTCGCAGGTATGCTACGTACTAAGATAGTTCTTGAATCATGTTTGTTTAACTAAGTAACTGTATAGGTATGCGTAAACAAAACATATTTAAGGCATAAAACTTTAAATCTTACCAGTCACTACGTCTGCCCTCTCCTCAACATTTGCATCTGTCATAACGTGCACCCTTGCATTTGCACGTGGTCGTTGGTTCTTTGGCTGTTGCTGCTGTTGCTGAGCTCCTCTGTCTGGGCAATCCCTAATCAGGTGGCCATCCTTGCCACATCCAAAACATTGTCCAGTCTTCTATCGACACTCACCCAATATGTCTTTTCTGACATTGAGGGCACACTGGTATAGCTGGCTGCTGGGGTGGAGCTTGATTGTTTTGCTGATTATTTTGATGCTGCTGGCGACGCTGATTCTGACCTTGTGATCTCCCTTGACGAACAGATCCTTTGTAATGCTTCTTGGCTACCTTTATGAACTTCTCATTTCCAAACACTTGTCTCTCCCTTTTCTGTCCCACATCGTCTCGGCGGATAATATCTCTCTCAATCCTATAACATGCATCTGGAAGGGCTCCAAAATTTGCAGGGTTTGTATTCACCCACCATGTTCTGATCCTCAAGTACAGCCCTCTTTCAAATTTCAGCATTTTCATCTCTTCATCATTCATAGTGGTCGGCTGAAATCTTCCCAATGCAATGAACTTATTAGCATATTCTGCTACGGTCATACCGGGCTCTTGCTTCAGTGATTCAAATTCATGCCTTTTTTTGTAACTTTACTGATGGATGAATGTAAAACTTATGTAACTCTTGCAGAAATCTTTCCCAGGACTATTGGTCTGGCAAGGGGTGTAAGTTAGTCTTCCACCATTGATTGGCTTCACTTAACAAGAAGGGCCTTATGTCTTGAGCTTTTATCTCATCAGGGGCTTGAATTAGCTCGAAACAATTCTCGACCTCATCCAACCACTTCTCAGCTATGTCTGGATCTGGCTTTCCCTCGAATGGTGGTACATTAGCCCTCTTCAAATTCTCAACATAATATTGAGCATCTCTCACTGGTTCACATGGGTGGGGTAGAGCATTCTGATGGATTATGCCTTGACCTATCTGTGTGACCACCTAGCAAAAGGCCTGAAAGTCATTAACCACAGGAATCACCGGAGGAATAGGTGCATACGATGGTGGAGGTGGATTATTCTGAACAGGAGGATGGTCCTGTGGTGGTGGCGGCGGGACCTAAACTGGTGGAGGAGGAACAGGGCCTTGTGGCTGAGGAAGGACTGGCTCTTGTGCAACTGGTCGAGCCCTAGGAGGTCTGCCACGAGGTCGCACCATCTGCACTACGGAGTGTCAAAATTCACGCAAATGTTGGGAATTAGGATAAAACCAAATTATTTTGGCTAAAGATCATAATTCTCAAAAATTTTAAATACGGAGAAAAAAGACACATCTTGTGATAGAGATCCAGATTCTATAAGCCAGGATTAATTATTAAATTACATCCTAAACCCGGTCTAAGTTGCCCTAGTCTAAGGCCATCACTCATCTCAGATCATGACTTAGGTCTAAGATCAAACTTAGATTTCTAAGATCATAACTTAGTTCTACGTTCTGCCCGAAATCTAGAGCCTGGGCTCTGATACCACCTGTAGCGTCCCGCACTGGATTTCGTCCAAATACGGTCCACCCACCGTACTTCACTACGGAGAGTACAAAGCATCATGCATAACATATGAAAATCCATAACTGATAAGGATCAAGGGTCCGATGAGGATCAAGGGCCCCATCAAGAGGTCAAAGGTCCTATAACAAGAAGGAGGGCAAAGGAACTTTGTCATCAAGTTGCCACCTTCTTGTACAAGCATGTTCAAGATGAACCTAAGACTCCTTGGGTTCATTTCATTGAACCTTCAACTTGAGCATGTATCACATGCACGTCTACACTCTTTGTTTCTTTAAATTTTATCTTGTGTCTTGTGATCTTTGTTTTATGTCTTTTCTTTGTAGGTAAATTAGGTACATGAAATGTTTGAAGAGAATGTTTGAAGAGAATGTTTCAAGAGAATGTTTCAAGAGAATGTTTGAAGAGAATGTTGAAGAGAATGTTTCAAGAGAATGTTTCAAAAAGAATGTTTGTCTATGCTAAGACAAATTCAAAGGTGTCCAAGATAGAAATCTCTTGATCAAGTTGAAATCATCTTCATTATCCATAAAGAGGGGGGCGGCCACTTTAAATTGAAGGATAACATCTCACTTGAATTTGAACTTGAAGATAAACTTGAATTCAAATTCAACCATAATTTGAATTCAAGTTTCAACCAATTTGAGGCATACATTTCAAAAAGGATTAGGCTATCATCTCAAGGATCACACGCCATTCTTTGAAGCAAGGATAAGGATAGATCACAATTCAAATTTGAATCCAAGTTTAAATTCAAGTTCAAGTAAACTCAATCTCCAACCAGCATTTGAATTCAACATCTCAACCATGTGAAGACATCTCACACGCCTAGAAAGGCTTCCACACGCCAACTTGGAGATAAGAAAAGGATGGGATCATAATTCAAAGATTGAATTCAAGTTTGAAGTCAAATTGAATCCAATATTCAACTAGCTTTTGAATTCAAGTTCAACAACATTTCCAACGCCAATTTCATCACCAAACATGACTAGATTCATTGAAGATAACATCTTTCAAGCATTTCAGTTTTAGCTAGAATTATCTAGTTTAAATTTTCAAAGCAAAGTTCAAATTTAAACATTTGTTAGATAGCTTTATTTGAATTATCTCTAGCCATTTTCAAGCTAAAGGGGGCGTCTACTAGGCCTATAAATAGACCCCTTTGGCTGGTCGTAAACTCACCTTTTGATGAATAACAATTATTGATATTTTCTTCTTCACTTTGAGTGATACTTTGTGTTCTTGGTTTTGCATTAAAAACCCTAAGTTAAGATCCTTCAAAGTTGAGCGATTTGAAGGGTGTTGCCATTGCTAAAAGGTGCCGTCCAGGAGGGCCATCTCGGTTTGCCTGATCAACGACCATCTTATAGTGTTTGGTCTTGCTCGTTGTCCACAGTTTGATCACTAAGGAAGCAAGGAGAAGTTTACTTCTTTGTGCCTACCCTTTGTGAAGGACGTTTGGAAGGTGGAATTGTTGGAGCCCACGAGTTGCACGCATCAAATTGGTATCAGAGCCCAGGTTACTCTATTCCACCATCTATCATTTCCTTTTCGTTTGAGTCTAGTCATTTCAATTTCAGTTGAGTCCTTCTTCTACCCCTCACTCTACACGCCATTATCTTGCATTGCATTCAAAAAAAACGTCACTTCCTTTGAGTCTTTGCAAGTTGCTTGCATTTTGCTTTTCATCATTCAAGTGTCATTTTCTTTATTTCCTCTCATATCACAATCTGATTTCTGAGTCGTTCAAAACTTGAACACATTAGGGTTCGTTGCATTTTTAGGTTACATTCAGCCTTCTTCAAAATATTTCAACCATCATCCTATAAAGCTACCTCGGTTTCAAATCATCTTGTTGCTACCGAAGCTTTTAGTTGGTGATGATTGTATGCATCTTATGATTCGCATTGTGATTGATTTCATGCTATAAATCCTGGTAGTCCTACGTGTGCTTGTCGTCACAACACAAACCAAACCCTAAAACCAGCCCCACAACCCCACGGCCCAACCACCCACACCCCAACCCAACCCTAAAAACTCACCAACCGGATCCCAAATAACCCTATTTACAAATACACCCAAACAAAAAGCCCCCAAAACATTTACCCCAAAACAATCAGATTCTAAAGATCCCAAATTCATTCAAATAAACCCTAACCCTAGAATTTGAATTTTGCTCAAATTCAGTCCTAGACCACCAATATCCAATTGACCACATCAATCATCAATTAATCAAACCCAGAATAGTCAAATTACAACAACCATTCCATTCCTACAACTACATTCCGCAAAACCCCAAAACGTTCAAACCACCTTAAATCAAAAAACCCTAACCCTAACCCTATTCGGCCTTACCCAATTTCCATCACCTTCCAAGGTCAATTTTGTTGCAAGTCCAAGATACAAATTGCATTTTAAATACATTGCACTATTCTGTCCAAAAACGCAAGTGCTAAGTGCAAAACAAGTGAAATCCCAATTCTGCCCTCAGTCAAAAAAAAGAGGAGAATCTGAATCTTGCTCAATTGAAATAGCAAGAAAGAAAAAAGAAAAACAAAAGAACAAGAGCAAAGAAAACGGGCAAAAACGTTGTGCATTGCGTGGAAAATTTTTTTGGTACGACATGCAAACCTTGGATACCATAATATCCCACATTGCCGTCCCCTATACCCAATTCTCCAACTCTTGATCTTCTTGAACCAATCACACATTTGGTTGCTCGATTGTTGCATGACTTGAACCATTTTGTGGATAGTAAGTGCATAGAATCAAAATTAACTAAAGATTGCCCATGGCAACCCTTAGTTCATCTTTGGTTCAGCCTTATACATCAACTTTGGTTGCTTATTTCTTTGAATCTTAGTAGAAAGTTCAAGTTTGAGTTCATTTTAATTGATTCTACTTTGATACTAATTGGTGCAACTTGAAAGCAAAAGGGAAGAAACAAGCGGAGAACATTGTGGTTTGAAGAAGCCTTGGCAATACACTTCTTTATTGATCACTTTGAGACTTCTTAACTTCAGGTTATCCAAGAACCAAAGTGGTAAGAGAGTGGAAAGAATCGAAATCGGAGTGTCCATAGCTTATTTTTTTACTAATCCCTTAACGTTTGTTTGTCTTTGTGTTAGTTTGCTTCTTTCTTTTTCCTTTGTTTTCGTTCAATTCCTTAGGTACAATGGCCAGCAGCAATTCCGCATCTAGCAAGTCTAAAGGAGCCGAAACTGTTGACAATACTCAACAACAAATGCTGGAAATGCTTAAGAAACTCATGCACGACAATGAGATAATTAAGCATCGCTTGGAAGACGTGGAGCGAAGCTACAAAACGAGTGATGGCCAAGGAACAAGCAGGGCCGTTCCACCACCCACAACCAAGGCGCCATCCTCCGGAAGAAGTTGAGGACGATAACATTCGACCCCCACACACCGAAGCGAGACGGTTTGCTCCCCCTACACAAGCAAGAAGGTACGCTCCAAGAAGGTACAATGATGATTACATACCCTTTGAGCATGATGATTACGACTTTGATGACCACCATCCTCGTGGTTACCAAAGACGCCAAAATCCCCTTTTCCCGCAAGATGACGATTTTCTCAAAACCAAAATAAGTATTCCCACGTTTTATGGTAAAAGTAATGCAGAGGAATATTTAGAATGGGAAACGAAAGTGGATTTGATCTTTTCTTGTACCAATTATAGTGAATTGCAAAAGTGAGGTATGCTTCCATTGAATTTTCTGGTTATGCACTTAATTGGTGGACGAATTTGTGTCGAAATAGAACTAAGACGAGACAAACCCCCAATCGCCACTTGGGAAGAAATGAAGTTTGAAATGCCGTCAACGTTTTATTCCAAACAATTATGAGAGTTCTATTTTCACAAGCTTGCATAACTTACGACAAGGTTCCAAAAGTGTAGACGAGTACTATAAAGAGTTAGAAATTTTGTTGGAGAGGTCTAACTTGCAGGAACCTGAAGAAGCCACCAAGGCTCGATTCTTACATGGTTTAAACAGGGAGATTGCACAAAGGTTGACCTTCAACCTTACCTCGACCTCACAACCATGGTCCATATGGCTGAGAAGATTGAAGCACAATTAAAGGTACGTAACACCTCTAATTTCAATTCCAATTATCGTACTAATCAATCTTGTCAAGATTTCACAGCAAGCCTTCAGGCACAGGAAGTTCACGGCCTACAGGAGGCCAAACGCGTGACCAAGGATCATCGCAAAGGATGGACAATCGTGTGCAATCCACACAAAGGAGAGATGAACGCACCAACCAAAGGCTCCTACCGGCAATTCTTCGGATCCATCAAACAGGTTTAGAGACATTAAATGTTATAATGTCAAGGGCGTGGTCACATAGGAAAAGAATGTCCCAATTCAAAAAGAATCATGTAATTGAAGAGACAAACGAATATGTGTCCGAGTCCGAGCATGAAAACGAGTCTGAGCATGATAATGAAATTGAACCTGAAGAGGACCTAGGCACATTAGATGATTTTGACACTAAAGAGTTTCTTGTTGTGCGTAGAGCTTTAAATGCATATCCGAAATTAGATGATCACGAACAACATAGAGAAAACATTTTCCATATTCATTGCATGATAAATGGTAAAGTGTGCACCATGATCATTGATTCCGGTTCTTGTGCGAATGTGGCTAGCATCGAATTAGTAAGAAAACTGAATTTGCCTATGACTAATCATCCGCACCCTTACAAACTTGCATGGCTAAATGACTGCGGTGAAGTTAGCGTAAGTAAACAAGTTTTGATTTCTCTTAGCATTGGTAGTTACAAAGATGATATTTTATGTGATGTCGCCCCAATGCATGCTAGTCATATCTTACTTGGTAGGCCATGGCAATTTGATAGACATGTGACATATGATGGTTATTTGAATCGTTATTCTTTCAAATTGAATGGCAAATTGTACAAACTGCATGCACTTCCACCACACAAAGTCCACGAGGATCACCAACGCATGTCCAAGTCTAGAGCCGATCCTAAGGAAAAAGAAGCCGAGAGGAAAATTCGTGAGTGTATGAAAAGTGAGAAGACAAAAACAAGAGAGCAAGGGAAAAGAGGTAGTGCCCCTAAGTGTCAACGAGTCCAAAAAGAAGTGTGGGTATTTCGCAAAGAAAAGAGAGGTTACAAGTGCACTCTATAACAACCAAACTGTCTTCATCATCATTCCAAAGTCGTGTCAACTTGCCCTTGAAGAACTCCCACCAAACTTACCTACCTCAGTTGCGTCCCTTATCCAAGAATATGAAGTTCTATTTCCTTCCGAACCACCATCCGGATTACCACCCATTAGAGGGATAGAACACCAAATCGACTTTGTCCCAGGAGCCGTGTTACCCAATCGCCCAGCCTATCGAGAAAACCCCGAAGAAACCAAAGAAATCCAAAGGCAAGTAGAAGAGCTCCTAGCTAGTGGACAAATCCGAGAGAGTCTGAGCCCATCTGCCCTCCCCGTCATTTTAGTACCCAAAAAGGATGGAACGTGGAGAATGTGTACCGATTGCCGAGCCATAAACAAGATTACCGTCAAGTATAGGTACCCCCATACCTAGGCTAGACGATATGTTAGACATGTTGCACGGATCCAAATTCTTCACCAAAATCGACCTTAAGCAAGGGTACTTCCAGGTACGCATTCGAGAAGGGGACGAATGGAAGACTGCATTCAAAACCAAGTTTGGGCTCTATGAGTGGTTAGTGATGCCCTTCGGGCTCACCAACGCCCCTAGTACCTTTATGAGGCTAATGAATGAAGTCTTACGTGCGTTCATAGGACGCTTTGTCGTTGTCTATTTCGATGATATCCTAATCTATTCCCACACCATAGAAGATCATCTTGACCACATTAGAGCCGTTTTCGAAAAGCTTAAGCAAGAACAACTTTACGCCAACTTTAAGAAGTGCTCCTTTTGTTTAGAACGCGTGGTTTTTCTAGGCTTTGTCATTTCAGCTGAGGGAGTAGAGATGGATGAGGAAAAGGTTAGGTCAATTGTGGAGTGGCCTACACCTAAGAATGTAGGGGAAGTTCGCAGTTTTCATGGACTAGCCAGCTTTATAGACGCTTTGTCAAAGATTTTTCTTCCATAGCTGCACCCCTAAACGAAATTGTGAAAAAAGATGTGCCTTTTAGGTGGGAAGAGCCACACAACCGGCATTTGATGAACTCAAACGTAGGCTGACCACTGCACCCATACTTAGACTACCAAATTTTGACGAGACCTTTGAGATCGAGTGTGATGCAAGTGGAGTGGGTATAGGCGCAGTTTGACCCAAAGTAAGAAACCCATAGCCTACTTTAGTGAAAAGTTGAAAGGAGCATCATTGAATTACTCTACCTATGATAAGGAACTTTATGCCCTTGTGAGATCCCTACAAAACTTGGCAACACTATCTTCAACCTAAAGAGTTTGTGATCCACACTGACCACGAAAGCCTTAAGTATCTTAAAGGGCAAGGAAAGTTGAACAAAAGACATGCCAAATGGGTAGAGTTCATAGAACAATTCCCTTACGTGATTAAGTACAAGCAAGGAAAGGATAATATAGTTGCCGATGCCCTCTCTAGGAGATACACGTTAGTGACTACATTATCTTCCCGCTTCTTAGGATTTGAATCACTTAAGGACTTGTACCCCAATGACCATGACTTTGGCACCATATTCGAGGCATGTAAAGAAGCACCATTTGGAAAATTTTACATACATGAGGGTTATCTTTTCAAAGAACAAAAATTGTGCGTTCCCCAATCATCCCTACGAGAAGCATTGACCAGAGAAGCCCATGGGGGAGGTTTAATGGGTCATTTCGGAGTGTTCAAAACCCTTGAGACTCTTAAGGAACATTTCTATTGGCCCCACATGAGAGTAGACGTCGAGAGGTTGTGTGGTAATTGCATCACTTGCAAACAAGCCAAATCCAAGTCCCAACCACATGGCCTTTACACGCCTTTACCCGTCCCTGATTCCCCTTGGATTGACATTTCTATGGACTTTGTTTTAGGACTTCCTAGATCTCGGGGAGGACGCGATAGCATTTATGTTGTGGTTGATCGATTTTCAAAAATGGCACATTTCATAGCATGTAGAAAGGTTGATGATGCCACACATGTTGCTGATCTGTTCTTCAAAGAAATTGTTAGATTGCATGGCATGCCACGTACAATTGTAAGTGATAGAGATACGAAATTCTTGAGTCATTTTGGCGTGTTTTGTGGGCTAAACTTGGTACACAATTGTTGTTTTCCACCACCGCGCACCCACAAACTGATGGACAAACTGAAGTCGTTAATCGTACTCTTTCTCAACTTTTGCGTGCCATTTTGCAAAAACACATTAAACATTGGGAAGATTGTTTGCCATATATCGAATTTGCATATAATAGGAGTGTCCATCACGGTACTTTGCATAGTCCATTTGAAATCGTGTATGGCTTTAATCCCTTGTCTCCCATTGATTTGATTCCTATTCCCGTGCATGAACGTTCTAGTCTTGATGGTAAACAAAAAGCGGACAACATAAAGAAACTGCATGAACAAGTTAAAACACAACTAGAAAAGAAAAACAAAGCTTATGAAAGACGAGCTAACAACATCGGAAAAGAGTTGTGTTCAAACCTGGAGATTTAGTGTGGTTACATTTGCGTAAAGAAAGATTTCCCAATGAAAGAAAGTCAAAATTGTTACCTCGAGGAGATGGACCCTTTAAAGTATTGAAACGCATAGGTGACAACGCATACATCCTTGATCTTCCCGAAAGGTATGGTTCAGTTTCACCTACTTTAATGTTGCTGATCTCACCCCTTTCAACGATGACCTTTTTGATTCGAGGACGAATCCTCTTGAGGAGGGGGGGATTGATGAGGATCAAGGGTCCGATGAGGATCAAGGGCCCCATCAAGAGGTCAAAGGTCCTATAACAAGAAGGAGGGCAAAGGAACTTTGTCATCAAGTTGCCACCTTCTTGTACAAGCATGTTCAAGATGAACCTAAGACTCCTTGGGTTCATTTCATTGAACCTTCAACTTGAGCATGTATCACATGCACGTCTACACTCTTTGTTTCTTTAAATTTTATCTTGTGTCTTGTGATCTTTGTTTTATGTCTTTTCTTTGTAGGTAAATTAGGTACATGAAATGTTTGAAGAGAATGTTTGAAGAGAATGTTTCAAGAGAATGTTTCAAGAGAATGTTTGAAGAGAATGTTGAAGAGAATGTTTCAAGAGAATGTTTCAAAGAGAATGTTTGTCTATGCTAAGACAAATTCAAAGGTGTCCAAGATAGAAATCTCTTGATCAAGTTGAAATCATCTTCATTATCCATAAAGAGGGGGGCGGCCACTTTAAATTGAAGGATAACATCTCACTTGAATTTGAACTTGAAGATAAACTTGAATTCAAATTCAACCATAATTTGAATTCAAGTTTCAACCAATTTGAGGCATACATTTCAAAAAGGATTAGGCTATCATCTCAAGGGATCACACGCCATTCTTTGAAGCAAGGATAAGGATAGATCAACAATTCAAATTTGAATCCAAGTTTAAATTCAAGTTCAAGTAAACTCAATCTCCAACCAGCATTTGAATTCAACATCTCAACCATGTGAAGACATCTCACACGCCTAGAAAGGCTTCCACACGCCAACTTGGAGATAAGAAAAGGATGGGATCATAATTCAAAGATTGAATTCAAGTTTGAAGTCAAATTGAATCCAATCTTCAACTAGCTTTTGAATTCAAGTTCAACAACATTTCCAACGCCAATTTCATCACCAAACATGACTAGATTCATTGAAGATAACATCTTTCAAGCATTTCAAGTTTTAGCTAGAATTATCTTAGTTTAAATTTTCAAGCAAAGTTCAAATTTAAACATTTGTTAGATAGCTTTATTTGAATTATCTCTAGCCATTTTCAAGCTAAAGGGGGCGTCTACTAGGCCTATAAATATACCCCTTTGGCTGGTTGTAAACTCACCTTTTGATGAATAACAATTATTGATATTTTCTTCACTTTGAGTGATACTTTGTTTTCATGGTTTTGCATTAAAAACCTAAGTTAAGATCCTTCAAAGTTGAGCGATTTGAAGGTGTTGCCATTGCTAAAAGGTGCCGTCCAGGAGGGCCATCTCGGTTTGCCTGATCAACGACCATCTTATAGTGTTGGTCTTGCTCGTTGTCCACACGTTTGATCACTAAGGAAGCAAGGAGAAGTTTACTTCTTTGTGTCTAACCCTTTGTGAAGGACGTTTGGAAGGTGGAATTGTTGGAGCCCACGAGTTGCACGCATCAATAACATAGGTCATGGACTCCCATGTTAACATTTAACATGATAATAAAATTTAGGCAGAATTAAAACTTTGAAGTAAACATGCATACCGAAATGTTAAATCCCCAAAACATTAGTCCAACAAAACAAGATAAAACCGAAACCCCAAAAGTTCCAACAGAGTTCATAGTACAAACATCATATCAGCACAAAAGTCCTTAAGCATCGTCTCCTCCTGACTCCTTGACGACGGGTACGGCACTCTCGGCTCATCTTCGATCCACTCAATCTAGCATTCTCTGGCTCTGGGAAAAATAAAGATATGAGTGATAAAAATCACCCAGCAAGCATACAATAAACTACCATGAAATAAATAAAGAATCATAACATGAATGGAAAAACCCCAAGAAACTCAAATTGTTAGTTCATACATGACCTTTAATCCTTGACCCGCTGAAGATATATCCTAATCATAATTTAAGAAGTACCATTCTGACAATATCATATCTCTTCCTAACTTAACCGTCCTAATGCAAAGTGCACATGAAATATGCAAGATGCAATGCATGATGTCATGTTGTGGCAAAATCATCATTTGGTCCCATAAAGCAAGCATATCAGAAAATAGAGTGTCAGATGAATTAACCCTGGATATGAACAGGTCCAAAACATGTCATCAGACTAATTAACCCCAGGTCTGGGACGGGTCCAGAACATATCATCAGGCCGATTTACCCTGGGCCTAGATCGGGTTCAGAACATATCATCGGACCAATTAACCTCGGGTCCAGAACGGGTCCAGAACTTATCATGTCATCAGACCTATTAACCCTGGGTCTGGATTGGGTTATGAGCATGCTTAGCCGGCAAGGAAGTCATAAAGCATTTCTTTTGAAAATCATGGGACCATAAATAACTTACGTGCATAACGAAACTTGCTTGCTTGAAAAGAACTTGCTTGCGTACGGAAAAACTTAGAAAATCAGATTCATGATGCACATGATCATGCGTGATACACGGGATGAAATTCAATGCAAGTCATGGCATAAATCATCTTAAAAATTACTTAGAACATGACATAGACATAATCCCATGAGCTGAAAATTTTCCAGAATTTACGTTCTGTTCATAAGGCCTCCAATATAACAAATCAGGCCTATTTTCATAATCATTTGTCTTACACATGCATAATGGGGTCCTATCTACATGACATAAAATTTTTGTAACGTTTCAAGATGAGTAAGACCCTTAAATCATTAAGTCGCTAAAAAGTATACTGCTGAATCCAGCAGTAGAGTACCTATCTTTTCCTTAATTTCTAAAACCATAAAATGTTAATTAATTTGGGCCAACACCGGGAAAACACATTAAATACATCAAGGAGTAATATGTGTATACCCAAACAGTTCATACATGTCCAAATCCACAAGACTAAGGCCTCCCAACTTATTCCATAATTCTGTCCCGTTTTCCTGTTTTGTGATGACAACTTCAATTCAGTTGTTACCCCTCAAAACACTAATTCCAAGTTGATTAAATTACATGGACATGCTCATCTGTGTCTTAAGTAATTACCATAAAAATTTCAGAGCAATCAAATAACTTTAGAGGGGTCATTTAATTATTTTCCAAAAATTGATTATGTGCTGATTCTTGAGTGACCAGTTTTACTAAAAATTTCTTTGTGGCAAAACCATGAGTCGTTTTACCAAAATTCTAACTTACAGACTTGATGAACATGCAATCTAGCATCCTTCCAAAAATCAGCTCATTTGCACGTTCCTAAGGTCCATATTCGGTTCACACAACACACCGCATAAATCTTTCCTGCTCTAGTAGTTTTATCTTTTGTCACTTTCTCATGTCAAGTGTTTACCATCTAACCTTATTCCTATTAAATGACTTATTAGCCACTAAATACTCCCCTTTAACATGAATATTCCAGGTTTCATAACATTTGTTAAGTCACATATGAATACCCCCAAAACAGTTTGCAACTTGCACAAAGCACTCATCACTTTTGCTCATTTTGCACTTTATAAAGTCTACCCTTGGTACAACTAATTCATGCATCACCTAGCTTCCCTAAGCAGCCCGTTTTCTTGTGCCAAAAAGGGCTCATGTCACATTTCAAATTGAGTACAAATACACTCATGTAAAAAATCATTCAAGCATGCCAAAACAACTTTGCAAAATTACATATAGCACACAAGCCATCTTCATATTTCTCATGCTTCACACAAAATCTCTTCTTGCCAAGAATCAATTTGCTAATCCATGCACCATCCTAAAACAGCCTTCATATCATACTGCATGTAGGAAATGAACTCATCTTTAGAAGAATTATTCACATGCAAGTCACTTTTCTTCAAGAACCACAAAGTTCCCTTGCTTAACACTTAGTATCTTCAACTAAAATTCATATCTTAAAAATAGCTAGTCATTCAAGTCATTAACTCCTTAAATAAATCATGAAAGTCTAGAGTATACTTGCCTCTTCATGCTAGAACCTTCTTTTAGCTTGGATCTTGGATGAAATGTGTTGAAGTTTCCTCTACTACTTCCATGTAGCTTACGGTTTTGAGGGACGAAAAAAGAGGAATATTAGCTACCATTTCAATAAAGAATAGAGCTAAATTGATGCTAGATTTGCTTACCAAAATGAAGCTTGAATGGAGTTTGAAAGGAATTCAAACCACCAAGAAGCTAGCACCACTTAGAAGCTTGAAAAGTTTGCACCTAGGGACCAAGGAGATCACGGTTTTGGGCAAGAAAAAAAGGAACCATGTGAGCTTCATTCTTTGGACTAAGAAATTCACTTAAGAAGATTGGATTGTGACTTACCTAGACAATTCTTTGAAGCTTGAAGATGAAAATAGTCTTGAATCTCCTAGCTCCAAGGGGCCGGTATGGTAGGAGGATGATGGTGATGAAATAGCCTAAGTGTTCAATCCTCTCCAATGTCTTGCTTGTGAACTTCTTGAGGGTTTTCAAGGTGGAGATGGAGAAGAAGCTTGTAGGTAAATATAAAGAAGGCTTTTAGGGTTTGGAATAGGGAGGGGGCGGGCGCATGGGGGAAGAGGGAGACAAAGTGGTGCATGAAAAGTAAGAAAAGTAGTCTTGGTCTTGTAAATAGCTAGCTTTTGCTTCCCATGCTTGCATTATTTTATTGTCTAATTATAATCTAATTAGACATTTTCAAATATTAAGAATAGGCTAGAAAAGTGGAGAGGGTTCTAGAGACCCTTTGGGTTGGCCGAATTCTTGGAGGCCTTGGGGAGGGCATTTTTGTCATTTCACATTTTTTCATAATACATACTTATATAATTATACCATTATTTATTTTATCTAATTTCTTGTATATGTTTTCAGGTTTGATTTTATGAAGACCATTTAGGTTAGTCTTCTTATAAAAAGGAAAATACTCTAAGGTCCTTTAAGGCTTTGTGGCCGAAATTCCAAGGTCTTGGAGGGGCAAAATGGTCATTTCACACACTCCATGACACTCACTTGTATAATTATATAGTATCTATTTTAAAGGAATTTAAGTAAAGAAGCACTAATATAACTTAAAAATGTACTTGGAAGAACTAATATTTGATTACGCCACTTCATCATAGTTACAAGTACAGTACGATTGGGGTACAACACTGACGCAGATTATGGTGGATGTAAAATAGATAGAAAAAGCACGAGTGGCACTTGTCAATTTATAGGAAATTCAGTTATTTCATGGTTTTCTAAAAAGCAAGCAAGCGTAGCCTTATCCACCACTGAAGCCAAATACATGGCACTTAGTCTTTGTTGCACACAATTACGGCTAAAACAACAACCTTCTGATTTCGGTATCACGGTAAATCATATTCCTATATATTGTGATAGTATGAGCGCCATCAACTTATCCAAGAACACCGTGCTACACTCTAAGGCCCAACATATAGAAGTACGCTATCACTTCCTTTGTGATCACGTAAAAATGGTGATATTATCATAGATCATGTACGCACAGAGGCACAAGTAGCTGACATCTTCACAAAAGCACTAAATCAAGCCACGTATGAAAATCTTCGTTCTAAATTAGGCATGATTTCTGCTGATTTGATTTGATATCTCTTTCCATATTTACATGCATTTTTGATTGTCTTTCCAAATAAAGATGGAGAGAATGCATGATTTAAGGGGGAGCGAGAGATTTGATTGAGATTTGATTAAGAGTGATTGCACAAATCAAGGGGGAGAAAGTTTGAAATTTAAAATTCAAAATTTGACTTTGTGCACGATTGGAGGGAGAGCGACAAAATTTAAATCATGAACGTAGGTTATTTTGTAAATCATCAAAAGGGAGAGATTGTAGAGAAAAAGGGGTTTGAGTGATTACAAAATGCATGATTTAAATAACGTGTACTAAAGAAATGCATGACACGTTTTATGACTTGACACGTTTTTGCATGAAAACCTGCCTTATATAGTTCATATATAATGTTGTTGTACTAACGAGCCATGAAGCTTTAAATCTTACATCAAATGGCGAACATTTGTTGTGTTTGAACTATTTTCAGGTGCCACCATTAATGAACTAAACTAGTTCACTAAGTAAAGTACTTAGTTAAATGAACTAAGTAGTTCATTAAATGGTGATATATTAAGAGAAGGCACAAAGGCAACAACCATGGAAATGGAAAGTCTTCTTCTACCTTCTAAAGCACACGCATAAACATATTTTCATATGTATTCAGATTTTTTTAAAAGGTACTATACACATATATTCCAACGTACTACCGACACGTCATATATTTTACGAACGCACGTTAACGTCATACCACTATATTTACCTCATATTTATGAGTATATTCAGGTCTTATATCATATGATATAAGTCATGGTGATGGAAAATTTATTACGACACATTACAAGGTTCTAAACCAAAAATTGTCGTATCGGGTGAATACCAAAACTTCGCCCACGTGTCACATACTTGCCATATATGATAGCCAGCCCCTACAGTTCAAAAATGACCACAAATTTTGGCTCTTACATGGTATATACAGCCATAAAATCATTCCATGTTGGCACACACAAATCACCCCCAATTAAGGCCAAATTGTGGAGATTTCAAATTCAACATTTTAAGCACATGGGGCGCCACTTTACTTCAGCCATTAGAGCTGAATATTCAAGTTATTCTATGTATATTATGTGTGACATAACATATATAACATGTGCAAAAATTTTCAATTCAATCAGAGAAAAATCGCGTAATCAACAAAAGTCGAAAATTCGGTTTTCTACGAACACGACACATGGAACATTTTTGGCATGGTATATAACATGTACCTAGACACTTTTTACATACTATATACATTCTAAAGTGTTCTAGAAAATAAATTAAGGGCTGATTGGAATATACCATATGTGTATAATTATTGTGCACTATTTTACAAAGTTTGCAAAAATAAAATTCAGCACATGTACAAGCTATAGCACACGCCTAGATCATCTTTTTGGAGCATATGTGGAGTCTTGTTGGCATCTTGATTGGCCAAGAATGAAGTATACAAGGTTGGTGACATAAAGAAAGGAGCTACACAAGGTAACATTTCAAACTATGTCACATGTGTAACATATGCTGAAAATTTCAGCATGTGTGCATTGAGTTGGCCAAATTTTTGAGCTTAATTGTGTCATATTTACTTCTTTGAATTATATGGATTGATTGGAAGATAAAATGTCAATGGTTTAAAAATATTATGGAAATAATGTGATGATATTTTGAAATATCACACATGCTAAAAATTTCAGCATGTGTTGTAATAAACTTGGCTGATTTTATGTTTCAAAATTCAGCATATTTGATTCCTCAATTTTCAAGGAATTAATCTATACCAACATGGCAATGTTTTGAATATTGTGTGAATATCACACATGTTGAAAATTTCAGCATGTGGAATAATCAAGTGGCCGATTTTCATGAGCTTAATGGAGATAATTTGTCTTGCAAATTATGTGGAATTGATTATGAGATAATTGGCAATGTTTTATGACTAATTTGCACATGTCTTAAGTGACATTTTTCAGATTTATCTAGTCATCAAATGATGACAACTTTCATCCAATCAATGAGTGCCAAGTAAGCAAGGCAATAATGATCATCCAATGAGGAGTTTCTAAGTAAGCAAGTGAATGTCACAATGATGCAAGATATTCTTCCAATGACTTAAAATATAATTTTCAAGGGGAAGAGAAAGGCAAAGGGGGCGGCCACATTGTTGATAAAAAGAGAGAAGGAGATCAAACAAAATACAAGACAAGTCTTACAATTTCCAAGAGCAAAAACGTTTTCATCTCCTTCTCCTTCTACACTTCTTTCTTTCTTCTCTCTTAAAGCCTATTGTATTTATATTCATACATCTTGAACATGCTTCATATATACCACCATATACTCTATATTATTGTAAAGGGTTGGAGTTCGTGATCGTTGTAATCACTTACAAGGTTTGTAAAGGGTTGGAGTTGGTGTGTAACTCCATCAACCCTGTGTGGTAAGGTATTGTTTGTTGTTTTCTGATTAATGACAACCGAGGAAGGTGTCCTCGAAGAATGGAGTAGGTTGATTAACCGAACCAGTATAAAATTCCTTGTGTCCTTTACTTTTCATCACTTACTTTCAGTTTCCAGTACAGTGCATTATTTTCATCACGTTCTTAAAAATAGTAAACGAATTTCAAAAATCACAAAACTTTCCAGAAACATAGCCACACGCCTTAAGGTTCCTTTGGCGTAAGTTTCAACCCTTTTGGAGAAGTATAAGTCATCCAAACGTCTAAAGTTCTGAGACTAGTGTAGTCTGTTTTTCAGGCTTGAAAAGGTTGAGACTTTGAACGTATTTGACTAACTTTCCAAAGGAATTTTTCAAAACTGTTGCGACCCAATTAAATAAACTTAATAAGGGGTAAGTCGTTAAATTTTCAGAGCATTTGGAGTCACGGTTTAATCGGAATTAAGTTTTCAAATCAGACTACTATTTTTGACAGATTTGCGCAATCTGACCATCAACAATTTTTAAAGGGGTTAAAGGTTGAATTTTAATCCGAAATTTTTAGGAGATACTCAGAACATCTGAGACTAAGATTTCTCCAAATTTCAGAATTTTTGAAGACCTGTAACCTAGTTTTCAAAACGTTTCAAAACAGGTCTTGAAAACAGAAACTGTTTTCAAAAGTTGGGTTTTTGGTTTAAAACAATTTTTGAAACCAAATTTTCTGCTCCCACTATTCAACCCCCCTTCTAGTGGTGCCTTGCAGATCTTAAGAATATATATATATATATATATATATATATATATTATTTTGAGGAACAACACAACATGGAGTTTGGTTGGACTGCCTTGGAGAGCCTTATCGTCATCGTCCTCCACCTACACCTTTACAGAAATGAAGACTCAACCACCCAACAATGGCAATGACACACTCAATGATATTTGCTTTTCTGGTTTTATGTTTTATGTTGCATTACATATTTCTCAAATGATTGTCTTCATCTATTCATTATTTTCTGCTGGGATTATTGTACATGCATTTAGATTTCAATTACTATTTTGTAGGAGAGTCTCCTACAACCCATATAACCACGGTATTTCTTCGTCACAAGTGAGGGCAGAAATCCTATAAATATAACACCACAAACAGGAATATAAACTACCGACACTAAAACAATAATAATAAACAAGATTGTAAAAGAAATAATGTAAACAAAAGTAAAAACTGTAAGTAAATCAAAAATATAAAAACAGTAAGTAAATAATAATATGAACAGAATTTAAATGGGGGTGATTAAACTCCCCAAGAATATAAATAAAACAGTAAGTAAAAAGGGAGAGGGAATAAGATTAGGCGGAACTAATTCCAGCCAATCATACTAATATATGTATATATATATATATATATATATATATATATATATATATATAAATTAGTAAAACAGTAAATAAAAAGGGAGAGGGAATTAGGTTAGGCGGAACTAATTCCAGCCAGTCATAATAATATAATTATATATATATATAAACAATATTAATAACAATAATTAGACGGTATATACCGACCCAAGAATATAAATAAATAATACATAAAACAAAGAAATAAAATTAAAAACAGTATATTAAAGAACTCAAAAAGTAAAAGAATTCAAATCATACCATATATTTATTTCTTCAAAAAATATTGGAAATACAACTATTGTTTGAAGATTAGAGATCTTCTGGGATATTGGTTTCAAAGGGCTTATTGAAAGATATTCAAGAACAAATAAAGTGTTCTTGGTATGGGATAGTATGGGAGAAAGGTTGGAAGTATCTTGGATGGAAATGGAAAGTGGGAATTATGAGAGAGGGAAAATGTAAGTAATATGGTAGAAATACTTGTGTGCTTTCAAGTGAGCATACCCCCTCCTTTTATAGGAATTTTGAGAGGAATATGGCCAAAATAAGGGTCCCTCTACTATAACTTTCTTGGTCATTTCCGCACAAATATTTTAATAATTTTTTTTTATTTTTTTTATAACTTGCGTGGATATTTCCGCAATTTTTTTTACATGTTATATCAACTATTATATCATTGAAATATTTCATCAATTCAAATATTACAAATATGAAATTATTACAAATATTACAAATGATCAACTTATTCTATCAAATCAACGTCTTCATCCACTGCATTCGTCGATCCTGAAGATGATGAAGGTTTTGCTTCTTGCAATAAAGGAGCAAATTTCATCAAGATATTTTGCATTTCTTCAGGGTCTTTCGCCATTGCCAGCTGAGATTGCATTCTTGATTTGTGTAATAAAAATTGTTCATGTCCGGGCTTCACCGGTGCTGTTATTGTTTCTCTGCTATCTGCAATTTGTTTTTGTGCATTCCATATTTTTATTTGTTCCATTACTTTGTGAGGGTAAATGGATTCTGGAATATTGAATGCTGTCCACCATTTGATATAAAATTTTCTTTTTATCAAGGGTACTTTTATATTTGGAGTATATTCTGCTCTCCATTGGAATACTCATGGTAAATAGAACTTCATATGAAATATCATCATTTCCGAAAATATCTTCTCTTCATCTGTAGGAGAATACATCTTCGTAAATACTTGTAGTGATGGTCTCACTACATCATTCAAATATTCTGCACAGGAGCCAAAATGATCCCACCATGCTGCGAACCAATATGGAATATTCTTCGTTGTTATTCTTCTGGTATCAAAAAATATCAACCAGGTGTGTGAACCCCTGGAGTTTTGAAAATATAGGAAATTATACCAAGCTTGTTGGTAATCCCAATAATTAAAAGAGGCATTTGAAAATAAATTTGAATTATATCCTGCAGGAAAATCAATTTCCTCGGATAAAGATCCAAATTGTTTTTGCCATTGCTCCAGTGTCATTATAGACACTATTTTAAAGTTAGAGAAGGCATACTCTATATTATCTTTATTAAAATGATGTTTTATTTCAACAGAATTTGTCATTATCAACAGATGTTGATAATATTCTATAGTTTTTTCAATATTCCATGATTTATAGAAAAAATCTTTTCCAAAATAATTTTGTAAAGAAATTAATGGATTTTTATCATAATATGATTTTTCTATAGTAATATATTGATAAAAAGACTTTTCCACAAACTGGGTTGTCTGCATAGCTTTTTTATATGTGGGCATTTTGCTGGTAATTTCTGTGGATTGGGGTTTGAAAACTTTATTGGTTTTTTGGGTTATTGAAGTAGTTGGCTGATGTTTTGATATTGCTGATGAAGTCTCTCCTATTTCTGTAGATTTTGGAATATTGAATTTTTCAAGCAATGCTTGAAATTCAGAACTATTGGATAAGCTTTCAATAATGAATATTGGTGCTTTATTTGGAGATATTTGGGATATTGGAACTGCGGCTATTGGAGTTTTTTTGAAGAAGTTCTTCCTCTTCTTCAACTTTATCTGCCCACGTTTTCCGTGGGATATTATTGTCATTATCCGCTGGTAGCTTTCCTTTGTCCTTGGACTTCCTCGGCATTATGTCTGTTTTGGAGGAATTCTCTGGTCAGAAAGTCTGGAACAAAATTTGTATCTCCTTTTATATATTCAATATCAAAATCATAAATACTTAATAAAGCTTGCCATCTAGCAAATATTTGTTTTGAAGCTAAATTTTTAACATCTTTTTGCAAAATTTCTTTCGCAGATTTGCAATCAATACGTAAAAGAAATTTTTTATTTAATAAATCACTTTGAAATTTATTAATACATAATACGATACTCAAAATTTCTTTTTTAATAGTAGAATATGATTTTTGGGTATCATTCCAATGACCAGAAGTATATTGAACTATAGACTCTTTCCCATTTTGTAATTATTTTAATATTCCACCATATCCTATATCAGAAGAATCTCTTTCAACTATTTTAAATAAATCTGGATCTGCTATATATAAGCAGGATATATCAGATACTAGACTTTTTATTTTCTTAACCACTGAAGTATGTTCTTCAGTCCATATTGGTGGATTTTTCTTTAATCTATTATGTAATGGTTTTGCAATTATTATTATATTTGGAATAAAATCAACAACATAATTTACAGATCCAAGAAATCTTTGTAATTGATTTTTGTCCAATATTTTATCTGGAAATTTGGATGCAAATTCTAAAGATCTTTCTATTGGTAAAATTGTTCCTTGAGTGAGATGATGACCCAGGAATCTTATTTTAGTCTGAAATAAAGACATTTTAGATTTAGATAATACTAAACCATTTTTCTTTGCTATATAAAAGAAGGTTTTTAAATGTTTAAAATGTTCTTCTATTGATTTGGAAAATATTAATACATCATCTATATACATAATGCAAAAATTAGAATAATCCATAAATATATTATTCATAATTCTTTGATATTCAGAAGGTGCATTTTTTAATCCAAATGGCATTACTTTCCATTCATATTGCCCAAATGGAACTGTGAATGTTGTTTTGTGTCTATCTTTTTCTGATATTTGTATTTGTCAAAATCCTGATTTCATATCAAATTTTGAATATATCCATACAGAATGTAATCTTGTTAATAAATCTTTCTTATTAGGTAATGGGTATCTTATCCATTTTAACGCTTTATTTAATGGTTTATAATTTATTACCAATCTAGGTGTTCCTCTTTCTATTTCTGCATTTTTATTGACATAAAAAGCAGCACAACTCCAAGGAGACCTTGATTTTTGGATTAATCCTTTTGATTCTAGATCTTGTATTTCTTTTTGCAATGTTTTTCTAATTCTGCATTCATATGAATTGGTCTTGCTTTTGTAGGTATATCTTCTTCTCTGAATTCTGGAGTATATGGAAGATCAACTATATGTTGTTTCCTTGACCAGAAAGCATTTGGAAGATCTGAACAAAGTTCATTTTCAAATGATAATTTAAGATTTTGTATTTTAGTAATTATATTTAGATCCTTTAAATATTGTTCTATTTTATTAATATTTACTGTATCTTTTAATGATTGTAATTGAAAATTTTTACTTTTAATTATTGCATTTATTTAATCTTTATGAATAGAACAAGCTTTTATTAAATCTAAATTTTTTGTTTTAGGTTTTTCTAAAAATTCAAAATGTAATTTTTTATTTCTTATTTTAAAAGAAATAGAATTAATTCCTACTTTATATGGTGTAATTAGATTCATAAAAGGTGTTCTTAGTATAACTGCATGATGAATATCATCTACAACTAAAAACATTGTTTTAATTGATGTATTGGATTTTATAATATAAGCTTCAGTTTTACTTTTTACTTGTAATTTGGTATTATTTGCTGTAGAGAGTCTAGTAGTTGTAGATTCTCTATATGATTTTGGGACCAAATTAGTTTTAATACAATTGAGATCTGCTCCTGTATCAAATAGAGCAATTGTATCTAAATGATATTGTTCTGAGAATTTTATTGTTATTCTTATTAAATATTTTCTTGATGTTATCTCTCTTAAAACAAATAAAAAATCTTCTGGCACATTAGAAATATTTTCTATGATATTGTTATCTATATTTACTGGTTCTGTTTCTGAAGATTGATCAGACTCTTCTGTAGTCTGTAATTTTGTATGTATTAATTTCATAACTTCTGAATCTTGTTTTTGTTTATTTTTTAACTCTTTTAATTCTATTTTTATTTCTTTTATTTCTTTTGTAAATTGGGATTGTTGCATTTTATTCTTTGTATCTTTGTTTTTATTTAATATACTAGTTAAATCATAATAACTAGTTGAAACATTTGGTAATATAGCTGGTTTATTTGTTTCTTTTTGTTTTGAATTTATATCTATTATTCTATCTAAATATTCTTTTTGTAATTGGGGATTTTCTATATGTTTTAACATTTCTAATATTGTTTCTTGTTCTTTTATTAGAACATAAAGATGTTTTTCTTCATCAGAGGTTTCTGAAAAAGATGTGTATATTTCATCAACTTGAAGATCTTCAGCAGACTCGAAAGATATTTCTTCTGTCTCCGAAGAAGATTCAACAAGTAGATTTGAAATTTTTTCTAGTATAGATTCTTCTAGATTTAATTCTTGTAATTTTGTTTTTAATCTACAATAATTTGCAGTATGACCTTTCTTATGACATTTATAGCATTCAATATTTTTGTAATCTTTTGTATTTTTATTTTTCTTGTAATTTGTCTTTCTGTAAGGTTTTTTAGTATACTTATTGTTGTATTTATTTTTATAGAATTCATTAGAGGATTTTTGAAATCTTTTATTATATTTATTGTTTTTATTATATCTATTGTTATATTTGTTATTATAAGGCTTTCTAATATTTCTATTGTAAGGTTTTCTAGAACATTCTCCTTGACATTCTTTATGATAAGGTTTATATGGATCATTATCAAATTGTTTGCAGAAAGTTCCTAATTCAGACTTAGTCTGTCTTAATTCTTTCTTTAAACCACTTTGTAATCTTATGTCTTGGCATAATCTTAATCCTTCTTTTTGTATAAAACTTATTAATTCTCCATATGTATAGTTTGAATAAGATATTATTTGTTGTCCTGAATTTTCTCTAATTTTATTTCTAACCTTTTCTCCTAGTAAATTTGGTAATCCTGCAAGGAATTTTTCTTTCCAAAATGGTTGGTTAGAATCTTCTCTAATCATGACTCTGGTTAGAAAAGTATTTTTATACCATTGAAAATCACTAAGTTTTCTACATCTTAAATTTGCTAATAATTCAGCATTTTTATCTTTAATATGTGATGGGTCGCCTATAAAATGTAAGGATATACATAATATAAGTGTAGCAACCGAATCAGATATTGTTCCTTCATCTATAATTATAGGATTATTTTCTTCATCAACTTTTATTGCATTTAATATTTCTTGTCTCTGTATGGGAGTTAAATAATGATCCCACCAACCTTTAAGTTGTCCAGAGAAACCAGAAATAAGATATTCAGCAATTGCTTTATCATCAGGTGTTAACTGAGTTCTATAAGCATTGGCTGCCATTGTCATTTGTTGTAATACATTTATTATTTGATATTCTGACATACCATCTATATTCCAAGCATATATTGATTGTGCATTAAAACGATATTGGGAAATAGGTTTTATTTTTAGATCGGTAGACATTTGTACTGGTATTATAGATTTATCCCATTCTATTTTTTCCACTTTATTAGAATTGTTATTCTGGAATTGTTCAAATGCTTTGCTTATTTCATTATCTGAACTATCAGAATTATCCGAATTATTTGAAGATTCATTTTCTTCTAAATTATTAATTTTAGAAGAAGTAACTTCTTTTTCTTTATTTCTAGTTCTGCTAGCTATAGAAGTATTAACATTTGAATATGCAACTACCTCATTTGTTATAGAATTACTATTTTCTAGTCTTTTTTCTATACGACTTAATTGTTGTTTTATAAATTGATTGAAATCATCTTTATTAGATATAGTTTGCATACTAGAAGATGATATTTGAAAAGGTTTGAATAATGGTTGTTTAAATTTTTGGTTAGGTATTTCTTCACTTGTAGATTTTATTGTTGTTGTCTGGTAATATTTTTCTAACTTAGCTAATTGTTTTCCTATTGTATGTAGATGTGTATTTGTATAATTATTTTGTTGAATAATATGTTTAGTATTTGTAAGAGAATCTTCTGTCATATTTTTGTAAGGAATAACTTCTATTGGATTCCCTGATACATCTAACTTTATGCCTCCTAAAGGTGGATGATTTGACACTATCTTTTTTGATGCTGTGATGGTTATCCATTCTTTTGTTTTTTCAATTATTGGGTTTAAAGTTTTAAAAGGAAATTCTATATTATTTTGTGAACAATATATTTGAAACCAATCAAAGAAATATATATGTATTTTATGAGTATTTATAAATTCATAATATTCGTTTTGTATTTGTTTTCTAATATGACAATAATGTTTAAAAAACTATTCTCTTTTACTAGTATTTTCCTGGCTATAAAAATCATTGTGTAATATAGTTTTATTTACCTTAAATTCTTTTTCTATAACATTTAATTCATTTGCAATATTATCTGTTATTGCTGATTGTGTTGGACTATTAGGTTCACTAAAGTCTGATTTATTGTAAATATCTTGTGATGTACTGGGTGCATTAATATCAGATTTAGAATAATACTCTTTTTTAGAATAAACTGATCTAGGAATTTCCGTAGAATAATCAACTTTTCTAAATGAAGAGGTTGCATATTCAACATCTGATGTTGAAAATAATATTTGTTTTTGGTAAGGAACATCTATCACAGATGGTATTTGTGAAAATCTTCCTAAATTTATTGTGCTAGAAATAGATGCATTATCTCTTTCTCTAGCGGAAAACTTCTAGCAA
>AP025041.1:34577549-34676360 GCA_036186865.1 Eustoma russellianum | reverse complement strand
AAAACTTCTAGCAAAACTCAGTTTAACTGATCCATCATTTAATTGTCTTATTTTGTTGATCTCAGTATTTGGTTCATGTATTTTATTTGTAGCTTTAACTGCTCCTTCCAAGACCCATTCATCTGGAAGATTTACATCCTTCCATTTTATAGATCTTGAAATTACAGCATTAGATCTGGTCAGATCTGTATGTAAAATCATTGTTTCTCCTCTTTTTAAAGATTGTTTGGGTTTTGGACCGATAAACATGGAACTCATTACCTTGTAATGAATTCGATATATTAAAGCCAATGGAATTGATCCTGGCAACATATCATATCCATGTGTTTTGATTTGAAGTACTAAAGTTTTCAATATTTGTGTATCTTTCAAAGAACATGAAAAATTAGGATAACAATCAAAAGAGATTGGTCATGTACATAGACTAGACTCTACGGAACTAAGAAGTGATTGTTCAAAATTATTATGTGTTATATCTCGTAAGACTACTAATATTGATGTATCTAAACCTTCTCTTGTTAAAGGTTTGTTACCTACTTGTATTAAACCAACATGTAAATATTGATATCCTTTCTTTTTATGTTTTTCAAGTGGTTTATATGATAAAAGTTGTATTGTTTCAAACGGTTTAGAGAGTGGAATATCTCTTTCCTCCGTTTTAATTATATAATCTGATTTTAACACATTGAATATTGAAGACTCATATATTTTATTTTTCTTGATCTTTGGAATGACCCAGTTATTTACTGCTTTGTCAAAATTCTCTATTATTATTTCTTCAGTGTTGACAATTTTAGTCTTATTTGCACATGTTACCGAGCTGCACGAAGCAGATCCTTCGAACATATCTTCCATTTTTATATATGCTTTCTTTTATACTTGTTTGGATATTTGACTACAAACACTTTGACGCATACAGGATTTATTGCTCTTCAAAACGAGACTGATAACCCAGCGTGTACAAAGCAAACACTCACCAAAGATTTACACAAATATAATTAAAAGATATATAAAACTGAATGAGCTGTCGGTAGATCTGAACCGATTGGCTCTGATACCACACCACAAACAGGAATATAAACTACCGACACTAAAACAATAATAATAAACAAGATTGTAAAAGCAATAATGTAAACAAAAGTAAAAACTGTAAGTAAATCAAAAATATAAAAACAGTAAGTAAACAATAATATGAACAGAAATTAAATGGGGGTGATTAAACTCCTCAAGAATATAAATAAAACAGTAAGTAAAAAGGGAGAGGGAATAAGATTAGGCGGAACTAATTCCAGCCAATCATAATAATATATATATATATATATATAAATTAGTAGAACAGTAAATAAAAAGGGAGAGGGAATTAGGTTAGGCGGAACTAATTCCAGCCAGTCATAATAATATAATTATATATATATAAACAATATTAATAACAATAATTAGGCGGTATACACCGACCCAAGAATATAAATAAATAATACATAAAACAAAGAAATAAAATTAAAAACAGTATATTAAAAAACTCAAAAAGTAAAAGAATTCAAATCATACCATATATTTATTTCTTCAAAAAATATTGGAGATACAACTATTGTTTGAAGATTGGAGATCTTCTGGGATATTGGTTTCAAAGGGCTTATTGAAATATATTCAAGAACAAATAAAGTGTTCTTGGTATGGGATAGTATGGGAGAAAGGTTGGAAGTATCTTGGATGGAAATAGAAAGTGGGAATTATGAGAGAGAAAATGTAAGTAATATGGTAGAAAAACTTGTGTGCTTTCAAGTGAGCATACCCCCTCCTTTTATAGGAATTTTGAGAGGAATATGGCCAAAATAAGGGTCCCTCTACTATAACTTTCTTGGTCATTTCCGCACAAATATTTTAATAATTTTTTTTATTTTTTATTTGCATGTTATATCAACTATTACATCATTGAAATATTTCATCAATTCAAATATTACAAATATGAAATTATTACAAACATTACAAATGATCAACTTATTCTATCAAATCAACGTCTTCATCCACTGCATTCGTCGATCCTGAAGATGATGAAGGTTTTGCTTCTTGCAATAAAGGAGCAAATTTCATCAAGATATTTTGCGTTTCTTCAGTGTCTTTCGCCATTGCCAGCTGAGATTGCATTCTTGATTTGTGTAATAAAAATTGTTTATGTCCAGGCTTCACCGGTGCTGTTATTGTTTCTCTGCTATCTGCAATTTGTTTTTGTGCATTCCATATTTTTATTTGTTCCATTACTTTGTGAGGGTAAATGGATTCTGGAATATTGAATGCTGTCCACCATTTGATATAAAATTTTCTTTTTATCAAGGGTACTTTTATATTTGGAGTATATTCTGCTCTCCATTGGAATACCCATGGTAAATAGAACTTCATATGAAATATCATCATTTCCGAAAATATCTTCTCTTCATCTGTAGGAGAATACATCTTCGTAAATACTTGTAGTGATGGTCTCACTACATCATTCAAATATTCTGCACAGGAGCCAAAATGATCCCACCATGCTGCGAACCAATATGGAATATTCTTCGTTGTTATTCTTCTGGTATCAAAAAATATCAACCAGGTGTGTGAACCCCTGGAGTTTTAAAAATATAGGGAATTATACCAAGCTTGTTGGTAATCCCAATAATTAAAAGAGACATTTGAAAATAAATTTGAATTATATCCTGCAGGAAAATCAATTTGCTCCGATAAAGATCCAAATTGTTTTTGCCATTGCTCCGGTGTCATTATAGACACTATTTTAAAGTTGGAGAAGGCATACTCTATATTATCTTTATTAAAATGATGTTTTATTTCAACAGAATTTGTCATTATCAACAGATGTTGATAATATTCTGTAGTTTTTGCAATATTCCATGATTTATAGAAAAAATCTTTTCCAAAATAATTTTGTAAAGAAATTAATGGATTTTTATCATAATATGATTTTTCTATAGTAGTAATATATTGATAAAAAGACTTTTCCACAAACTGGGTTGTCTGCACAGCTTTTTTATATGTGGGCATTTTGCTTGTAATTTCTGTGGATTGGGGTTTGAAAATTTTATTGGTTTTTTGGGTTATTGAAGTAGTTGGCTGATGTTTTGATATTGCTGATGAAGTCTCCGCTATTTCTGTAGATTTTGGAATATTGAATTTTTCAAGTAATGTTTGAAATTCAGAACTATTGCATAGGCTTTCAATAATGGATATTGGTGTTTTATTTGGAGATATTTGGGATATTGGAACTGCGGCTATTGGAGTTTTTTTGAAGAAGTTCTTCCTCTTCTTCAACTTTATCTGCCCACGTTTTCCGTGGAATATTATTGTCATTATCCGCTGGTAGCTTTCCTTTGTCTTTGGACTTCCTCGGCATTATGTCTGTTTTGGAGGAATTCTCTGGTCAGAAAGTCTGGAACAAAATTTGTATCTCCTTTTATATATTCAATATCAAAATCATAAATACTTAATAAAGCTTGCCATCTAGCAAATATTTGTTTTGAATCTAAATTTTTAACTTCTTTTTGCAAAATTTGTTTCGCAGATTTGCAATCAATACGTAAAGAAATTTTTTATTTAATAAATCACTTTGAAATTTATTAATACATAATACGATACTCAAAATTTCTTTTTTAATAGTAGAATATGATTTTTGGGTATCATTCCAATGACCAGAAGTATATTGAACTATAGACTCTTTCCCATTTTGTAATTGTTTTAATATTCCACCATATCCTATATCAGAAGAATCTCTTTCAACTATTTTAAATAAATCTGGATCTGCTATATATAAGCAGGGTATATCAGATACTAGACTTTTTATTTTCTTAACCACTGAAGTATGTTCTTCAGTCCATATTGGTGGATTTTTCTTTAATCTATTATGTAATGGTTTTGCAATTATTATTATATTTGGAATAAAATCAACAACATAATTTAAAGATCCAAGAAATCTTTGTAATTGATTTTTGTCCAATATTTTATCTGGAAATTTGGATGCAAATTCTAAAGATCTTTCTATTGGTAAAATTGTTCCTTGAGTCAGATGATGACCCAGGAATCTTATTTTAGTCTGAAATAAAGACATTTTAGATTTAGATAATACTAAACCATTTTTCTTTGCTATATAAAAGAAGGTTTTTAAATGTTTAAAATGTTCTTCTATTGATTTGGAAAATATTAATACATCATCTATATAGACAATGCAAAAATTAGAATAATCCATAAATATATTATTCATAATTATTTGATATTCAAAAGGTGCATTTTTTAATCCAAATGGCATTACTTTCCATTCATATTGCCCAAATGGAACTGTGAATGCTGTTTTGTATCTATCTTTTTCTGATATTTGTATTTGCCAAAATCCTGATTTCATATCAAATTTTGAATATATCCATACAGAATGTAATCTTGTTAATAAATCTTTCTTATTAGGTAATGGGTATCTTATCCATTTTGACGCTTTATTTAGTGGTTTATAATTTATTACCAATCTAGGTGTTTCTCTTTCTATTTCTGCATTTTTATTGACATAAAAAGCAGCACAACTCCAAGGAGACCTTGATTTTTGGATTAATCCTTTTGATTCTAGATCTTGTATTTCTTTTTTGCAATGTTTTTCTAATTCTGCATTCATCTGAATTGGTCTTGCTTTTGTAGGTATATCTTCTTCTCTGAATTCTGGAGTATATGGAAGATCAACTATATGTTGTTTCCTTGACCAGAAAGCATTTGGAAGATCTGAACAAGGTTCATTTTCAAATGATAATTTAAGATTTTGTATTTTAGTAATTATATTTGGATCCTTTAAATATTGTTCTATTTTATTAATATTTACTGTATCTTTTAATGATTGTAATTGAAAAATTTTACTTTTAATTATGCATATTCAACATCTGATGTTGAAAATAATCTTTGTTTTTGGTAAGGAACATCTATCACAGATGGTATTTGTGAAAATCTTCCTAAATTTATTGTGCTAGAAATAGATGCATTATCTCTTTCTCTAGCGGAAAAACTTCTAGCAAAACTCAGTTTAACTGATCCATCATTTAATTGTCTTATTTTGTTGATCTCAGTATTTGGTTCATGTATTTTATTTGTAGCTTTAACTGCTCCTTCCAAGACCCATTCATCTGGAAGATTTACATCCTTCCATTTTATAGATCTTGAAATTACAGCATTAGATCTGGTCAGATCTGTATGTAAAATCATTGTTTCTCCTCTTTTTAAAGAGTGTTTGGGTTTTGGACCAATAAACATGGAACTCATTACCTTGTAATGAATTCGATATATTAAAGCCAATGGAATTGATCCTGGCAACATATCATATCCATGTGTTTTGATTTGAAGTACTAAAGTTTTTAATAGTTGTGTATCTTTCAAAGAACATGAAAAATTAGGATAACAATCAAAAGAGATTGGTCCTGTACATAGACTAGACTCTACAGAACTAAGAAGTGATTGTTCAAAATTATTATGTCTTATATCTCGTAAGACTACTAATATTCATGTATCTAAACCTTCTCTTGTTAAATGTTTGATACCTACTTGTATTAAACCAACATGTAAATATTGATATCCTTTCTTTTTATGTTTTTCAAGTGATTTATAAGATAAAAGTTGTATTGTTTCAAACGGTTTAGAGAGTGGAATATCTCTTTCCTTCTAGTGGTGCCTTGCAGATCCTACATAAATGACATAATAATAGAGATATGATGTGCTAGTGTGTTAGTAAGGGAATTCAAGAAATACAAAGAAGAGGCTTTCGATATTAAAATACACATAACGCGTATATGCACATATAATGCAAAACAACTGTGAAACATAAGCAAACAATGGATCAAGTAGAACTATACTAAGTAATTGATTATAACATACACAAGTTTCGAAGACAAAACTTATTGTAAGGAGGAAGGAATGTTATGACCCTTGTTTTCCCTTTTTATTATTATTAGTTAATGTAAATGGTGTATGGGTAATGTAGGGAACACAATCCTAATGTGAATAAGAGAAGAAAAAAAGATAGAGTTTTATGCAATAAACAACTCTCAATTATAATAGTATTATGATAACCTAGGTGCATCAGAACTCTATCTATTATTACTTATATCTATACACACATAACACATAAACCCCCATCCTATTTCTTTCTCCTTTTCTCCCCACGGCTGTAGCGCCCTGGCCCGATACCGTCATCGGAACCAGTGCACCCGCCGTAGTCTACTATGAGAACTACGAAGCGTCAAAGTAGATCAAGCGTACATCATTCATGACGTAAGATAAATCAGCGGAAACGTCATCAAATTTAAAACTTCATCATCATTAATACAACCAGAAAGTACAGCGGTAATAAAAGGGTGTTCAAACAACTGTCTAACTTATCCTCTAGTACAGCATAATAAACCTCAAGTTTTCCAACATAAAGAAAGTAAGCAACCATCTATCTACTTCTATGTCCATCATCCCACTGAGCCCACTCGCCATCGTCTTGGATAAATATTGTAGGATCTGCAAGGCACCACTAGAAGGGGGGGGGGGTTGAATAGATGGTGCGGAAAGTGTGCTTTTTAAAATTTCTTTAAACTTGAACAATTCAAGTTCTGAAAACAGATTCTGCTTTCAGGACCTGTTTTAAAACGTTTTTAAAACCAGGTTAGAGGTCTCCAAAAATTATGAAATTTTGAGAGAACTTAGCCTCAGATGTTATGAGGGTCCCCTAAAAATTTCAAATCAAAATTCAACCTTTAACCCCTTCAAAAACCGTTGGCACTCTGATTGTGCAAATCTGCCAGAAACGGTAGACGGTTTTGAAAAATTAATTCCTATTTGTGTGAATGTCCAAATGATCTGAAAATTTGACCCATAACTCCTCACACACTATATTTAAATAGGTTGAAACAGTTTTTGAAAATTCTTTTGGGAAGTAGGTCAAACACAACCAAAGTCTCAACCTTTGCAAGTCTAAAAATCAGACTGCACTAGTCTCAGATCTTTTCATGTTTAACTGACCTATACTTGTCCAAAAGGGTTGAAACTTGTGCCAAATTAACCCTAGAACGTTTATGTATGTTTCTGGAGATTTTTATAATTTTTGAAAATCGTTTACTATTTTTCCGAACGTGAACAAAATGGATAAACAGTGCAGAAACTGAAAAGTAAATGCTGAAAGTAAATTGCACCAAGAATTTTATACTGGTTCGGTTATAAACAACCTACTCCAGTCTTCAAGGAACACCTTCCTTGGTTCACACTAATCACACACGCAGTACACCTTACCGCAGGGTTGATAGAGTTACACCTAACTCCAACCCTTTACAAACCTTGTATGACGAGTACAATTCACACGAACACCACCACCTCGCTAGAATGAAGATTGATCACACCTTGATCAATCTTTTACAAAGATGTATGAATGGTGGTTTCTATGAAGCCTATTCAAGATTGAAAGAAGTAAAATACAATAGGCTTTTTACAAGAAAAGAAAGAAAGAAGGTGTAGGAGAAAAGAGGCTTGGCACTTTGATCACTTTAGAATGCAAATCTTGGAGTTGTTTTTGTTTGTTCTTCTCTTCTCCTTATAGCCCTTCTAGCCGTCCCCCTATGTGCTCCTCCCTCTCTTGAAAATTTCCTTTTAATTGCTTGAGAGTGTAAGACATCATGGTAACAATGCTTTGCTTACTTGGCATCATTCCATTGGACCATCATTTAGTCTTTGCTTACTTGGCACCTCTTTATCGGCTCAATGTTGTCATCATTTGATGACTTGGAAAATCTGAAATAATCACTTTTGTAGCTTCTCTCTTTGATTTCTCAACATTGTATGATTGATCCTTGACCAATCAATATGCCAACAAGGCTCCACATGTGCTCCATATCAGCTGTATGTAACGTTGGAATGTGTATGTACATGTGCTGAAATTTATTTTTGCTAACTTTGTAAAATAGTGCACATTTAATAATACACACATGTAATATTCCAATCAGCCATTAATTTAATTTTCTAGAACACTTTAAGATGTATATCATATGTAAAAAGTGTCTAGATACGTGTCACATGATGTTCAAGAAAAACGTTCCATGTTATGTGCGTAGAAAACCGAATTTTTGATATTTATCGATTACCTGATTTTTCTCTAATTTAAATTCCAACTTTTGAACATGTTATATATATTATGTTATGCATAATATATATAATATATACTTTAAATCTCAGCACTTGGCTGGTCTAAAGTGGTACCATTAACATGTGACAAAATTAAACTTGGAATCTTCACATTTTGGCCTCAATGTGGAGTAATTTGTATGTGCCAACATGGAAAGTATTTTTGGCTGAATATGTCATGTGTAGCACGAAATTTACATCATATTTTGATGTATATGGGCTGGCCATTTATTTATGGCAAGTACGTGACACGTTGGCGAAGTTTCGGTATTCGCCCGATACGACAAATTTCGGTTTAGAACCTTTTATCGTGTCGTATTTAATTTGTCATCACCATATCTTATATCATATGATATAAGACCTGAATATACTCATAAATATGAGTTAAGTATAGTGGTGTGACGTTAACGTACGTACGTAAGATATATAACGTGTCGGTAGTACGTTGGAATACATGTGTACGTGCCTTTTTCAAAAAATCTGAATATATATATATATATTATGTATATGTGGCGTGTTTAATAAGATGGGGAGGAGGAGAGAACTTTCCTTCCTTGGCCTTGTTGCCTTTGTGCCTTTTCCAAATGAATCTTCCTTTAATGAACGACTTAGTTTATTAAACTAAGTACTTCACTTAATGAACTACATTAGTTCATTAATGGTGGCACCTGAAAATAGTATAAACTCAACAAATGTTCGCCATATGATGTAAGCTTTAATGCTTCATGGCTCGTTAGTACGGCAACATAATATATAAGCTAAATAAGGCAAGTAATGGCAAGTTATCATGCACACATGTACACTTATGCACGTTTATATCTTATGCTCGTTTTTGTGCACATTTAAATCATGCATTTGAAAATCACTCAAACCCCTTTTTCTCTACAATCTCCCCCTTTTGATGATTTTCAAAATAACTTATGCACATGATTTAAATCCTATCGCCCCCCCTTCAATTATGCATAAAAGTCTTTCTCTCTCCCCCTTAATTTATGCAATTAGTCTTTCTCTCTCCCCCTTAAATCATGCTTTTTCTCCCCCTTTATTTTGAAAAGTAAATCAAAAGATGCCTGAAAAAAAATTATGCATTTCATATTACGTGCGTTCTTAAGGGTTATTTATTCAACCCTTTGAAAATGTCCCTTTTGGTACCCAAATTTGGGTGACCTTTCTAGGTCTTCCAAAAGGTGAGAAAGGTGATGAGAACGCAACATAATAAACTTTTGGTGCGACTGTATCTGGCCTTTGGCCAAGAACTCCTTTATACGCATTATATGTAGGACGTTTTGGATATGTCCTTGTGTTTGTATGCGTAGTGCTTGGATGGATTGAATGCCGTGTATGCATCACTCTTTTCTTTTCATATCTATATGGTACAACATTGTATTTCGCATGATATGATAAAGAAGTGGGGCGTGATGAGGGAATATGCAATTTTCGCGTCATCTTAGACGCCACTTGAGGCTTTGGGGTGTCTATTCTCTTAGACATAACAAACTTTGTTGGTTTGGTTGATACTTCATTTGTATCAACGTATCCCAACCCCGTTTTATCACTATCATGCTTTTGTGATGATATAATGCGATGCAACATGTTGGATCCTGTATCAAACTGTTTCACCTTTTTATCTAGATCGGCATTCCTTGATTTTAATTTTGAAATCTCGGATTTCAATTCAACGTTCTCGGATGTCAATGATGAAATTTCAGATTTTAATGCATTGATGATGCATGATGACTCTTCTTTAGAATTGTTTAATTGAGCGACAAGATTTTCGTTAGAAGATTCTAACAATTTCTTGTCTTCAATTAATCGTTTCTTTTCTTTTGCAAGAGTCTTTGAAAATTTATGCAATTCTAAATATTGACTAAATAAATCATCATATGAACATTCAGAATCAGAATCAGAGTCAGAAGATACCTCATTTGATGCTTTAGATGTAAAGCATACTTGTGCCTTGTGTTCTTCCGTATCATCAGTCTCAGAGTCGGATGTGTCACTCCAAGTGGAGGCTTTGAATGCTCTTCTCCTTTGCTTAGGTTCTGAGACGAGTCTATTCTTGTTCCGATCCTTGTCAGGGTATTTGTTTGTTTGTTTCTCTTTATTAGGGCAGTCATATGATAAATGTCCAAGTTTGCCGCATTCATAGCACTTTATTTCCTTATTTTTATTTTTATGATCCTTAGATGAGGTAGACTTATGTTTAATCGATTTTCTCAATATTTTTCTTAATCTCTTAGCCATTGTGATTAAGTCCTCATCATCGGAATCTGTGTCACTATCATCTACGACGTATTCATTTGATTTAAATGCTATAGCCCTATCATTATTAGAAATGGACTCAGAATGTCTTAAAGAGAGTTTGTTTTCATATACCTTAAGTGATCCGATTAGTTCTTCCATTTTAATTGATTTGGTCTCTTTGCTTTCTTCTATGGCCGTTACTTTAGGGTCCCATTCAGAAGGAAGGCTTCGTAGAACTTTCTGCACCTTTTCCAGCGTAGTAAAAGCCTTACCAAGAGACTCAAGAGAGTTGTAGATGTTAGTCAAACGAAGATCCATATCTACAATAGACTCATTGGGCAATAATTTAAAAGACTCAAGTGTGGACATGGGCATGTTAATTTTGGACTCCTTTACTTGGCTAGTCCCTTCATGTTTCATTTCAAGAATATGCCACATCTCTTGAGCACTAGAACAATTTGACACGTAACTAGCCTCACTTTTACTCAGGCCATTTAATAATAGTTGCATGGCTTTAGCATTCATGGTAAGTTTCTTTTTATCATCACTTGTATATTCTTGTCTAGTTTTAACGACTTCTAATGTGACTCCGTCTACAGTGGACAACTTAGATGGAACAAAAGGACCATCTTCTATAATGGACCAAAGATCAATGTCTATTGCCATAAAGAAAAGTTTCATTCTTACCTTCCATTGAATGAAAGACTCACCGTCAAAAAGAGGAGGCCTTATGGTTGACATTTCTTCTTGCACGGTTGTGGTTGCCATCTCACTGAATCGTTGGATTCTTTGAAGTGAGTGTTCCTGCTCTCTGATACCACTTGTAAGATCTGCAAGGCACCACTAGAAGGGAGGGGGTTGAATAGATGGTGCGGAAAGTGTGCTTTTTAAAATTTCTTTAAACTTGAACAATTCAAGTTCTGAAAACAGATTCTGCTTTCAGGACCTGTTTTAAAACGTTTTTAAAACCAGGTTAGAGGTCTCCAAAAATTATGAAATTTTGAGAGAACTTAGCCTCAGATGTTATGAGGGTCCCCTAAAAATTTCAAATCAAAATTCAACCTTTAACCCCTTCAAAAACCGTTGGAACTCAGATTGTGCAAATCTGCCAGAAACGGTAGATGGTTTTGAAAAATTAATTCCTATTTGTGTGAATGTCCAAATGATCTGAAAATTTGACCAATAACTCCTCACACACTATATTTAAATAGGTTGAAACAGTTTTTGAAAATTCTTTTGAGAAGTAGGTCAAACACAACCAAAGTCTCAACCTTTGCAAGTCTGAAAATCAGACTGCACTAGTCTCAGATCTTTTCATGTTTGACTGACCTATACTTGTCAAAAAGGGTTGAAACTTGTGCCAAATTAACCCTAGAACGTTTATGTATGTTTCTGGAAATTTTTATAATTTTTGGAAATCGTTTACTATTTTTCCGAACGTGAACAAAATGGATAAACAGTGCAGAAACTGAAAAGTAAATGCTGAAAGTAAATTGCACCAAGAATTTTATACTGGTTCGGTTATGAACAACCTACTCCAGTCTTCAAGGAACACCTTCCTTGGTTCACACTAATCACACACACGCAGTACACCTTACCGCAGGGTTGATAGAGTTACACCTAACTCCAACCCTTTACAAACCTTGTATGATGACTACAATTCACACGAACACCACCACCTCGCTAGAATGAAGATTGATCACACCTCGATCAATCTTTTACAAAGATGTATGAATGGTGGTTTCTATGAAGCCTATTCAAGATTGAAAGAAGTAAAATACAATAGGATTTTTACAAGAAAAGAAAGAAAGAAGGTGTAGGAGAAAAGAGGCTTGGCACTTTGATCACTTTAGAATGCAAATCTTGGAGTTATTTTTGTTTGTTCTTCTCTTCTCCTTATAGCCCTTCTAGCCGTCCCCCTATGTGCTCCTCCCTCTTTTGAAAATTTCCTTTTAATTGCTTGAGAGAGTGTAAGATATCATGGTGACAATGCTTTGCTTACTTGGCATCATTCCATTGGACCATCATTTAGTCTTTGCTTACTTGGCACCTCTTTATTGGCTCAATGTTGTCATCATTTGATGACTTGGAAAATCTGAAATAATCACTTTTGTAGCTTCTCTCTTTGATTTCTCAACATTGTATGATTGATCCTTGACCAATCAATATGCCAACAAGGCTCCACATGTGCTCCATCTCAGCTGTATGTAACGTTGGAATGTGTATGTACATGTGCTGAAATTTATTTTTGCTAACTTTGTAAAATAGTGCACATTTAATAATACACACATGTAATATTCCAATCAACCCTTAATTTTATTTTCTAGAACACTTTAAGATGTATATCATATGTAAAAAGTATCTAGATACGTGTCACATGATGTTCAAGAAAAACGTTCCATGTTATGTGCGTAGAAAACCGAATTTTTGATATTTATCGATTACCCGATTTTTCTGTAATTTAAATTCCAACTTTTGCACATATTGTATATATTATGTTATACATAATATATATAATATATACTTTAAATCTCAGCACTTGGCTGGTCTAAAGTGGTACCATTAACATGTGACAAAATTAAACTTGGAATCTTCACATTTTGGCCTTAATGTGGAGTAATTTGTGTGTGCCAACATGGAAAGTATTTTTGGCTGAATATGTCATGTGTAGCACGAAATTTACATCATATTTTGATGTATATGGGCTGGCCATTTATTTATGGCAAGTACGTGACACGTTGGCGAAGTTTCGGTATTCGCCCGATAAGACAAATTTCGGTTTAGAACCTTTTATCGTGTCGTATTTAATTTGTCATCACCATATCTTATATCATATGATATAAGACCTGAATATACTCATAAATATGAGTTAAGTATAGTGGTGTGATGTTAACGTACGTACGTAAGATATATAACGTGTCGGTAGTACGTTGGAATACATGTGTACGTGCCTTTTTCAAAAAATCTGAATATATATATATATTATGTATATGTGGCGTGTTTAATAATATGGGGAGGAGGAGAGAACTTTCCTTCCTTGGCCTTGTTGCCTTTGTGCCTTTTCCAAATGAATCTTCCTTTAATGAACTACTTAGTTTATTAAACTAAGTACTTCACTTAATGAACTACTTTAGTTCATTAATGGTGGCACCTGAAAATAGTATAAACTCAACAAATGTCCGCCATATGATGTAAGCTTTAATGCTTCATGGCTCGTTAGTACGGCAACATAATATATAAGCTAAATAAGGCAAGTAATGGCAAGTTATCATGCACACATGTACACTTATGCACGTTTATATCTTATGCTCGTTTTTGTGCAAATTTAAATCATGCATTTGAAAATCACTCAAACCCCTTTTTCTCTACAATCTCCCTCTTTTGATGATTTTCAAAATAACTTATGCACATGATTTAAATCCTATCGCTCCCCCTTCAATTATGCATAAAAGTCTTTCTCTCTCCCCCTTAATTTATGCAATTAGTCTTTCTCTCTCCCCCTTAAATCATGCTTTTTCTCCCCCTTTATTTTGAAAAGTAAATCAAAAGATGCCTGAAAAAAAATTATGCATTTCATATTACGTGCGTTCTTAAGGGTTATTTATTCAACCCTTTGAAAATGTCCCTTTTGGTACCCAAATTTGGGTGACCTTTCTAGGTCTTCCAAAAGGTGAGAAAGGTGATGAGAACGCAACATAATAAACTTTTGGTGCGACTGTATCTGGCCTTTGGCCAAGAACTCCTTTATACGCATTATATGTAGGACGTTTTGGATATGTCCTTGTGTTTGTATGCGTAGTGCTTGGATGGATTGAATGCCGTGTATGCATCACTCTTTTCTTTTCATATCTATATGGTACCACATTGTATTTCGCATGATATGATAAAGAAGTGGGGCGTGATGAGGGAATATGCAATTTTCGCGTCATCTTAGACGCCACTTGAGGCTTTGGGGTGTCTATTCTCTTAGACATAACAAACTTTGTTGGTTTGGTTGATACTTCATTTGTATCAACGTATTCCAACCCCGTTTTATCACTGTCATGCTTTTGTGATGATATAATGCGATGCAGCATGTTGGATCCTGTATCAAACTGTTTCACCTTTTTCTCTACATCGGCATTCCTTGATTTTAATTTTGAAATCTCAGATTTCAATTCAACGTTCTCGGATGTCAATGATGAAATTTCAGATTTTAATGCATTGATGATGCATGATGACTCTTCTTTAGAATTGTTTAATTGAGCGACAAGATTTTCGTTAGAAGATTCTAACAATTTTTTGTCTTCAATTAATCGTTTCTTTTCTTTTGCAAGAGTCTTTGAAAATTTATGCAATTCTAAATATTGACTATATAAATCATCATATGAACATTCAGAATCAGAATCAGAGTCAGAAGATACCTCATTTGATGCTTTAGATGTAAAGCATACTTGTGCCTTGTGTTCTTCCGTATCATCAGTCTCAGAGTCGGATGTGTCACTCCAAGTGGAGGCTTTGAATGCTCTTCTCCTTTGCTTAGGTTCTGAGACGAGTCTATTCTTGTTCCGATCCTTGTCAGGGTATTTGTTTGTTTGTTTCTCTTTATTAGGACAGTCATATGATAAATGTCCAAGTTTGCCGCAAATCAAATTGAAGTGCCCATGTCATGATGCAGGATGCACATGTAACTTCGTATCAAGCATGTAACACACACACATACATCTTACATATCAAGTATACGGTCTCGCACCTCAAACACTCCATGTTCGTATCTTTCCAAGTCCGTTCGTCTCACTAATTCACTTAGGATTCAATCTTACTATTACTTAGTCGAATTTACCATCTATACCTCAATTACACCTTAAATACCCTTGCATTTTATGTTCAAAAGAAGTGTATTGAGTTACTACACATACATAGAGCGCCTAAAGGGTCAAAAAGACTTCCAGTATACTTCGAACGCTACATGGAGCGCCTAATGTGGAAATGGAGCGCCTATACTAGGCGTTCGAAGTGTTCGGGGATGTGCCGTATACATCGAACGCCTACATGAAGCGCCTAATGAGACATAGAGCGCCTAATGTAGGTGTTCGAAGTGTACGGAGATGCTCTGGGACACATTGAACGCCTACATTAGGCGCCTAATGTGACTTGAAGCGCCTAATGTAGGTGTTCGAAGTGTTTTGATAGTTCTAAACTGCAGTTTTTCTGCAGTAACTTCCTCCCATCTCCTTCCTCCTTCAACCCTTTCATGCTAAACCTCTCAAGATCCATCTTACCATCTAGATTCACCATAGTTAACGCACATCTAACATGAATTGATGCCTAGACATGTCAAATAGTATCCACTCTTAACCTTCTATCATTCACAACCTTCAATAGATATCCTCAACCTTCCCAACAAAATAAGACTATAACAAGGCTATTAATCATCCTTCAATTCTCTGCAACTCCTCTCAAACATTTAAGGTGTAGACAACCCACACAAGAACATAACAAAACAATAAACACATCAAAAATACACTTTCATGGGCATGATTGACAAACAACAAAGCACCACATATATTCTCAGAAATTTGGCCCAAAGAACATGACTTTACACAACTAGCAACAACAACTACATATAGTAAAGCATTTAACATACACAAATCAAAACTACTAATGTGTGATCCAAGTTTTCTCTTTGTAAGAACGTAGGGCCTAAAGTAACAAAATTTTCATAAAGCGTATAGAAAGATTACTTGCGTTTGTTTCTAGTTAGCCTTACGAATTTACTGCAAAATCTTGATAAGGATTGAACCTAGATTGGCCTTTTCCTTCCTTTTCCTTCTTCTCTTCTTCTTCTTCCTCTCCTTTTCTCTTCTCTCTCTTTTCCTGCGGTTTTCTCCTCTTCTTTTTTTGGTGGTATAACCGTCCCATTAGGCTGAGATGGGGAGTTATACTAAGTTTTGGTAACTCCCCTATCCTTAGTAGGGACCTTTTAGATAATTTCCTTTAATTACCTTTAATTCTCTTTTTAACCCCTTCTTCTTATTTTCTATATTTTAAGTAACTAAATATCACAATCTACATCATTAATTAAATTGCATTCAAGGTTGACCTAGAGTATTGAAAGTCGTGCTTAAAAGTCACGGGGTATGACATTCCACCCCCCTTACAAAAAGTTTCGTCCTCGAAACTTACGTACCTTAATCAAAGAGTTGAGGATACTTCTCCCGCATTTGATCTTCGAGTTCCCAAGTGGCCTCACACTCCGTGTGGTTGCTTCACTGGACCTTTACATAAGGAATCACTCGCTTCCTCAACAACTGATCCTTTCGGTCCACAATTTTCACGGGTATCTCTTCGTAGGTAACATCGTCCTTGAGTTCCAAAGGTTGAGCTTCAATTGCATGACTTGGATCCGTCACGTACTTCCTTAATTGTGACACATGGAATACATTGTGAACTTGCGCCAACACCAGAGGTAACGCTAACCTATATGCCAAGGCTCCCACCTTCTCAAGTATTTCGTAAGGTCCAATAAAACGAGGGCTTAACCTACCTTTTACTCCAAACCTCATGACACCTTTTGTAGGTGATACCCTCAAATAAACTTTTTCACCCACATCAAATTCCAATGGTCGTCGTTTGGAATCTGCCCAACTCTTGTTGTGATCCTGAGCTACCTTGAGTCTTTCCCGGATGACTTTCACCTTTTCTAGCGTTTTCTCCAATAGCTCAGGTCCGGTGATGGTCCTCACACCTACTTCGTCCCAATAAACCGGGGACCTACATTTTCTTCCATACAAAGCTTCAAAAGGAGCCATGTCAATTGCGCTGTGGTAACTGTTGTTATAAGAAAATTCCATTAGCTTTACCATTCCATCCCAACTCCCTTTAAAATCCAACACGCAAGCCCTTAGCATATCCTCCAAAGTTTGAATAGTCCGCTCGGACTGTCCATCAGTTTGGGGATGATACGCCGTGCTCAACCTTAATTCCGTACCCATGGCTTTCTGGAATGCTGTCCAAAACTTAGATGTAAACCGTGAATCTCGATCGGACACTATACTTACTGGAACACCATGCAAGCTAACAATATTCTCCATATACAAATTCACTAACTTGTCAAGAGGTGCTTCACTTGAAACGGGTAGGAAATGGGCAGACTTTGTTAAACGATCCACGATGACCCAAATCATGTCATATCCACTTTTTGTCTTTGGTAAACCAGCTACGAAATCCATCAATAAACCAGCTACCCAAATCATGTCACCACCAATAATATTGCTTAAGGTCTCTGTACATCTTGGTACTACCGGGATGAATGGATAGTCTTGAGTTGTGGTGTTGTAACCCAATTATAGAATCCTTCTTGTACCTAAAGTTGAACTAGTGAATATGTGGCAATGCACGCTTGTGTTTTAAATTGATTAAGTCGATGATCGTTTTAAGTATATTATGAGAACACTACATGTATTACAAGACAAGATCCAATTGTCTCATGGCCTTGTGATTTTCGGCCCATAGCCAAGAAGGGCTATTCCTAAAAGCCTTATTAAAAAGGAAAATAGCCTAATGGCATAAGATGAGCATTATTATTTTTCAGAAAAATAAAAAGGGGGTAGCAAGAATTGATCTCAAAGGCTAGTTGGGGTCATTAAAGACCCCCAACCGCCGGCTACATTAGGGGAGAGAATGGGAGGGAGACTAATTAAGGAGAAAGGTGGCTAATAATGAGAGCTAACCTAACCAACCTTAAAAGAAACCATAGTTAGCCAAAAGAAACTATGGTTGGCCTAAAGTAACCATAGTACGTAAAAAGTAACCTTGGTTAACCAAAGGTAACCAAGGTTAAGCCACCCAACTTAAAGAACTAAGGCAAAACCCTAACCCCACCCCTTATACCCAACGGCTAACATAGCCTAGGAAAAGAAGAATTTTCCCTCCAACATACACTTGAACATCTCAAGAGCAAGAGAACCTCTTCTCTTCCTCTTTCCTATTCCAACCCACGGCCAAGAGGACCACCAAGAAGAATTGGATTCCTCCAAGGCTAAGTGACACTAGGTAAGTATTCTTAACCTCCTAAGAAGACATTTCTACTTGCATGAAGATAAAACTCATGGTGTGCCTCTCTTTGCTCCAAAATCATGACCTTAATGGTCTCTAGGCTCAAGGATCTCAAGCTTTCAAGAGCTCTAGCTTAGAGAAGCTTGGACGCCACTCACACTTCTTTTTGAGAAGGGAAAGACTTCAACCTTTCACCTATCCAAGAAGAGTAAGCAAACAAGGCTAGTACACTATACTTTTTATGGTTTAGATATGAAAGTGTGTGCATGAATGGCTAGAAATGTCTAAGATTTGATCTTAGTTGTGAAATGGTGAGTTTTAAGTCCAAAACTTTCGGCCCTATGTATGTAAATGTGTAGGAGGAGCACTTTGCTCCAAAGATGAGTTCTTTGATGATCTTATGCATGTTTAAGTGTCAATCTAGGCTTGAATGTGTTAAAGATTCTTCCTTTCATGACCAAATGTTCACGGTAAAGGATAAGGGAGGTTGGGTGAGTTTCAAATGGAAAATGTCATTATAGCAAGGAAATGAGGACAAGGTTTAATCTTGTTATGTGTTAGGCTTAAAATACTCTCGAGTTTGTCATTTTCTTGCATGCAACAAATAATGAGGCTGATGTGAAGGGTGTGTGTGTGTTCATCTCAAATTGTTGCTAAGTAAGAGTGACAAAAATGAGAGCCAAAGACATTTAGGAAGGATATATGATCACTGAAAAATTCTGGAGCTGGACCGAAATTTTAGTTGTTTTGTGAAGCCAGAAAAGGGACCTTAGGAACCTTCAAATCCACTGATTTTTGGTATGCTATTAGCTTTATGTGTTTTCTAGATGTGAGAGTTGGAATCACCCTAAAAAGAGCCACGGTTTAGTTTTAATAAATTTTCTACTGAGATTGGTTTTGCTGGAAAAGTTGTACTGGACAGAATTCAATTAATGTGTTTAGTAGCCTAAAAGTGGACCTTAGGGGTATGCAAATCCATTAATTTTCGGCATGGTACTAGCCTCATGAATAAAGGAGAGATGGCAGTTGGAATTTTATCAAAAATAAGTTGTGGTTTATTTTTAATTAATTTCCTAGTAAAACGGGTCAAACTGAATTATGCTGGATAGGCAGAATTTATGTCACACTTTGCATGATCTGGAAAAAGGCCTTAGAAAATTGGTTTTGGGCTAAAAATTGGCAGGATGCTAGCCCGATGAGTTTATTAAGTTAGGGAGTTTCAGAATTCAGATTGCATTGTTTTATGAAAAGGAGTAAATGAGTCTCATATTGATATCGTAAGTTCGCAACGCATGCATGGCGTTCGCTTATGACAGTCACGGAGGAGTACATATGATTAAATGGGTCTAAAACGTGCATGTTAGCAGGAAATTCCTAAGAAGAAGTAGACTCCACGAAGCTGGAAAATTCCAGCATGTTAACGAAACATGCCCATTCGTTATGTCATGCATTATGTCGTCATTTGTACATTGCATGTCATACATTGCATCATCGTCACTTGCATGGTTTATGGCATGGATTTTACGTGAAAGAAAGATGAAAAGCGTTTTCAGAAAGATGATTTTATGTTTTTTTAAAGAACGCTTCCCCACCGGTACCGTGTGTAAGTATGAACTGGCCAGTATGAACCTGAGCAGATCCGGGTTAAGCGATCTGAAAGAATGATGATGTTACCGATCTGAATCCGGGAATAATAGATTCGAAGGGGAGAAGTTACCGCCTCAGATCCGGGAAGATAGATCTGAAAGAATGATGACGTTACCGTTCCGAATCCGGGAATAATAGATTCGAAAGGGAGAAGTTATCGCCTCAGATCCGGGAAGATAGATCTGAACACTCCATTGTTTTATGACGATGATGATTTGAAGAAGAGCATGAAAAGTCATTTTCTCATTTTATCATGACGCATTATATGTGCATATGCATGCATGTCACGTATGGAGTCATTGTGTAGCGACACATGATATTTAGACTAAGTTATCATGATCTTGTAGAACCTAAGTAATGATGATTATCGTGTTACTCGTCGATGCATGTTACAGTCACCTTATGTTATATTCCGCTCTAACTAGTGATTTTCTTAAGTTATGACCTTATTACATTAAGTGATAATCCTTATCGGATGTTGATCGGAGGACAGGTATGTTTCTAAACCAAATATTATTTGGGGATCGGTTCTTGCTCGTACTTTCCATTTAACTCATGATTATTATAGTATACTTGCTGGTGACATTGTCACTCACCCTATTTTTCTCTCCAGAGGTGGCAGGAGACAAAGTTGAATGGATCGATGACGAGCCTAGGGTTCCCTATCCGTGAGTACATTGGAGGATGACCAGGATTAGCAGACCGAGCGTACCAGCGTTAAGGGATGATGATGTTATGTAATTGTGATGGGAAAACAATTTGCTTTTGTTGTTTTCTGCTACAACTTATGTGGGTTGTAAACTTTAACTGCTTGTGGTGACGCTTTAATTTCAAGTTTTAAATTCTTTCACGGTTTCGCATGTTTATTGCGCGAAAGCACAAAGATCCATGCATCAGTATTATGGATCACGACACGTATGGATGACGCCTAGTACTCTCCTTAGTAAAGTACGGCGGGTGCACCGACTTCGGCGGGGCTGGGGTACGGGGCGCCACTGGTGGTATCAGAGCTAAGGCTCCAGATCCGGGCAGAATGTAGAACTAAGTTATGATTATGGTCAGCTAAGTTTTATCCTAAACCTAAGAAATGATCTTAGATGAGAGTTGACCTTAGAACGGAACGACTTTGACCAAATAAGTAAGGCACGGCCCAGTGATAGGTCCCACCTAATGACCTATCCTAAAAGTAATGTATGTATGCATATATTCTCCCGATATGTCCAGTTACATTTTTGTTACTAGTTGTGACGTTCCTGTACTGAATAAAGACGACACTGCGTGCTGCAGATGGTGCGATCCAGAGGGAGACCGACCAGAGCTAGGCCCGAGGTGCAAGAGCCTGTCCCACCTCCACCCGCTCAGGCCCCTCCACCTCCAGCACCTCAAGGCCAAGAACCACCGCCAGTGCAGAATGTCCCTCCACCACAAGGACCTTTTCCACCTATGATGCCAGACATGAATACTTTTCAAAACTTTTGCCAAACGGTTACACAAATTGGACAAGTGATGCTCCAGCAGAATAACCCTCAACCCCACAAGCCGATTAGAGATGCTCAGTATTACTTTGAAAAGTTGAAAAGAGCCAATGTTCCGCCGTTCGAAGGAAAGTCAGATTCTGATATGGCTGAAAAATGGCTTGATGAGGTAGAAAACTGCTTCGAACTAATCAGAGCACCAGAGGAAATGAAGACTCAAGCAGTCAGACCCTTTCTGTTAGGAGAGGCCAACCAATGGTGGAAGGCCAATCTCCAAGCTTTGCCAAGACCAATTCCCTGGGAAAGGTTTCTACAGGAATTTAACAAGTTTTACATACCCCCTTCAGTCAAGCTACAGAAAAGACACGAATTTGAGTCCTTAATGCAAGGTCGGGAATGACGGTTGCTGATTACGCCAACAAATTTATAGCTCTGGGAAGATTCCAACCATCCACTATGAATGACGAGGAAACAAAGATGTTGAAATTTGAGAGAGGATTGAACCCTAGAATCCGAACGTGGTTGGTTAATTCCAACCCAGCCAACTTTGGTGCCCTTCTAGACGCCTGCTATCGAATTGAACGAGATATTATCCGCAGGGATGAGTTTAATCAGAAGAGGGGAAGGGAGGCGACCAGAAGCGGAGGGCCCCGTAAGACCGCCAAGCAAAATACAAGGGGGCCCGGACGTCAGGGGAAGAACCGGTTTCAATGCCGCTCCCAGAAAAACCAATCACAGAATCAGGGACAACAACTTGCCATTCCAAAATGCGCTCATTGTGGTAAGTCCCATGTAGGAGAATGCTATGTCCAGGCTGGAAAATGTTTCGGATGTGGTCAGACTGGGAACATCCTAAAGGACTGTCCAACCAAAGGGACCACCTGCTTTGGATGCGGGAAAACGGGACACATGGCCAGAGAGTGTCCTGATAAGGGAGCCCAGCAACAGCCACAGCCACAAAAACCTCAGCGTCAGCGTACCAACGCATGAGTCCATGCTATGACTGACGCGGCCGCTGAGGAAGCCGACAATGTAGTGACAGGTATTTTCCGAAAACCGTACTACTTTTCTTTTACAACATCGTTGCCTTATGGTTGTTTAGAAAAAAAATTGTATGATTCAGGAGTTATACTAGTGTGTTTAATACCTGCCAACGTACTATTTGATAGTGGCGCCAGCCACTCTTTCATATCCAAGAAATTCGCAAGGAATATTGAGAAAGGCCCCACCTATAGTGATTCACCTTATAGAATCCAAGCAGCTGGGGAGCAGGTGCTCGTAGCTCACCAGGTGTTCAAAAAATTGTGAACTTGAATTTAATAACCATCGGTTTGATGCCAATTTGATTTCCATACCCATGACGGACTTCGATGTGATTCTTGGAATGGACTGACTTTCCAAGAACTGTGCCAACATCGATTGTAGTGAAAATCAAGTTACCTTTAAGGACCCCACACATAAAGACGTAACATTTCAATGGGGATCAAAGTTACGAAAGAACCCTAGGAACATTTATGTAAATGCAATTCACGCCCGTAAAGCTTTGAAGAAAGGACATCAAGGATATCTAGTCTATGCCATAAACACTGACCAAGCACCCACGGACTTAACCCAAGTTCCAGTAGTCCGAGAATATCTGGAGGTTTTTTCAGAAGAATTGCCAGGCCTTCCCCCGGAGCGGGAAATAGCTTTTGAGATCAACCTGATTCCAGGAGCTGAACCAATATCGAAGGCTCCATACAGAATGGCCCCGCAGAATTGAAAGAGCTGAAGGAGCAGCTACGGGAATTGTTAGAAAAGAAGCTGATACGCCCAAGTGTTTCACCTTAGGGAGCTCCGGTACTGTTCGTCAAGAAGAAGGATGGAAGTATGCGGTTGTGTATCGACTATAGAGAGCTCAATAAAATCACCATAAAGAATAAGTACCCCTAGCCAAGGATCGACGACTTGTTCGATCAGCTTCGGGGGGCAAGACTTTTCAGTAAGATTGATCTTCGCTCGGGATACTTCCAGTTGAAGGTCAAGGCTGAAGACGTCCACAAAACTGCATTCAGAACCCGTTACGGACATTACGAGTTTTTAGTAATGCCATTCGGATTGACCAATGCGCCTGCCGCATTCATGGATCTAATGAACCGAGTTTTTCAGGAACAATTGGACAAATTCGTTGTAGTCTTCATAGACGATATCCTGATATACTCACCAGACGAAGAAACCCATGCAACTCATCTAAGGATTGCTCTAGACGTTTTACAAAGAGAGCAATTGTATGCGAAGTTCAGTAAGTGTGAATTCTGGCTATGAAGCGTAGCCTTCCTAGGGCATGTGATATCCGAAGAAGGAATATCGGTAGATCCCAAGAAAATCGAAGCAATCACGGAGTGGCCCCGACCGACAAATGTTACGGAGGTACGAAGTTTTCTAGGTCTCACAGGTTACTATCAAAAGTTTGTAGAAGGATTTTCCTGGATTGCCATGCCCATGATCTGCTTAAACAAGAAGAAAACCAAGTTTGAATGGACCTCGGACTGCGAGGGTAGCTTTATCGAATTGAAGAAGAAACTAACTTCCGCCCCAGTCCTGGCACAGCCCATTCCCGGAGAAAACTTTGTGGTATATAGTGATGCCTCTAAGAACGGGTTAGGATGTGTACTAATGCAAAAAGATCGAGTAATTGCATATGCATCTCGACAGCTAAAACCCTTTGAACAAAACTACCCTGTACACGACCTTGAGTTGGCAGCTGTGGTCTTCGCACTAAAAATATGGAGACACTATTTGTACGGCGAAAAGTGCGAAATTTTCACGGATCACAAAAGTCTCAAATACTTATTCACCCAAAAAGAGCTGAACATGCGACAACGAAGATGGCTGGAGTTAATAAAGGACTACGATCTATCAATTCAATATCACCCGGGAAAATCCAATAAGGTGGCGGACGCATTAAGTAGAAAAACAAGTCATCCACACCAACCTCCTTTGCAGCGTGACATGGAGGAATTTGATTTGGAAGAAGTCAATTCAATTGAGGGCATGCTCACAAAATTGACGATAATTCCTTCGTTAATAGATCGAATTAAAGAGGAACAAGAAAAGGACGAAACTCTAAGAAAGATAAAGGATCGAGTACAGACAAAACTCATTGGAGAATTTAGGGTTCGGGACGACAACAGTCTGTGGTTTCAAGGAAGATTGTGCGTACCAATAACGAAGAAATTTTGAACGAAGTTCTTAAGGAAGCACATAGCTCGCGATTATCCATCCACCCTGGAGCTAACAAGATGTACCAAGACTTGAAGCAACGATTCTGGTGGCGCGGCATGAAAAGACAGATTGCAGAATTTGTGGAAAAATGCCTCGTGTGCCAAAGGTAAAAGCGGAACACCAGAAACCCGCGGGGTTGCTACAGCCTCTCGAGGTTCCCGAATGGAAATGGGATCACATTTCTATGGATTTTGTGACTGACTTGCCGAAAACGAAAAACGGTTACGATGCCATTTGGGTGGTTGTTGATCGTCTAACCAAGTCTGCCCATTTCATGGCTATGAAAATCAAGGCTCCTATGGAAAAGTTGGCTACGATGTACGTAGAACAAATTGTGAGTCTTCACGGAGTACCCCTAAGTATCGTGTGTGATCGCGACCCTCGTTTCACATCCCTATTCTGGACAGCTTTTCAGAAAACAATGGGTACTGAAATTCACATGAGCTCAGCATTCCATCCCCAAACGGATGGTGAATCAGAAAGAACTATTCAGACACTGGAAGACATGTTGAGATCTTGCATACTCGATTTTGGGAAAAGCTGGGATCGAAACCTCAAACTAGTAGAATTCTCGTATAACAACAGCCACCATCGATCTATAGGGATGGCCCCATACGAAGCACTCTATGGAAGAAAGTGCCGATCTCCTCTTTACTGGGATGAAATAGGAGACAAAATTCTCACTGCACCCGACCTGGTAGAGCAAGCCCGAGAGAAAATAAAGATTATCAAGCAAAGATTACAAGCGGCCCAAGATAGGAGCAAAGTCTGGGCAGATGAGAAACGGCGACCCTTAGAATTTCAAGATGGAGAGAAAGTGTTTCTAAAAGTGTCGCCAATGAAGGGAATTAAAAGATTTGGTGTTAAGGGAAAGTTGAGCCCAAGATTTATTGGGCCATACGAGGTTCTTGAGAGGATTGGAAAAGTGGCCTATCGACTCGCTTTACCGCCCACCCTATCTCAAATTCATGACGTGTTTCATGTTTCTCAACTGCGACGGTATGTACATGATCCTAGTCATGTCATACAAGATCAACCTTTGAAGTTAGAAGCTGACACGACCTATAAGGAAGAACCAGAAAAGATAGTAGATCGTAAGGAAAAGGTGCTAAGGAAACAAACTATACCAATGAGTAAGGTACAATGGAAGAACCATTCTGTGGATGAGTCCACCTGGGAACTAGAAGTGGACATGAAAAATTTGTACCCTCACCTCTTTGGTTAGCACTTTCAAGTTTCGAGGACGAAACTTAGAATAAGGGGGGGAGAATGTTGTAACCCAATTATAGAATCCTTCTTGTATCTAAAGTTGAACTAGTGAATATGTGGCAATGCACGCTTGTGTTTGAAATTGATTAAGTCGATGATTGTTGTAAGTATATTATGAGAACACTACATGTATTACAAGACAAGATCCAATTGTCTCATGGCCTTGTGATTTTCGGCCCATAGCCAAGAAAGGCTATTCCTAAAAGCCTTATTAAAAAGGAAAATAGCCTAATGGCATAAGATGAGTATTATTATTTTTCAGAAAAATAAAAAGGGGGTAGCAAGAATTGATTTCAAAGGCTAGTTGGGGTCATTAAAGGTCCCCAACCGCCGGCTACATTAGGGGAGAGAAGGGGAGGGAGACTAATTAAGGAGAAAGGTGGCTAATAATGAGAGCTAACCTAACCAACCTTAAAATAAACCATAGTTAGCCAAAAGAAACTATGGTTGGCCTAAAGTAACCATAGTAAGTAAAAAGTAACCTTGGTTAACCAAAGGTAACCAAAGTTAAGACACCCAACTTAAAGAACTAAGGCAAAACCCTAACCCCACCCCTTATACCTAACGGCTAACATAGCCTAGGAAAAGAAGAATTTTCCCTCCAACACACACTTGAACATCTCAAGAGCAAGAGAACCTCTTCTCTTCCTCTTTCCTCTTCCAACCCACGGCCAAGAGGACCACCAAGAAGAATTGGATTCCTCCAAGGCTAAGTGACACTAGGTAAGTATTCTTAACCTCATAAGAAGACATTTCTACTTGCATGAAGATAAAACTCATGGTGTGCCTCTCTTTGCTCCAAAATCGTGACCTTAATGGTCTCTAGGCTCAAGGATCTCAAGCTTTCAAGAGCTCTAGCTTAGAGAAGCTTGGACGCCACTCACACTTCTTTTTGAGAAGGGAAAGACTTCAACCTTTCACCTATCCAAGAAGAGTAAGCAAACAAGGCAAGTACATGTTAGGTGCAGCAATTGTCCCGTGACGCATAGGTTGGTGGACCAAGTCAAAATCGAATGCCGTGGGCGCTTGTGTGTGCTGAATGCACTATAAGGCTAGGGTATGCGCATCTCATGTCACCAATTGGTTTTGGGAGAGTTGGTAGCGCCTGAGGTCCTACAAGTGGTATCAGAGCCAAGGTCACGGGTTCGATTCCCAGCGGGAGCAAATGCTGAGGGGGAGATTGTTAGGTGCAGCAATTGTCCCGTGACGCGTAGGTTGGTGGACCAAGTCACAATCGAATGCCGTGGGCGCTTGTGTGTGCTGAATGCACTATAAGACGAGGGTATGCGCATCTCCTGTCACAAATTGGTTTTGGGAGAGTTGGTAGCGCCTGAGGTCCTACAGTACACTATACTTTTTATGGTTTAGATGTGAAAGTGTGTGCATGAATGGCTAGAAATGTCTAAGATTTGATCTTAGTTGTGAAATGGTGAGTTTTAAGTCCAAAATTTTTGGCCCTATGTATGTAAATGTGTAGGAGGAGCACTTTGCTCCAAAGATGAGTTCTTTGATGATCTTATGCATGTTTAAGTGTCAATCTAGGCTTGAATGTGTTAAAGATTCTTCCTTTCATGACCAAATGCTCACGGTAGAAGGATAAGGGAGGTTGGGTGAGTTTCAAATGGAAAATGTCATTATAGCAAGGAAATGGGGACAAGGTTTAATCTTCTTGTGTGTTAGGCTTAAAATACTCTCGAGTTTGTCATTTTCTTGCATGCACCAAATAATGAGGCTGATGTGAAGGGTGTGTGTGTGTTCATCTCAAATTGTTGCTAAGTAAGAGTGACAAAAATGAGAGCCAAAGACATTTAGGAAAGATATATGATCACTGAAAAATTCTGGAGCTGGATCAAAATTTTAGTTGTTTTGTGAAGCCAGAAAAGGGACCGTAGGAACCTTCAAATCCACTGATTTTTGGTATGCTATTAGTTTTATGTGTTTTCTAGATGTCAGAGTTGGAATCACCCAAAAAAGAGCAACGGTTTATTTTTAATAAATTTTCTACTGAGATTGGTTTTGCTGGAAAAGTTGTACTGTACAGAATTCAATTAATGTGTTTAGTAGCCTAAAAGTGGACCTTAGGGGTATGCAAATCCATTAATTTTCGGCATAGTACTAGCCTCATGAATAAAGGAGAGATGGCAGTTGGAATTTTATCAAAATAAGTTGTGGTTTATTTTTAATTAATTTCCTAGTAAAACGGGTCAAACTGAATTATGCTGGATAGGCAGAATTTATGTCACACTTTGCATGATCTGGAAAGAGGCCTTAGAAAATTGGTTTTGGGCTAAAAATTGGCAGGATGCTAGCCCGATGTTACCGCCTCAGATCCGGGAAAATAGATCTGAAAGAATGATAATGTTACCGTTCCGAATCCGGGAATAATAGATTCGAAGGGGAGAAGTTACCGCCTCAGATCCGGGAAGATAGATCTGAACACTCTATTGTTTTATGACGATGATGATTTGAAGAAGAGCATGAAAAGTCATTTTCTCATTTTATCATGACGCATTATATGTGCATATGCATGCATGTCACGTATGGAGTCATTGTGTAGCGACACATGGTATTTAGACTAAGTTATCATGATCTTGTAGAACCTAAGTAATGATGATTATCGTGTTACTCGTCGATGCATGTTACAGTCACCTTATGTTATATTCCGCTCTAACTAGTGATTTTCTTAAGTTATGACCTTATTACATTAAGTGATGATCCTTATCGGATGTTGATCGGAGGACAGGTATGTTTTTAAACCAAATATTATTTGGGGATCGGTTCTTGCTCGTACTTTCCATTTAACTCATGATTATTATAGTATACTTACTGGTGACATTGTCACTCACCCTATTTTTCTCTCCAGAGGTGGCAGGAGACAAAGTTGAATGGATCGATGACGAGCCTAGGGTTCCCTACCTGTGAGTACATTGGAGGATGACCAGGATTAGCAGACCGAGCGTACCAGCGTTAAGGGATGATGATGTTATGTAATTGTGATGGGAAAACAATTTGCTTTTGTCGTTTTCTGCTACAACTCATGTGGGTTGTAAACTTTAACTGCTTGTGTTGACGCTTTAATTTGAAGTTTTAAATTCTGCCACGGTTTTGCATGTTTATTGCGTGGAAGCACAAAGATCCATGCATCAGTATTATGGATCACGACGTGTATGGATGACGCCTAGTACTCTCCTAAGTGAAGTACGGCGGGTGCACCGACTTCGGCGGGGCCGGGGTGCGGGGCGCCACAGGTGGGCTTCTTGCAAAATTTCTTTTCTAAGTTCATCAACATCAGGCACACACAATCTTCCTCGGAACCATAGGCTCCCCTCCTCTTTGACCTGAAATCCCTCAACTTGACTCTGTTTCATCTTTTCCGTTATTTCACTGAGGGTCTTATCATTCTTCTGAGCCTCTTTTACTCGATCAATCAAACTCGGTGTGAAGGTCAATGCTGTCAGAACATTCACCGTGGAATCCACCACCTCCAAACCAAATTCCTCTATCTCTCTTTCCAATGGTGATTGTCGGGCATGGCTGGACTTCCTACTTAACGCATCTGCCACTTTATTAGCCTTTCCTGGGTGGTAATGGATTGTCAAATCATAGTCTTTTAACAACTCCAACCACCTCCGCTGCCTCATATTTAACTCCTTCTGCGAGAACAAATACTTTAAACTCTTATGATCCGTGAATACCGCACACTTCTCTCCATACAAATAATGCCGCCAGATCTTCAAGGCGAACACAACCGCGGCAAGTTCCAGATCATGTGTGGGATAGTTTTGCTCATAAGGCTTTAGCTGTCTTGAGGCATATGCGATGACTCGTTCGTTTTGCATCAAAACACAACCTACAAACAAGGTATTAGTCTAAACTTAATAGGTATACAAGATCATAACCTTATACTATAGTTTACGTACCTAAACCGTTCTTTGACGTATCACTATAAATCACAAACCCATCAGTTTCGGAGGGTTGAGCCAATACGGGAGCTGTGGTTAGTCTATTCTTAAGCTCCGTGAAGCTTTGCTCGCATTCCGCCGTCCACTCAAAGTTATACTTCTTTTGGGTAAGGCGACTAAGAGGCACTGCTATCCTTGAGAATCCCTCGACAAACTTCCTGTAATAACCCGCTAGACCCAGGAAACTTCGCACTTCGGTGACGTTGGTAGGTCTAGGCCATTCAGTTATAGCTTCCACCTTCTTTGGGTCAACAGCAATCCCCTCCTCTGATATCACGTGACCCAGAAAAGCCACACTTCTCAACCAAAACTCACACTTGCTAAACTTAGCGTACAGTTGTTTCTGCCTCAAGATGTCTAGAACGGTTCTCAAATGCTTAGCGTGAGTTTGTTCATCCGGAGAATATACCAGAATATCATCTATGAATACCACAACAAACTTGTCTAACTGTTCTCGAAAGACGGTATTCATAAGATCCATAAAAGCTGCAGGGGCATTTGTCAATCCAAACGGCATCACCAAAAATTCATAGTGGCCATATCTTGTGCGAAAAGCTGTCTTTGCGATGTCCTCAGCCTTCACTCGCAACTGATGATACCCTGATCAGAGATCAATTTTAGAGAAGATTTTAGCACCTTTGAGCTGGTCAAATAAATCCTCAATTCGTGGAAGAGGATACTTATTCTTGATGGTAACCTTATTCAACTCTCTATAATCGATACAAAGTCTCATGCTACCATCTTTCTTCTTTACAAATAAAACAGGTGCTCCCCAGGGCGATACACTAGGGCGGATGAACTTCTTGTCTAATAACTCCTGCAGTTGTTACTTCAACTCTCTCAACTCTGCCGGAGCCATTCTATAAGGGGCTTTAGAAATAGGTTCAGTTCCTGGAATCAAGTTTATCTCGAACTCGACCTCCCTCGGGGGGTGGTACTCCTGGTAAATCTTCCGGAAACACATCAGGAAATTCATTGACCACTGTAATTTGCTCAATGGACGGTACCTCCCGAGTAACATCCATTGCATACACTAGGAATCCCTCAGCACCTTTCCTTAAGGCTTTGCACGCTTGTGCAACCGACACATACATCTTCTTAGGAACTTTCTTTCGTTCCGGTTCCCCTTGAAACGTTACCTCTTCCATCTTAGCGTTCTTGATTATCACTTGTTTCAATCGACAATCAATATTGGCATGATGCTTGGCCTTCCAGTCCATTCCCAATATAACATCAAAGTCGTACATCTGAATAGGGATCAGTGTGGCAGAGAACGTTTGACCTTCAAACTCTAACTCGCAATCTCGATACTGCTGATACAAAACCATAACCTGATTTCCGGCCGCTTGAACACGATACGGAGTTTCTAACCATTCAGGCAAACTACCAAGGTGCTTAGTGAATCTCTTCGCTACAAAGGAGTGGCTTGCGCCGCTATCGAAAAGTACATTGGCAGGCATCTTATTTACTAAAACCGCACCTAAGGCCATATAAAGTTTTACACAAAAAGTTACACACGTAAACACTTAATTCAATAATTATTTAAACTTAATTCAAGTGGTACCTGCTACTACATCGGTAGCCTCCTGCACATCTGTGTCCGTCATGAGATGTACACGGGCATTTGCTTGTGGCTTTGCTCTCGGCTGCTGAGCCGCTTCTCCCGGATTATTTTTCTTCATCTCCGGACAGTCCCTAATCATGTGACCCACTTGACCGCATCAAAAACATGCTCCTGCCACTTTCCTACACTCTCCGACATGGTTCTTGTTGCAATGAGGGCAAACTCCTATACCCTGCTGAACTACTGGATTTTGCACTGGGGGTCTTTGAAAATTTCCAACTGGACCCCTCTTTGGAATCTTGACCCAACGTCCGGGTCTGCCACCAACTCTAACCTCCTCTCTTGACCTCTTGCCTCTATCAGATGACCATTCACTAACTGCTCGCGCTGCCACCCTGCGAAAATCGCTCTCAACACGGAAACACGCATCTAGCATATCCTTATAGGTTTTCATCCCTGCATTCACTATTGCCGACTGTATCCTCGAGTCCAAACCCCTCTCGAACTTCGTCATCTTAAGACGATTATCAGGCATAATCGCAGGGGAAAACTTACCCAAAGCATGGAAATGATCCGCATACTCTGACACCGTCTTCCTTCCTTGCTCCAACCGATCAAATCCCCTTTTTTTTATCCAGTATCGCAGTCTCGGACACGTAGTATTTTAGGAAAACATCACAGAACTGTGCCCAAGAGATAGGTGGGGTCATCCTCAACACCATCCCGGTCCACCATTCGCCAGCCTTGCCACACAAAAGGGGTGTGGCCACATCAACCTTTATCTCCTCCGGCACTTGCACTAACCGAAAACATTTCTCCACCTCAGCCAACCAGTGCTGAGCTTCCTCAGGATCAAGACATCCTCCAAACTCCGGCACCCTCATCTTTCTCATCTCTCCATAAAAGAACCGGATGTTATGCTGAGGCGGTGGAGGAGGCGGAGGCTGATGCTGCTGAGCAAACCCTTGTGCAATCACCGTTAATACGTCAGTGAGCACCTGGGGTAAAACCACTTATGGTGGCTGGTTCTCCTGTCCATTGCCCGAGTTGCCTGTGTTATCTCTTCTTGAAGGCATATTTCTCTGAAAGGTTAACAATTAGCATCCAGTAAATACAAGAGGTTACTGAAAGCTTGAACGCGTACGAATAGGTGAGGTATGTAGTACAACTACTAATATGAAATTAGATGATAAACGCGCTCACACACACCCAACCCAGATCATGCTTAAACACTAAAGAATTCAGTACTTATAACTAAGGATCAACCTTAAGGGAGAATCATTGCTTAGGTGTCTAAAAGATCATGAACCTAAGTTTCCGAGATAGATCTGAAGCCTAGTCTCTGATACCACCTGTAGCGCCTGGCCCGATACCGTCATCGGAACCAGTGCACCCGCCGTAGTCTACTATGAGAACTACGAAGCGTCAAAGTAGATCAAGCGTACATCATTCATGACGTAAGATAAATCAGCGGAAACGTCATCAAATTTAAAACTTCATCATCATTAATACAACCAGAAAGTACAGCGGAAATAAAAGGGTGTTCAAACAACTGTCTAACTTATCCTCCAGTACATCATAATAAACCTCAGGTTTTCCAACATAAAGAAAGTAAGCAACCATCTATCTGCTTCCATGTCCATCATCCCACTGAGCCCACTCGCCATCGTCTTCGATAAATATCATTTCATATTCCGGTTCACCTGAAAAGAAATAGAGTATCTGTTCTTAGCGAAATTATCGCCAGCAAGTAACCCGTCTATACACCTTACGGGATCACACACGACGAGTCACCAGTGTACAATTCATTGCCCAAAATAAGGTGCTCGGGTTAGCAAATAGCATCTTTATAAGAATTCCTCAAAACAGATAAATCACATAAATGACATGCGGATACGAGAACAAGCATGTATGAAACAACATATCACATAAATAAGACATAGACTAATCACATTTCTTGCATGTCAAGTCTTATGCTTCGTGTATCATGATGCATGTACTTCTTTTAAATCACACACAACACCCATGCATATGTCTTCTTTCATAAACATGTCATGCATGTCATTTCACAAAACATTTCATAACTCTTCTTATCATATTCTTCGCGTAGCAGAACTTTATACCCTGTGGGTGATCAGTCCACAGCAAACAGAACTTTATACCCTGTGCTGAAAGGTCCACGGACCCATAACATATAACTTTATACCCCGTGCTGAAAGGTCCATGGCCCCATTACATACATTATATATCTATGCTGATAGGTCCACGGCCCCATAAAATACTTTATTTTCCGTGCTGATAGGTCCACGGCCCCATAACATATTTTATACCCTGCTGTTGATCCACATATCACGCTTTTATACCCTGCTTTCGCAGGCGTGACTTTTATACCCTGCGATCAACCAGCAGCCATTTTGTCTTTCGAAAACTTTAAACTTCCCTTGTACACACATGTTCTTTCGCAAAGAAATTCTCAAATCAAATTGAAGTGCCCATGTCATGATGCAGGATGCACATGTAACTTCGTATCAAGCATGTAACACACACACATACATCTTACATATCAAGTATACGGTCTCGCACCTCAAACACTCCATGTTCGTATCTTTCCATGTCCATTCGTCTCACTAATTCACTTGGGATTCAATCTTACTATTACTTAGTCGAATTTACCATCTATACCTCAATTACACCTTAAATACCCTTGCATTTTATGTTCAAAAGAAGTGTATTGCGTTACTACACATACATAGAGCGCCTAAAGGGTCAAAAAGGCTTCCAGTATACTTCGAACGCTACATGGAGCACCTAATGTGGACATGGAGTGCATATACTAGGCGTTCGAAGTGTTCGGGGATGTGCTGTATACATCGAACGCCTACATGAAGCGCCTAATGTGACATAGAGCGCCTAATGTAGGTGTTCGAAGTGTACGGAGATACTCTGGGACACATTGAACGCCTACATTAGGCGCCTAATGTGACTTGATGCGCCTAATGTAGGTGTTTGAAGTGTTCTGACGGTTCTAAACTGCAGTTTTTCTGCAGTAACTTCCTCCCATCTCCTTCTTCCTTCAACCCTTTCATGCTAAACCTCTCAAGATCCATCTTACCATCTAGATTCACCATACTTAACACACATCTAACATGAATTGATGCCTAGACATGTCAAATAGTATCCACTCTTAACCTTCTATCATTCACAACCTTCAATAGATATCCTCAACCTTCCCAACAAAATAAGACTATAACAAGGCTATCAATCATCCTTCAATTCTCTGCAACTCCTCTCAAACATTTAAGGTGTAGACAACCCACACAAGAACATAACAAAACAATAAACACATCAAAAATACACTTTCATGGGCATGCTTGAAAAACAACAAAGCACCACATATATTCTCAGAAATTTGGCCCAAAGAACATGACTTTACACAACTAGCAACAACAACTACATATAGTAAAGCATTTAACATACACAAATCAAAACTACTAATGTGTGATCCAAGTTTTCTCTTTGTAAGAACGTAGGGCCTAAAGTAACAAAATTTGCATAAAGCGTATAGAAAGATTACTTGCCTTTGTTTCTAGTTAGCCTTACGAATTTACTGCAGAATCTTGATAAGGATTGAACCTAGATTGGCCTTTTCCTTCCTTTTCCTTCTTCTCTTCTTCTTCTTCCTCTCCTTTTCTCTTCTCTCTCTTTTCCTGCGGTTTTCTCCTCTTCTTTTTTTTGGTGGTATAACCGTCCCATTAGGCTGAGATGGGGAGTTATACTAAGTTTTGGTAACTCCCCTATCCTTAGTAGGGACCTTTTAGATAATTTCCTTTAATTACCTTTAATTCTACTTTTAACCCCTTCTTCTTATTTTCTATATTTTAAGTAACTAAATATCACAATCTACATCATTAATTAAATTGCATTCAAGGTTGACCTAGAGTATTGAAAGTCGTGCTTAAAAGTCATGGGGTATGACATTCCACCCCCCTTACAAAAAGTTTCGTCCTCGAAACTTACGTACCTTAATCAAAGAGCTGAGGATACTTCTCCCCCATTTGATCTTTGAGTTCCCAAGTGGCCTCACGCTCCGTGTGGTTGCTCCACTGGACCTTTACATAAGTAATCACTCGCTTCCTCAACACCTGATCCTTTCGGTCCACAATTTTCACGGGTATCTCTTCGTAGGTAACATCGTCCTTGAGTTCCAAAGGTTGAGCTTCAAGTACATGACTTGGATCCGTCACGTACTTCCTTAATTGTGACACATGGAATACATTGTGAACTTGCGCCAACACCGGAGGTAACGCTAACCTATATGCCAAGGCTCCCACCTTCTCAAGTATTTCGTAAGGTCCAATAAAACGAGGGCTTAACCTGCCTTTTACTCCAAACCTCATGACACCTTTTGTAGGTGATACCCTCAAATAAACTTTTTCACCCACATCAAATTCCAATGGTCGTCGTTTGGAATCTGCCCAACTCTTGTTGCGATCCTGAGCTACCTTGAGTCTTTCCCGGATGACTTTCACCTTTTCTAGCGTTTTCTCCAATAGCTCAGGTCCGGTGATGGTCCTCACACCTACTTCGTCCCAATAAACCGGGGACCTACATTTTCTTCCATACAAAGCTTCAAAAGGAGCAATGTCAATTGCGCTGTGGTAACTGTTGTTATAAGAAAATTCCATTAGCTTTAGCATTCCATCCCAACTCCCTTTAAAATCCAACACGCAAGCCCTTAGCATATCCTCCAAAGTTTGAATAGTCCGCTCGGACTGTCCATCAGTTTGGGGATGATACGCCGTGCTCAACCTTAATTCCGTACCCATGACTTTCTGGAATGCTGTCCAAAACTTAGATGTAAACCGTGAATCTCGACCGGACACTATACTTACTGGAACACCATGCAAGCTAACAATATTCTCCATATACAAATTCACTAACTTGTCAAGAGGTGCTTCACTTGAAACGGGTAGGAAATGGGCAGACTTTGTTAAACGATCCACGATGACCCAAATCATGTCATATCCACTTCTTGTCTTTGGTAAACCAGCTACGAAATCCATCGTGACATGTTCCCATTTCCATTCTGGAATTTCTAATGGCATCAATAATCCTCCCAGCCATTGGTGTTCCGCCTTGACTTGTTGGCAAACCAAACATCTCTCTATAAACTCCGCAATATGTCTTTTCATCCCGGACCACCAATAATATTGCTTAAGGTCTCTGTACATCTTGGTACTACCGGGATGAATGGATAGTCTTGAGTTGTGGGCTTCTTACAAAATTTCTTTTCTAAGTTCATCAACATCAGGCACACACAATCTTCCTCGGAACCATAGGCTCCCCTACTCTTTGTCCTGAAATCCCTCAACTTGACTCTGTTTCACCTTTTCCGTTATTTCACTGAGGGTCTTATAATTCTTCTGAGCCTCTTTTACTCGATCAATCAAACTCGGTGTGATGGTCAATGCTGTCAGAACGTTCACCGTGGAATCCACCACCTCCAAACCAAATTCCTCTATCTCTCTTTCCAATGTTGATTGTCGGGCATGGATGGACTTCCTACTTAACGCATCTGCCACTTTATTAGCCTTTCCTGGGTGGTAATGGATTGTCAAATCATAGTCTTTTAACAACTCCAACCACCTCCGCTGCCTCATATTTAACTCCTTCTGTGAGAACAAATACTTTAAACTCTTATGATCCGTGAATACCGCGCACTTATCTGCATACAAATAATGCCGCCAGATCTTCAAGGCGAACACAACCGCGGCAAGTTCTAGATCATGTGTGGGATAGTTTTGCTCATAAGGCTTTAGCTGTCTTGAGGCATATGCGATGACTCGTTCGTTTTGCATCAAAACACAACCTACAAACAAGGTATTAGTCTAAACTTAATAGGTATACAAGATCATAACCTTATACTATAGTTTACGTACCTAAACCGTTCTTTGACGCATCACTATAAATCACAAACCCATCAGTTCCGGAGGGTTGAGCCAATACGGGAGCTGTGGTTATTCTATTCTTAAGCTCCGTAAAGCTTTGCTCGCATTCCGCCGTCCACTCAAACTTATACTTCTTTTGTGTAAGGCGACTAAGAGGCACTGCTATCCTTGAGAATCCCTGGACAAACTTCCTGTAATAACCTGCTAGACCCAGGAAACTTCGCACTTCGGTGACGTTGGTAGGTCTAGGCCATTCAGTTATAGCTTCCACCTTCTTCGGGCCAACAGCAATCCCCTCCTCCGATATAACGTGACCCAGAAAAGCCACACTTCTCAACCAAAACTCACACTTGCTAAACTTAGCGTACAATTGTTTCTGCCTCAAGATGTCTAGAACGGCTCTCAAATGCTTAGCGTGAGTTTGTTCATCCGGAGAATATACCAGAATATCATCTATGAATACCATAACAAACTTGTCTAACTGTTCTCGAAAGACGGTATTCATAAGATCCATAAAAGCTGCAGGGGCATTTGTCAATCCAAACGGCATCACCAAAAATTCATAGTGGCCATATCTTGTGCGGAAAGCTGTGTTTGCGATGTCCTCGGCCTTCACACGCAATTGATGATACCCTGATCAGAGATCAATTTTAGAGAAGATTTTAGCACCTTTGAGCTGGTCAAATAAATCCTCAATTCGTGGAAGGGGATACTTATTCTTGATGGTAACTTTATTCAACTCTCTATAATCGATACAAAGTCTCATGCTACCATCTTTCTTCTTTACAAATAAAACAGGTGCTCCCCAGGGCGATACATTAGGGCGGATGAACTTCTTGTCTAATAACTCCTGCAGTTGTTCCTTCAACTCTCTCAACTCTGCCGGAGCCATTCTATAAGGGGCTTTAGAAATAGGTACAGTTCCTGGAATCAAGTTTATCTCAAACTCGACCTCCCTCAGGGGTGGTACTCCTGGTAAATCTTCCGGAAACACATCATGAAATTCATTGACCACTAGAATTTGCTCAATGGACGGTACCTCCCGAGTAACATCCATTGCATACATTAGGAATCCCTCAGCACCTTTCCTTAAGGCTTTGCACGCTTGTGCAACTGACACATACATCTTCTTAGGAACTTTCTTTCGTTCCGGTTCCCCTTGAAACGTTACCTCTTCCATCTTAGCGTTCTTGATTGTCACTTGTTTCAATCGACAATCAATATTGGCATGATTCTTGGCCATCTAGTCCATTCCCAATATAACATCAAAGTCGTACATCTGAATAGGGATCAGTGTGGCGGAGAACGTTTGACCTTCAAACTCTAATTTGCAATCTCGATACTGCTGATACGAAACCATAACCTGATCTCCGGCCGCTTGAACACGATACGGAGTTTCTAACCATTCAGGCAAACTACCAAGGTGCTTAGTGAATCTCTTCGCTACAAAGGAGTGGCTTGCGCCGCTATCGAAAAGTACATTGGCAGGCATCTTATTTACTAAAACCGCACCTAAGGCCATATAAAGTTTTACACAAAAAGTTACACACGTAAACACTTAATTCAATAATGATTTAAACTTAATTCAAATGGTACCTGCTACTACATCGGTAGCCTCCTACACATCTGTGTCCGTCATGAGATGTACACGGGCATTTGCTCGTGGCTTTGCACTCGGCTGTTGAGCCACTTCTCCTGGATTATTTTTCTTCATCTCCGGACAGTCCCTAATCATGTGACCCACTTGACCGCATCGAAAACATGCTCCTGCCACTTTCCTACACTCTCTGACATGGTTCTTGTTGCAATGAGGGCAAACTCCTATACCCTGCTGAACTACTAGATTTTGCACTGGGGGTCTTTGAAAATTTCCAACTGGACCCCTCTTTGGAATCTTGACCCAACGTCCGGGTCTGCCACCAACTCTAACCTCCTCTCTTGACCTCTTGCCTCTATCAAATGACCATTCACTAACTGCTCGCGCTGCCACCCTGCGAAAATCACTCTCAACACGGAAACACGCATCTAGTATATCCTCATAAGTTTTCATCCCTGCATTCACTATTGCCGACTGTATCCTCGAGTCCAAACCCCTCTCGAATTCGTCATCTTAAGACGATTATTAGACATAATCGCAGGGGCAAACTTACCCAAAGCATGGAAACGATCCGCATACTCCGACACCGTCATCCTTCCTTGGTCCAACTGATCAAATGCCCTTATTTTATCTAGTATCGCAGTCTCGGGCACGTAGCATTTCAGGAAAACATCACAGAACTGTGCCCAAGAGATAGGTGGGGTCATCCTCAACACCATCCCGGTCCACCATTCGCCAGCCTTGCCACACAAAAGGGGTGTGGCCACATCAAACTTTATCTCCTCCGGCACTTGCACTAACCGAAAACATTTCTCCACCTCAGCCAACCAGTGCTGAGCTTCCTCAGGATCAGTACATCCTCAAAACTCCGGCACCCTCATCTTTCTCATCTCTCCATAAAAGAACCGGATGTTATGCTGAGGCGATGGAGGAGGCGAAGGCTGATGCTGCTAAGCAAACCCTTGTGCAATCACCGTTAATGCGTCAGTGAGCACCTGGGGTAAAACCACTTGTGGTGGCTGGTTCTCCTGTCCATTGCCCGAGTTGCCTGTGTTATCTCTTCTTGGAGGCATATTTCTCTGAAAGGTTAACATTGCATTAGCATCCAGTAAATACAAGAGGTTACTGAAAGCTTGAACGCGTACGAATGGGTGAGGTATGTAGTACAACTACTAATACAAAATTAGATGATAAACGCGCTCACACACACCCAACCCAAATCATGCTTAAACCCTAAAGAAATCAGTACTTATAACTAAGGATCAACCTTAAGGGAGAATCATAGCTTAGGTATCTAAAAGATCATGAACCTAAGTTTCCGAGATAGATCTGAAGCCTAGTCTCTGATACCACCTGTAGCGCCCTGGCCCGATACCGTAATCGGAACCAGTGCATCCGCCGTAGTCTACTATGAGAACTACGAAGCGTCAAAGCAGATCAAGCGTACATCATCTATGACGTAAGATAAATCAGCGGAAACGTCATCAAATTTAAAACTTCATCATCATTAATACAACCAGAAAGTACAGCGGAAATAAAAGGGTGTTCAAACAACTGTCTAACTTATCCTCCAGTACAGCATAATAAACCTCAAGTTTTCCAACATAAAGAAAGTAAGCAACCATCTATCTACTTCCATGTCCATCATCCCACTGAGCCCACTCGCCATCGTCTTTGATAAATATCATTTTATATTCCGGCTCACCTGAAAAGAAATAGAGTATCTGTTCTTAGCAAAATTATCGCCAGCAAGTAACCCGTCTATACACCTTACGGGATCACACACGACGAGTCACCAGTGTACAATTTATTGCCCAAAATAAGGTGCTCGGGTTAGCAAATAGCATCTTTATAAGAATTCCTTAAAACAGATAAATCACATAAATGACATGCGGATACGAGAACAAGCATGTATGAAACAACATATCACATAAATAAGACATAGACTAATCACATTTCTTGCATGTCAAGTCTTATGCTTCGTGTATCATGATGCATGTACTTCTTTTAAATCACATACAACACCCATGCATATGTCTTCTTTCATAAACATGTCATGCGTGTCATTTCACAAAACATTTCATAACTCTTCTTATCATATTCTTCGCGTAGCAGAACTTTATACCCTGTGGGTGATCAGTCCACAGCAAACAGAACTTTATACCCCGTGTTGAAAGGTCCACGGCCCCATAACATATAACTTTATACCCCGTGCTGAAAGGTGCACGGCCCCATTACATACATTATATGTCCGTGCTGATAGGTCCACAGCCCCATAAAATACTTTATTTTCCGTGCTGATAGGTCCACGGCCCCATAACATATTTTATACCCTGCTGTTGATCCACAGATCATGCTTTTATACCCTGCTTTCGCAGGCGTGACTTTTATACCCTGCGATCAACCAGCAGCCATTTTGTCTTTCGAAAACTTTAAACTTCCCTTGTACACACATGTTCTTTCGCAAAGCAATTCTCAAATCAAATGCAAGTGCCCATGTCATGATGCAAGATGTGTATCAAGCAAGTAACACACACACATACATCTTACATATCAAGTATACGGTCTCGCACCTCAAACACTCCATGTTCGTATCTTTCCAAGTCCGTTCGTCTCACTAATTCACTTGGGATTCAATCTTACTATTACTTAGTCGAACTTACAATCTATACCTCAATTACACCTTAAATACCCTTGCATTTTATGTTCAAAAGAAGTGTATTGAGTTACTACACATACATAGAGCGCCTAAAGGGTCAAAAAGACTTCCAGTATACTTCGAACGCTACATGGAGCGCCTAATGTGGACATGGAGCGCCTATACTAGGCGTTCGAAGTGTTCGGGGATGTGTCGTATACATCGAACGCCTACATGAAGCGCCTAATGTGTCATAGAGCGCCTAATGTAGGTGTTCGAAGTGTACCGAGATGCTCTGGGACACATTGAACGCCTACATTAGGCGCCTAATGTGACTTGAAGCGCCTAATGTAGGTGTTCGAAGTGTTCTGACGGTTCTAAACTGTAGTTTTTCTGCAGTAACTTCCTCCCATCTCCTTCCTCCTTCAACCCTTTCATGCTAAACCTCTCAAGATCCATCTTACCATCTAGATTCACCATACTTAACACACATCTAACATGAATTGATGCTTAGACATCTCAAATAGTATCCACTCTTAACCTTCTATCATTCACAACCTTCAATAGATATCCTCAACCTTCTCAACAAAATAAGACTATAACAAGGCTATCAATCATCCTTCAATTCTCTGCAACTCCTCTCAAACATTTAAGGTGTAGACAACCCACACAAGAACATAACAAAACAATAAACACATCAAAAATACACTTTCATGGGCATGCTTGACAAACAACAAAGCACCACATATATTCTCAGAAATTTTACTCTAAGAACATGACTTTACACAACTAGCAACAACAACTACATATAGTAAAGCATTTAACATACACAAATCAAAACTACTAATGTGTGATCCAAGGTTTCTCTTTATAAGAACGTAGGGCCTAAAGTAACAAAATTTGCGTAAGGCGTATAGAAATATTACTTGCCTTTGTTTCTAGTTAGCCTTACGAATTTACTGCAGAATCTTGATAAGGATTGAACCTAGATTGGCCTTTTCCTTCCTTTTCCTTCTTCTCTTCTTCTTCTTCCTCTCCTTTTCTCTTCTCTCTCTTTTCCTGCGGTTTTCTCCTCTTCTTTTTTTGGTGGTATAACCGTCCCATTAGGCTGAGATGGGGAGTTATACTAAGTTTTGGTAACTCCCCTATCCTTAGTAGAGACCTTTTAAATAATTTCCTTTAATTACCTTTAATTCTACTTTTAACCCCTTCTTCTTATTTTCTATATTTTAAGTAACTAAATATCACAATCTACATCATTAATTAAATTGCATTCAAGGTTGACCTAGAGTATTGAAAGTCGTGCTTAAAAGTCACGGGGTATGACAACGGCAGCCCCCCAACCCTTCAACACTCATTAAGGGGCAGTTATTGGGAGATGTCAATCTCCAGACACATACGTGCTACGGAGGGCCGAGTTGCCTCTGAAGTTGCCGTATCCAATTTCATAGGAGTTCCCAACATGCGGCCTTTCTGGAATAATGCATCCCTCTGATTGAAATGACTGGTAACCTAGGAAATGCAACCCAAATCGTCACAATTGGAACATCTACCTTTCGATCATAATCTGGAGTCCATTTAGTGACTCTCATATATTTCTTTGCAATAGTCCAACTTTTCCTGGCAAAGCATATGAGATAGTCAGCTTCCTGCTCAAAGTGCAACAAGATGTGCGATGAATCCAACAACCCCATTTAAACTACCCCCTGTGAAACCAATGCGATAGATATGCACTCGAATGGTAGCCATTGGCGGACGACCATACCAAAAAGTACCTACAATGAAAACTTGTATGGTGCAGATAAAGTAGCGATCTTTGCATCCATAAAGGATATCATCGGACTGCCCTTATATTTTTGGATTATCTTTGGTTCAAACGAAGGCGCAGGCGATGAGGTAAACAACGATGCAAAAGAACGGGTTGATTTTGAAACAGTAGGGTTTCTTGATAGAGGCTGCAATGTTGGCTATTCCATTGCGAAAACTGTTAGGAATGAGAAGGAGATTCAAGAAAGAAGAAAGGTGATAGAGGGATCTTTGAGAGAAGGCAGGAGATTGGGATTACGGCGACAGCATTACCGCCGCCAAGCGAAATCACGGAGCCCATGCAGAAGGAAGAAAAGTTATATATCGTGTCTTGACACAAATGACTTTATTTGTTTATTATATATATGTTAAGAAAACTTATATATATATTGTATAAAAACATGTACATGAAAGTGCATACACATATATAAAATCGGCTATAAAAGGTCTTTTAATAATAAAATGATTTTGTTTCATGAAATGCATACTTACGAGTTTTAGGTATATGAATGTATGTAATATGATTATGTTAAGTATATTTGGGAAAGATGTTAAAAGAATTTAGGGACTAAGGAAAGTACATACTTAAGTGTTGAAAGAAGAAATATATATATATATATGTAGATATACATATATGTTTTTCGGCCATAAGGCCATTTTAATGCTAAAATATGGCTTAATTTGTTTTATGCATACATATATGTATAATATATATGTTAAAGATACGGAAATGAATAAGTTTTGGATATTATATAATATATCATAAAATGATTATATATACGTATACACACGATATATATTTCAGCCATTTGGCCTTTTATGATAAAATGACTTTATTATATTGTATAATATGTATATATGTATGATATAGATGTTAAGTTATAAAAATGATGACTTTATTATGTTTTATGTACAAATTTATGAAGTACGATCAAGTATATATATTTTATTATACATATACGATTATACGGATTATATTTTTTGGATATGAAAAGTTTTATCATGTGTTAAGTATATTTAAATGTATTATGCACACTGAGATATGAAATATGACTAAATTATGTTCTATACGCAATAAGTAGGAAAATATACTTCCAAGTATAAATATATGTAATCAACAGTCATAAAGACTTTTTATGGGGAAAATTAATTTAATAAGAATAATGAACACTTGTATGTATGAAAGTATATATATGTGCATACATAAATACATATACAGGGCCAAACAAGATGCTATGACATAAATGATTTTATTTAATGTTATGTATATTCATTGGTGCAATAAATGATAATATGTAAATCATGATATAAGTTATGAAAATAAATGATAATATGTAAATCATGATATAAGTTATGAAATTCCTAGATGGTATAAAATAATAGTTAGGAATTATATGTTCCATGTACCTAAGATATGAATTATGAAATACATGTGTAGAATAGATGTTAAGAAAGTATGTTAGTGGGAAAATGACCAACAAGGGGGTTGTTTAAGATGTTGGTCGATTGGTGCCCTTTTAGGGTTAAAAATGAGATTTCTTTAAGTTATGAAATGTAGAATGTAAATAAGTGAGTGATGTTGTTATAAGATGTAGAATGACCGAGATACCCTAATATGACCAAGTCTCATGTGGCATGAAATTAAAGCTTGAAAAGTTATATTTTGCATCTCATGTTTTAAAAGTTCATATGTATATGAATAATAAACACGAGACGAATGATTCCAATGAGACACGATATGTTATGTTATGTTCATGATCATGATTATGTTATGTTATGTTGTAGCGCTATCCTAATATCGGGACCGGAGTGGTAGGTGTCAGAGGCCCATGTTTACATTATGACTGAGTGTAACACTGGGTCTGGGACACGGGATCTCAGTCATAATGTGTCACTGTTAGCACATGTACATATGTTTATGATGTTCATGTCGTACATGTACTATATGAGGAATCATTCGGTATGTCGTGCGTTATTATTCTTATGAAAAGTGCTATAACCAAAGATGTAAATGTTGTCTTCATGTTACGAAAAATAATTTTACGAAAAGTCATGTTTTATGCATCGTGTCACGACCATGCTACTATATGATACCTACAGAAGATCCTTAAGTTATGATATCATTGATCTTAGTATAAGCTATGAATTAGGAGCTAAGTATGGACACTATATGATGTTACGGACCAAGTACAAGGAAATGTTGCTATGTTACGTTTTTTAATCCTCCTTGTTTTATATGCTTTAAGTTCATACGTATGTTATACTATTTTACTTGTTGAAATGGAGACGTGTTTATTGTATTTGTTATACATGGATATTATACTTTCGTCACCTCGTCTCCCCGTGTATGATCCACATGTCTTATCTAGTAGGACTACTTGGTGAGCAATTAAATTGGCTACCGCTCATACTTGCCTTATCACTTTACAGATAACAGATATCATTAAGCCGGCTTGTTGAGAACAGGCCAGACAGATCTTTGATAGCAAGGGAAGTGTGCGGAGAGATTATATAGAAGATGTTATTTATGGGATCATCATGTATTCAGAGTAATTCAGTGTATAGAATCAGATAATTTGTACCGAAGTGTAATGTATAGTGATGCATGTCGATTGTATTGTGTTTATGTTTATGCTGCTTCTGCTTATCGATTCATTATTCATGTCGACATGCACATGTATAGTATCGATGCCTTGTACTACTCGTAGTAGAGTACGACGGTGCACCGTGCAAAAACCCTAGTTCCAGGCTGGGCACTACACAATAACCAATGAAGTAATAGCAGATTCTAATGTTAATAATACATCTATAGCTAGTAGAACTAGAAATAATGAAAAAGAAGTTACTTCTTCTAAAATTAATAATTTAGAAGAAAATGAATTTTCTGATAATACTGATAGTGATTTAAGTAAAGCATATGAACAATTTCAAGATAAGGACTCAATAGGAAATAATCTAGAAAAAATAGAATGGGATAAATCTATAGTACCTGTACAAATGCCTAGAGATTTGAAAATAAAACCATTTTCCAATACCATTTTAATGAACAATCAATTTATTCTTCGAATATAGATGATATGTCAGAATACCAAACATTCAATGTACTACAACAAATGACAATGGCAGCAAAATCTTATAGAACTCTGTCAACACATGATGATAAAGCAATTGCCGAATATCTTATTTTCTGGAAGGAGAAATTTCTTGCATGATAACCAAATTTATTAGGAGAAATATTTCGCAATAAATTTAGAGAAAATTCAAGACAACGATTTCTTATTCAGATTATACTTATGGAGAATTAATAAGTTTTATACAAAAAGAAGGATTAAGAATATGCTAGGATATAAGATTACAAAGTGGTTTAAAGAAAGAACTAACAGAGACTAGGTCTGAATTAGGAACTTTCTGTAAATAATTTGATAATGATCCATATAAGCCTTATAATAAAGAATGTCAAGGAGAATGTTCTAAAAAACCCTATCATAAAAATAGAAAACCATACAACAATAGGTATAATAATATACATAATAAAGGTAATAGATATCCTAAAAAATTCCAAAAATCATCTAATGAATTTTATAAGAACAATTACAACAACAAAACTACCAAAAAACCCTATAGAAAAACTAACTATAAGAAAAACAAAAATCCAAAGGATTATAAAAACATTGAATGCTATAAATGTCACAAAAAAGGTCATACCGCAAATTATTGCCGATTAAAAACAAAATTACAAGAATTAAATCTAAAAGAATCTATACTAGAAAAAATATCAAATCTACTTTTAGAATCTTCTTCCGAAACAAAAGAAACATCTTTTGAATCTGCTGAAGATCTTCAAATTGATGAATTATACACATCTTTGTCAGATATTTCTGATGAAGAAAAACATATATATGTTCTAAAAAAAGAACAAGAAGCAATATTAGAAATGTGAAAACATATTGAAAATCAATAATTACAAAAAGAATATTTAGATAAGATAATAGATATATATTCAAAACAAAAAGAAACACATAAACTTACCATATTACCAAATGTATCAACTAGTTATTATGATTTAATTAGTATATTAAACAAAAATAAGACTACAAAGAATAAAAATGTAACGATTCCAGATTTTACAAAAAGAAATAAAATCAGAATTAAAGGAATTAAAAAATAAACAAAAACAAGACTCTGAAGTTATGAAATTAATTCTTACAAAATTACAAACAACAGAAGTGTTGTACCCCATCAAATAAAATTACTATATCCGGTGCTAGCATGAAGTGGCGCAGAAGAACGATACTTCGAAAGGAGAATATTTTAGGAATTACCAACGTTTAATTAAAGGAAAATAGTATACTACCCCAAGTATAGATTATAAAGCATGTGGGTTAATAGTTTTCCCTCCCAAGATCACTCAAAATTTCGGCCTAGAGGAGTTAAGGACATTAAGAGGAATTCCTTTTATTACAAGTAACTAACCCTTGTTAGAAAACATGGAAAGTATCCTAGTATTGAGTATCCTATTAAATGAGATTGAGAAGCAAAAAGAGGGAAAGATACATCTTTTCTCCCTAGGGCCGCCGGGTAGAGATTTAATAAGAGGTCACTTTTGTTAAAAAGGCTAAACTACACTCTTAATTGCTTACGAAAGCAATTATATAAGATAGTTATGCATGGATTAGCCACAAGGTGATGATATCATAAGGAAGTGTAACTCCTAAAAACTTTCCCTTAGAAACCGTAAGAGACATGGAGGGGTGGATTAGGGATCAAGATTTTTCTAAGAAATATCTCCTCCACCCACCTAGTAGCTTCCTTATTAAATCTCTTAAAGAGTCACTCAAGCTTAATGAGGGTACTAAATGCACCCTAACCACTGGGTTTAAACCCATGGTTAGTCCATGGTACTCTTTTAATGACAACAGTAAATGACTTAAGAATTAGGAAGGGACAAACTAATTAAGGAGTAATTGCACTTGGGGAGGGAGGGGAGAGACCCCTCTCACCGCCGGCTTTTCTTTTTGGAGAAAGCCAAGAGAACTTTATCATTAATCATAGTTACTTTTGGGTCTAGCAATTTGAAACTTGATGGAGAGTAGGTTTACATGATACATTTATATACATATGGTATGGACATAAATAGATGTATATATATATATATATATATGTATACGTTATATTATAGATGTTGGATTACGTTGTGATAAGCGGCTTAAAGGATTATAGTCCTATGAAAAGTGTACTTAAAGGACAATAATTGAGCATACATAAACACGTGTACGCATATATATATATATATATATATATAGATATATATTAAGATAAGAAAATGGGTAAGCTATGATCATGAATAACATGAAATTGAATTAAACTCATACATGTATAAGTGTACCCACCCATATTTCGGCCATAAGGCCTTATTAAGCAAGTAAGTGACTTCAAGACTATTAAGGAACCCTAAAAGAAAAATGTAGTTAGGCATTTATGAGGACTATACACTTGAGGAGCTTTTCCCTTCCCTCATGATTAAGGCCGCCGAATTACCTACCCAAGAAGGTTTATTTCCTCTTCTTTTAACAAGAAACCTCTTAGCATCTTCTTAAGTCATTTACTATCTAAGAGGCTACCCCAAAGAGCAAGAGATACTCTCTTTCTTCCATCAAAGCACACGGCCATAGTGAGTCAAGAAAGGGTTAGGGTTCATCCAAGTTCAAGATTATCCTAGGTGAGCATGTTCTAAACTCTCTAAGAGAATTTCTACATCTTTCATAGAATGAAACTCATAGTGCTACTCTTTCTTGCCTAAAACCATGACCTCCATGGTCACTAGGTTCAAATTTTCAAGCTTTTAAGAGGTGCTAGACTTAAGAGGTTTGAACACCACTCAATTTCCATATTGGTAAGTCCATTTAGACTCTATTTAGTTACATCTTTCACTTAAGAACATTGACTAACAATTTTTCTCTTTTTCCTCTCCAAAACCGTGGGGTGCATATGTGAAGAGGAGGAAGACTTCACCTATTTCATACACATTTCAAGCTAAGGAAAGGTGTAAGTGTGAGAAAGGCAAGTACACTATAAATACTCATGGCTTGTGTGTGAAAGTATATGCTTGAATGTCTAGATGTTGCTAAGTTTCAATCTTAGATATAAAATACTAAGCTCGAAGCATGAAGTTTTTGGATTCATGAGTAAGGTTGCTTGAATGTATGAGATTTTATTTAAAGATGGATTCTTTGCTCTTTTTGAGTGTGAATATGATGTAAACCTAAGATGAATGTGACAAATATCTCTTCTTTGACATGTATGGGGGACGGTTGGATGAAAATGGGGAATAAATGTAGTTCTTGTGATAAATTGTAACTTGAGGGGTAAACGTGTGAACAAGATGTGTGCTTTATGATTTAAGCTTAATATGTTCATTATGTAGATATGATTTAATCCTTGCATGCGTATAAAAGGGTTGTTTTGAGGGTAGGGTACGTATACACCAATTATACCAAGAATGGATTCTAGTATGAACATAATGTGCAAGACCAAAGGAACGATATGTGTATCATTCAAATTGTTTTGAAGTGATATGTAGATGAATTTTTAGAATATCTTAGAACCTGTAAAGTGTATTTTAAAAGTGTATTTAGGTCATTCATGAAGAATGACTCAAGTTGGGACACATGTGGTAAGAAAAGGTGACAAAATTGAAATTTACTGGAACAGAGCAGAATATCGTGACGTTTTGTAGGACCTGAAAAGGGACCTTAGAAGTATTCAATTAAGATAATTTTTAGCGTGACACTAGCCCTATGTGTTTAGTAAATATGAGTGTTTGAATTTTGAAAAAGGGAGTTACGGTTTATTTTAACGGAATGTTTAGTAAAACTGATCAAGCTGGAATTACTGGATTGAACAGATTTTATATGACATATTGATTAACCCAAAAATGGACCTTAGAAATATGTAAATGGGCTGATTTTTGGTAGGATGCTAGCACTATGGTTTTCTAAGTTTGTGAGTTGGATGTTTTGAAAAAGGACTTACGGTTTGGTCACAATAAAATTCGTAGTAAAAGTGGTCATTCCAGAAATCTGCATGTACCCGTTTTGGGGAAAAGAATAATGACCCCTTTAAAGTTATTATAATGCTGCGAAATTTTTATGATAATTACATAGGACATGTATGACTGTGTCCATGTAAACCACTTAGCTTAGTATTATTATTTTAAGGGGTAATCACCAAAGTTAAGCTGGTGTTACTACTCTGGAATTTTGACAGAGTTGAAGAACTTGTTGTGGGGCTTTGTTTTGGTGGGCTTAGACTCAATTGTATAGTTTGAGCTTAGGATCTTTAATTAATTGTATGTCTACAGCATTTTTCCAGAGTTGGCCCAAATCAAATGAAACTTAATGGGCTAAAAGAAAAAGTAAAAGAAAGGACACTGCACTGCTGAAATTCAGCAGTGCCCTGTTTCGTAATTAAATAAATTAAGGGTCTTACACGTCTCGTAACGTTACGAAATTTATATGGAGAATAGATAAGACACCCTTATGCATATATGTGACGAAAAATCATCATAATTGGCTGAAACTGTGAGGTTTTGAGGCCGCGCGATTGGGACGATAATTCTGGAAATTTTTTCAGCCTAAAGAATAAGTTTGTAATTGTATGTATGTAACGCATTATGTCACGAATTGCATGGTACATGTCATACATTGTATCATCGTCATTTAAATGATTTATGGAAATGGTTTTACGAGAAAGAATGATGAAAAAGCGTTTTTAAAGAAAAGATTCTGTTTTTAAAAGAACACTTTCCACCGGTACCGTATGTTTTCTGGCCAGCAGGACCCGCTCCAAATCTGGGGTTAATTGATCTGATGGTATTGACCGTTCATGCCTGGAGAGATTAGACCTGATTGTGAATGATATTGACCGTACATTCCCGGAGAGAATAGACATAGTAAATTATGATTGATGACGTGACCGCTCCGAATCCGGGAATAATAGATTCGAAGAGAAGAAAGTGACCGCCTCAGATCTGGGAGAATAGATCTGAACACTCTCTTGTTTTCTTGACGATGATGTTTTGAATGAAAGAACTTATCTTCATTTTTATCATGATGCATCACACGTACATACTCATGCATGTTGTATTTAATGAGTCATCGAATATTGGTACGTGATACTTAGGCTAAGTTGTTATGACTTGGTAGCTCCTAAGTTATGATCTTTATTGTGTGATGATCTTTACTAAGTTATGAACTGTTATCAGTTATGAACTTTTATAAGTTATGCTCTTTGATAAGTTATGATCTTTGATTAGTTATAAGCTGGTTATTTGCGGGTTTTGGATGGAAGGACAGGTATGTTTCTAAACCGAATTTTTGGGGTTCGGTTCTTGTATGTACTGTCCATTTAATTCACGATTATTTATAGTTTACTTGATGGTGACGGTGTCACTCACCCCTTATTTTTCCTCCCAGAACCCGCAGGAAATAGAGTTGAATGGATTGAAGATGAACCTAGGGTTCCTTACCCGTAGAAGCGCGAGAGGTGGACGATTTAAGAGACTTGATGAGATGATTATGATGGATGATCTTTTTATGAATTTATGATGGAAACATTTACTTTTGGGATTTCCGTACTTTATGATCATGTTGTAAGACTAATGATGGTTGCCTAGACGTTTTTATTTTAAAAGTTTTTATTCTGCCTCGGTTTTGCTTGCTCGTTGATGTGTAAGCATGAAAGTCCACATGTTTTATTCTGGACTTTGTTATGTTATGGACTGACGCCTAGTACTCTCCGTAGTAAAGTACGGCGGGCGCACCGTATCCGGCTGGGCCGGGGTGCGGGGCGCTACAGGTGGTATTAGAGCGAAGGCTCTAGATCCGGGCAGAATATAGAATTAAGTATAATCTTAGTCAACTAAGTTTGATTTTAGATCTAAGTCATGATCCTAGATATGAGTTGACCTTAGACTGGAAATTAGGGTTTCGATTTAAATGACAAAACCCTCGTTTACGACATTTTATAGAATTTGACCCATATCGTATCTATTTACATGCCACTGGGAATTTTCATTGAGTTACGAATTAAATCTTGTCACTTATCTCGGTATGACTTCGAATAAAACCGACGCTATGTGGTGCAGATGACATCACAGACCGGTACGCTGACATCATCACTGTCACCCCTGGGAAGCATTGGATTTTATTACCGACAACTAGTTAAAGCACAGATCTCGAGGTTTGACGGGGAGGCTAGCCCAGAAGAGACAGAGCAATGGTTGAACGAAGTAGAGAATAAGCTTTGGCGGGTGAAGGTGCCGGATGAGATAAGGGCACGAATAGTCCGGCCATTCCTGATAAGTAAGGCCGGCCAGTGGTGGAGAACAAGTATCCAGCCACTACCACGACAATAGTCTGGGAAAGATTTCTAGAAGAATTCTATGGGGCTTTCCTCTCCCTGGACTTGGTCATAGAGAGGATTGAAGACTTTAATACGCTAAAACAAGAACCGAACACTACAGTCACAGAGTATGCCCGTCAATTTATTATGTTAGGACAATACGCTCCCCTGGTTATGGACGACGAAAAGTGTAAGATAACCAGATTTATGCGCGGTCTAAGCTTCTAGATTAACACCCGGTTGGTCAAGGCACACTCAAGGATCTTTGATGAACTGTTGAAGGACTGTTATGAAGCGAAGCGCGAAAATAAGATAGCAGAAGGACGAAAGAAGAGACGTAATGGACATGATAATAAAAGGGGTAGAAGGTGGCAGCCATACTTATATGGGACTAACAACAAACCAACCAAGAATACTAGTCTGGATCAAAGAATGATTTATCCTGAGAACTCTGGAACAACCACACCACAAACAGGTATGTCTGACCATCCAACTTAAAATGCTAAGTACTTACGTTTTACCTTGCTTGTCCCCAAGAATGAATAGTTATAGAACGCTGGGATAAGGAACCCTAAGAAAAGATTTCTACATACTCAGTGGGGACTAGACAAGCAGACAACTAGAGTAACACAAATAGAGCATGAAAACTAGATTACGATACAAAGTTGTAGGGCCCTCAATAATCAGGTAAGTATCTGGATAAATAGAACCCGACAAGACTACAGTAAGGAATTGGAAATCCCTACTTAAGATCGATGAATTATTTGGTCCACTATAGATAAACAACTAATGAGTTGTATAAGTACCGGGAGGCAAATAATTGCTAGTTATTTTGCATGAAGGAATTTCCCTAGAAGTAGATTCATAGAATAACGTAAGACGATGAGATATGTGGGAAGGAAGCATCACAAGACCATTGGAAAGATCGAGTATGATATTTGTGATACGATTAGGCGTAAGTTCAGGATTACAGGTTGGGAATCGCCCAACGCACTCTAGCAGTTATGTTACCATCCAGTGGGATCTGGTGTAGCATAAGATTTCAAATGATTCTATAAGTAATGATATTTTTATTCATTTCCTGCCTTGTAAGGGAAATCACAAATTTTATAGGAAGGAGGAATATCGGAGGGGGCAGGAAGGGGTATAAGGAAAGATGAGAGCTTATACCATACTGACTTCAGTTTGGAGGACGAAACTTATATTAAGGGGGGAGAATGTTGTACCCCACCAAATAACAGTACTATATCCGGTGCTAGCATGAAGTGGCACAGAAGAACGATACTTCGAAAGGAGAATATTTTAGGAATTACCAACGTTTAATTAAAGGAAAATAGTATACTACCCCAAGTATACATTATGAAGCATGTGGGTTAATATTTTTCCCTCCCAAGATCGCTCAAAATTTCAGCCTAGAGGATTTCGGGACATTAAGAGGAATTCCTTTTATTACAAGTAACTAACCCTTGTTAGAAAACATGGAAAGTATCCTAGCATTGAGTATCCTATTAAATGAGATTGAGAAGCAAAAAGAGGGAAAGATACACCTTTTCTCCCTAGGGCCGCCGGGTAGAGATTTAATAAGAGTTCACTTTTGTAAAAAAGGCTAAACTACACTCTTTATTGCTTACTAAAGCAATTATATAAGATAGTTATGCATGGAGTAGCCACAAGATGATGATATCATAAGGAAGTGTAACTCCTAAAAACTTTCCGTTAGAAACCGTAAGAGACATGGAGGGATAGATTAGGGATCAAGATTTTTCCAAGAAATATCTCCTCCACCCACCTAGTAGCTTCCTTATTAAATCTCCTAAAGAGTGACTCAAGCTTAATGAGGGTACTAAAGGCATGCTAACCACCGGGTTTAAACCCATGGTTAGTCCATGGTACTCTTTTAATCACAATAGTTAATGACTTAAGAATTAGGAAGGGACAAACTAATTAAGGAGTAATTGACTTGGGGAGGGAGGGGAGAGACCCCTCTCACCGCCGGCATTTTTTTTTGGAGAAAGCCAAGAGAACTTTATCACTAAGCATAGTTACTTTTGGGTCTAGAAATTTCAAACTTGATGGAGAGTAGGTTTACATGATACATTTATATATACATGGTATGGACATAAATAGATGTATATATATATGTATACGTTATATTATAGATGTTGGATTACGTTGTGATAAGCGGCTTAAAGGATTATAGTCCCATGAAAAGTGTACTTAAAGGAAAATAATTGAGCATACATAAACACGTATACACATATATATATATTAAGATAGGAAAATGGGTAAGCTATGATCATGAATAAGATGAAATTGAATTAAACTCATACATGTATAAGTGTACCCACCCATATTTCAGCCATAAGGCCTTATTAAGCAAGTAAGTGACTTCAAGACTATTAAGGAACCCTAAAAAGCAAAATGTGGTTAGGCATTTATGAGGACTATGCACTTGAGGAGCTTTTCCCTTCCCTCATGATTAGGGCCGCCGGATTACCTACCCAAGAAGGTTTATTTCATCTTCTTTTGACAAGAAACCTCTTAACACCTTCTTAAGTCATTTACTATCTAAGAGGCTACCCCAAAGAGCAATTCTTCCCTCAAAGCACACGGCCATAGTGAGCCAAGAAAGGGTTAGGGTACATCCAAGTTCAAGATTATCCTAGGTGAGCATGTTCTAAACTCTCTAAGAGAATTTCTACATCATTCATAGAATGAAACTCATAATTCTACTCTTTCTTGCCTAAAACCATGACCTCCATGTCACTAGGTTCAAATTTTCAAGCTTTTAAGAGGTGCTAGTCTTAAGAGGTTTGAACACCACTCAAGCTCCATCTTGCTAAGTCCATTTAGCCTCTATTTAGTTACATCTTTCACTTAAGAACATTGACTAACATTTGTTCTCTTTTTTATCTCCAAAACCATGGGGTGCATATGTGAAGAGGAGGAAGACTTCACCCATTTCATACACATTTCAAGCTAAGGAAAGGTGTAAGTGTGAGAAAGGCAAGTACACTATAAATACTCATGGATTGTGTGTGAAAGTATATGATTGAATGTCTAAATGTTCCTAAGTTTCAATCTTAGATATAAAATACTAAGCTTGAAACATGAAGTTTTCAGATTCATGAGTAAGGTGGCTTGCATGTATGAGATTTTATTTAAAGATTGATTCTTTGCTCTTTTTGAGTATGAATATGATGTAAACCTAAGATGAATGTGACAAAGATCTCTTCTTTGACATGTATGGGGGACGGTTGGATGAAAATGGAGAATAAATGTAGTTCTTGTGATAAATTGTAACTTGTGGGGTAAAGGTGTGAACAAGATGTGTGCTTTATGATTTAAGCTTAATATGTTCATTATGGAGATATGATTTAAGCCTTGCATGCGTATAAACGGGCTATTTTGAGTGTAGGGTACGTATACACCAATTATACCAAGAATGGATTCTAGTATAAACATAATGTGCAAGACCAAAGGAACGATATGTGTATCAATAAAACTGTTTTGATGTGATGTGTAGATGACTTTTTAGAATATCTTAGAGCCTGTAAAGTGTATTGAAAAAGTTTATTTAGGTCATTCATGAAGAATGACTCAAGTTGGGACACATGTGGTAAGAAAAGGTGACAAAATTGAAATTTACTAGAACAGAGCAGAATATCGTGACGTTTTGTAGGACCTGAAAAGGGAACTTAGAAGTATTCAATTAAGCTAACTTTTAGCGTGACAGTAGCCCTATGTGTTTAGTAAATATGAGAGTTGGAATTTTGAATAAGGGAGTTACGGTTTATTTTTAACAGAATGTTTAGTAAAACTGGTCAAGCTGGAATTACTGGATTGAACATATTTTATGTGACATATGATTGACCCAAAAATGGACCTTAGAAATATGTAAATGGGCTGATTTTTTGTAGGTTGCTAGCCCTATGTGTTTTCTAAGTTTGTGAGTTGGATTTTTTGAAAAAGGACTTACGGGAAATTTTTCCAGCCTAAAGAATAAGTTTGTAATTGTATGTATGTAATGCATCATGTCACGAATTGCATGGTACATGTCATACGTTGCATCATCGTCATTTACATGATTTATGGAAATGGTTTTACGAGAAAGAATGATGAAAAAGCGTTTTTAAAGAAAATACTCTGTTTTTAAAAGAACGCTTTCCACCAGTACCGTGTGTTTTCTGGCCAGCAGGACCCGCTCCAGATCCGGGGTTAATTGATCTGATGGTATTGACCGTTCTGGCCCGGAGAGAATAGACCTGATTGTGATGATATTTACCGTACAAGACCCGAGAGAATAGACATGGTAAATTATGATTGATGACGTGACCGCTCCGAATCCGGGAATAATAGATTCGAAGAGAAGAAAGTGACCGCCTTAGATCCGGGAGAATAAATCTGAACACTCTCTTGTTTTCTTGACGACGATGTTTTGAATGAAAGAACGAAAGAACTTATCTTCATTTTTATCATGATGCATCACACGTACATACTCATGCATGTTGTATTTAATGAGTCATCGAATATTGGTACGTGATACTTAGGCTAAGTTGTTATGACTTGGTAGCTCCTAAGTTATGATCTTTATTGAGTGATGCTCTTTACTAAGTTATGAACTGTTATCAGTTATGAACTTTTATAAGTTATGCTCTTTGATAAGTTATGATCTTTGATAAGTTATGAGCTGGTTATTTGCAGGTTTTAGATGGAAGGACAGGTATGTTTCTAAACCGAATTTTTGGGGTTCGTCTCTTGTACGTACTTTCCATTTAATTCACGATTATTTATAGTTTACTTGCTGGTGACGTTGTCACTCACCCCTTATTTTTCCTTGCAGAACCCGCAGGAAATAGACTTGAATGGATTGAAGATAAGCCTAGGGTTCCTTACTCGTAGAAGCGTGAGAGGTGGACGATTTAAGAGACTTGACGAGATGATTATGATGGATGATCTTCTTATGAATTTATGATGGAAACATCTACTTTTAGGATTTCCATACTTTATGATCATGTTGTAAGACTAATGATGGTTGCCTAGACGTTTTTATTTTAAAAGTTTTTTATTCTGCCTCGGTTTTGCTTACTTGTTGACGTGTAAGCATGAAAGTCCATATGTTTTATTCTGGACTTTGTTATGTTATGGACTGACGCCTGGTACTCTCCGTAGTGAAGTACGGCGGGCGCACCGTATCAGGCTGGGCCAGGGTGCGAGGCGCTACAGGAAGAGTCTGATCAATCTTCAGAAACAGAACCGATAGACATAGATACAAACATTATAGAAAATATTTCTAATATACCACCAGATTTTTTATTTGTTTTAAGAGAAATAACATCAAGGAAATATTTAATAAGTGTAACCATAAAATTTTCAGAAAATTATCATTTAGATACAATTGCTCTATTTGATACACGAGCATATTTAAATTGTATTAGAACTAATTTAGTCCCAAAAGCATATAGGGAATCTACCACTACTAGATTTTCTACAGCAAATAATACAAAATTACAAGTCAATTGTAAAGCTGAAGCTTACATTATAAAATCAAAACATCAATAAAAACAATTTTCTTAGTAGTAGATGATATCCATCATGCAGTTATACTAGGAACGCCATTTATGAGTTTAATTGCACCATATAAGGTAAGAGTTAATTCTATTTCTTTTAAAATAAGGAATAAAAAACTTAAATTTGACTTTATAGAAAAACCAAGAACAAAAAATTTAGACTTAATCAAAGCATGTTCAATTCATAATGAACAAGTAAATGCAATAATAAAAAGTAAAACTTTTCATTTACAAACACTTAAAAATACAGTTACAATCAATAAAATAGAACAATCACTAAAAGACCCCAAACTAATAACTAAAATACAAAATCTTAAAACATCATTTGAAACAAAACTTTGTTCTAATATTCCAAATGTTTCTGATCCAGGAAACAACATATAGTTGATCTTCCATATACTCCAGAATTCAAGGAAGAAGATATACCTACAAAAACTAGACCAATTCAGATGAATGCTGAATTGGAGCAACATTGTAAAAAAGAAATCCTAGATCTAGAATCTAAAGGATTAATACAAAAATCAAGGTCTCTTTGGAGTTGTGCTGCTTTTTATGTAAATAAAAATGCAGAAATAGAAATGGGAACACCTAGATTAGTAATAAATTATAAACCATTAAATAAAGCACTAAAATGGATAAGATATCCATTACCTAATAAAAAAGATTTATTAGCAAGGTTACATTCTTCATTTATATATTCAAAATTCGATATGAAATCAGGATTTTAGCAAATACAAATATCTAAAGAAGACAGACACAAAACCGCATTTACAGTGCCATTCGGACAATATGAAGGGAAAGTAATGCCTTTTGGAAAAAAAATGCACATATGAATTTCAAAGAAACATGAATAATATATTCATGAATTACTCAAATTTTGGCATTGTCGATATAGATGATGTATTAATATTTTCAAAATAAACAGAAAAGCATTTTAAACATTTAAAAACTTTTTTCTATATTGCAAAGAAAAGTGGTTTAGTATTATCTAAATCTAAAATGTCATTATTTCAAACTAAAATAAGATTCTTAGGACATAATCTATATCAAGGAACAATATTACCAATAGAAAGATCTTTAGAATGTGCATCAAAATTTCCAGATAAAATATTATATAAAAAGCAATTACAAAGATTTCTTGGATCTTTAAATTATGTTGTTGATTTCATCCCAAATATCATCATAATAGCAAAACCATTACATAGTAGACTAAAAAAGAATCCACCAATATGGACTGAAGAACATACTTCGGTAGTCAAGAAAATAAAAAGTCTTGTATCGGATATTCCATGCTTATATATAGCAGATCCTAATCTTCCTAAAATAGTAGAAACAAATGCATCAGGCATAGGATATGGTGGAATTTTAAAACAATTACAAATGGTAAATAGTCTATAGTTCAATATACTTTTGGTCATTGGAATGATACACAAAAATCATATTCTACTATTAAAAGAGAAATTTTGAGTATTGTTTTATGTATTAATAAATTTCAGAGTGATTTATTAAAAACATTTTCTTTTACATATTGATTGCAAATCTGCGAAAGAAGTTTTGCAAAAAATGCAAAAAAATTAGCTTCAAAACAAATATTTGCCAGATGGAAAGCTTCATTGAGTATTTATGATTTTGATATTTAATATATAAAAAGAGATACAAATTTTGTTCCCAACTTTCCTACCAGAGAATTCCTCCAAAACAGAAATAATGCCGAGAAAAGCAAAAGACTAAGGCAAACTCCGGGCGAATAACGACACCAATATTCTACAGAAAACGTGGGCGGATAAAGTTGAAGAAGACGAAGAACTGCTTCAAAAAAAAACCCAATAGCCACAGTCCCTATTATCCAAATATCTTCCAATAAAACACCTACTTCAATATCCCTTCTTGGAAGCCTATATAATAGTATAGAATTTCAAGAATTACTTGAAAAACTCAATATTCCGAAAACCACAGAAATAACCTAACCACAATCATCCACAGAAATATCAAAATCTCAACCATGTATTTCAATAACCCCTAAACTAAATAAAGTTTTTATACCCCAATCCGCAGAGGTGACCAGCAAAATGCCTACTTATAAGAAGGCTGTGCAAACATGCCAATTTGTGCAGAAACCCTTTTATCAATATATTTGTTACAACCTGCGTTTCCGAGCCACTAAAGAATTTAAATAAGACTGGAAAATAGAACGCAAATGCGGTGTCGAGAAAATTTTGACAGAATGTAAGATTTAATTTAAGATAAGCGGCATTCTATATCGAGGTTAGAAACACTCAGAAAAATAATGGAATGATAAGTTAGCGGATATAACGAGACGCGACAGGACTAAATAACAAATGTGTCGGACGTACGATACGATTTAAATAAATAGTCAGTGTAGATAAATTAAACCAAATAAAAATACACAACACAATAATTCCACTACACAACAAAGGCCTACCCACTTGTATCCCAATTATCACATTTTCTTCTACTTTATCCTATATGACACAAAAGATAAACTTTTCCCCTCCCAAACCCTACGAGCCGCCCCCTAGTCAAAAGAAGACAACTTGCCTCCTTTTTTTATTCCTCTTACACCCTCTTCTTTCCTCCATTATCACCCTACTCCCTAATACCTCCAAACATCCCATTATTTTTCACCCAAAAAGTTTTCTCTTCTCCTCTCTCAACCCATCAGCCGAAAGTGCCTCCCTTTTCCCCATTTCATCCGAATTTTTTAACAAAAACCCATTCTCACACTCATCTTCTTACACAATAATTCAAACCTCATCATTCCTTCCACTTTCTTCCAACCGACTCCATTCACTTTTCATTTTCCTCTCTCCTCTCCCTTACATTTCACCGTAAACCCGAAGGAGAAACCCTGTTCTTTTCTTTACATTACACACTTACACTCCAACTCATCTTCTTCTACCTTCTTTCCTCATTACTCAACAAAACAATCCTCCACCTCCACTCTACATATTCGGGTGTGACTCACCCAAGACAAGAATATAATACACAAGCATATACCGACATTAAATAAATGTGGTATTTAAAACGTTACGACGTAATATAAATCTTCAGGGCATAACATTCTCCACCTTATAAAAAGTTTTGATCCTTTAAACTTACATACCTTATACGAAAAGCTGCGAACACTGCTTCTGCATTTGCTGCTATGGCTCCCATGTCGCTTCCACTCGGTATGATTACTCCACTGCACCTTTACGAGCGAAATCGACCTCTTCCTCAACATTTGCTTCTTACGGTCTACGATACGTATCAGTACCTCCTCATATGTGATATCCTCCTGAATAGTAACTTGCTTCTACTCGAGGTTGTGGCTCCGATCATGCACATAGGGGCGCAACTGCGATACATGGAATACAGCATGTACCTGCTACAATGAAGGCGGTAGTGCTAACCGATACACAACTGCTCTGACTCTCTCCAATATCTCATAAGGACCAATGAATCAAGGGCTCAACTTCCCTTTAATACCAAATTTCATGACGCCCTTCATGGGAGAAACCCTCAAGTATACCATCTCTCTGACATCAAACTCGATCGGTCGCCTATTAGAGTCTGCCCAGCACCTACTCCCATCCTGAGTTGTCTTCAATCGATCGCGGATCAAGTTGACCTTGTCTAAGGCCTTCTCTACCAACTCCAGACCCATGATGGCTCTCTCGCCAACCTCATCCTAGTAGAGTGGTGATCTACACTTCCGACCATACAAAACCTCGAACAGTGCCATACTGATACAACTGTGGTACTCTTATTATAAGAGAACTCTATCAACTTTACAGACTTATCCGAATTACCTTTGAAGTCTAACGCGCATGATTGCAACATGTCCTCTAGAGTATGTACGGTTTTCTCTGACTGTCCATCGGTCTACGGATGAAATGTTGTGCTCATTCTGATCTCAGTACCATAGCCTGCTGATATGCATTCTAGAATCTTAGTGTGAATCGCGGATCTCTATCGCAGACGATTCTTACTGGTGTTCCATGTAAGCTCACAATATCATCCATATACATACCCACATGTTTCTCCATCGACTCCTGAATCGACATAGGCAAGAAGCATGCTGACTTAATGAGCCGATCAATAATCACCCAAATCGTATCATATCCGTTACGGGTCTTAGGAAGTCCGGTAACATTATCTATCGTGATATGCTCCCACTTCCACTCGGGAATCTCAAGAGGCTGCAATAAACTGATAGGTCGCTGATGCTCTGCTTTTACCTCCTGACATACAAGGAAACACAACAAACTGTGCAATCTGTCTCTTCATCCCGTTCCACCAATAATTCCTCTTAAGATCATGATACATCTTTGTAGCTCAAGGATGAATCGATAATCACAAACTGTGTGCCTCAGTCATAATCTCCTTAATCTCATCAACACTGGGTACGTATAATCTGTCATAGAACCATAGACTGCTATCACTGTGAATCTCAAAGTCCTCAGCCGATTCCTCTTTCAAATCCTCTGATATCTTCATCAGCTCCGTATCACTTTTCTGAGCCTCTTTAATTCGATCAATCAATATAGGCACGATCATTAGTGTAGCCTGGACGTTCATGGTCCAATCAATCATGTCCAACTAAAACTCGGTGATCTCCCTCTCAAGTGGTGTCTGTCGAGCATGGCTCGATTTTGTAATAAATGCATTTGTCACCTTATTCGCCTTACTCGGATGATAATGGATAGCGAGATCGTAGTCCTTCATCAACTCAAGTCATCTTTGCCGTCTCATGTTCAGCTTCTTTTGGGTGAAGAGATACTTCAAACTCTTGTGATCTGTATAAACCTCACATCTCTCACCGTATGGATAATGCCTTCATATCTTCAGTGAAAAAACTACTGCTGGCAAATCCAAGTCATGAGTAGGGTTTTTTGGCTCATAGGGTTTCCACTGCCTCAACACGTAAGCAATTACCCAATCTTTCTGCATCAACACGCAACCTACAGGAAAAGGGTTAACGCGTATATATTTTACTAGGAATTCACAATATTAGGAGTTGTCTATTTGTTTACCTAATCCATTGTTGGAGGCGTCACTATATACCGCGAATCCTTCCCTGAAGATTGGTTGTGCTAACATTGGCACCGATGTCAATCCCTTCTTAAGCTCAACGTAGCTATGCTCGCAGTCAAAAGTCCAATCATATCATGTATGCTTCTGTGTCAGTCAGCTCAGTGGAACTGGGATTCAGGAGAATCCTTCGACAAATTTTCTGTAATATTACAAGTCCTAAGAAACTTTTGACTTCGGTCACATTCGTCGGTCTTGGCCATTCTACGATGGCCTTGATCTTCTTAGGGTTGACTGGTATACCTTTCTCAAAAACAATAGGACCCAAAAATGCAACGCTGCATAGCCAAAACTCGCACTTACTGAACTTAGCATACAACTGCTTCTCCCGCAACACATTCAGCACAATCTTCCTCATGTGGTGAATATATAAAAATGTCGTTGATAACGCAACCACAAATTTGTCTAGCAGATCTCAAAACAACTTGTTCATCGAATCCATAAATGTTGCAAGGGCATTAGTCAACCAGAATGGCATCACTAAGAACTCATAATGTCCATATCTCGTACGAAATGTAGTCTTACCAACATCCTCAGACTTGATCTTTAACTGATGATATTCAGAGCGGAGACCAATCTTGCTAAACACTTTAGCACCCCTGTACACAAGGTTATGTTCATATACATACACACAATTATAATTTCACTATTTACGTATGTAATTTACTTACTCTTTAACTGATCAAACAGATCGTCAATCCTGGGCAGTGGGTATCTGTTCTTGATAGTAATCTTGTTCAGCTTTCGGTAGTCGATGCATAGTCTCAAACTGCCATCCTTCTTATTGACAAAAAAAACTGGGGCTCCCCAAGGTGATGTACTAGGAAGTATGAATTTCTTCTCTATCAATTCTTGCAATTACGTCCTCAACTCTTTCAACACTACTGGAGCCATCTGATACGGTGTTTTTGAGATCAATTGAGCTCTTGGGACAACATTTATCACGAAATCGATCTCTCTGTCTAGAGGTAAACCTGATAAATCATCTAGGAAGACATCTGAGAATTCTCTAACCACCGGAATACTATCAATCGAAGGCGTCTTTGACTCGTTGCTAAGGGCATACATGAGAAAACCTTCATCTCCCTTCTTCAATGCTCAAAATGTCTGGCCTGCTGTCAGATAGACATTCTGCATTATCTTCTTCAACGTGGAGTTCCCCTGATAGACGACTTCTTCTCTGGTCAAATCCTTAATCATAACACGCTTACTGCGGCAATCGATATAGGCATGGTGCTTGAATAGCCAAACCATACCTACAATGATGTAGAATTCCCCAATCTGTATCGAAATCAGGATAGCCTTGTACTTTTGTCCCTCCATCTCGATCTCACGATCCTTGTACAGATGGTGGAAAATGATCACCTTATCACCAGCTGCCTGAGCACGATGTATCCAAACATGTCGAACAGCTGCTAAGGTTCTTTGAGAACATCTTAGACAAGAAGGAGTGGCTTGCACCACTATGAAATAACACGTTGGCAGGTATGTTGTTTACTAATATAGCACCTAATACAGTTTATAATTCAAGTATGCAGTTCTAACAGCTATAGGTAATAACAATTAAATTGCAAAACTAAAATACATGTCACTACATCAGGAGTGTCCAGAACTTCTGCATCAGTGATAACGTGCACTCGGGCATTGGCCTATGACCTTTTCTCTACTGTGGTGCAATCCTCAGTGGCCCATTCTTCGGCTCCGGGCAATTCTGAATCATGTGGCCAGTCTTGCCACAATAAAATCAAGCTCTGGTCCTCAATAAAAAAGTTTAAGTGCGCTGTCTCTGACAGGTGGGGCATCTAGGAATAGCGGTCGCCTGTGGCAGACGCTGAGGCTAAGGCTGGCGCTGACAATATTGCTAGGGCTACATTTGGCGCTGAGGCTGATGCTACAGCTATGGTCTATGCTGAAACTACTGTTGTCCTTGACCATCATCTCTCCTCACCGTCTTGGCCCATCTCCCAGACTGACTATCTCCAAACTCTTGGGGCCTCTTGTCCCGTGCCTCCGCATCGGGTTTGATAATATCTCGCTCAACTCAGTAGCATGCATCAAGTAACTCCATAAAGTCTCATGGGTTAGCATTCACAATCCAAGGGCGAATGCAGAAGTTCATCCCCTCTCGAACTTAATTATCTTGAGCTGCTCATCCACCATGATAGAGGGGATATATCTCCCCAGAGTGGTAAAGTGATTGGCATAGTCTGCCACTGTCTTATCGGGCGTCTGTACCAAAGACTCAAACTTCCCCATCTTCTGCAAAGTAACTAAGGGTGGGATGTAAAACTTACGGAACTCCATCAGAAAACGTGCCCATGTAACTGGTCTGGGTAAATGATGCACGCTCGTCTTCCACCAACTGGTCGGCCTTCCCAACCAAAAATGGTCTAATCACCTGTGTCATAAACTTGTTAGGCACCTCAAACAGCTTGAAATTATTCTCTACCTCGTCGAGCCACTTCTGTGCTATGTCTGGATTAGAACCTCCCTCGAAAATCAGAACTCGAGCTCACTTCCTCTCACCATAAAGGAATCGAGTACCATACTGGTTTGGTGACGGTGGAGGCGGTGGTGCAACATGGTGATTATTATTATTGCCGATGGCCTGTCCAATTTGAATTAGAGCGTCGAGCAAGACCTGTGGAATAGCTCCCGGAACAGGTGCCGGAGGTGGTGGGACATGCTCGTCAAACCACAGTAACGGCTCTACAGGCAGAGGTACCTACTACGATAGAGGGGGTAACTATCCCAGTCTATCGACACATGGTCTATCTCTCGATCGCGAAGACATCCTATCGGAAGCAATTTTTATCAATATAACAGTTTATACATCATAGTCAATTTAGTTCAAGTGATTTGTTTGTAGTTCATAAAATTAGTGTTTACTATTATGGTCTCGAAATATGCATTTCATAAATTACATAAGGCATAATTCTTATTATCCGGTTATTCCTAAACTGTTCTAGTGTTCTTAATTTAAGGATGTGGCCCTTAGTCTAAGATTATAGCTGAAGTTCTAAGATCATAACTTATATTCTAAGTTGTTTACTTTACGGTTTCCGCCGTGGATGTAGAGCCTAGGCTCTGATACCACCTGTAGCACCCCGTCTGAAACTAGGGTTTGGTCCGGTGCACCCACCATACTCTGCTATGAGAAGTACAAAGCGTCGATACATACATGTGCATGTTGAAATGAAACATGGATCGATATAGCAGAAGCGACATGAAGATAAACATACAACATGCAATAACATACAAATCGTCATAAATAGTACAAGTCATACTATCCGATGTCCCAAATGATACAAGTACAACATGATAAAGCGTAAGTCCCAAAAGCTACGTCTTGGCGTACATCTCTCTCAAGGGTAGTCTACGTGGGGTTCCTCCTCTATGAACCCGGTATCGAGAATCATGTCATCTGCAAATGATTAAGGCATGTATGAGCGATAAGCGTAATCGGCCAGTAAGTAGTCCTATTAGATACGTCATATGGATCATGCATAAGGAGACAAGGTAATAAAATAACAATACAACATAATACTAAACATAATATGACACGTCTATATTAAACAAGTAAGTGACAAAACATATGTATAAACAAGCAATATGTAATACGTACGAACGTAATCAACATGACATAATGAACATTATTCTTCTACCTAAGTCCATAGGAAGCCACATATATGTCAACACATAGTTTCTAAACCATGTCCTAAACTAAGGTGATAACCTTATAACAACTACAATTTAATGTATAAATCCTATCTTGGTCAATTTAATAACATCATATGATTAAGGATATTCAAAAAATAACCTAAGGGTAACATGGTCATATTTAACATCATGACATTTTATAAATTGAAAACATGGTTTTTTCATAAACATGCATAACATGGCATTTTCATAAGCATAACAACATAACATTTTCACAAATGAATATAGCACTTCCATAAGAATAGTAACACAGGAAATACCGAATGATCCCCCATGTAGTAACATGTACAACATAAAACATAAATACATGCTCTAATAGTGATGCGTTATGACAGAGACCCGTGTCCCGAGCCTGGTGTTATACTCGATCACAACGAGAACATATGCCCCTGACACCTACCACTCCGGTCCTGATGTCAGGATGGCGCACTATAATATAACATAATCATATGCATAATATAACATGTGTTGGTGAAATCAATCGTCTTGTGTTTATTACTCTTTATGCGTATGAACTTTTAAAAACATGTGATGCGATAAAAATAAATTTTCACACTTTTATTTCATGCATAAAAAACCCTAGACCAAAAAGGTAATTTGGTCATTCTACAATTTAATCATCAAACATCCATCACTTATTTACATCCTACATGTCATAAGCTAAATAATGCCACTTTTAACATTAAAGGTTACCCCTTGGCCAATATCACAAAAACAGCCCCTTTTTGGTAATTTTCACCTAACACCACTTTCTTAAATTGTATATTCTACACTACGCATATTTCAACACTTAAGTATTTATAACCCTTATCTTCTAATTACTTTGACATGTCACCTAAAATCCCCAACTTAGTCATACTTTACATTTTATTACATATTATACATATATGTATGCGTAGCATGCAAATATGTCATTTGTATAATAAAAATGCCTTATGGCCGCGTATATATATATATATATATATTTAAAAAATAATTTGTGAGGGGAATCAAACTCGAGACCCAGGATTGGGATAAATGCTACTCAACCGCTAGACTTAAAGGTTTTTCGCAATATATATATATATATTTTTATTGAAAGAAAATTTTATTAAAAGCCTCACTTATGGCGGAGGAAAACCATATTACAAGCATCATTGTATGAGAATAAGTGAAATAGAGAGTTATTAATGGTATATCTTCAGTCGTATATGATATGCCGCATTAAAACCTTGCCAAGTAAAACCACCCTTGTGGATAAAATCTTGGCGAAGGAAAAAGCGTACATATTTATACGGCTGTCATTGATACTGAAGCTATAGAAACACGAATACATGGATGTGATTGTGGCATAATAAAAAATGCAATTGGCCCGTTGGCGTTGAGGATCGCTTGATGCTGTTGATGTACCTCGGCTTGATTAAGATGAATCCACTTTGACATGTACCTCATGAAAATGCAAGGAAGCAGATATAACAATGACAATGAGAAATGAAATGATAGCATATGCAATAGCCAAACTCATACCAAAGTCGCCCTGGCTCAGCTCGAGCAAAGGCGACGACATCTTCTTCTAGCCACCGAGTAATATGGTCCTGCTATACTGGCATGTGACATTAGTACTTGTGGATTTCCTCGTCAATGATATGTGCATTGATGTCCACCATAACAAAAGAAACACAGGTGTGAGACAAAGAGATTCATATGAAACGATAGCATGGAGTGGCGCATACACAATAAATAGTATATAAAAAGAAAACGCACTAGCGTTGCCTGTGTTCGAAAACACCGACAACGACAAGGGTGTATAGCCGATGTAATGTCCGACATATGTCAGTGTCGAAGCCAGTTGTGAAGGTTGTGGGTGCCGGGTTGCCTCATCCGTAGCATACATATAGTCCATCAGGAGGAAGCATCCGAACTATGCACATGTGAGGGGAAAAACAGCATTAAAAGGGGTTATAGAGCATAAAAATAACCGCATGACCAATGGAGTACACAGCATATCAAGTCTTCTTGCACCCCGCAGGATACAGGCAGAAAGATGAAATGAGTGCCAATCCATTTGGAAGACTTGATTAAGGGATGCGCAAATGAGCTGTGGAGAGATCCAATGAAATTTATCCACACACTAATGGAGGAAGAGTGTGAGAAGTGTAAACTAGTGTGTGAGGGTTCAACATTGCATGTTGAGCAAGATAATGAGCAGCCATATTTGCCTCCCTATAAATATGCAGAAAGTCCAGTCGATGAAGATATGTTAATGTATGAAACAAGCGAAGATAATAATTCCCATGAATCAGGCATGGTCGCGAGAGGCGGGATATCAGCTACGAGCAATCCGTCTCTAGAATAATTGAGCGATACAATGGAAGAAAGTATAATAATCCAAACATTGCAGACTGTATCTCAGCATTTAGAGGTGTACTTGGTGGAAGGCGGAAAGAGATTGCCCCCACATATGAGCCAACGTGACCGCACAAAATAGCACCCCCAGCACTATAATGTCTGCCTACCACCGCATCTATACTTAACTTTAATCTACTCGAAGGCAGAGTACGCCAACGCACCAATATAGGACGCGGTGGCTGAGGTGAGGGAAACCAAGCAAACTGCTGCAAAGGTCCAGCCGCTAGTTTTGATCCAGCAATTTTTTTGCTCCACATAGTGATGTCATAGTTGACAAAAGCCCGAAGGGATGACACAGAGAAAGTGAGCTTATCACCATATATTAACCATGCATAAGAGCGCCATATATTGTACACAATAATCGACAGAATGACAATTTTTAAAGCCCCAGGGAGAGATGAGAAAGTAGACTGGTACAACCATGATAGAAGATATTGGCGAAGATGGTGGGGGACAATGCAACTCACAAGAAAAAGAATGCCAAAGAGAATGAATGCACGAGCAGTATATAAATATATGATCAACCGTGGCCGATGCTTCCTTACAGAATGGGCATTGTGATGGCCGTGAAGCATTATACCTTCCAATGTAGTCCTCAAATGGTAGAGCCGAATGAAAAATACGCCATAAAAAAATTTGAGTGACAGGTGAATGATGTTTGAACCAGATGAATTTTGCTGAGAGCAGTGTAGGACTGGATCCTCGGCAGACATCATACGTCGAACGCAAAGAGAATTCTCCTGATGCCATAGGAAGCCAGCTGAGATGGACCCCCTGCCCCTTAGTCTGGGCAAGGCAGATCGGGTGAATACGACAAATAATCCTCCCAATGGGTGAGTCAGGCAAACGAGGAATATAATCTCCACGGCTACCATATTTGACATGTATATACTTGCTCCAAAGGGTAGAATGCTGCTGATATGACAGCTATATGCGAAAATGATAGGCTTGTTGAAGCGTACGAAGATCACGGAGGCCCAGTCCTCCCTCTTCGTGCGGTTTTGTGATAGTTTCCTATGCAACCCAATGATGCCGTTGTCCCCAATAAAATGCTTCCATCGTCCTATTTATTATATTGATCACCGACTTTGGGAGGGCTCCAGCTGCTAGAATATGTAATGGTAGGGCCAAAATGACTAAACAAAGCAAGACAAGACGACCAGCAGAAGAGAGTAATCGGGAATGCCAGCCCTGAAGCCGGTCGTCTACATGTTGTAATAACGGAGTGCAATATCGAGAGCGGTTGATTCCCTTATGCAGATGAGAACCAAGATATCGAAATGGTAAACCAGATCATTGCATATTTAGGAGAGTCGCAAACCTGTGGCGCTGATGAGTAGTTATGGCCGAAGATGGAATCATTTCATAGTTAACTTTCTGACTAGAGGCTGCCTCATATTGTGTTAAGAAAGCATGGAAACATCGTAAATTTCTCTATGTTTCCTTTAAAAAGACAAAAAGATCATCCGCATAAGCCAAATGCGTAATAGTAAAAGGGACTCTGCCGAGACGGAAGGACTGTATTGCTCCAGATGCAACCATTGATTTTAAACCTCTGCTGAAGACCTTAGAAGATAGAATGAAAAGCAGGAGGGATAAAGGGTCACCTTGCTTGACCCCTCTATACGGCCGGAATGTGGCAGACGGTTGCCCATTAATTAAGACCGATAATGTTGTTGCACGTAAATGGTTCAAAAAAATCCGACTGAAAAAGCCAGAAAAGCCGAAGTTGCGTAGTAGAAGTTCTAGATATTCCTAGCTGACCCTATTAAATGCCTTCATCATATCTAGCTTCAAACACAGCTGAGAGCTGCCCTTATCTAGCATATGTATCATCTCACGTGCCATTAACACATGTGTGGAGATATCCGAGCCTGGCAGGAAGCCCGTCTGCTCAGGTGATATTAATTTCAGAAGCAGTGTATTCATACGAGAGGCAATGATTCATGTACATACTTTACTCAGAAAATTTGTCAGGCAGATTGGGCGAAAGTCACTGAATGTTGTGGGTGACTGCTTCTTGGGAATCGAGGTGATTAAGGCACTAGCCATCACAGAAGGCTAAGGAACGCTGAGAAAGAATTCCTACACCACTTTAAGTACATCAGCATGTATGACTAACTAGCAAGAACGATAGAACTTACCATTGTAAGCATCTGGCCCTGCTGCGCTCTGAGGGTCTAAATACCAAACTGCCTCTTTAACCTCGTCTTCCATAGGCAGTCGTGTAAGTATGGACTTATCATCTGCAGTCACCAACCGTGGGATATGGCATAAAATTGTGTCATAATTATGCGTTGTCTCGCGAGCAAATAAGGAAGTATAGAAGGTCACCGCTTCATCCATTATGGACTCGGGTGTGGTGCATTGGTCCCCAATGGCTGTGTTAATTTGCTGGATGCGTAGTTGCATCCTCCGCCCTTTGACAATAGAGTGATAATAGCGCGTGTTTGCATCACCTTCTTTTAGCCATCGTACTCGCGCTTTTTGTTTCCAAAACTATAGTTCATATGTAGAGGCCCGTAGATACTCAGCTTTTGCCCTATGGTATTCCATTTGATTCTCGTCCAAAGGGTCAGTGTCCAAGATGCCCTCAGCACGAGTGAGATTAGTTTCAGCTTTCATGATGTTGGTAAATATATTGCCAAAAATTTCTTTATTCCATCGCTGGATGTCCTTCCTTAGGTTGAATAATTTTTTATAGAAACCGTACATACCTCCTGTGGTAGGATAAGATGTCCATGCATTCTTCATATAAGTATGGAAATCTTGATGTAAAAGCCATGCATCCAGAAAGCGAAAAGGGCGGCGGCCCTCGGACAAATGCTGCCGACATATGAATAATAAGGACGAGTGATCCGAGGAAGCACGTGATAGATGTGTAAGCTGAATATCGTCAAACACATCATGAAAGGAAGAATTGACAAATAACCAATCCAATCTCCTGTGGACTCGTCAAAGTCCCCTGCCATCAACCCAAGTAAAACGTGGACCTTGAAACTGCGGCGCCATCAGAGAGCAAGTTTTGAATGCAATCATTGAAATCTTGCAATGCTGTTAGAGAGGGGTGCGAGCGCCATCATGATCTTCAAGGGAGCAAAAAGTATTGAAGTCACAACTATCCAAGGTAAAGTGAAATTTTCCAAAAATGTACATAATGAATGCCACAATGTGTGATGTAAGAGCGGTGTGTGTTTGCCATAGACCACCGATAGGACAAAAGTAATCTGTAGGGGCCGATAGAGTAGGGTGAAGTGAACCACTTGTTCTTGATCCTGCACTGAAACCAATTGAAAGTGTGAGTCACGCCAGAAAAACCAAATGCGTTCCGACTGAGAGGAATAATGCTGGGAAAGCCAAGGTCCAAAGCGAAACGTACAATACTTGAAGATGAATGTTTATGTTCTATCAGAGCAAGTAAATTTAAACGGTGATCTCGTATCAAATGATGCAGTCTAGGCATGGAGGCACGCATGCCTCTAATATTCAGTATTAAAACATTCATTGACAAAGGGTAGTGTCACTTCCCTGGATGGCGTGAGAAGCACTGCGTGTAAGGATAGTGGAAGGGGACAATGGCGGCAAATCTTTCCTTGTACGACGCTTATGACGAGGAACCACGAGAATGATATCTGCAGTCTCTATAGGTTCTTGTAAATGTGATATCAAAATATCCACTTCCGGGGATGGAGGGATTAACTGCATACGCCAGATCACATCTTCAGGGACACTCGGCATATCTGAGGTTTGATCGGCTACATGCAGCTCATTATCTGAAGAATGGACCAAGTCGCAATGATCGAAATTGTCCTGCAGTGGAGGGTCTGCAGCCCTGGTAAAAAATTCTGCATTCAAGTCACTGATTTGATCATGGGGAGGTGCCGCAGCGAAAGCTTCAGTCGGAGGAATATCACATGTGCCGGTGGTAACATCTCTTGGAGGGACGTCAGGTTGCGGCTCAGAAGTATCCTGGGAAGGAACTATCAATGGAGGTTCGGCTGGAAGTGCTGAAACTGGTTTCTTCTTTACCAGTGTCCATCTTTGCGAAGGAGGACGGGTGGTGGAGCCATAGGTGGGAGCGGCACAGTTGATTGATCTTTTGGAGGGCAGGAGGCTATTGCATGGCCTAACCGTCGACATGAGGTACAAAATAAAGGCAGATCCTCATAGATCCCTGACTGTAGAATAAATCTGTTCTTGGCTTGCAAGTATATTTTCTGAGGCAATTCCTGAGAAACGTCAACTTCAACACACACGCGAGCGACAAACGGCTGCAGACCATCTGTGGTCGCTACATCCAGCTTGATTGGAGATCCTATCGGACGCACAATTTCAAACAATGCTTCCTAGCGATGAAGGTGGATAGGAAGCCCTGGGAACGCGATCCAAACCGGGACAATGAGAACATCAGCGGTGGGATCAAAATCAATGGTCCACTTCGTGATACGCATGTGACAACCGGATATATGCCATGAGTGGCGATAAAAAATCGCAAGTAATCCGCTTCATTGCGAAAATTCAACAGAATATGCGTTTGATCGATAAGTGTGATACACAGATCATGATGAAAGCCAATTTTTTCAAATACGTCACGTATAACTTTCAATGGAGGACGGCCATACCAAAATGTACCTGCCAATGAATATCTGAATGGTGCATCAAGGGCATCAATGTCAAAATCCAGGAATGATATCATCGGGATGCCTTTATATCTCGAAACGGTCTTAGGCGAGATGGACATTTGCTGTGACGAAGCCTCACCGGAAACCACCGCTGCAAAGGAAGGCGGTGGCGCAGCCGTCATTGATGTTGCGATAGGAAAGAACTGGTTTTTGATGGAAATCTGGGGAAGAAGGCAACGTCGGTTGGATGATGAACATCGATCGATTGGGGAAGGGAAGTTGGAGGTATGGGCAACAGCGGCGGCGGAGGCTATCGCCACAGTATATCACCTATGAATATTCATTTCATTTTATTTATACACAAAAGTGCATTATTTATGTGTTGGCCGATTTCTATGTATATATACATGACAATATGTATATCACATAGAAACATAGATTTTATATGTTCTTGTTGTTAAAACTTTGAACATACTACATGAATTATCCAACTTTGATATCAACATATATACTTAACCTTTGAAAATCCATAAAAGATCTAAGAAGAATACATGCCTTTCTCACTTTTCTTACAACTTAAAGTGATGGTTTCTTCACTTGCCTTGGAAAAGAACTTCCTCCTTTCTTCCTTTCTAAGGCAATGCTTTTGGGGACAAAATGGAGGAGTTAGTGAACAACTTACAGAAGTAGATAAATGGAAGACTTAACATAATTTCCCTAAAGTTCTTACCTTGTTCTACCTTGGTCCTTTGTTTGGATGATGTTTGTGTGAAATAAAGTGAAGAAAATATTCCGCCTTTGCTTGGTTGGAGGTCTCGACCAAGGATGGAGAGAAGAAGTTGTTGGAAGACTTTGTGTCTTGGAAGAGAGAGGAGAAGGAGTTTGGACGAAATGTAAGAAGGGTGAAGTGTGAAGCGAGGTAATTGAAAGGTGTTTCCCCCTTTTTCATGAGTCTTGGCCGATTTTGGGGGGAGGGGCTTGGTTATGGAAAATGATTTGAAATGATTAAGGTTTGGTTGTATTAAACTTATGGTTATTGATGTTATGACATGGAGTGTAAGAATAGAGGAGATTTGTCTTCCTTTAGAGGGTGGTGGCGGCCTATGGAATAGGGAGAGAAGAAAAAGTGGCTTGTCTTGTTGTTGTTTAAGAAAGTGGGAAGAAGTGTGATGATTGTTGGAATACATGATGATTACATTGAAGACTCAACACAAGATTGTTAGATCAGGTGATGAAAAGAAACCATTCTGCACTGTCATTGGGACATTTCGTCGAACAAATTGGTTATTGCGTCCAACACTTTTATACAAATTTAATTCTCATTGATCTTTGTACTTATTTAGAAAATAATTATGTAGTTGTATTGCTTGATCATTAGACTAGACGATAATCATCAGTTTGATGATAATTTAGGTTTTTACATAAAATGTTTTATCCAACAAATTAGCCGTTGGAGCTGTTGCTTTCAGTAACAAACTAGCCGTTGGATGTGTAGTGTATATATGTGTCACTCCTACCTCATTTGAGTATACCAGCGTCCTTTCTCAAAATTGTGCGTATCTTGTGTGTAAATTGTGTTATTTTATCTATATGGTATTAGAGCTAATGAGCTAAGTGTGATCAATACGAGCTAAAAATCTTAGAAATTTAAAAATTATATCATTGTTCATCTTCTTCAAACGTGTTGTGTGAAATTTGAATGATGGAATCTGTAGGAAGTGAAGCTCCATATGTTCTCGGTTCTACAATTCATGTTACCTCAACTGGGCTGAGTTAATCAATCCACAATTGATTCAAATCATGTCACCAAAACCAATCAAAAGCTTAATGGAAACAACTACTTGGCCTGGTCTCGAGCTATTAAGATGTTCATAACTGGTAAAGGTAAGGAAGCTTACATGAGGTCTGAAACTATAATTACTGAGGAGAACTATGAGCAGTTCAAGACCTAGAGTGCAGAAAGTTCTATGATCATGTCATGGTTAATTAGCTTTATGACCACAGATGTAAGTGAAAAATTCATCCTCTGTGACTCCGCTGCTGAAATATGGCAAGCACTGCAGGAAATGTACTCCAAATTAGACAATATGTCTGAATTCTATGAGCTTGATGTCATACTCCATAACATAAAACAAGGAGATTTACTCTTAAATCTCTACTTTGGACAATATAAACGAATCTAATGGCCAAACCAAGAACATGATAAGATATATAAAAACGTCAGTGAAACCAGGAGAATCTTCATATTTTTAATTGGTTTATACAAAGAATTTGATGCTGTTAGATGAAGGATTCTTGGAACTAAGCCCCTTCCTTCCATCAACGCTATTTTCTCTGAGATCTGACAAGAGGAGAGTAGGATAAAACTCATGATGAGTTCTAGTCCTTCTACTGAAGGAGTTGCTATGGCAGTTCCTGCACCTAATACTGCACAGTGTGATAAAGCTTCTGCTCACTTGTTACAAGGAGATATACTCCTCCAACTCATTATGATAACAAGAGGAATAGTAAAACAATGCCAACTAGTAAATTTTGCAAGAAAGTTGGGCACACTAAAGACAAATGTTATGCTAAGCATGGGAGACCTCCCTCTAAGTTCAATTAGTAGTGAGGAACTCAAAACCATAGAGATCACAAGCTTCTAACCAAGGGAGCTAGAGAGGATCAAGCTCAATAGCCTCCAGCAACTGTGTTACTAGACCTTGTGGTGTTCCCATTCAGTCTCAACTTGATGCTATCTTTCAGTTCATGAAGCAGTTTCAACCAAATCGGCAACCTCTTTAGATAAATCAGGAATCCATTCAAGCAACTATAGCCAGCTATGGTACACCTTCTAAACTTCCTCTACCTGGATAGTAGATTCTGGTGCCACACATCACATGACTTGGAATAAAGATAAACTAACTCATTTGGTGTCATTTGCAAATCCTGCTAAAGCAAAGGTTGCTAATGGGGCTGGGATTAGTGTCCTTAGCAGTGGAAATGTATAGTTAACAGAAAACTTAAAACTAAAAAGCGTCTTATTTATTCCTAAACTAAGTTTCAACTTAATATATGTAGGTCAAAATATTGAGGATAACACTTGTAAAGTAAGGTTCTGACCTTCTAAATGTTATTTTCAAGGAATTTTCTGCAAGAAGAAGATTGACAGTGCTAACAAGGTCAATGGACTTTTTCTTCTTCATGCTGAAGAACCATGTCCTCTCAGCAATCAAACTAGTTTAGGCTCATGTATGATAGCTAGTAGGAATACTGAGAGCATTTTTCTATGGCATAAGAGATGAGGACATCCTAACTTCTTGTATCTTAGAAGACTTATGCTAACCTTGTTTCTCAATATCAATCAAAGAGATTTATTTTGTGAAGATTGTCAATTTGCCAAAAGATGTAGAACTAATTTTCCTGCTAAGTGTTATGAAAGGAGCTCTCCTTTCAGCTTGGTTCACTCATATGTTTAGGGACCCTTAAGGGTTGCCAACATCTATAGAAGCAGGTGGTTATGACCACTCAAGAGTAACTTGAGTATTTTTAATGAAACATAAATATGAGGTTGGTGATATAATTAAGAGATTCATATGCATGGTTCACAATCACTTCAACACTTCAATTAGAATTTTAAGGACAGATAATGGAATGAAATACCTTGAAAAATCAGTTTCGGAATATCGTGGAGCTAAGAGAATTCTTCATCAAACCACTTGCACTTACACACCACAGCAAAATGGAGTGGTAGAGAGGAAAAATAAACATCTCCTTGAAGTAACAAGGGAAATCATAATGGCAATGAAAGTTCCTAAGCATTATTGGGGTGAGGGAGTGCTTAGTGCAACTCATCTTATCAACATAATACCTTCTAAGGTCCTTAATTTTGACTCTTCTAAGCATGTTTTGTCTCAGTCGTATTCTGGTTCAAAGATGTTTTCTAAGTTTCATATGAAGGTGCTTGGATGTATTGTGTATAGACATATTCTTGAGAAATTCAGGAGCAAGCTTGACTGAGATCAGAAAAATGTATCTTCCTTGGCTATGCCCATACTCAAAAAGGATATAAATGCTACTCTCTTGGATCAAGAAAAATGTATGCCTATCTTGATGTTGTATTTGAATAATCAATGTCTTACTATGGCTCTACCGCACCTCCAATTGATCACGAATCATAAAATAACTTATGGAGTACCATTGACATACAAGGATTGAACATGTCAAGGAAGCTGATGTTCCAGCTAAGCGGGAGAATAACTCTCTTTCTCAAAGGAATCTACCTACTTCTAATCAATCTATGAGTTCTCCCAGAAACGTGTGTGAAAACAATGAGGCCATATCTTCTTACAAGGAAGTATCCCCTGTGAATAACAAGCATATTGCTGTAAGGAAGGTAGTCAGGGCATATGTAAAGAAACTCTATCCAATCAGCAATTATATCTCATTTGACTTCCTTAATGATAACTTCAAAACATTTATATCATCTCTTGACAACATAAGGTTTCCCAAGAATATCCAGGAGGCATTGGTATACCCTGAGTGGAAGAATGTTGTTCAAGATGAAATGCGTGCCTTGCTCAAAAATGAAACATGGGAGATGATTCATGCAGTTGAGGGTATAAGACCAGTGAGATGTAAGTGGATTGTTTCTATCAAATATAACTCGGATGGCTCAATTAACAGAATCAAGGCAAGATTGGTGGCCAGAGGTTTTACCCAAACCTTTAGGATTGACTATGAAGAAACCTTTGCACCTGTTGCAAAGCTTAATATTGTAAGATTCTGTTTACTCTTGCTACTAATCTTGACTGGCCCCTATTTCAACTTGACATTAAGAATGCATTCCTTAATGGAGATTTAGAAGAGGAAGTACATATGCACATTCCACCTAGATTCATCACTGAGTCAAATAAGAATATGGAATGTAGACTGAAAAAATCCTTCTATGGCCTAAAACAATCCCCTAGATCTCGGTTTAGAAGATTTAACTGAGCAGTTATGTCTCTTAGTTTTAACCAAAGTCACAGTGATGATACCTTGTTTACTAAGCATGTTGATCTTGATCATCTTATTATCATTCTAGTTTATGCAGATGACATTATTTTAACTGGTAATCACTGTAATGGATTCATTGATACAAAGAAACAATTAGCTAAGTCCTTTGAAATTAAGGACATAGGCCAACTACGATACTTCCTTGGCATGGAAATAACAAGATCATCTCAGGGCATATGCTTATCTCAGAGGAAGTACATCCTTGATCTCCTGCAAGACACAAACACCATCAACTGCAAGCCTGCCAATACACCAGTTGAACCAGGATATAAACCAAAGGAGGTATGGAACTCTAAAAAAACTGACAAACAAAGGTACCAAAGACTGACAGGTAAACTGATTTACTTATCTCATGGCCTGATATATGCTATAGAGTGAGTTTCATTAGTCAATACATGCATGATCCCTCAATTGAACATTATAATTACGCAATAAGAATCCTTAGATACGTAAAATCTACTCCTGGAAAAGGCTTTTCTTTTAAGAAGTCTCAGGACAGGAGAATCAAGATCTTCACCTCAAGCTATGCGTCTTATCTGTGGGGGAATCTTGTTACATAGAAAATAAGAAGAAACATGTTGTATCTAGGAGCAGTGCTGAAGTTGAGCTACGTGCATTATCTCGTCGTGTGTGTGAAGGAATATGATCAACAGGTGATGACTGACTTGAAGCTTAAGGTTCAACTACATGTTCAAGTGTAATGTGACAAGATATCATCCATAAATATGACATGAAAACCCTGTGTAACATTACAAGTCAAAGCATATTAATATTGATAGGCATTTTATCTGAAAAAAGATTGAAGATAATGTGTTGAAACTACACTACATCAGATCTAGGGATCAAGTGGCTGATATCCATACCAAGCCAATGGGTGTTAATGTCTTCAAGTCACTACTTAGTAAGCTAGTTTGTATCAATATATACAACTCTAGATTGAGGAAGAGTGTTGGAATACATGATGATTACGTTGAAGACTCAACACAAGATCAAAGGGTTAGTTGGATCAGGTGATGAAAAGGAACCATTATGCACTGTCATTGGGACATTTTGTCGAACAAATTGGTTATTGCGTTGAACACTTTTATACAGCTTCATTTATCACTGATCTTTTTACTTACTTTGGAAATAATAATGTAGTTGCATTGCTTGATCATTAGACTAGACGATAATCGTCAGTTTGATGATAATTTAGGATTTTACACAACAGTTTTTATCCAAGAAAGTAGCCGTTGGAGCTGTTGTTTCAGCAACCAACTAGCCGTTGGATGTGTAGTGTATATATGTGTCACTCCTCCCTCATTTGAAAATACCAGCGTTCTTTCTCACAATTGTGAGTATCTTGTGTACAAATTGTGTTTTTAATCTATAATGATTGGTGTAAACGTGTGTAGGGTTTTGTTGTGTAGTTGAAGGAAAAAAGAAGAAAAATTTTCTCCCACTTGCATGGAGGGGGCGTCCAATAGGAGGTTTGAGTGGGTAGAATAGGACAAAATACCATCATTTGGTTTCTACCCAATTTTTTACACTTGGTATTTTGTTGGAGTATTTTTCTAACCACAATTTCTTCTCCCTTTTTCCCTCCCAAAAATTGTGTGTATTTATGTGTGTATTTATATGCTCATTTTCTTTTTCTTCTTCTCCAAGATATTTACCATGTATTTTTTATTTGATTTAATTTACACTAATACTTAAGTTGCTACCAACTAAGTTTATTAATTTTTTCGCATGTTCGATAACGTTTGTTATCGAAATCACTAGTTGCCAGTGTATCGAAGAACTTAACACACAAGCATATAGCGATGTTAAAGAAATGTGGTATTTAAAATGTTATGGCGTAACGGAAAAATTCAGGGCGTGACACAAACCAAGTTTGTTTACTTTTATTGTATGTTCGGAACGTATGTTATCGCATTCACTAAATCCGTACACGAGTATATACCGACATTAATAAAATACAATTTTCGATAAGTTTCGATGTAACGAAAAATTTAGGGCGTAACAAATAAAGTACAACTGTAACGAGAATAACCACCCACAATTACACATACATAAAATCCTCAACTCAAGCTCCTAGTACGACTAGGAACAAAACAAATCAATATGTAACAACTTTAAAATTATAGAAGTGCTAATTTTATTTTCAGACAACTTAATGTTGTGTAAATTAAGTCTATACATTCCTCTTACTAAATTCCTATTTTGAAGTTTATTTAGAGTAGATATGTCAATATGTCTTAAACGCCTATGTGCCGCAAATTCATATTTGGTTCGTTTACAGAAAAGTATAAATGTTTTCTTCTCTTTTTCATTTTAACACGGTTTCACATTGATCACTTATAATTTTACAATAAGGAGGAGAAAAGTTCACTTCAAAACTGTCATCAGCCAATTGTGAAATACTAACTAAACTGTATGATAAATTACTTGCCAAAAAGACATTTGGAATTTAATAGAATTTGTAATCACCAATTGTGCCTTTTCCAACTATTTTGCCTTGAGTATATCTCCAATTGTAACCTAGCCACCTTATGTGACTTTCTTCAATTTTGTAAATGAACTTAAGTCTTCCATTATATGTGTGCTATCAAGAAACCATTTATTTATGGTGCCTTTTGTTTTATAACATGTCTGCAATAAAGACAAATCAGTTAGGTATCCTTGAAAATTATCTTCTAAGTCCTTGGAAGAGTATATGGCATCATTGTGACATGTCTTTGCTTACTTGGCATCTCCTCATTGGATGAGCATTAAGCTCTTGCTTACTTGGTACTCACTGATTGGTTGGATGTTGTCATCACTTGATGACTAGACAAATCTGAGAATAACACCTAAAACATGTGCCAAAATAATCATAAAATAGTTACCATAATTTCCAAGATCATCACACAAAATTAGCTAGGCAAATAACTCCAAAATGCCATGACAAAATCGGCCATAAAGTCTCTTGTACATGCTGAAAATTCAGCATGTGTAACATTCACCTTTTATTCAAAATATTGCCAATTTTACATTGATTTAATCCAATAATTCAATCACCATTTAGTGCAAGACATTCTTATAATTTTTGGAATAAAAATTTATCATCAACAAGGCCTAGAAATCGGCCATATACATTCCCACACATGCTGAAATTTTCAGCATGTGTGATATTCAAAAATATCACCATTTTAATTTCATAATTAATTCAAAATACTTCCATACTATATCCCAACTATCCACATGATTCAAAACAACAAAATATGGCTCATTAAGGATAAAAATCGGCCAGCCTATTTGCACACATGCTGAATTTTCAGCATGTGTCACAATTGTGACAAGATTTGAAATGTTACCATGTGTAGCTTCTTTCTTTATGTCACCAATTTTGTATGCTTCATTCTTTACCAAACAAGATGCCAACAAAGCTCCACATATGCTCCAATTCAGCTGAGCTAGGCGTGTGAATATGTAGATACATGTGCTGAATTTTTTTTGCAAACTTTGTAAAATAGTGCACATTTAATTATACACACATGGTATATTCCAATCATCCCTTAATTGAATTTTCTAGAACACTTTGAGACGTATGAAATATGTAAAAAGTGTCTAGATACATGTTATATGCTATGCCAAAAACGTTCCATGTGTCGTGTACGTAGAAAATCGGATTTTCGACATTTATCGATTACCCGATTTTTCTCTAATTAAATTCCAAAATTTTGCACATGTTATATATATTATGTCACACATAAATCACATAAATTAAAATTTAATATTCAGCACTTAGGCTGATCTTAAAGTGGCGCCTGAACCATGTGACAAAATTGAAATTGGAATCTCCACAATTTGGCCTTAATGTGGGGTGATTTGTATGTGCCAACATGGAATGATTTTATGGCTGCACATACCATTTAAGCCACGAATTTTGTTTTTATTTTTGAACTGTAGGGGCTGGCCATCTATTTATGGCAAGTACGTGACACGTTGGAGAAGTTTTGGTATTCGTCCGATACGATAATTTTCGGTTTAGAACCTTTTAACGTGTCGTATTAAGTTTGTCATCACCATGACTTATATCATATGATATAAGACCTGAATATACTCATAAATATGAGTTAAGTATAGTGGTGTGACGTTAACGTACAAACGTAAAATATATAACGTGTCGGTAGTTTGTTTGAATAAATGTGTATGTGCCTTTTTCAAAAAATCTGAATATATATATATATATATATATATATATGTTTATATGCGTGTCATATGTGTGGAGAGGAGAGGGAGAACTTTCCTTTCTTCAACTTATTTCCTTTGTGCCTTTTCCAAATATTGCTTCCTTTAATGAACTACTTAGTTTAATTAACTAAGTACTTCACTTAATGAACTAGTTTAGTTCATTAATGGTGGCACTTGAAAATATTTCTAACACAAAAATGTTGGCCATTTGATGTAAGATTTAAAGTTTCATGGCTCGTTAGTACGACAACATTATATATGAACTATATAAGGCAAGTTATGTGCAACAACATGTCATGTCATGAAATATGTCATGCATTTCTTTGTAACACGTTTAAATCATGTATTTTGAAATCACTCAAACCCCTTTTTCTCTAGAATCTCCCTCTTTTGATGATTTTCAAAATAACCTACATTCATGATTTAAATCTTATCGCTCCCCCTTCGATCATGCATAAATTCAAATTTTGAATTTCAAATTTCAAATCCGCTCCCCCTTGATTTAGGCAATCAGTTTCTCTCTCTCCCTTAAATCATGCATTCTCTCCCCCTTTATTTAGGAAAGTCAATCAAAAATGCATGTAAATATGGAAAGATAATCAAATCAAATCAGCAGAAATCATGCCTAACTTAGAACGAAGATTTTTGTACGTGGCTTGATTTAAGGCCTTAGTAAAAATATCCGCTACTTGTGCCTCTGTGCGTACGTGATCTATGACAATGTCACCATTATTTACGTGATCACAAAGAAAATGATAACGTACTTCTATATGCTTGGCCTTAGAGTGTAGTACGGGGTTCTTAGATATGTTGATTGCACTCATACTATCACAACATATAAGAATTTTATTTACGGTAATTCCAAAGTCCGAAATTTGTTGTTTATCCATAATAATTGTGTGCAACAAAGACTAAGTGCCATGTACTCAGCTTCAGTAGTGGATAAAGCTACGCTTGCTTGCTTTTTGAAAACCATGAAATAAGTGAGTTTCCTATAAATTGGCAAGTGCCACTTGTGCCTTTCCTATCTATCTTACATCCACCATAATCAGGATCAGTGTAGGCGTGAAAATTAAAGTCACAATCTTTATCATACCAAATGTCTAAGGTGGGTGTGTGCTTAATATATCAGAATATTCTTTTCACCGCATTAAAGTGAGACACCTTAGGTTGACTTTGAAAACGTGCACACATACATACGCTGAACATGATATCCGGCCTACTAGTAGTAAGATATAGTAAAGAACCAATCATAGATCTATATAATGTATTATCAAAGTCCTTACCATGTTCATCTTTATCTAATTTAGTAGTGACACTCATAGGGGCGGGGGATGGTTTTAAATTCTCAAAATTGAACTTTTTAATCATATCATTTATATATTTAGCTTGGCTAATGTGGATGCCTTTACTCGTTTGTTTAATCTGCAAGCCAAAAAAGTAGTTCAATTCGCTAACCATAGACATTTCAAATTCGGATTTCATGCAATTTTTAAAATCTTCAACAAGTTTATTAGAAGTAGAGCCGAAAATGATGTCATCAACGTAAATTTGAATAATTAGTAAATCCGATTTATCTAGTTTCAAAAATAATGTACTATCTATAGTACCTCTTTTAAAATCATTTTCTTATAGGAAAGTAGCGAAACGATCATACCATGCTCTAGGTGCTTGCTTTAGTCCGTATAGTGCCTTCTTTAGTTTGTACACGTGATTGGGATGTTTAAAATCTTCAAAACCAGGTGGTTGTTTAACGTATACCTCTTCTTGTATAAATCCATTTAAGAATGCATTTTTCACGTCCATTTGATAGAGTTTAAAATCTTTTATGCAAGCAATGGCAAGTAAAAGTCGTATAGCTTCTAGACGTGCTACGGATGCAAATGTTTCATCATAATCAATTCCTTTTTCTTGATTATAGCCTTGTGCTACAAGTCTAGCTTTATTTCTAACAACTTTTCCTTCTTCATTCATTTTATTTTTAACACCCACTTTGTGCCTATTATGGTCTTATCTTGTGGTCATGGCACTAAATCTCATACGTCATTTCTAAAAAATGGATTAATCTCATCATGCATAGCATCAATCCAAGAAGAATCACTCAAAGCATCATGCACATTTTTAGGTTCAATTTCGAAATTCATAGCATGAAATTGATTTATTTCATCCGGATTTATTCTTCTACGTGGTCGCACACCGTGAGTGATGTCGCCTATAATGAGATCATGTGGGTGATCTCTATGCTATATTGGTTGATTATTTTCTATGTTCTCATGAATTTCTAAGTGATCATGCATTTCTAGTGTATCATGCATATCACGCATATCAAACGTGTCATCATCATTATTCAATACGGGTTTCAATTCAAAATCATCATCATATTCCTTATCTTTATCAATCTCACCAAATTCATTAAACTTCACATGAATAGATTCCATAATTTGTCTAGTGAGAGGATCATAACATCTATATGCTTTGGAATTTACAGAATATCCAACAAAGATGCACTCAATTGATTTAGATTCAAATTTATCAAAATTGTCTTTTGTAATTAAAACAAAACATTTGCATCCAAACACACGAAAATAGTCTATCTTAGGCATGCGATCATTTAATATCTCATAAGGCGTCTTATTTATTTTCTTTCAATGGACAAGCGATTTACTATGTAGCATGCACAGTTTACGGCTTCCGCCCACAAGAATCTAGGCAATTTATTCTCACACAACATAGTTCTAGCAATTTCTTGTAATGTCTTATTCTTTCTTTCTACTACTCCATTTAATTGTGGAGTTCTAGGTGGCGAAAACTCGTGCTTAATTCCCTTTTCTTCACAAAATGAAATCATGTCCTTATTTTTAAATTCACCACCTCTATCGCTTCTTATCTTTTTCACATTAACGCCATATTGATTTTCAAGTTGTTTTATCAGTTTAGCAATTTCAATAGCACTATCATCCTTATGTGCAAGAAACAAAGTCCAAGTATAACGAGAAAGATCATCAACAATCACGCAAGCATAGTGACTCCCACCTAGACTCGTAGTGCGACTAGGACCAAACAAATCAATGTGTAGTAATTCTAAAACTCTAGTCATGCTTACTTTAGTTTTAGGTTTTAGTGACTCGCGTGTTTTTTTGCCTTTTATGCAAGATTCACACAACTGAAAGTTGTCTAAATCAAGTGTAGGCAATCCTCGTATTAGGTTCTTTCGTTGGAGTTTTTCTAGTGTAGAAATGCCAATATGTCCTAAACATCTATGCCACAAATTTACGTTAGGTTCATTTGACATGAAACACTTAACATTAGCGTCTAACATATCATCCATAGAAAGCATAAAAATGTTTCCTTCCTGTTTTCCTTTTAAGACTGTTTCTCCATTTTTATTTATTATATTGCAATATGGGTGAGTAAAACACATACCAAAACCATTATCAATGAATTGCAAAATGCTAAGAAGATTATAAGATAAGTTACTTACCAAAAAGACGATGGAGATTTGAAGGGTGCTAGGGTTTCCAATTGTACCTTTTCCGATGATCTTGCCTTCGTTGTTGTCTCCAAAGGTCACGGATCCGCCTTTTGTGACCTTCTTCAATTTTGTGAATAGGATCGGGTCACCAGTCATGTGCCTCGAGCAACCACTGTCAAGGAACCACTTGATAGATTTATCTTTTGATGTGTGGGTTCCCTGCAATGTGCAAAAATGATTTAGGTACCCTTTTAATTTGGGTCCTTACAAGTTAGTTATTCACCTCTTAGTAAAAGTACGTTTCGGTACCCATACTTGGGTGATCCTTCTCGGTCTAGCAAATGGCAAGAATGTAGATGAAGGTGCAATATAGCAGACATGTGGTAAGTGCACTTTGGGCCTTTGGCCAAGAACTCCTTTATACTCATTATATGTGGGACGTTTATGATATGACCTTGAGTTAGTGTGCGTAGTGCGTGATTTAGATGTATGAAATGATTGTCGTGTATGCATCACTTATTTCTTCTCATATTTATATGGCACAAAATTGTATTGCGCATGATATGAAGAAGAAGTATTACGAGGTGAGGGGAGAGGGAGTCTTTGCGTCATCTTCGACGCCGTATGTGCTTTTGGAGTGTCTACTTTCTTAGACAATACAAACTTGGTTGGTTTAATGGATACTACATCTGTCTCAATGTATCCTAATCCCGTTTTATCACTGTCATGCTTTTGTGATAAGATAATACGATCTAGCATGTTAGATCCCGTATCAAACTGTTTCATCATTTTCTCTAAGTCTGTATTACTTGATTTCAAACTTGAAATCTCGGATTTCATTTCATTATTTTGAATGGTCAATGATGATATCTCTGTCTTTAATGCATTAATGATGCATGATGACTCTTCTTTTGAATCGTTTAATTGAGCGACAAGATTCTCGTTAGAAGATTCTAACACCTTCTTGTCTTCAATTAATCGTTTCTTTTCTTTCGCGAGAGTCGTGGTAAATTTATGCAATTCTAAGTACTGACTAAAAAGATCATCATAAGAAGGCTCAGAGTCAGAATCAGAGTCAGATGATACCTCGTTTGATGCTTTGGACACAACATACTTGTGCAGTCTCCTCTTTTGTTTCAGTCTCAGAATCCGATGTATCACTCCAAGTGGAGGCTTTGAGAGCTCGTTTCCTTTGCTTAGGTTCTGAGACAAGTTTATTCTTGTTCCGATCCTTGTCAGGGTATTTGTTTGTTTGCTTGTCCTTATTAGGAAAGTCGTATGATAGATGTCCAAGTTTACCGCATTCATAACATTTAACATCTTTGTCATTTGTCTTATTCTTATTTCTTTTAGTCGAAGTAGCCTTAGTTTTGTTTCTAAACAACTTTCTCATGAATTTTCTTAATCTTTTAGCCAATAAAATTAAGTCATCGTTATCTGATTCAGAATCACTATCATCTACATGATCGGAAATAGTAGAGACGTATTCATTTGATTTAAATGCAATAGCTTTACCTTGTTTTGATGATTCTGATTTCCATATGGTGAGTTTGTTCTCATAAACCTTCAGTGATCCAATTAATTCTTCCATCGTAATTGACTTAGTTTGTTTTCTTTCTTCTATTGCCGTTACTTTAGGGTCCCACTCGGATGGAAGGCTTCACAAGACCTTTAGTACCTTTTCTTGCATAGTAAAGGCTTTGACAAGAGACTCAAGAGAGTTGTAGATGTTAGTTAAGCAAACATCCATATCAACGATAGATTCATTTGGCAATAATTTAAACGACTCGAGTGTGGACATAAGCATGTTTATCTTGGGCTCTTCTACTTGACTAGTGCCTTCGTGTTTCATTTCAAGTATTCTCCACATTTCTTGAGCACTAGAACAATTTGAAACATAGCTTGATTCACTTTTACTTAGTCCATTTAAAAGTAACTGCATAGCCCTAGCGTTCATGCTTAGTCTCTTTTTATCCTCACTAGTGTACTCTTGTCTAGGCTTAACGACCTCTATTGTGACTCCATCTACAGTGGATAATTTTGATGGATCAAATGGACCATCTTCTATAATTGACCAAAGATCAATATCAATTGCCATAAGAAAAAGCTTCGTTCTTAATTTCCATTGAATGAAAGTCTCACCGTCAAAGAGAGGAGGCCTTTGACTTGACATACCTTCTTATTCGGTTTTGAAATTTGTGGTTGCCATCTCACTTAGATCGTTGGATCCTTTTAATGTGAGTGTTCCTGGGCTCTGATACCACTTGTAGGATCTGAGGCACCACTAGAAGGGGGAGTTGAATAGTTGGTGCGGAAAATGTGATTTTTAAAATAGTTTAAAACCAAGAACTCAACTTCTGAAAACAGTTTCTGTTTTCAGGACAGTTTTAAAACGTTTTGAAAACTGGGTTGTAGGTCTTCAAAAATTCTGAAATTTGTAGAGGACTTAGATTCAGATGTTCTGAGTATCTCCTAATAATTTCAGATTAAAATTCAACCTCTAACCCTTTGAAAAATTGTTAGTGGTCAGATTGTGCAAATCTACCAGAAACGGTAGTCCGATTTGAAAAATTAATTCCTATTTGTATGTAACTTCAAATACTCTGAAAATTTAAAGACTAACCCCTTATTAGTTTTATTTAAATGGGTTGAAACAGTTTTGAAAAATTCTTTTGAGAAGTTAGTCAAATACGATCAAAGTCTCAACCTTTTCAAGCCTGAAAATCAGACTGCACTAGTCTCAGATCTTTGGATGTTTGGATGACTTATACTTGCCCAAAAGGGTTTAAACTTGTGCCAAAAGAACCTTGAGACGTGTGGCTATGATTATAGAAATGTTTGTAATTTTTGAAATTCATTTACTATTTTTACGAACGTAATCAAAAACGATAAACAGTGCTGGAACTGAAAGTAAGTGCTGAAAGTAAATGACACCAAGAATTTTATACTGGTTCCGTTATAAACAACCTACTCCAGTCTTCGAGGACACCTTCCTCAGTTAGCAATAAGCACACAACACAAAGAACACCTTACCACAGGGTTGATGGCGTTATACACCAACTCCAACCCTTTACAACCTTGTATGAGAATACAATTGTCACGAACACCACCACCTTGCAAATGCAAGATTGATAACACCTTGATCAATCTTTTACAGTTATAAAGAATATGTGGTGGACTATATGAAGCCTATTCAAGTATATGAATGTAAGTACAATAGGCTTTTAGAAAGAAGAAAGAAAGAGAGTGTAGAAGAGAAGGCTAGAACGTTTTTGATCTTTGAAATTGCAAGACTTGTTCTTGTTTTTGTTTTGCTCTCTTCCTTTCCTTTTAACATGTTGGCTGTCCCCTCTTTGCATCCTCCTCCTCTTGAAAATTATCTTCTAAGTCCTTGGAAGAGTATATGGCATCATTGTGACATGTCTTTGCTTGCTTGGCATTTCCTCATTGGATGATCATTAAGCTCTTGCTTACTTGGCACTCATTGATTGGTTGGATGTTGTCATCACTTGATGACTAGACAAATCTGAGAATAACACTTAAAACATGTGTCAAAATAATCATAAAATAGTTACCATAATTCCCAAGATCATCACACAAAATTATCTAGGCAAATAACTCCAAAATGCCATGACAAAATCAGCCATAAAGTCTCTTGCACATGCTGAAAATTCAGCATGTGTAACATTCACCTTTTATTCAAAATATTGCCAATTTTACATTGATTTAATCCAAGAATTCAATCACCATTTAGTGCAAGACACTCTTATAATTTTTGGAATAAAAATTTATCATCAATAAGGCCTAGAAATCGGCCATATACATTCCCACACATGCTGAAATTTTCAGCATGTGTGATATTCAAAAATATCACCATTTCAATTTCATAATTAATTCAAAATACTTTCATACTATCTCCCAATTATCCACATGATTCAAGACAACAAAATATAGCTCAATAAGGATAAAAATCGGCCATCCTATTTGCACACATGCTGAATTTTCAGCATGTTTCACAATTGTGACAAGATTTGAAATGTTACCTTGTGTAGCTTCTTTCTTTATGTCACCAACTTTGTATTCTTCATTTTTGACAAATCAAGATGCCAACAAAGATCCACATATGCTTCAATTCAGCTGAGCTAGGCATGTGAATGTGTAGATACATGTGCTGAATTTTATTTTTTGCAAACTTTGTAAAATAGTTCACATTTAATTATACACACATGGTATATTCCAATCAGCCCTTAATTAAATTTTCTAGAACACTTTGAGATGTATGAAATATGTAAAAAAGTGTCTAGATACATGTTATATGCTATGCCAAAAACGTTCCATGTGTCGTGTACGAAGAAAACTGGATTTTCGACGTTTATCGATTACCTGATTTTTCTCTAATTAAATTCCAAATTTTTACACATGTTATATATATTATGTTACACAAAAAATACATAAATTAAACTTTAATACTCAGCACTTAGGCTGATCTTAAAGTGGCGCCTGAACTATGTGACAAAATTGAAATTGGAATCTCCACAATTTGGACTTAATGTGGGGTGATTTGTGTGTGCCAACATGGAATGATTTTATGGCTGCACATACCATGTAAGCAACGAAATTTGTGGTTATTTTTAAAGTGTACGGGCTGGCCATCTATTTATGGCAAGTACGTGACACGTTGGAGAAGTTTCGGTATTCGCCCGATACGATAATTTTCGGTTTAGAACCTTTTAACGTGTCGTATTAAATTTGTCATCACCATGACTTATATCATATGATATAAGACCTGAATATACTCATAAATATGAGTTAAGTATAGTTGTGTGACGTTAACGTACAAACGTAAAATATATAACGTGTCGGTAGTTTGTTGGAATAAATGTGCATGTGTCTTTTTCAAAAAATCTGAATATATATATATATATATATATATATATGTTTATATGCGTTCGATATGTGTGGAGAGAAGAGGGAGAACTTTCCTTTCTTCAACTTGTTGCCTTTGTGCCTTTTCCAAATATTGCTTCCTTTAATGAACTACTTAGTTTAATTAACTAAGTACTTCACTTAATGAACTAGTTTAGTTCATTAATGGTGGCACTTGAAAATATTTCAAACACAACAAATGTTTGCCATTTGATGTAAGATTTAAAGTTTCATGGCTCGTTAGTACAACAACATTATATATGAACTATATAAGGCAAGTTATGTGCAACAACATGTCATGTCATGAAATATGTCATGCATTTCTTTGTAACACGTTTAAATCATGTATTTTGAAATCACTCAAACCTCTTTTTCTCTACAGGGTCCTTGTGGGTCCTTAAGGGTTAGTAATTTATCCCTTAGTTTGTGTACCTTTCGATATCCAAACATAGGTAACTCTTCTCTGATTTGCATATGAATAAAAATGGGATGAAAAGAAGTAGAGAACTGATCATAATCATTCGTACTTGGATTATAAAAGTTCAGTCTAGATTTAGTATAGAAATTATATACTCTCCGATTTTGATGCACAAATCGATGTTGTATGTATTGCATGTATCATGTAACCTAAAATATTTTCTAGGTGCATTCTTAGAACATGAATGGCGTTTATATATCCTTCATTTTTGCACATATCTATATGGTACATGCTCATTATTTATGTATGATGAGAAGAAGAGCGTAGGAGAAGAATAACTAGATGCACCATGCATACTTATCCATTTTAGGCTTCAAAACAACTTTCAAGACAGGTAGTTGTTTAGATGACGAAGAGACAAAACTTGCAGATGTAGTATATTAGCTTCTTCTTGCACATATCCTAAACTAGTTTTAGCGAAGTCATTTATCTGAGTAGAAAGAAAATTGTCTAGTATACAAGATCTTGTATTAATTTGTTTCACGGTCTCTTTTAATTCTTCTTTACTTCAATTTTTTATTTTTTAATTCTCAGGCAAGCTTATATAGCCTAAGTGATTTTATTTCTGATTTCGATGTATATCTAACCTTTGATCGCACAATTCTTCATATATGAGATCCAAAACAAATTTATAGACATAATTTACCTCTTTTGATGCTTTGGATGCTAGGCATATTTCAGGGGCTTCTTCCTCGGTTTCCTTGCTTTCTGAGTCTGATGAGTCACTCTAAAGTGATGATTTGAAAGTCATTCTTGTCTTTCTTTACATAGGATCTCATTTTGGTCTAGTTCTAGTTCCATCCTTGTCACAGTTTTTATTTGTATTTTTGTTAAGTCTTTGTTGAAGCAATCATGGGAAATACGTCTATGCTTCCCGCATTCATAATATTTAACATCTTTATCGTTATTTTTGTTTTTTGGATTATTAGATGAAGTAGATTTGAACTTATTTTTAAAAAGTTCATCTCATAAATTTTTTAAGTTGTTTAGCCAATAATATTAGATCTTTATTTTCAAAGTCAGTGTCACTATCACTTATGCACTCAGAAGAAATAGCGACGTATTTATTTGATTGAATATCTAATGATTCACATTGTTTAGAAGGGTATTCACCTTTCTTTGAGATGAATTTATATTCATATACCTTTAAAGATCATATTAATTCTTCCATTTTTACCGATTTGGCGGTTACTTTATGATATCATTTGGTTTAGAGAATCATCAAGACATTTTGTACATTTTCTTGTATAGTAAATGACTTTCCAAGACACTCAAGAGAATTAAAGATATTAGTCAAATATAAACCGACACCAACAATAGATTCATTTTGCTCATCTGATCCTCAAGTTCTCAAGTCGTTTCGTTCTCCCTGTGATTGCTCCATTGTACCTGGACATACGGAATGATCCTTCTCCTTAGTTCTTGTTCCTTGCGGTCTATAATCCGAACAGGGGCTTCTTCGTATGACACGTTCGGTCTAATTCTCAAAGGGAGTGCATCCAATACATGACTCGGGTCAGAGATGTATCTTCTCAGCTGAAAAACATGGAGTACATTGTGCACTTGGACCAGCGCCGGAGGTAACGCCAAATGCTAATGAACCGATCCTTTCAAGCACCTCGTAGGGACCAATATAACGAGGACTCAGCTTATCTTTCAGACCAAATCCTGCCATACCCTTTATAGGTGACACCTTCAAGTAAGCCTTTTCTCCGACAGTAAACTCCAGGGGACGCCTCTTCGAATCTACCCAACTCATAATTCTATCTTGGGCAACCTTAAGCCTTTCCCGAATAAACTTTATCTTCTCCTTGGACTTTTCAATCAGCTCTGTACCGGTGATAATACGCTCTCTAACTTCGTCCTAGTGGACCAGAGATCTACACTTACACCCATAGAGCGTCTCAAATGGTGCCATGCCGATGGTGCTGCGGTAGTTGTTGTTGTACCAGAACTCAATCAACTTGATCATACCGTCCCAGTTTCCCTTAAAGTCAATGGCGCAAGCTTTAAGCATGCCCTTCAATGTCTGTATTGTCCTCTCTGACTGTCCATCCGCCTTTGGGTGAAATGTAGCGCTTAAACTCAGTTCAGTCCCCATTCCTCTCTAACATGCTGACCAAATCCTAGAAGTGAATCTCGGATCTTGATTGGAGACAATACTGACCGGGAGCTGTGTAAACTGATGATGTTATCGATGTAGAGCGTAACCAATTTGTCCAAGATCACATCTTTCGGTACAGGTAGAAAATGAGTGGACTTAGTCAAGTAGTCCACAATCGCCCAGATCATATCATTACTATTCCTTATTCTCGGGAGGCCCACTAAAAAATCCATAGTCACGTGCTCCAACTTCCATTCAGGCCCCCTGGTTTTTGATGTTTCGGCTTGAGCTGCTGACATATAAGACATCTCTCAATGAACTCTTCCATTTGTCACTTCATATCGCTCCACCAGCAATGCTTCTTTAGGTCATTATACATTTTCGTAGCACCTGGATGAATAGTCCTTCAATACCGTTCTTCTGAGATCCTCAACCTCAGGAACACGCAGTCTCCCTTGAAACCACATGCTTCTATCATCATGAACCTTAAATCCATCAACATGGCTGGTCATCAGCTTCTCTCGGATCTCATTAAGTGTCATATCTCCCTTTTGCTCCTCTTTGATCTGCTCAATTAGGGATTGGGTGATAACCAGTGCTGCTAGAACATTAGCTGTAGAATCAACAATATCAAGATCCAACTCTGCCATCTCTCTTTTCAACAACATCTGTCCGACATGGCTAGACTTCCTACTCAAAGCATCCGCGACTCGCTTCGCCTTCCTCGGATGATAGGTGATGGTCAAATCATAATCCTTGAATAACTCAAGCCATCTACTCTGACGCATGTTTAACTCTTTTTGTGTGAATAAATACCTCACACTCTTGTGGTTGGTAAAGACTTCACACTTCACACCATATAGATAATAGCGCCAGATCTTTAGCGCAAATACAACCGCTTCTAACTCCAGATCATGCGTCGGAGGTTATTCTGCACATAGGGCTTCAATTAGTGCGAGGCGTAAGCAATAACTCTGCCCCAAATCAGAACACACTCTGAAATGATAGAGGTTAGACCATAGTTGTAATGCACATAGAATTTAATTGAAATCTTATGCATACACCTAGCCCATTCTTTGAGGCGTCACTATAGGTGACAAACACCTTCGAGACGGAGGGTTGAGCAATTACAGAGGCTATCGTCAATCATCTCTTAACTTCTGCAAAACTCTGCAAGCATTCGGCTCTCCATACAATCTTAGACTTTTTTGCGTCAATTTGCTCAAGGGCACCGCTATCGATGAGAATCCTTCAACGAATTTCCTGTAATATATGGCCAACCCCAGAAAGCTCCTCACTTCAGTCATTTCGGTCATCCTGGGCCACTCAGTAATAGCTTCAATCTTCTTGTGATCTACAGAAATTCCCTCCTCTTAAACCACGTGTCCTAAGAAAGCAACGCTCTTTATCCAAAACTCACACTTACTAAACTTAGCATATAGCTTCTTCTGCCTGAGGACCTTCAAAACCTCCCTCAAATGCTTTGCATGCGACTCCTCATCAAGAGAATAGACCAGAATATAATCGATAAAGACCACCACAAACTTATCAAGCTGATCCCTGAACACCGTGTTCATCAAGTGCATGAAGGTTGCGGGAGCATTAGTCAGACCAAATGACATCACTAAAAACTCATAGTGGCCATATCTAGTACGGAAAGCAGTCTTTGCTACATCCTCTGCTTTAATCCTCAACTGATGATATCCGGATCGAAGATCAATTTTAGAGAACACCTTAGCACCTTGCGAGATTAATTGGAAAATTATATAATATTAATTATGAGTTACATTGATTAAAGGGTACCTTTAACTGATTGAAAAGGTCCCAATCCGGGATAGAGGATACTTGTTCTTGATTGTGATCTTGTTAATCTCCCGATAATTAATGCAAAGTCTCATACTGTCGTCCTTCTTCTTAACAAACAAGACCAGAGCTCCCCATGGTGAGACGCTGGGTCGAATGATTTTCCGGTCCAATAACTCTTGCAGTTGCTCTTTTAGCTCCTTTAACTCAACTGGAGCCATTCTGTATAGTGCCTTCGATATCGGTTCATCACCGGGTAGCAAATTAATCTCAAACTCCACCTCTCGACTGGGTGGTAGTCCTGGCAGTTTGTCGGGAAATACATCTTTATACTCATTCACCACTGTTATCGAGTCGATCAAGGGTACCTCTTTCTCCGCACCCATGGCATATACAAGAAACCCATGATTACCTTTTCTCAATGCTCAGTATGCCTGCGCTACACTCATGTACATCTTCTTGGGTGCCTTCTGCAACATGAAATCCCCCTGAAAGATATTTTTCTGCTTATCCTGCGTCTACGTGCTGACCTGCCTCTGATTATAGTCGATCGTAGCATGATACTTAGCAAGAAAATGCATGCCCAGAATAACATCAAAATGTTGCATCTGGAGTGGAATTTCAACTCATTAATCTCCAATGGACAATACTTGTACTGATAGTGGGATACAAACACCTGGTCACTGGCAGTTTGAACATGACAGGGAATTTCGAGCCATTCTGGTAGAATGTTCAAAGTCTTGACAAACCTCCTAGTGATAAATGAGTGGTTGACACCACTATCGAATAAAACGTAGGCTGGGACTTGGTTAATCAATATCTCACACAACATATTCAAGCTTATACATATAGTACGTAACCACAAAGAAGGAAATAATTTAGAGCCAACTTGAAGTTTTAAATAGTCAAATAAGTAATACCTGCTACAACATCGCCGGCCTCCTCAACGTCGGCATCTGTCATGACATGCACTCGGGCATTAGTCTTTGCTCTCCCCTCCTCCTGTGTCTGGCCCTGCTGTGGAGGGGGCACCTATCGCTACTTGAGGCAATCTCGGCGAAGTTCCCTGGGCTGCCACACCTACAACAGACGTCTTTAGTCTTCCAGCACTGACCTGGATAGAGGCGTTCACAGTGAAAGTAGGGTGTGGTGGGTACTATAGCCCTCACTGGCTGGGCATCAGTCACAACGGGTCCCTCAATAGAAAATGGCTGGGTAGACGGCCTCTGCTGCTGTGGTGGTCAGAATGTGCGTCCAGACTGCTGACAGCGGGGTACCTTTAACCATCTTCCTGATATTTTGGAGCAAAACTCTCCTCGGGGCCTCTTCCCCCTGTCCTCTGACACAATCCTCTCGAGGTCACCTTCGACCTCTTGGCACACCTCAAGTAGCTCCTCAAATGTCCCAGGCCTAGCACAGATAATCAAAGATTGAATGCAAGAGTTCAGTCCAGTCTTAAACTTCGACATCTTTGCCTTCTCGTTATCCATAACGGAAGGCATGTATCTCCCCAACGCATGAAACCTCTCCGAATACTGGTCCACAGTCATAGACCCTTGTGTAAGCATCTGTAACTCTATCATCCTCCTCTGTATGGCACTCTCATGGATATAGTGCTTCTGATATTCTTCCCTGAACTGGGTCCAAGTCAATGGTGGAGTCAACCTACGCTCCACATTGTGCAATTCCCTGGCATTGCCCACGAGGAATGGAACAACCACCTCTACCTTCAAATCATCAAGAACTTGCAATAACTGCAGCTGCTCGGTCACATTCTACAACCAGATTTCCGCCTTCTCTGGCCGTTTAGTACCCCTAAACATCGGCATCGGGAGTGCTGCATCTTCCTATAGAAAAATCTAAGTCACACGGGTGGCGGTGGTGGCTGCTGCTGCTGCTGCTCTTGCAGGTGAGCCATCTGTACCTGCTGTTGAGCCACGAGTGTAGTCAGCGTGGCCAAAGTATCTGCGAGAACCTGGGGAAATGGTCCCCTGACCCTAATGATCGTTTCCATCGCGTCCTCTGTTTCAAGCTGGCTCACGTCATGGAGGCATTTTTCTGGAATTAAATGGTTGAATGCGGATAAAATGATAATTAGACAAGACAATCTCACCATCGGCACACACCTCCTATAACCCGATCAAAACTTAAGTCTACTCATTTATTAGGGTATAATCGTCATTTCTAGGAAAAGACCATAACTTATGTCTCAGTGATCTAGTTAGCCCTACGTCTCCAAGGGCAGATCTAGAGCCTTGGCTATGATACCACCTGTAGCGCCCCGCACCCAAGCCCTAGCATCGGGAGCTGTGCACCCGGCATAGTCTGCTAAGAGATCTACAAGGCATCGAATT
>AP025041.1:34538191-34573749 GCA_036186865.1 Eustoma russellianum | reverse complement strand
TAAAAGAGAGATTTTATTAATAGGGAGCCTCACTTATGGCGGAGGAATACCCGAGCACAAGATTGTGCGAATACATCATGAAAATTGAAATAATGAAATAACGAAACAAGAATGACATATCTCCAGTCATATATGATGATGTGCCGCATTAAAACCTTTCCAAGAAAAACCACCCTTGTGGATAAAACCTTAGCAAAGGAAAAAGCGTACATATTTATATGACTGTCATTGATATGATGAGAACATAGTATGGGGTACAAATCCATGAATGTCGTTGGCGTGAACAGTAGAATGCTGATGGTGTTGAGGTGGCCGCATCTTTGTCTTGTGATTGTCTTGAAAACCCAAACCTCAGAAGATGTCCAGAGAGAGAGGTGGTCAATGTAAGCACTTAACTGAGCAATCAGAGGCAGGAAGAGCAAGCACATACCGGAGCCGCCTTGGCAGTTGAAGTGCCAAGGCGACAAAGAATAATTAAGAGCCATGGCCGTCCATGTTGTGAGGTCCGAAAATGCAGGGTCCACCGAGTCGCCTTGACCAAGGGGCCAAGGCGACAATGGTAAGAGTCCTGCCACATGAAGCCCGAAAGGATCCACCATGAGAGTAAACCATGCACAGCGTGGCACCCAGCCACACAGTTTGCCCATCACCGATATGTAAAGAGATAGTTGATGATATAACCAAAACACTCCCATGAAAAAAAGAGGCACGTTATACATGTGAATTATAATGTATGAAACATAGAGTAGTGGATGTTCAACCATACCATGCCTGCCTGCCACCCGAAGGTTGCAGGCAGTAGAAGTGTACTCTGGCCAATCCTTATGGAAGACTGCTGTCATGGCACCCGCAAATTAACAGAAGTAAGATCCAGTATGACCGCCGCACGGACCAACGAAGGTAAAGTGTTCGATGTAAAATGTTCCGTGCATGGGTGTAACATGGCGTGCTGCGCTAAATAGTGTGCCGCCATGTTTGCCTCGCGATAAATGTGATCGCAAGGGAGACGATGAAAATGAACAAGCGAGTGAAGCCTTTGGAGATGTGGATTACCATGTACAATTGTTTGCCGTGTCACCCAGTCAATCAATTGGGCACAATCTGACTCAAGGATGATGGATCGGTAGAGTGGAAAGAAATAAAGAAGCCCAAAACTGCTGCCTGAATCTCTGCATGTAAGGGTGAACTTAATGGAAGGCGAAAGGAAATTGCACAAATGCAGGAACCTCTATGATCGCGCAATATAGCGCCTCCAGATGCGGAACTTCGACCCGCAGCGGCATCGACATTTAATTTCAATCGCCCAGAAGGTGGCGTGACCCAGCGAACAATCAGTGGACGAGGTGCCGAACTGCAGGCAGCCAACCGAAAATGTGCTGTGATGTAGCGGAAAACTTAGTGCCTGCAATCTTTTTGTGCCACAAAGTAAGATCGTACTGTACAGAGAACTGAAGGGAAGACGCTGTGATATGTGTGTTATCGCCATAGATCAGGGAAGTATAAGCACACCAGATGCGATGAACAATAATCGCAGGGATCACGATTTTATAAACTCCAATAAGCGAGGAAAGGGATGATCGATACCACCATGAAAGAAGATATTGACGAAGCTGTATTGATGAGGGAAGAGGACAATGCAACTCACTTGCAAAATAGCACCGAATCGGACACACATAAGGACAATATAAGAAAACATGATCCACTCTAGCCGATTCATTCTTGCAGAAGGGACATTGTGTTGGTCGAGCCATTGTGTAGTGTCCAATATAATCCTCAAAAGGCAAAGCAGAATTGAAAATACGCCATAAAAACAATCTTATAGACAGAGAATGATGCTTCGACCAAATAAATGAGGTAGAAAGCAGCTTTGGAGATGCGGTTCTGCATATCTCATAGGCACTTTTTAGTGAGAATTCCCCCAGTTGAGTTGGCAACCATGAAAGTTGGTCACCCTGTCGATTTGTGTGCATTAAACAAAAGAATGAATCCGACATATAATTTTCCAAATAGGGGAGTCTGGTAAACGAGGAAGATAATCATGACGATGTCCATATTTTGCATGCATGTATTTGCTCCACAGCGTTGAGTTCTGATGATACGACCACCAGATGCGACAATAAAAAGCATGTTGTAAGATATTCAAATCTCGAAGGCCTAGTCCCCCCTCTGCATGCGGCTTAGTAAGCTTAGACCAGGAGACCCAATGATGTCGAGGACCCCAATAAAATGTCCGATGGATGATCTTAATAACCGATTTTGGTATACCTCCCCCCGCCATAATGTGAATGGGTAACGCAGCGATTACTGATTGAAGCAAGACTAGACGTCCTGCAGTAGATAGTAATTTGGAGTGCCACCCTTGAAGTCTATCATCACTATGCTGCAGTAACGTAACACAGTGGTGGGAACGTGGAATGCCTTTGTGCAAATAAGAGCCGAGATAGCGGAATGGAAGACAAGAAAGACGCATACCCAGAATAGTCGTAAATATCTGCCGTTGCTGAGGAGTTACTGTAGCAGAAGGAATAATACTGCTTTTCTGAAAATTCACTTTTTGACCAGAAGCAGCTTCATATTGTGTAAGAAATGTGTGGAAACGTTGTAGATTCCGCTGTGTGCCACGAAGAAATATCAGTAAGTTATCTGCATAGGCTAAATGTGTAATGGTAAAGGGAATGCGGCCCAGGCGGAAAGGCTGTAACACTCCAGTTGCTGTCAAGGCTTTCAAGCCCCTGCTAAAACCCTCTGATGCTAAAATAAATAATAAAGGAGATAAAGGATCACCCTGTTTAACACCTCGATATGGCCGAAAATAGGAAGAGGGCTGGCCATTGATTAACACCGCTAATGTTGTGGCCCGCAAGTGATTCAAAATTATACGAGTGAAAAATCCCAAAAACCGAACGCTTGGAATACAAGTTCCAAATATTCCCAGCTTACTTTGTCAAAAGCCTTCATCATATCCAACTTGAGGCATAACTGTGAGCCACCTCTATCAAGCATATAGATCATCTCACGAGCTTATAAAACCTGTGTTGAAATGTCAGTACCTGGCAGAAAGCATGTCTGCTCTGGAGAGATTAGTCTTGGCAAGAGTTTACACATGCGACTAGCAACAATTCTGGTACAGACATCATTATATGAAAATAAATGAAATAGCGAGCTAATGATGACATATCTCCAGTCGTATATGATATGCTGCATTAAAACCTTGCCAAGTAAAACCACCATTGTGGATAAGACCTTGGCGAAAGAAAAAGCGTACATATTTATATGGCTGTAATTGATGCCTAAGCTAAATAAAAATGAATACATGTATTTGAATTATGTATAATAATAATCGCTACTGGGCCGTTCTTGCTGGTGAGCGCCGAATGTTGTTGTAGAATCGCGTCTTGATCGTGTTGAATCCGATTTGACATGTACCTCGTGAGAGTGCAAGGAAGCAGTTATAAGGAAGACAATGATAAAAGAAGTTAAAGCATGCATACGAGCCAAAGTCATACCTAAGTCGCCTTGGCTCTGCTTGAACCAAGGCGACGACATCTGCTGCTTGCCACAGAGTAGTAGAGTCCTGATGTGTTGGTTTGTGATTTTAGAGCTTGTGCATTCCCTCATGAATGATGTATACAGTGATGCCCACCATGGAAGAACAAACACAATTGTCAGACAAAGATATGCATATGAAGTGATATTATGGATTGCCGCATGCATAATAAAATAGTATGAATAGAAAACGCACCAGCGTTGCCTGTGTTCGAAAACACAGACAACGACAAGGGTTTATCGCCGACATAATACCAGACATGTATCAAAGTCGAAAGGCAGGCAGATGAAGATCCGTGAGTAAAGCCCCACGAACTTCACACGGGAGTGCTTGGTTGGAGATGTAGGACTGCAATCCGGCCATGCTGTAGCCGTATCATGCTAGCATGTGTGCTACAGTATTTGCTTCCTGGGGACAATACTATAGGGTGGAATGGTTGAGTCTGAGGAACTGTCTGGCACGTGTAATATCTGTCGCTAAGGAACCTGTTAAATGCCGAGTTTTCACCAACAAGGTGACCATCAATTCGCAATCCGTCTCCACTACAATGTTGTTGTATTATTGTGCATAGTAAATCAACGCAAATGTCATGGCTTTTATCTCCGCCCTTAGCGCCCCTACCAAAGGTAGTGCAAAGCAAATAGCCGAAAGGAGTTGGCCTTGATCCGTTCTCAGCACTGCTCCCCTTGCCAAAAATTTTTGTCTAACTGTGGCATCAACATTTAATTTCAGTTTGCCTGACGGAGGAAACTGCCGACGGACTATTGTCAACTGCTTCGTTCTTATTGGTGGTGAGAACTGTAGATGGACAAGATGAGGTATATTCATGGCAAAAATTTTCCCATTCATAGCGGCACACAATGTGTAAATTGCTCCCTTTATCTTTGTATGTATGGGATCATGATTGAATTGATCTTCCCCGAATCTGCAGGCTGCATATGATTTCCATATTTCCTAAGCTACCAATGATGGCACATGATTGAATTGCTCTTTTCTCTGCACCGTCGCACCTTGCGTACTTGCGATCGCCATCAATCATGTAGCTGCCGGGCCTCTCGGCTCCGACAGCCCACTTGTTTGCTTCGATTCTAACCGGTGGTCTGCCACCGACACTCCCTCCTATCTCCACGAAGCCCCCTTAGCGATACAAAGGATGTCCCTCGTTAATATTTGATGATGTTGAGGTCATGGCAATGATGGCTCAGTTCCGCTTCGCTCTCGTCGAATTGTTCTGGCATGGCCACCCAGGCATGTCCGCATTGCAAAAGTCTCTTGATCGTATTGGATTTTCAGGACAATTTCAGGCCGGATTGATGGATAAAAATCACGTTTTACTTCGATTTGAAAAGAAAGAAGATTACAACCGTTGTTTTTGTCGTCGCTCTTGGAATATATTGGGTTATCATATGTAGATTACTAAATATACGTACGATTTTGATCCATAGTATGACGCTCCTATTGTTCCAGTTTTGATGTCTCTGCCGGGTTTACCGGTTTACATCCATAATCAATCTGTACTATTTGCCATTGCCTCAATGGTAGGATCTCTGATTCGGCTAGATGTGGCAACAGAGAAAATCCTGCGCCCATAGTTGCTAGGGTTTGTGTTGAGATTGATTTTTCTAAGGAATTACCTCCTAAATTGCATATTCATAGTAATGAGCACCATCACTTTCAAACTGTTGTATATGAGGATGTTCCATCTTATTGTGATAAATGCTGCATTCTCGGTCACAAAAAATATTGTGGCGAACAGGCGACTACCATACCTGTCGCACCGCCTGTTCTGGATAAACAATGGCATCCAAAGCACATGGAACTAGCGTCGACTGAGCCTGTGGTTGATCAGCCGCATGTTGAGTAGAGCATCCCTATTCTATCTGCGGTGGATCCGGAGGTGCCCTCCCAGGCCTACCAAATGTTCAGCCCTCCCACTCTCAGAATTTGACAATATTAGGGCGATCATCGGATGATGATATACAGCAAGCTACAAAGGATCATGTTGGAGATTCTATGCTACTTCATTCTGATACGGAAATTACCAATTTTGCTTGCAGCGCATGATGAGCCCATTGCCATCACCAATATACAGCAGGATTATCGTAGCTTGTCTACAGCATGGGCACGTCGGTTGTCCTCTTTCGCCGACAGTACCTTAGATGCAGAGCTCCTACAGTGACTCTCAAACCCACCTTCCGACGTTGATGATATTGGATTCGTGCCCTGCATCCGCAAGCGTAACTGACAGTCTCATAGCCAGATACCCTGTCCACCTCGTCAGGTTGTCACTCGTAGTGTTGCTCGTTCTTCAAGCTCACAACTCCAACTCTCTCAATGAATATGCTCACTTGGAATATCAGGGGTTTTTGAACCTCTTTATCTTGTCTTTGTCTCTTGATTCAGCAGCATTCTATTCAATTTCTATTTGTCATTGAACCTCAGTAGCCACAATCGCGCATGGAGCGTACAAGATTACAACTTGGCTTTTCATTAATGAAGAGTGTGTGTAATGGTAGAGCATGGTGTTTTTGGCATTCTCATGTTATGGAGTTGTTGGAGTCCATTCAGACTGAGCAGGTTACTCATTTGCATTTTTGTTTACTATCTACTAATCATTTCTTTTTTACATTCGTGTGTTTATGGTCGACATACAGTGGCGGATCATCGTGGCCTCTAAACTGCCCTCCATTTGCATTATGATGCCCACCCGGAACCATGGGTCATTTCGGGAGATTTTAACACTTTTTTATCTCTTGTTCATCACAAAGGGGCCTCCTACCCATCGCTCACATCTTTGTCTGATTTTGTTGACATGATTCACTACGGGGCTTTGCATACAGTGCCTCACATTGGCACCCGGTTTATTTGGCAAAGGGGCCGCAGATTAGGCCACATGTGAAGACATCTAGACTGGATCTTCAGTAATGATGCATACTATGATTTATTTCCAGAGGTCTGTTTAACTCATCTCAGTCAAACTACCTCCGATCATTGCCCTTTATTAATTCAATGTGGATATAATCCTTTTCATGACCCTAAACAATTTCGATTTCTCACGGCCTAGACCAAGCACCCGGACTTTCCTACATTCATGCGTTCTACTTGGGAGTCGTATCCAACGATTGGAGGTATGCGAAGGTTATGTTCTAAACTGCGTATGTTAAAGAAGGATGTTACTAAGTGGAATAGGGATATGTTCGGCAACATTTTCATCGACTAGAATTTTGTGAGCAGCGAGCTAGATCACTAAGGCAGGCATATGATCTCAACCCCTCTGAACAAAATCGGGTGGCTTATTCGGAGTCAAAGGCCGAATTGCATCAGGCGTCCATGCAGGAAATGGACTTTGGGCAACAGAAAGCCCGTGTTAAATGGATTATGGAAGTGAGTGCAACATGCGCTACTATCATGCTATTGTTAAAGATAAACGCCGTAATGAAAGAAGACATTGTATACAAATGGAAATAGGCGATGTCTGCGAGACACCGGAAAGTGTTGGAGCAGCTGTTGTGGCTCATTTTACTCGGATGTTCACTAGTCAGCCTATGAAGGATTGCTCAGCCTTTTAGATTATATTCCACTGATTTTAACTACTGAGGACAATACCTTATTAACTACCATGCCTACCATCGATGAGGTAAAATAGGCAGTTTGGGCGTTGGACCCACATAGTGCAGCAGGTCCCGATGGATATAATGACTTGTTTTTCTGTTTTTTGTTGGGATGTATATAAGGCTGTGCAGAAATTTTTCCTTGGTTTCCCGATCCTACGTGCAATGGCACATTCTTTGATAGTATTACTACCAAAAGGAGCAACACAGCGTACTTTAAATGACGTTCGACCCATTGCATTATCCACTTTTATTAGCAAAATATAGACTCGCATTCTTGCTATTCTATTGAATATCATTCTTTTGAGGATCGTTTCTCCTGAGCAGGCAAATTTTTAGAAAAGTAGGGGTATATCTGAGCAAGTATTTCTTCGAAATGAGATGATACATTAGTTCGACAGAGGTAGATGGCCAGGTAATACGATTATTAAACTGGATACGACAAAAGCTTTCGATAGAGTTAGCTGGCAATATCTACATGCTATTCTTCTTCGCTTTGGCTTTTCAACGTTTTTTGAATCCCTCATTCTCAATCATTTGGAAGGTACGCATATCTCTCTTATGATTAATGGGGTGCCTCATGGTTTCTTTTGACCTTCTCCAGGGGTTAAGTAGGGTGATCCCTATCTCCACTCCCCTTTATATTAGCAGCTGAAGGATTTAGTCGGAGTTTAAAGCGGTTGGTGGATTAGTCATATCTTTGAACATTTTCCGTTGGTCGCATGCCCATGGTTATTTCACACTTATCTTATGCTGATGATTTGTTGCTTTTTCTAGCTGCCACTTCTGCGGAATTTATCACGGTTTAAACATTTTCTTTCGTCCTATGAGCATGTGTCAGGTCAGGCAGTAAATTGGCACAAGAGTACAGTTCTCTGCTCATGTTTCACCCTCACAGCGTCGATCTCTCACTCACATGTTAGACATGAGGCAGTTCTCTTTTCCAATGAACTATTTAGTCTCTTATCTGCATAAGGGTATTACAAGGGCATCTCATTGTCAAGATTTTCTTTAACACGTAGACAACCTTTTGGGAGGGTGGCGCATCGGCTTTTGGGTACTACAGGCCGATTGGCTCTCATCCGTTTGGTTCTCTCGTCTATTTCGCTTTATGTCATGGCCGGTACCAGATTGCCCAGTAGTACTCATGTGGCTTTGGAGCAACGGTTTGCTCGGTTTCTATGGGTCCAAATAGACGTCACTGGGTTTCTTGGAGTAGAAAATGCTATCCTCAGCAAGAAGGTGGACTTTCTATCCATAGGCTTCAGTCAGTGCAAAAGGCCTACTAATGTAAGTTATGGTGGTTGTACCATGTCAATGATACTTTATGGGGCCAGTATATGAGACTACGATATGGTCGCCATGTGATTTTTGACCACGCATATATGATTCACTTGGATGGCGTTGCATTTGTTTTATCCATCCAGTATGTTTCTCGGTTGCTCAATGGGCTGATGGATCGCCGATATGGCCTACAGCATCCGATCTTTTCTCTCTTCTCCGCCATGCTTATGATATTGTCCGCCCGACCAAATCACATCTTCTATCTCATATGTTCATTTGGTTGAAAGCACAGCAGCCTGCTATACAGGTGTTTCTTTGGAAACTATTCCATAATGCTTTACCATTACCCGACTTTCTTTTACATTTTCTGGTCACTATGCCATCTATATGCCCATTTTGTCGCCTGCCATTTGCTTCGACTAGTCATTTATTTTTTCCCTCTCCTGAGATGCAAATTGTGCAAGATTGATATGATGGGTTATTGGATATTGCCATATCTCCGCAAGTTGGCTGGCGGACCTATTTATTGGCGGTTTGGATTGCCGCACCTTCCTCTTTTCTCGGGGAGATGCGGTTTATTTACCCCGGCATTATGCTTTGGAACATATGGAAGACTTATGCGTCTATTGTTTTTGATGATGCTGTATGGTCTCAATGCATGTTACTTCGTTCAATTTGTCACGATCTCTATATTTGGGCCAAATCTAGACATGGTACGAAGCTGGCTGCATCTAATCCCAAACTTATTCAGTTGGGCCTTCCTCCCCCACTTATATTAAGCCGTGTGCGAATCATTCGGTGGTGTCCTCCACCATCGGGACACTTGAAGTTTAACACAGATGCAGCGGTTGGACGCTGTACTGCTGAAGGAGGGGCAACTGTTCGCGACTCCACCGGTGCCTTTGTTCACGCATTCTCCTTCCCGTTACGGCATGACTATCCCCTAGGAGTGGAGGCACAAGCAGTGCTCATATCAATTCTTTATTATGTACGCCGGTTTGGAACTCTCGCGGTTGAAGGTTATTGTCAAGAGATGGTATTGCTATTCACATCTTTTGTTGCTCCCCTTGCCTTTGATTTGCAATGTATTTGATCTATTCTTCAAGCCACCTCATTATAGTTATATCTTGCCCCTCGGGGGATCAATCAGGCTGCACACTTTCTAGCCCAATCGGCTATTGTGACTCCATCGGTGTCATACTATGATACATTCTCATCGCTCCCTTCACACATCCGTGGCATTGTTTGTACCGACTCCACGCCGCCCTCCTTCTGATGTGCTCCATCAGCTGCATCTCATGGGTTTTCCTAGATTATTTATCATTGTTTGTCGTTTGTTTACTTTCACAGTTGTGTATTATACATTCCTCCACATTCTGCATTGCTCAATCACATTTTGACGATATAAATATGTACGCTTTTTCCTTCGTCCAAGGTTTTTCCACAAGAGTGGTTTTACTTGGCAAGGTTTTAATGCGGCATATCATATCTCGTCGAAATCTGGTTTACATATGCTCTTTTCATTATACTTATACTATGGTTTTCCTCCGCCATATGTGAGGCACTTTAATATAAAATCACTTTCTGCCAAAAAAATTTATTTTCAAGAATATATATATATATATATAATATATATATTTCCGTAAATTTTAAAAGGTGAAATCTCTCACCTCGAGGGCTCGTACCGCTCCAGGCCCAAGGAGCACCTTGGAGGATTTAAATTAGGAGCCCAGTGGCCTCCTATGTTAGGTGAGGACTTAGCAGTGACACACACAAGGTGTCCCTCTCCCACAAAAACTAGGCCTTCAGCCTAGCACCAGTGGAGCACCCGCACTGTGCTTGTCCCTGGATTCAAACTCTTAATATCTGGAGCAAATCCCAACCCAAATACCAACTGGACTATGACCTAAGGGATATATATATAAAATATACATACAATATATATATGTGTGTGTGTAATGATGACATCTTCTTCTCCAGGAAATGCCGCTGGCGGCGATCGATCGTTTGCGGCTGTTCTCTCCGCCACTGCGCCACCACCATCGATCCCAATCACATCAAAACCGATCAGCAAATATAAAGGTCACCCCATGCCCTCTTTCACGGACGAAGATAGATGCATTAGCCGTGCCTTACCGCCTTGCACCTGTTGGAACTTTCTGGTTCGGCCGGCCACCATTCAAGGTTATACGGGATGTATGTGAATGCATAGGTTTTAAATCTGACTTAAAGGTCACACTTTTTGATCAATTCCACGTTCTTCTGAACTTTATGCATGAGCCTAATTATATCAGATGCTTCTACCGTCGATCGTGGACAATTGCGGGTTGCACTATGAGAATCACAAAGTGGACTGTCAATTTTGATCCGGCAACAGATGTGCCAATTGTTCCTGTCTGGATAGCGCTATCGGGATTGCCTTTGCCCTTTCATCAAAAGTCGGCACTTTTTAAAATCGCCCGTGTTGTTGGAAATCCGATCAAAGTAGATGTGGCTACTGCAGATGGATTAAGACCATCTGTAGCACGTATTTGTGTTGAAACCGATGTACCTAAAGAATCCCCAAAAAATTGTTTTTGCAAGGAAAGATCATCCAACAGCAGATTATATATGAAGATCTTCCTTCCTTTTGCACAGACTGCCGGCGGCTAGGTTATGTTGTTTCATCTTACGGCGATCAGCCGCCGCCACAGCACACCAAGACTCAAAAATCTGAGACACGTTGGACACCGAAGAAGGAACGGTCCAGGACGAGTTATGAGACGACTAGGTCGCTATCTATGCACAACTTCCTTCGCTGACCTTTTCTCAGATATGATGGTCCATCATCTGCCCCAAGCAACCTCGGATCATGCCCCTTTGTTATTGAAATGCACTATGAGTCAACCGCAACCATCGTGTCCATTTAGATATCTTAATGCTTGGTGTCAGCACTCAGACTTTCTTACGTTTATTGCAGCTCAATGGAAACAATAACCCACAATAGGAGGAATGAGAGGATTATACAACAAGCTTTGTTTGCTAAAGAAAGATCTTCGAAAATGGAATCGTGATGTCTACGGTAATATATTTAGAAATATAGCGGCAGCAGAGCAAGAATATTCTAGATATGAAAAGATTAACGATAAAGATTAAATAGAATGGCCCTATCTCTAGCTCTGGCCCGCCTGCTTCAAGCAAATAAAGCTCAGACTTCTTATTGGTGCAAAAAATCTCGAGTTAAATGGATGTAGGAAGGCGAAGCAAACACTGCCTATTTTCATGTATTGGTGAAAGATAGACATGGTCGACAGAACATTCGAAATCTGCGAGACTCCATGGGATCCCTTCTGCAGAATAACGATGAGTTAGGAAATGCTGCAGTGCAGTTTTTCTGTAGCTCTTTTCAAATGAACCAGTACAAAATGTGGATTCCTTTTCGCAACACATCCCCCCTTGATCACACACTCCGGTAATGATATGCTATTGGAAATCCCTGGCATAGCGGAAGTTAAAAAAGCAATGTGGAATCTAGTCCAAATAGCGCAGCTGGCCCAGACGGATTTAATGGTTATTTCTTTCGCACATGTTGGGATATATTGCACACTGATATCACACTTACGGTGCAAGAATTCTTTTTGGGGGTACCTCCTCCACTGGTCATGATCTCTTCCTTGATCACATTGATTCCTAAAAAATCAAATCCCACTACCTATGCAGATTTCCGCCCCATATGTCTTTCAAACTTTGTAAGCAAGGTAACTACCAGAATTATTGCCACTCGTCTATCAACTCTGCTATCAAATGTTATATCTCCGGAACAGATTGGATTTCTCAAGGGATATGACATTAGTGAACATGTGTTGATGGAAAATGAAATGGTGCATTTGATTGATAGAAAAACACATGGTGCCAATGTCATGGTCAAACTAGATATGGCAAAATCTTTCGATAGAGTCAATTGGACCTACCTTGAATCAATCCTACACAAATTTGGTTTTCAGCAACGCTTTATTCGAATCATTATGAACAACATGCGGTGTTCCAAACTTTTGATCACTATTAATGGAGCTACCTATGGTTTTTTCTCTCCCACAAGAGGAGTCAAACAAGGTGATCCTCTTTCCCCGTTACTATTTATAATCAGCTCAGAAGGATTTAGCAGGGCTTTAAATCACCTATTCACAACGGGATCATTAAAAGGCTTCGCTTGTGGAAGGGTTCCAATTGCTTCCCACTTGGCATATGATGACAATTTGCTCATCTTTTTAAACGCAACAAATGGTAACTTGACTACATTTCTTCAATCTTATCCACAATCATCTGGACAATTGGTCAATTATAACAAAAGTCAATTTGCCTCAAGCACATATGTCACCCCTCGTCATCTTCATAATAGGTCAGGCATTACAGATGCAACCATCAGAACTGCCCATTAAGTATTTTGGGTCTTACCTTTATCGTGGGATAAATAGAGCAATCTACTATACATCCTTGATACAGATTTTTGACAGTAAGCTAAATGGCTGGGCACGTAAGCTACTTACTCCAGGTAGTAGACTTGTGTTACTCAAGACGGTGCTTATGGCTATCCCTCTTCACCTTCTAGCAGCAGCTCGTCTACCCAGAAGTGTCCTATCAGCTATTAATCGGAAGATATCTCAATTCATCTGGGGGACGCTACCATTGGAAGAAGCTAACAGACTTATGTTATCCAGAAAATGAGAGGGGCTAGGAATCCGCAGTTTATCACATATACAACGGGCATATGATTGCAAGCTCTGATGGAACTACCAAACAAAGCCATCGATTTGGTCAGATTATATGCATCATCGTTGTGGGACTCGAACGGACTATATACCTCATATACGATTCTCCGAGTTGGAAAAGAATCTGCTCAGTACATCCGCTATGCTTGCAACTCTCAACGGGTATACAGGACCCTCTATGGCATTCCAGTCCTTCGGGGATATTTTCTATTCAGCATGCATACAATGATCTTCGTCCTACACGTGCACAACTTTGCTCTCATAAGTTTATCTGGTGGAATAAACTCCTTAAAACAGTAAGCATTTTCATATGGCGTCTTTTAAATAAAGCTTTGCCAATGGAGGATAACTTGATTCACTACACAACATTTTGTCCTTCCATATGTCCATTATGCAAGGTGCTATCAGCAAACATCAATCACATGTTCATACAGTGCTCATATGTTAAGGAAGCTTGAATGTGATTATCATGGTTACTAGACGAACCCATTTATCAACAGTCACATATTCGTCAATTCTTACTTCAATGGTGGATGACTTCCTCAGCCAGGATGCTACAAGGTAATATTTTAGTTGTAGGGTTAATTATGCTTTTGGGCGATTTGGAAGGTGTACACAAATCAAATTTATGGGGAGGCCGATCTTTTACCTGCTCACATTTTTAGCATTACACATCAATCTTGTTATGACTGGGCCTCATTAAAATCAGGTACATCCCTTGCTGTGCAAATGCCATCCCTCATTTCAGCAGGCTTTACCCCTCGTCTCGCGTTAAGCCAGTTATTCGGTTAAAATGGGAACTACCGCCATCTGGGAAGTTAAATCTAAACGTCGACGCTTCTGCGGGGCGAAATACAGCTTCAGCAGGTGCAATCCTCCGAGATTCGCAGGGTCAGCTGGTGGCAGCAATATCTTTTGCTCTCCCTTGTCTATCACCATTACGAGCAGAAATTCAATCTCTCTTATACATAATGTTTTTTGGACGTTTGCATCGGCATTTATTGGTTGAATATGATTGTTTACAAGCGAGTTAAGCAGAGGATTGGCAGCTCTTAACAATGCCAGAATACTCTCGTCTTAATATGTTTCTCAACCTAACAGATAGTCACATCGTATATGTCCCTAGAGAAATAAATATGATCGCTCATCATCTTGCACATCATGCGAGAATGTTCCCAACCACAACTCTCTACTCTTCGGTTGGACGCCTTCCTTCTACGGCACGTGGATTTCATTACACGGACTGCACCACCTATGCTATCCGAACATAATTATTCTCACTGGATCTTTCGAATTGTTTCATGTATCAAAATGATGCAGGCAACTTGAATACGCACTCTCACACAAACTATGTTTCATTGTAATTCTTTTATGTCTCTCACATGGGTTGGCGCTACACTCTTTTTGTTGCCCGTAGTCCTTCGACTACGGGCAACGATGGTATGCGAATACATACACTGTACTCGTCTTTCTTTCGTATGCTCCTATATGGATATTAATGTATCTCATTTTATTCTTTGCCGATGATTATTTCTGGGGATCAAAGATGCTGCTGCCATTATGTCGTATTTACAAAGCTATTGCAGAGGACACCATGCCATGTTACACTCTCAAGGATGGAAGTACATGCATGCAGATGCTGCTATAGAATCACATTCGTGTTATTCACTGTTCTTTGTATTGTGTCACCTCTCCAATGATATAAAATGTACGCTTTTTCCTTCACTTTTTTACCCATAAGGGTGGTTTTACTTGGCAAGGTTTTAATGCGGCATATCATATATGATTGGAGGTTGACAATTTTGAATGCTTTACATTTTTGGTTTTCGTATGATATACATTCATGTACTATGGTTTTCCTCTGCCATAAGTGACGATTTTACTTAATAAAACTGCTTTTACAAAAAAAAAAAAGTGTTTTGTGTAAAAAGATACTTCTTTGAGCTCGATTCAATAATATCCACTTGAATACCTTTTTGCTTTAATTAATGAAATTAGTTCAAATGCCAGGAAACTTGCCATTTTGATATAAGTTTTGGAGCTTCATGCCATGTTAGTGTGAAATAAAAATGTGACTAACATACATCATTGAAATCAATTTATTTCTTTATTTTGAAATCACTTAAAACTTTATTTTTCTCAATAAGTCATTTTACTTTTTCTATTTTAAAATTACTCGAACTTTATTTTTCACTTGCAGGTTTAATAGATATTTCTTGAGCTTCTTAATTCTCCACTGTGTGGGCAAATCTTCACTATCTTATCAAAATTCAACATCTCATCTCCTTTCATTCAAACGTCCTCGGGCAATTTGGTCAGCAATACCTGATTCATCTTCATCGATGTTCCTCACATTTAAAATGTGCGTTGAAACAAAACTTCAACAAAATAAAGAGGCTTGGTGTCTATTTATGAATGTGAGCCAACCTACACGGGTTTTTATTAAATTCAAGATTTTAAATAGGAGATTTCATTCAGGACTTATGTATTTTTTAGGGGATATATTTTGGTTGTATTTATTCATCTATTGGCTGCTTGCTTACTATTTTTCTCCCAAGTGGTCTTACACGATAAAAACACTTGAAGACCTTTTTTCACATGTTTTGCTTTTTTATTAACGTTTAGGGGGAAAAAAACTGCAATCGATCAAAACATAAAACAAAATGATACAATCAAGAAATCTTAAATAGAGATTTCGATTGAGGATTTTAATATACCCAACCTAGCCACATGCTTACTGGGTATTCCTCGAATGGTTTATAGCTACAATGATATGTTAATGTCGAATGAAGTGATATTGTGATCACTTATAATAATTCTAATATAAATAGAATATGAGTAGGATATATTAGTTACGTTAGGCATTTTAAACTAATGATTAACTTACGTAGCTATAACACTTTCTTATTACAACGTTTATAAAAAAAAACTTTTGCATCCCTTAATATGTCAAGAAGTTACGTACAAAAAAAGATATTTTCCTCATCTCGACTTGACAAAACGTCATCGAACTAAAGTTAAGGTATGGACAAGGGAGTCCCAGCATTCCATACATTAATGGTTTTGCTTTTAACCAGTGTACTCCGTGTTTTCATGTTTTGTCCTTGGCTGCTTAATGTATGTATAGATCAATATCTTCAAAATCAGTTTCTTCTTGTTTATTGAAGTAACAAAAACCAATCAACTGTCCAAAATATGAAACGTGATGACTGATCATTATAAACCCTTATATTTTTGAGATATTTTATTGTGTTAGAAGTAACTAATAATATGTAATTTGTATACTTCAAAAGTGAATCGTTATTACATGACTGTTTTAAACATTTATTATCCTTGCAATAAAGACCTTACTGAATCCATCCGCACCATCCTGAGCGATCATATTTGGTTCTGTAGGCACTAAGTTGCAAATATTTGGCGCAAAAGTTAGATAATGTTGCATTCTTATATGTGTGAAGACAAGACAATGACAAGACAATCAACCAACACAATCTTGCGCAGTTAAGCTTAGATGTTTTGAACGTAGTTTGATGGAGTTGAAAATCTCCATCAATTGTTACTTCAAACAGTTTCGGCTGATTACATATCTTTAATGAGGACAAAGCTCAACCTCTTAAAAATTGTTAAGCATAAACTGTTTGGTGTATTATAATTGACATCAGTCAACCTCGACGTCAGCCACACTTGGATCAAGTATACAGTCAAATGAGCGCGGCCCAAGAGACGTCCAAAGCCCTTAAAACATCATCAACCAAATATCTCCTGAGACGGAAAAGGCTAGTAACCTTAGCCCCAACTGACACCGTGGTTAGAGTCTTCTTCTTGGCCTTAACCGCTGACACAACATTGGTTGCAATGGACACCTCGGCCCCGGCAACTACCTCATGCATACCCAGTAGGTTGGCCATTAACATGGTGCCATGCCCTTTCATCTCTGGTCTACCAAGGAGACACCTGCTAGAGCAAACACCTGCCAGCAAGCAATTTAGCCATGCAACTCAACACATGACACAGTGTTGCAGCCATGCACAACCAGGACACCGGTGCAACAAGACACTCGATGCACCTCCGCGGCTCCTCAACATGCATTTGCTACCCAAACATACAAAATCCATAAGCAACATCCCACATAAGACCACATTCTCACATAGGAAAATACTCCGCAAATGAGACACGTTTCTCTCATATTCCAGCATACAAACATAGTTAAACTAATAACCGACTTGTGCATTAGAAGGTTTTCCCTAGAGTAACAACTCTATGACCTCTAACACTGTTAATCTTGTGCAAAGCTTAGGTAATGGAATATTTTATAACAAACTACGTCGATGCAAGGTTTGTAAAACTTTTCCGTTATTTGGATCATCTCTAGTCCAGGTGAAAATCCAACCTCTCCATCTGATGCTAGTAGGAGGGTCAACCATGCTTTAATTTGCATCTTTTTGTGTAAACTCACATGACATACCTTTGACATGGAAAAATTACCCAATATGAAGGTGAGGAACCTTCTCACCACTAGAGGCAGAGGAGGTTGTCCTTACCATCTGTCAGAGTAGGTCATTGATGGGCAAGCTGGGTGTCCACATGTTACTCAAGAAGTTACCTCTGAGGAATATGAGCATGCCATGGAATACATGGCTAAACATATAGGTGTCTTTTAGGCCTTGGTTGAACAAATCAAAGGCAAGGCTCCAGAGGCCTCATACGCTGTATAAGACCTTCCTTTCGACCATCGAGGAAAACAAAAATCTCAAAAGTGTTCCTATAGGCCAAGGGGTGAACTCATGGCTGATGCAAGGGGGTAAAGGTAAGAAACCGCATACTAAACCTTTACTTCTAGTGAAGAAGCCCTAGGGAGTGAAGTCATATCACTCTAAGCACGTGCGACGAGCGCCGCTGCTATATTATGGCTAAGATTATTTCAAGAATGAGTTATACTCAGACCGACCAGAGTATACGCAGACAGTCAAGAGATTCCCTTTCTAAATAGATCTTAGAGTATGCTGTTGTAAATAATTTCATGGTTTCCAAAATGGACACCTACAATGACACCTCTGACCCCACAAATCATCTCTTCTGGTTTTGGACTGCGATGAGCTTGAATTGTAGGATCTGCAAGGTACCACTAGAAGGGGGGGTTGAATAGTTGATGTGGAAAGTTTGGTTTTTAAAATTGTTTTGACTCAAGAACTAAACTTCTGAAAACAGTTTCTGTTTTCAGGACCCGTTTTAAAATGTTTTTAAAACTAGGTTGTGTAGGATCTGCAAGACACCACTAGAAGGGGGAGGGTTGAATAGATGGTGCGGAAAGTATGCTTTTTTAAAAAAAAATTCTTTAAACTTGAACAATTCAAGTTCTGAAAAGATTCTGTTTTCAGGACCAGTTTTAAAACGTTTTTAAAACTAGGTTAGAGGTCTCCAAAAATTAAAATTTTGAGAGAACTTAGCCTCAGATGTTATGAGGGTCCCCTAAAAATTCAAATCAAAATTCAACCTTTAACCCCTTCAAAAACCGTTGGTACTCAGATTGTGCAAATCTGCCAGAAACGGTAGATGGTTTTGAAAAATTAATTCCTATTTGTGTGAACGTCCAAATGCTCTGAAAATTTGACCAATAACTCCTTATATATTATATTTAAATGGGTTGAAACAGTTTTGGAAAATTCTTTTGGGAAGTAGGTCAAATACAATCAAAGTCTAACCTTTGCAAGTCTGAAAATCAGACTGCACTAGTCTCAGACTTTTGATGTTTAGTTGACTTATACTTGTCCAAAAGGGTTGAAACTTGTGCCAAATTAACCCTAGAACGTTAAGTATGTTTCTGGAAATTTTCGTAATTTTTGAAAATCGTTTACTATTTTTACGGATGCGAACAAGAAGGATAAACAGTGCAGTAACTGAAACGTAAATGCAAAAGTAAATGGCACCAAGAATTTTATACTGGTTCGGTTATAAACAACCTACTCCAGTCTTCAAGGAACACCTTCCTTGGTTCACACTAATCACACACACGCAGTACACCTTACCGCAGGGTTGATAGAGTTACACCTTAACTCCAACCCTTTACAAACCTTGTATGACAAGTACAATTTGCACGAACACCACCACCTCGCAAGAATGAAGATTGATCACACCTTGATCAATCTTTTACAAAGATATATGAATGGTGGTTTCTCAAGCCTATTCAAATTGAAAGAATATGAACAATAGGTTTTACAAAAAAGAGAAAGAAAGAAAATGTAGGAGAAGAAGAGCTTGGCTATTTGATCTCTTTAGAATGCAATGCTTGTTTGTTTGTTTGCTCTCCTCTTCTTCCTTATAGTTGCAGCCGTCCCCCTTAGGGCTTCTCCCCTCTTGAAAATTGTCTTTTAAGTCCTTGAGAGAGTGTAAGACATCATTGTGACAATGCCTTGCTTACTTGGCATCTTCCTATTGGATCATCATTTAGTCTTCGCTTACTTGGCACCTCCTTATTGGCTCAATGTTGTCATCAAGATGACATGGAGAAAAATCTGAGATATTCACTTTAACATGTGCCAAAAATCAATCACAAAATCATACCATAAATCAAGAATTTTCTCATAAATTGCAAGACCAAAAATTCTTCCATTTCTATGCCAAAAAATCGGCCATAATAGATGTTACCATGCTGAATTTTCAGCATGTGACACATGGTTGAATAGTTAAATCATTACCATTTTTCTTTGATTTTTCATTAAAATGAATCAATAATGGTAATATTCTATCACATGAAAATGAACTTGGACACTTTTAGTACTAAAATTTCGGCCACACCATGTACACATGCTGAAAAATTTTCAGCATGTGTGATATGTGAAATATCACCATTTATCTTTTTAATTATTATTCAAAACCTTACCATATCTTCTTCTAATCAATCACCTAATAAAAGATGCAAAATATGTCACATTTAACACCATAAAATCGGCCAGCTTGAGGTTAGTATGCTGAAATTTTCAGCATGTGACATAAGAGAGATATGTTGAATTCTTACCATTTGTAGCTTCTCTCATCAATTCACCAACAATGTATGATTGATCCTTGACCAATCAATATGCCAACAAAGCTCCACATGTGCTCCAACTCAGCTGTATGTAACGTTATATGATGTGTAACATGTGCTGAAATTTATTTTTGCTAACTTTGTAAAATAGTGCACCTTTAATAATACACACATGTAATATTCCAATCAGCCCTTAATTTAATTTTCTAGAACACTTTAAGATGTATATCATATGTAAAAAGTGTCTAGATACGTGTCACATGATGTACAAGAAAAACGTTCCATGTTATGTGCGTAGAAAACCGAATTTTCGATATTTATCGATTACCCGATTTTTCTCTAATTTAAATTCCAACTTTTGCACATGTTATATATATTATGTTATACATAATATAATAATATATACTTTAAATCTCAGCACTTGGCTGGTTTAAAGTGGTACCATTAGCATGTGACAAAATTAAACTTGGAATCTTCACATTTTGGCCTTAATGTGGAGTAATTTGTGTGTGCCAACATGGAAAGTATTTTTGGCTGAATATGTCATGTGTAGCACGAAATTTACATATTTTGATGTATATGGGCTGGCCATTTATTTATGGCAAGTACATGACACATTGGCGAAGTTTCGGTATTCACCCGATACGACAAATTTCGGTTTAGAACCTTTTATCGTGTCGTATTTAATTTGTCATCACCATATCTTATATCATATGATATAAGACCTGAATATACTCATAAATATGAGTTAAGTATAGTGGTGTGACTTAACGTACGTACGTAAAATATAACGTGTCGGTAGTACGTTGGAATACATGTGTATGTGCCTTTTTCAAAAAAATCTGAAAATATATATAATTATGTATATGGCGTGTACATTAAAGAGGGAGGAGGAGAAGACTTTCCTTCCTTAGCCTTGTTGCCTTTGTGCCTTTTCCAAATGAAGCTTCCTTTAATGAACTACTTAGTTTATTAAACTAAGTACTTCACTTAATGAACTAATTTAGTTCATTAATGGTGGCACCTGAAAATAGTATAAACAAACAAATGTTTGCCATATGATGTAAGCTTTAATGCTTCATGGCTCGTTAGTACGGCAACATAATATATAAGCTAAATAAGGCAAGTAATGGCAAGTTATCATGCATACATGTATTTATGCACGTTTTATATATATGTATACATTCAAGACACTTATTTTGAAATCACTCAAACCCCCTTATCTTTACAATCTCCCCCTTTTGATGATTTTCAAAATAATTTGTGTACATGATTTAAATGCTATCTCTCCCCCTTGAATTGTGCGCAAATTTGAAATTTGAATTTCAAATCCGGCTCCCCCTTGATTTGTGCAATTAAGATCAATCAGTGTCTCTCTCCCCCTTAAATCATGCTTTTCTCTCCCCCTTTATTTTGGAAAGTTAATCAAAAGATTCCTGTCAAAAAGGAAAGTAAATCAAATAATATCAAATCAAATCATATCAGCGGGAATCATGCCTAATTTAGAACGAAGAGATTCATATGTGGCTTGATTTAAGGCCTTTGTAAATATATCCGCTACTTGTGATTCTGTGCGTACGTGATCTATGACATTACCATTGTTAACGTGATCACGAAGAAAGTGATAGCGTACTTCTATATGCTTAGCCTTAGAATGTAGCACGGGGTTCTTAGACAAATTGATGGCACTCATACTATCACAATATATAGGAATCTTATTTACGATAATTCCAAAGTCGAAAGTTGTTGTTTTATCCACAACAACTGTGTGCAACAAAGGCTAAGAGCCATGTACTCAGCCTCAGTAGTGGACAAAGCAACACTTGCTTGCTTTTGGAAAACCATGAAATAAGAGAATTTCCTATAAATTGGCAGGTTCCGCTCGTGCTTTTTCTATCTATTTTGCAGCCACCATAATCTGCATCAGTGTAAGCATGTAAGTCAAATGTAGAATCCTTATCGTACCAAATACCTAAGGTGGGCGTGTGCTTAAATAACGGAATATTCTTTTTACTGCATGTAAGTGTGAACACTTAGGTTTGACTTGAAAACGAGCACACATGCATACGCTAAACATGATGTCAGGCCTACTAGCAGTTAAATATAGCAAAGAACCTATCATAGATCGATATAATCCATTATCAACGTCTTTACCATGTTCGTCTTTGTCTAATTTAGTAGTGACACTCATAGGGGTGGGGATGGTTTCAAATTTTCAAAATTAAACTTTTTGATCATGTCATTAACATATTTGCTTGGCTTATATGAATTCCTTTACTCGTTTGCTTAATCTGCAAGCCAAGAAAATAATTAAGTTCACCAACCATAGACATTTCAAATTCAGATTTCATGCAATTTTCAAAATCTTTAACAAGTCTATGTGAGGTAGAGCCAAAAATAATGTCATCTACGTAGATTTGAATAATAAGTAAATCTGATTTTTCTTGTTTCAAAAATAGTGTACTATCTATAGTACCACGTTTAAAATTATTTTCTAAAAGGAAAGTAGCAAAACGATCATACCATGCTCTCGGTGCTTGCTTTAGGCCATATAGTGCCTTCTTTAGTTTGTACACGTGATCTGGATGTTTCAAATCTTCAAAACCGGGTGGTTGCTTCACGTATACTTCTTCTTGTATGAATCCGTTTAGGAAAGCACTTTTTACATCCATTTGATATAATTTAAAATCTTTCATGCAAGCAATAGCAAGTAATAGTCGTATAGCTTCTAGACGTGCTACGGGTGCGAATGTTTCATCATAGTCAATTCCTTCTTCTTGATTATATCCTTGTGCAACAAGTCTCGCTTTATTTCTAACAACCTTTCCTTCTTCATTCATTTTATTCCTAAATACCCACTTTGTGCCTATAATAGTCTTATCTTGTGGACGTGGCACTAAATCCCATACATCATTTCTAACGAATTGATTAAGTTCGTCATGCATAGCATCAATCCAAGATGAATCACTCAAAGCATCATGCACATTTTTGGGCTCAATTTCAGAAATCATAGCATGAAATTCATTTATTTCATCCGAAGTGATTCTTCTACGTGGTCGCACACCGTGAGTGAGGTCGCCTATGATGAGATCATGTGGGTGATCTCTATGCCATCTTGGTTGATTATTTTCTAAGTTATCATGCATTTCTATGATCATGCATTTCTAGTGTCTCATTCATATCATGCATATCAAAAGAATCATTATCTTCATTCAAAACGGGTTTCAATTCAAAATCATCGTCATATTCCTTATCTTTATCAATCTCACCAAATTCATTGAATTTAACATGAATAGATTCTATGATTTGTCTAGTGAGAGGATCATAACATCTATATGCCTTTGAATTTATGAATATCCAACAAAAATGCACTCAATTGATTTGGATTCAAATTTATCTAAATTATCTTTTGTATTCAAGACAAAACATTTGCATCCAAACACACGAAAATAGTCAATCTTAGGCATGCGATCATTCAAAATTCATAAGGCGTCTTGTTTATTTTCTTTCTTATAGATAGGCGATTTACAATATAGCATGCACAATTTACGGCTTCCGCCCACAGAAATCTAGGCAGTTTATTTTCGCAAAGCATAGTTCTAGCGATTTCTTGTAGTGTACGATTCTTTCTTTCTACTACTCCATTTAGTTGTGGAGTTCTAGGTGGCGAAAACTCATGTTTAATTCCTTTTTCTTCACAAAATGAAATCATCTCTTTGTTTTTAAACTCGCCGCCTCTATCGCTTCTTATCCTTTTCACATTTACACCGTATTGATTTTCAAGTTGTTTAATTAATTTAGCAATCTCTACGGCGCTATCATCCTTATGTGCAAGAAATAAAGTCCAAGTATAACGAGAAAAGTCATCAACAATTACGCATGCATAGTGACGCCCACCAAGGCTTGTAGTGCGACTAGGACCAAACAAATCGATATGCAATAGTTCTAATATTCTAGTCGTGCTTATTTCATTTTTCGGCTTAAGTGACTCACGTGTTTGTTTGCCTTTTATGCAAGATTCACACAACTGAAAGTTGTCTAAATCAAGCGTAGGCAATCCCCGTACTAGGTTCTTTCGTTGAAGTTTTTCTAGTGTGGAAATGCCAATGTGTCCTAAACGTCTATGCCATAAATTCACATTGGGTTCATTTGACATAAAACACTTAACTTTAGCGTCTACTACATCATCCATAGATAGCGTAAAAATATTGCCTTCTCGTTTTCCTTTTAAAACGGTTTCTTCTTCTTCTTCTTCTTCTTCTTCTCTTCTTCTTCTCATTTTTATTATTTTTGCAATAAGGGTGAGTAAAACACCACATTGAAACCATTGTCAACAAATTGAGAAATACTAAGAAGATTGTAAGATAAGTTGCTTACCAAAAATACGTTGGAGATTTGGAGTGTGTTCGGATTACCAATAGTACCTTTTCCAATGATCTTGCCTTCATTGTTGTCTCCAAAGGTCACGGATCCGCCTTTTGTGACCTTCTTTAATTTGGAGAACAAGCTCGGGTCACCCGTCATGTGCCTCGAGCAACCACTGTCAAGGAACCACTTTATTGATGTGTCTTTCGATGTGGTCTCCCTGCAATGTGAAAAGGTGATTTAGGTACCCTTTTAATTTTGGGTCCTTTCGAGTTAGTTAATCACCTTTTGGTAAAGGTACCTTTCGGTACCCATACTTGGGTGATCCTTCTCGGTCTATCAAATGGCAAGAATGTAGATGAAGGTGCAATATAATAGACATGTGGTGCATGCACTTTGGGTCTTTGCCCAAGGACTCCTCTATACTCGTTGAATGAAGGACGCTTTTGATATGTCCTTGTGTGTGTGCGTAGTGCGTGGATGATATGTATTTCGTGTATGCATTGTTCTTCTCTTTTCATATCTATATGGTACAACGTTATATTTCACATGATATGATGGAGTGGGGCGTGAGGAAGGGGGCGCTTTTTGCGTCATCTTAGACGCCACTTGCGGCTTAGGGTGTCTACTTTCTTAGACACAACAAACTTGGTTGGTTTGGTTGATACTTCGTTAGTATCAACGTATCCCAGTCCAGTTTTGTCACTGTCATGCTTTTGTGATAATATGATGCGATGCAGCATGTTGACCCTGTATCAAACTGTTTCATCATCATTTTCTCTAAATTGGTATTCCTTGATTTCAAATTTGAAATCTCGGATTTCATTTCATTATTTTGAGAGGTTAATGATGAAATCTCGGTTTTCAATGCAGTGATGACACATGAAGACTCTTTCTTTGAATCGCTTAATTGAGCGACAAGATTCTCGTTAGAAGATTCTAACAGTTTCTTGTCTTCAATTAATCGTTTCTTTTCTTTAGCGAGAGTCTTAGTAAATTTGTGCAATTCTAGATACTGACTAAAAAGATCATCATAAGAAGGTTCAGAGTCAGAGTCAGAATCAGATGACCTCATTAGATGCTTTGGAAGCAAAGCAACTTGAGCGGTCTCCTCTTCGGTCTCAGTTTCGAATCTGATGAGTCACTCACTCCAGGTGGAGGCCTTTAGAGCACGTTTCCTTTGTTTGGGTTCTGAGACGAGTCTATTTTTGTTCCGCTCCTTGTCAGGGTATTTAGTAGTTTGTTTTCTTTGTTTGGGCAGTCATATGATAGTGTCCGAGTTTGCCGCATTCATAACATTTAATGTCTTTATCATTTGACTTGTTTTTTATTTCTCTTAGATGTAGTGCCCTTGTTTTTTTTCTAAATGACCTTCTCATAAATTTTCTCCTTTAGCCAATAAATTAGGTCATCATTATCCGATTCGGAATCACTATCATCTACGTGATCGGAGGGAGGGGAGACGTATTCATTTGATTTAAAAGCAATGCTTTACCTTGTTTAGATGATTCCGATTTCCGAATGGTGAGTTTATTTTCATAAACTTTAAGTGAACCGATTAGTTCTTCCATCTTTATTGATTTAGTTCCTTGCTTTCTTCTATCGCAGTCACTTTAGGGTCCCATTCAGAAGGAAGGCTTCGTAGGACTTTCTGTACCTTTTCCTGCGTAGTAAAAGCCTTACCAAGAGACTCAAGAGAGTTGTAGATGTTAGTCAAACGAAGATCCATATCTACAATAGACTCATTGGCAATAATTTAAAAGACTCAAGTGTGGACATGAGCATGTTAATTTTTGACTCTTTTACTTGACTCGTGCCTTCGTGTTTCATTTCTAGTATCCTCCACATTTCTTGTGCACTCGAACAGTTTGACACATAACTAGACTCACTTTTACTTAATCCGTTTAAAAGCAAGCATAGCATGCCTAGCATTCATACTAAGTTTCTTTTTATCATCACTCGTATATTCTTGTCTAGTTTTAATAACTTCTAAAGTAACTCCGTCTACAGTGGATACATTAGATGGGACATAAGGACCATCTTCAATGATTGACCAAAGATCTATATCTATAGCCATAAGAAAAAGCTTCATCCTAAGTTTCCACTGAATAAACGACTCACCGTCAAAAAGTGGAGGCCTTTGGCTCGACATACCTTCTTGCTCGGTTTTGAGATTTGTGGATGCCATCTCACTGAATCGTTGGATTCCTTGAAGTGAGTATTCCTGCGCTCTGATACCACTTGTAGGATCTGCAAGGCACCACTAGAAGGGGGGGTTGAATAGATGGTGCGGAAAGTGTGCTTTTTAAAATTTCTTTAAACTTGAACAATTCAAGTTCTGAAAACAGATTCTGTTTTCAGGACCAGTTTTAAAACGTTTTTAAAACTAGGTTAGAGGTCTCCAAAAATTATGAAATTTTGAGAGAACTTAGCCTCAGATGTTATGAGGGTCCCCTAAAAATTTCAAATCAAAATTCAACCTTTAACCCCTTCAAAAACCGTTGGTACTCAGATTGTGCAAATCTGCCAGAAACGGTAGATGGTTTTGAAAAATTAATTCCTATTTGTGTGAACGTCCAAATGCTCTGAAAATTTGACCAATAACTCCTTATATATTATATTTAAATGGGTTGAAACAGTTTTGGAAAATTCTTTTGGGAAGTAGGTCAAATACAATCAAAGTCTCAACCTTTGCAAGTCTGAAAATCAGACTGCACTAGTCTCAGAACTTTTGATGTTTAGTTGACTTATACTTGTCCAAAAGGGTTGAAACTTGTGCCAAATTAACCCTAGAACGTGTAAGTATGTTTCTGGAAATTTTCGTAATTTTTGAAAATCGTTTACTATTTTTACGGATGCGAACAAGAAGGATAAACAGTGCAGTAACTGAAACGTAAATGCAGAAAGTAAATGGCACCAAGAATTTTATACTGGTTCGGTTATAAACAACCTACTCCAGTCTTCAAGGAACACCTTCCTTGGTTCACACTAATCACACACACAGTACACCTTACCGCAGGGTTGATAGAGTTACACCTAACTCCAACCCTTTACAAACCTTGTATGACAGTACAATTTGCACGAACACCACCACCTCGCAGAATGAAGATTGATCACACCTTGATCAATCTTTTACAAAGATATATGAATGGTGGTTTATCTCAAGCCTATTCAAGATTGAAAGAATATGAACAATAGGCTTTACAAAAGAAAAGAAAGAAGATGTAGGAGAAGAAGAGCTTGGCTATTTGATCTCTTTAGAATGCAATGCTTGTTTGTCTTTTGTTTGCTCTCCTCTTCTTTCCTTATAGTTGCAGCCGTCCCCCTTAGGGCTTCTCCCCTCTTGAAAATTGTCTTTTAAGTCCTTGAGAGAGTGTAAGACATCATTGTGACAATGCCTTGCTTACTTGGCATCTTCCTATTGGATCATCATTTAGTCTTCGCTTACTTGGCACCTCCTTATTGGCTCAATGTTGTCATCAAGATGACATGGAGAAAAATCTGAGATATTCACTTTAACATGTGCCAAAAATCAATCACAAAAATACCATAAATCAAGAATTTTCTCATAAATTGCAAGACCAAAAATTCTTCCATTTCTATGCCAAAAATCGGCCAAGACATCTTGCCATGCTGAATTTTTCAGCATGTGCATCATGGGGATAAACTTTAAATCATTACCATTTTTCTTTAAATTTTCATCATAAAAATGAATCAATAATTAGGTAACTTCTATCAATGAAATGACTTGGACACATTTTAGTACTAAATTTCGGCCACACCATGTACACATGCTGAAAAATTTTCAGCATGTGTGATATGTGAAATATCACCATTTATCTTTTTAATTATTATTCAAAACCTTACCATATCTTCTTCTAATCAATCACCTAATAAAAGATGCAAAATATGTCACATTTAACACCATAAAATCGGCCAGCTTGAGGTTAGTATGCTGAAATTTTCAGCATGTGACATAAGAGAGATATTTGTTGAATTCTTACCATTTGTAGCTTCTCTCATCAATTCACCAACAATGTATGATTGATCCTTTACCAATCAATATGCCAACAAAGCTCCACATGTGCTCCAACTCAGCTGTATGTAACGTTATATGATGTGTAACATGTGCTGAAATTTATTTTTTTCTAACTTTGTAAAATAGTGCACCTTTAATAATACACACATGTAATATTCCAATCAGCCCTTAATTTAATTTTCTAGATACTTTAAGATGTGTATCATTTGTAAAAAGTGTCTAGATACATGTCCACACGATGTACAAGAAAAACGTTCCATGTTATGTGCGTAGAAAACCGAATTTTCGATATTTATCGATTACCCGATTTTTCTCTAATTTAAATTCCAACTTTTGCACATGTTATATATATTAAGTTATGCATAATATATATAATATATACTTTAAATCTCAGCACTTGGCTGGTTTAAAGTGGTACCATTAGCATGTGACAAAATTAAACTTGGAATCTTCACATTTTGGCCTTAATGTGGAGTAATTTGTGTGTGCCAACATGGAAAGTATTTTTGGCTGAATATGTCATGTGTAGCACGAAATTTACATCATATTTTGATGTATATGGGCTGGCCATTTATTTATGGCAAGTACGTGACACGTAGGCGAAGTTTCGGTATTCGCCCGATACGACAAATTTCGGTTTAGAACCTTTTATCGTGTCGTATTTGATTTGTCATCACCATATCTTATATCATATGATATAAGACCTGAATATACTCATAAATATGAGTTAAGTATAGTGGTGTGACGTTAACGTACGTACGTAGAATATATGACGTGTCGGTAGTACGTTGGAATACATGTGTATGTGCCTTTTTCAAAAAATCTGAAAATATGTATAATATATGTATATGGCGTGTACACATTAAAGAAGGGAGGAGGAGAAAACTTTCCTTCCTTAACCTTGTTGCCTTTGTGCATCTTCCAAATGTGGCTTCCTTTAATGAACTACTTAGTTTAATAAACTAAGTACTTCACTTAATGAACTAGTTTAGTTCATTAATGGTGGCACCTGAAAATAGTATAAACACAACAAATGTTTGCCATATGATGTAAGCTTTAATGCTTCATGGCTCATTAGTACGGCAACATAATATATAAGCTAAATAAGGCAAGTAATAGCAATGTATCATGCATACATGTATATCTTATGCACGTTTTATCTTATGTATACATTCAAGACACTTATTTTGAAATCACTCAAACCCCCTTATCTTTACAGGTTGTAGGTCTTCAAAAATTCTGAAATTTTGAGAGAAATTAGCCTCAGATGTTATGATTGTCTCCTAAAAATTTCAGATTTAAATTCAGCCTTTAACCCTTTCAAAAATTGTTGGTGGTCAGATTGCACGAATCTGCCAGAAACGGTAGACTGTTTTGAAAAATTTATTCCTATTTGTATGTAACTCCAAATGCTCTGAAATTTTAACCACTAACACCTTATATGTTATATTTAAATGGGTTGAAACAGTTTTGAAAATTGCTTTTGTTAAGTTAGTCAAATACGATCAAAGTCTCAACCTTTGCAAGCCTAAAAATCAGACTACACTAGTCTCAGAACTTTAGACGTCTGGTTGACTTATACTTGTCCAAAAGAGTTGAAACTTGTGCCAAATTAATCTTAAGACGTGTGGATATGATTCTGGAAAGTTTCATAATTTTTGAAAAACGTTTACTATTTTTACGAACGTAATCAAAAATGATAAACAGTGCTGAAACAGAATATAAGTGCTGAAAGTAAATAACGCCAAGAATTTTATACTGGTTCGGTTATAAACAACCTACTCCAGTCTTCGAGGAACACCTTCCTCGGTTCACACTAATCACACAATACAAAAACACCTTACCACAGGGTTGATGAAGTTACACACCAACTCCAACCCTTTACAAACCTTGTATGATGAATACAATGCACACGAACACCACCACCTTGCAAGATTGAAGATTGATCACACCTTGATCGATCTTTTACAAAGTTAAAGAATGTGTGGTGGTCTAAGATAAGCCTATTCAAGTATATGAATGTAAGTACAATAGGCTTTTAGGAAGAAGAAAGAAAGAGAGTGTAGAAGAGGAAGAGCTAGGCGTTTTTGATCACTTGGTTTGCAAGACTTGTTCTTGTTCTTATTTTGCTCTCTTGCTTCCCTTTTAACATTATGGCCGTCCCCCTCTTGGTCCTTCTCCTCTTGAAAATTATCTTCTAAGTCCTTGGGAGAATATGTGGCATCATTGTGACATGATCTTGCTTACTTGGCACCTCCTCATTGGATGATCATTTAACTCTTGCTTACTTGGCACTCATTGATTGGTTGAATGTTGTCATCACTTGATGACTAGGAAAATCTTAGAATTTCACTAAAAACATGTGCCAAAATCACCATAAAACAATTATCATAACTTTCAAGATCATCATATAAATTAAGCAAGATAATTTCATCACAACAATGATGAAAAAAGCGGCCATTATTGACACTTGACATGCTGAAATTTCAGCATGTCATACATGGGTGTTCGTTTCAAATTGTTACCAAGTTTTCTTTGATTTTTCTCTTAAAAATAAATCACCAATTAGTAGACAATATTCTCATCAATTTTGGGAATAAAATTGGACAATAACATGGCAAAAAATGGGCCTAGGTTCATTCACACACATGCTGAAATTTTTCAGCATGTGTGATATTCAAGATATCACAATTATAATTTCATATCTTATTCAAATTGCTTCAAAATTGTCTTCCAATTCATCACATGTTTCAAGACACAAAATATAGCCTCATAATGGATGAAATTCGTCCAGCCTATAATCCACATGCTGAAATTTTCAGCATGTGTTACAAATGAGATAAAATTTGAAACATTACCTTTTGTAGCTTCTTTCTTTAAGTCACCAATATTGTATGCTTGATTCTTGACCAATAAATATGCCAACAAGGCTCCACATAGGCTCCATCAAGCTGGTATAGGCGTGTATAATATGTATATACATGTGCTGAATTTTATTTTTGTAAACTTTGTAAAGTAGTACACATTTAATAATACACACATGGTATATTCCAATCAGCACTTAATTTAATTTTCCCGAACACTTTAAGATGTATGACATATGTAAAAAGTGTCTAGATACATGTCTATGATGTGCCAAAAACGTTCCATGTGTTGTGTACATAGAAAACCGAATTTTTGATGTTTATCGATTACCCGATTTTTCTCTAATTAAATTCAAACTTTTTGTACATGTTATATATATTATGTTACACATGATATACATAAATTAAACTTTAATATTCAGCACTTGTCTGGTCTTAAAGTGGCGCCATTTACATGTGACAAAATTGAAATTGGAATCTCCATAATTTGGCCTTAATGTGGGGTGATTTGTGTGTGCCAGCATGGAATGATTTTATGTCTGGAAATAATATCACACCCACGAAAATTATAGAGATTTTTGAGGTGTAGGGGCTGACCATCTATTTATAGCAAGTACGTGGCACGTTGGCGAAGTTTCGTTATTCGTCTGATACGAAAATTTTCGGTTTAGAACCTTTTAACGTTTCGTATTTAATTTTTCATCACCATGACTTATATCATATGATATAAGACCTGAGTATACTCATAAATATGAGTTAAGTATGGTGGTGTGACGTTAACGTACGTACATAAAATATATAACGTGTCGGTAGTACGTTGGAATAAATGTGTATGTGCCTTTTTCAAAAAATCTGAAAATATATATATTTATGTATATATATGCGTGTATATATGTGGTGAAGGAGGAGGAGGAGACTTTCCTTTCTTAGTCTTGTTGCCTTTGTGTCTTGTCCAAATATTGCTTCCTTTAATGAACTACTTAGTTTAATTAACTAAGTACTTCACTTAATGAACTAGTTTAGTTCATTAATGGTGGCACCTGAAAATTAAACAAACACAGCAAATGTTTTCCATTTGATGTAAGCTTTAAAGCTTCATGGCTCGTTAGTACGGCAACATTATATATGAACTATACAAGGCAAGTTATATGCAATATATCATGCACATTTATGTCATGCACGTTTTTAAGCACATTTAAATCATACATTTTGAAATCACTCAAACCCCTTTTTCTCTACATGAATAATGTTCCTAAGCTGCTGAGGTGCAAAATTTTCTTTATGTATCTTATGGGGAAATCAAGGAGATGATTTCAAGATTTCTTGTCTCAATCTATATATTATTTTCGACAACTGGCCCAAAAGTTTAAGGCACATATAGTTTTTTGCAAACCATTCATCAAGAACTCTTCAAATCTGATGACATTGAGTCATAAGTTAGATGAGTCAGTATTTCAATACATACAGCGTTTTACAGAGGAGTCCCTGCATGTTGGAGATCGTAATGATGGAGTAATAGTAGGCATGTTCACCAATGGGCTGAGGCTTGGTCGCCTATGCACCCAACTAGCCAAAGGAATCCCAAAGTTTGTGAAACCCTGTTTCGAGAAGGCCCACTAATTTGCCTTAGGTGAAGAAGAAAATAGGCTAAAGAGAGAGATTGAATCAGTCTACCAGAAGCCGAGCCACGACGAATCTAAAAGGAAAGCCTGTAAAGATCCCAGGGTCGAGCATAGTGCATTTTACCGCTTGGGGGCTAAAGTAAGGAAGGTTTTCTTTTACTTGCCTCAAAAGAAAAGATCCTTGTTGTCATGGAGATGAACTTATTGCAATTGCAGGGCCAAAGCCAAAAGGGATTCTCAAGCTGTACTACGAATAGCATAATGATTTTTGCCTTGACATAGAACATTACAGGTAGCTGGCGCACGCAATTGAGCTCTAATTGAACCGGATCATTTACATCAGTTTTACGACCCAATGTCATGCTTGCACAATCGATTGGCTTTGCCGACCTCCTCCATAAGGATAGTACCAGGAAGATAAGTCGTGCCAGCACATAAAAGATGATGATGAGAAGGATGAAGAGCCTGATGGTGTAAGTCAGCCTCAGGTTAATTCGATAATTTATACGATTTCTTGTGGAACTGGCCTGCCGAGGTCAAGATGAGAGTTAGGGGCCTCTGGAACTTTGACTGCCTTAGAAAAAAAAAAATTTTCACATGAGCAGACCTATGGTTTGTATGAACCAATTCCCTTGGACTATGGCAATGAATGCTTGGTGATTTACATTTTTATCAACCTTGTCCTAGTAACATTGTGGACGTGCATCGAGTTTATGTTGATATTAGTCAAACAACCAATAGGATGCATTCAAATTTCTCTCAACAACTAAGGCTGATTGACAATAAATGTGCACTGTACCAACTTTGTTATTTTCTAGTGCGGTAGTGCAGCTAGCAAGTCTGACTACATCGTCGGTTACCTTTTAAAAACACCCCAAATCCTGTAACTTGTGGATAGATTTTTGTTATATAATAGAGGTCAGCCTACAACATAGTCCTTAGTATGCCGGCCTTAATGGGTCTGAAGTCAATCATCGCACCGCTGCATGTCAACATAAAGTTTCTGTTCTGATCTAGGGTGGTAACTATGCACGGGAATCTTTAGTCGGATTATTGTTGCTATGCTGTAGCGGTAAAAGAAAAATCACTTATGCAATAGGTTAGCCTTGATGATATTGTCTCCCAACTAAGGAGAAACTGAAGACAGACGATGCGGTCCAAGGTTTCAGTCTAGATTTTAAACGACCAGAGAATGTGATCAAGATTGGGACTTAGATGCCTGCCAAGTTGTTGAGCTTACTCCAAAATTTATTAAGAGAATTCGCAATTATCTTTGTCTGGACAGCCGATGACATACCAGGAATCCCAACTCTTGCTGAGTACAAGCTTGGCGTGGATCCAGCAGTAAGCTTGTCTAGAAGAAGAAAAAAAAACTTCGCTCCTAAGAGGATTAAGGTGATCACTGATGAGATCGGCAAGCTACGCGGCGTTGAGCTTATAATGGAAGTCTTCTATCCATTTTGGCTTGCCGATACTATGGTGGTCCAAAGCTTGATAATTTTTGGAAGATCTATATAGATTATAAAAATTGATTAAAGTTTGCTTGAAAGACTTCTTTCCTTAGCCATAGATTGATAGATTGGTGGATTCAACAATAGGGCACGAGGAAAGGATTTCTACAAAAGATGAGCAGCACCGTGAGGAGAAATAGATCATCTACATTGGTGGATCCTCTTTCTCTGATGGAAGTGGAGCAAGTCTCTTGATGATAAGTACAAAAGGGGAAGAATTTGAGTATGCACTTTGGTTCACCTTTGACACCACGAATAACGAAGCCGAATCTGAAGCCTTGATAGCTGGCCTAGGCCCCGCTAGAAAACTAAGAGCTTAGAAAGTTAAATCGCATAGTGATTCTCAACTTATCGTTGCCAAAGTCAATGGTGATTATGAAGCCAAAAAGGATTTAATGAAGTGGTTAAAGGTTGAGCAACTCAAGGGATTCTTCGAGTCTTTCAAGATCGATTATACCACAAGTCGGCCAACAAAACGGCTGACACACTTTCTCGTCTCGCATCATGGACTCCAACTGCCTTAGGCAAAAAGATGGTGGTGGAGCTTATTAAGCACAGAGCTTATGATCTAACCAAGTTGTGTCAAACTAATTACCACGGAACTTGGGTGGATGATATCATGAACAAGCGTTCAACCACAAGACAAGCAAGCATCAAAGAAGCTGCGCATCAAGGAGGCCATATGCGCTCTTTTTAATAAATACTTGTGCAGGAGTTCTTTGTCTTAGCTATAGCTGAAATGCTTCTCCAAAGACAAAGGAGATTATATTCTTTGATAGATTCACATAGGAATTTATGGCAATCATTCTTGCCCAAGGTCGCTCGTGTGCGATTGGTATCTTTCCGGCACTATTGACAGACCTTACATTAGGATGCTTTTGAATTGGTTAAAAAGTTTCAAGCATTTTAGGTGCACGCTCCATTATCTTACGTTCCCAATCAG
>AP025041.1:34476806-34538181 GCA_036186865.1 Eustoma russellianum | reverse complement strand
TAGCTTCTTGTTGCCGTTTTTTACTTTACAATGTGTATCAAGGCAGAGCCATTGGTGGAAATGAAGGGAAATTATGTCAAGAAATCTCTTTGGAAGCTCACTATATGTTGTTTAGGATTGCCAAGAGTCTTGGTGTAGCGACTCGCCCCGAGTCCTAATACTCGAAATGACTCAAATACTGTATTCTGTTAACAGAAATACAAGATGTCGATACAAATCAATTACATGTCAGTAACGTGACTTAAACTGATATCAGCGGAAGTAATAAAATAAAAATCCTCAAAATAATCATCATCATTAATATAAATGTCTAGAAAAATCCAATTCGACACAAATGTCGTAACTTAATAAGAAAATGCTACGTCTCAAAATGCATAAATCTCAAACTCACAAATAACTGTCTCAACTAAAACCATCAATAAATCTCCTCAACAATCCTTGAATCAGTGATAATCCCACTCAGCCTCGTCCTCTACAAACGTCTAATCGTAAACATGTATCTCTGCTAGCGACAAAATATCGCTCAGTAAGTAGCCTTTCTATACGTACTATGGGATCATACACGGAGAAACAAGTGTGATTAAATAAATAACAACATATAAAATAGCAAGTTTCCCATTTGCAAACAAAACTACTAATTTATCTGCAATCGATCAACAAAGTCAACGATCCCAATCATCAAGTTAAATCAATCGATAGCCAATCAAATGTTAGTCCAAATCAAAATAGATGATGCAATTTTCAAATCGATGCGATGCAAATTTCCAAAATCCAATTTCTGATTTTTCTATACAATGCAACACGATGTTCAAATTCAAATACAATATCTGATTCCAAACTGGTACAAATACCAATTTTCGACATCCGAGTCCAACTCGGTAGGATATCAAATCAAAAACAAGTTTTGATGCGATGGCTATAGCACTTTCCTTAAAGTGACTTATACCATAAGACTTACGAATAGATGTCTAGATAAACAAATATACTATAGACACCTTGTACCAGACCAAATCGTTATGTCTATAGTACCAAATATATGCCTTTTGCACCTTGTCCTAGACCATGTAGTTATGCTCAGATTCAAATATGCATAAAGAAACATTGTCCCAGATGAGGTAGTTACATCTGTAGTGCTCGGTATAAAATATGCATACAGAAACCCTATCACATACGAGGTAGTAACATCTGCAGCGCTCGATAAAATAGGAATCAACTCGGCTTACCGATATATTTCCCTTGTAAGGGTGAATTTCACAATATACACGATTTCAAAACCATTTTTGAAATATTCGATTTTTAAAAACGATTCCAATGCCAAAAAATTTCCAAACCAAAGTCAAATGTCCAATATTTTACAACCGATACCAAACTCGATTAAATCAAATATCAAACACAAATATCCAAATATCCTAATATCAAATGCCAATATGCAAATATCAATTTACCAAATGACTACCACTTAAGTGCATCTATGTACATATATATATGCCCACACCCATAAAAATGCATATACACGTATAGACATACACACACCTCCCTTCATCCACTTATCCCCCAATACACTACCCAACTCACCTAACCCCTCTCCTCAACACCCTTGGCCTGCAGTGCCTAGCCACATTGTTGAGAAAAAGAGTTTGAGTGATTCACAAAATACATGATTTAAAAACTACTTGTTTAAGAAATGCATGACAAAATTATTATGTGACACGTTTTTGTGATGTACATGCCTCATATGGTTTATATATATTGTTGTCGTACTAACAAGCCATGAAGCGTTAAAGCTTACATCATATGGAAAATATTTGTTGTGTTTGAACTATTTTTAGGTGCCACCATTAATAAACTAAAATAAGTCATTAAGTGAAGTACTTAAGTTAATGAACTAACTTGTTCATTAAATGGAGATATATTTGGAGAAGGCATGATGGCAACAAATTGAAACATGGAAAGTCTTCTCTCCACTTTGTTATACACGTTTATATATATATATATATATATATATATATATATATATATATATATATTCAGAGTTTTTATAACAAGGCACAATACACATATATTCTGACGTACTACCGACACGTTACATATATTACAAACGTCGTCAACGTCACATCACTATACTTACCTCATATCTATGATTAAATTCAGGTCTTATATCATATGATATAAGTCATGGTGATGACAAAATTATTACGACATTTTACAAGGTTATAAACCGAAAATTGTCGTATCGGGTGACTACCGAAACTTTACGAACGTGTCACGTACTTGCCATATATAGATGGCCAGACCCTATACTTCAAAATGGCCAAAACTTTCATGGCTCACATGGTATATTCAGCCATGAAATCTTTCCATGTTGGCACACACAAATCACCGCAATTAAGGCAAATTGTGGAGATTCCAAATTTACCTTTTTAAGCACATGTGGGCGCCAATTTTAAACAGCCTTATGAGATGAATGTTTAATTTATTTTATGTATATTATGTGTGACATAATATATATAACATGTACAAAAATTTTGAATTTAATCGGAGAAAAATCGCGTAATCGATGAAAGTCGAAAATTCGGTTTTCTACAAACACAACACAAGGAACGTTTTTGGCATGACATGTAACATGTATCTAGACACTTTTTACATATTCAATACATGTTAAAGTGTACTAGAATATTCAAATTAGAGATGATTGGAATATACCATATATGTGTAATTGTTGTGCAATATTTGACAAATGTTACAAAAGTGAAATTCAGCACATGTTGGAGACTATGAACACACCATTCTCAGCCTTGGTGGAGCTTATGTGGAGCTTATTTGGCATCTCAATTGGTGGAGAATAAGGCACACAAGGTTAGTGACATAAAGGAGGAAGCTACACAAAGTAACAATTGAAACTTTTGGCAAATGTAACATATGCTGAAAAATTCATCATGTGACACAAAGGGTGGCCGAATTTTATGTCTTGAAGATCACAAATTTGTTTCCTAAAATTGAAAGGATTAATTGTCGATTATTTGGAAACATTTTAAACTTTATTTGGCACATGCTTTTACATTTTAATCTCAGAATTTACAGCTACTAAATGGTGACAAGATTCATCCAATCATAGAGTGCCAAGTAAGCAAAGCCAAGACATTCATCCAATCAAAATGTGCCAAGTGAGCAAGATGGTGTCATATCTACACAAGGCAATCTAGCAAGGGCATTAAAGAGAATTCTCATAAAATGACCTAAGGGGGCGGCCAAGATGAATTAAAAAGAAGAGAAGAGAGCAAACAAAACTAAGACAACTCTCATGTCTATCAAGTTCAAAAGGATACCTTATTCTCTTCTTCTACATTTCTTTTTCTTGTTCTCTCAAGCCTATTCTTCATATATTCAAAATATTGTATAGGATTTGATTATACCACCATATACGTTTTTTTTGTAAAAGGTTGATCAAGGTGTGATCAAATCGTCACTCGTTCGGTGGTGGTGTTTGTGATCAGGTGTGTTTGATTGTATTGTTTGTGAAAGGATGGAGTTGGTGTGTAACTCCAGCAACCCTTGTTATAAGGTGTTTTTGGTGTTTAGTAATAATCAATGAAGGTGACCTCGAAGACTGGAGTAGGTTGATTTAACCGAACCAGTATAAAATCCTTTGTGTCTTTACTTTCAGCACTTTACTTTAATTTTTCAGTTTCTGTGTTGATTTCGTTGCAATAGTAAAAATAGTAAACGACTTTTAAAAATTACAAAACTTTGCAGAAACATAGCCACACCTCTTAAGTTTCATTTGGTGTAAGTCTCAACCCATTTGGACAAGCATAAGTCAATCAAACGTTAATAGTTCTGAGACTAGTGCAATCTGATTTTAGACTTGCAAAGGTTGAGAACATCAACGTATTTGACATAATTCCCAAAGGAATTTTTCAAAACTGTTTCAACCCATTATAATAAATATCTTAAGGGGTTTGTCATAAAATTTTTAGACCATTTGGAGTCACAAATTAATCGGAATAAAATTTTCAAATCAAACTACTGTTTCTGGCAGATTTGCGCAATCTGACCACAGACGTATTTTAAAAAGGTTAGGAGTTGAATTTTGATCTGAAATTTTTAGGAGATACTAATAACATGTAAGAGTAGAATCTCTCCAAATTTCAGAATTTTTTTGAAGGTCTGGAACCTGGTCTTTCAGACGTTTCAAATCAGGATCTGAATACAGAAACTGTTTTCAGAAGTTAGGTTTTTGGTTCAAAATATTTTAAAAACCAAATTTTCCGCACCTACTATTCAACCCCCCTTCTAGTGGTGCTATACAGGTCCTACACAGATCAGAATCGCCGCAAGCCCCCGACTACCTCGGCCAGCCCCTCCCCCATCTCCCCAAAATCCTAATTTCACTCCTCTACACTTCTTACCCCTCGACCTCCCTCCAAAACTCACACTATCAATATTTTCTCAGTTCTACTACCTTAGCAACAAGTATAATTCATGCGTAACACATTGCACCAAAACACACACAACCACATGCCGTCATGAGATGCCTCAAGCCCCGTCATGCACGGCCACTCAAAGACACATGTGGCCCACGTGCCACCTCTGGCTGCCGGCATCGACCACCAGAAATCACCTTTTTTAATTTTCAACTAATTCTCATCATCAAATCATGTAAAATCTCCTCCTACACGACTATCAAATTCATCTAAAATCAACACCAGTTTCCAAATCAATTTCACATTAAATCAACATATACCATAGGCTATAAATCATATACGTAACAATAATCTAGCCCTAACTTGTGGCAGAAGAATACCGTGGTTACATCTTTTGTGGAAGACTCTTCCACTTTAATTGCAAAAATTATGACAGGAAAGTAAAACAAGAGTTTGTGCAGAAAAATTTAAAGGCAAAACAAAACAAAGCCTATGATGTACAGGTAATGACATAATTCTATGTATCTACATCCTGTGCCGATCCGTAAGTCCATGGAGGCGTCCAGTTTGATTTCACTCGACATCCGATATGGAATACATCAAAAAAGATTAGTATAGTATAAATATTGCAAGATGAATGGAAAAATGAAGATGTACATACCAATGTTAACTGTATTCACAATGAACACATGCAACAATAGTAGAATCCGATCGATGATCCGCGGGTGATCTCAGTCTCATCATAGTTGCAAATCAGTCCAAAGCAAGCTCAAAGGCAAATCTATATTTATATGTATAAGTAGAGAAGAAACATAGTTGAAATGCGCAAGCAGTAAGGAAAGAGGACATACTAATGTTGCATATGTCAATGTACGACATTGGCAACCAGTTTGTGAATGCACCAACCCGTTAGGAGGCAAGAATATCAAATTCACCGGCGGTTGTTGGCTCCATGCTTGTGTATCCCAGGAATGAAGTTTTTGCCAATGACAATACGTAAAAGAAATAGTTATGCCCAGAAGGATAATATCAATCCGACAGATAAGATAAAGAAAGAACACATACCGACGTTGCATGTGTCAATACATGACACATGAAACCATTATCCGAAAGCGCCAACCCTATGGGGCACCTTTGATCATAGACACAAATTCGGAAGACATAAATCTAGTGATATTGCACCACGAACGTCGCATGGCAATGAAGAAAAAGAGGAATAGGATGTAACTCCCACCGAATGTAATCCATATATTGCTAATGTGTGCGCTACTGCATTTGCCTCACGGAAGCAAAATTGTACCGTGGAGGAGTTGGGACAAAGAAATTCTGCGGTGCATCGTATATCCCTTGCTAAGTAGCCCAAACAGCGAGAGTGATCGACGAGATAATATAGCATCAACAGTCAGTTTCTATTTTATGAGACGATCATATGTCCTTGAATAAAAGATTAGCGCATACAATAACGCCATTAGTTCTTCCTCCAATAATGGGATTGTGGGCAACGGAAAGCAAATAGCTGAAACATAATCGCCGTGATCGTTTCTTAAGACTGATCCAGCTGCTGAGTAATTACGTCCCACTGCCGCATTTATATTTAGTTTGAGCTTGCCTGAACGAGGCAGTTCCCAGTGTATCACCCAAAGACGACGCATACGAATGGGTGGAGAAAAACCTCTATCTATCAAATGAGATATTGACTGAGAGAACTTTCGTCCTATGGTAGAGGCACACCATGTATGAATATGTTTTCGTATCTGCTCAAACTGTTGTAGGAAAACAAATTGTCACCAAAATGAATTGAAGCATATTCCTTCCATATCACCCAAGCCGCCAATGATGGAGCAACCACTCTCAATTGACCTACCATTGCTTTAGATGATGAAGCTCTCCACCATCGTAGTAAATGAGCTCGTATGGTCGATTGTCTGGGCATGGATCCCGAAAAAAATATTGTCGATTCTTGCCAGAGTGGCCTAATCCGTGGACAATGCAAAAATAAATGGTCTTGTGTATCCGGATGACTTCTACAAATGGCACATTGTGATGCTAAATGGTCTGCCACACTCGAAGATTATTAACCAATGGCAGAGAGAGCATCCGAGGTTTCCAAACGAATATGCTCCCACCCGGTCGTGAATCAGTCCACCAAATGAACTTCGAATATTCTAGCATTGGGAGACCTGAAGTGAGAAGGCTATATGCAGACTTGATTGTAAACTGACCTGAAGGATGTGCTGTCCAAATAATTCCTTCCGAGGTGTACTGGACCCACAGATGCATGTACTTATGTATTCTACAGAGGCGCTTCCAAACAGCTGAGTCACAGATGTTTGCGAAAATCATTTCTCTGCTGCCATATGAACCCTACAAAATTCCGCCTGCAGGGAGAATCTATGATGATATTTCCACCATATAAGACAATCATATGCTTGTTGCACCAATTCCATGTTACGAATACCCAATCATCCTGCTTCAATAGGCGGGCAAACATTTCCCCATGATTTTCAGTGGTGACGTCCATTCCGCAAAAACCGCGACATCTTACTATTTAATACTTAGAAAACACTCTTTGGGAGTTTTGAATAAGCTATAATATGAATTGGCATCGATGAAAGAACATGGAAAATCATGACCACTCTTCCGGCCGTAGAAAGAAGCTTGGAACACCACGAGTTGAGTTTAGCCTCAAAGTGTGCAATTTAGGAAATACAATAATCTGCTCTATTAACTACCCTGTACAGAAAAGAACAGAGATATTTAACGGGTAAAGTGGATGGTCTCATTCCTAGCGTTTGATGCATCCGAGCTGCAGTAATGTCAGCACTTGCCACCACCTGACTTTTATGATAATTGACCAATTGTCCCGACGCCTGCTGATAAGAATCGAAGGATTTGTAGAAACCCTGCATATTTCATGTAGAGCCATTAATAAATATCACCAAGTCATCAGCAAATCCTAGATGGGAAATCTGGGGCACCCGCCCTACATGAAAACTGTAAATATATCATGTTCGCATTAACTCCTTGATGCCCCGAGAGAAGCCCTCAGATGCGAGAATAAAAACAAGTGGTGATAAAGGATCTCCCTGTTTAACTCCCCTTGCAACAGGAAAATAGCCCACCGGCTTTCCATTAATCAACACTGAACAAATTTGACGATAAAATGATCCTGGAAATCCGTCCGGGCCGGCCGCACTCGAGGGGCTAAAGTCCCATACCGCTTGCTTAACTTCCTATAATTCTGGTATTGATAGGAGCATGCTATTATCCTTGGCTGTGACTAGACGCGTTATAAATTGAAGTATGGAGTCATGTTGAGAGGTACTGCTGGCCGAAAATAGGTACTGGTAGAATCGGATAGCCTCTGTTCTGATATACTATGTCGAATCAATTTCTATGCCATCATCACGGATAATGTGATGTATTGTTGTCTTCTTCGTCGATCCTTGATAGTTTGATGATAGAAATGGGTATTTGCATCTCCTTCCTTCAACCATTTGACATTTGCTTTTTGTTTCCAATATTGTAAAGTCCGAGATTGCGTAAGATGTAATGTTGCAATACTCCTATGTTACTCGGATCGCGTATGATCTGAAGGTGTCTCATCAAAATCTTTTTCTCGCTGTGTTACTTCATTCTCTGCCAGTAGTAATGCATCAAATTGATGTGTGCAAGACGTGGACTCCAACAATTCCACCTTCTAAACGTCCTTCACAAAGGGTTAGGCACAAGGAAGAAGACTTCTTATTGCTTCCTTAGTGAGATAAACGTATGGTTCAAGCGAGCAAGAAACAACACTTCAAGATGGTCGTTGATCAGGGAAACCATAATGGCCCTCCTGGATGGCACCTTTAAGCAATGGCAACACCTTCAAAATGCTCAACTTTGAAGGATCTTAACTTAGGTTTTTAATGTAAAACCAAGAAAACAAAGTCTCACAAGAATAGGAGGAAATATCAAGTATTTTATTTCATCAAAGGTTTTTGTTTTACACGCCCCAAGGGCCTTATTTATAGCCTATAAAGCGTCCCTCTTCAGCCTTCAAATGACTAGAAACTAATTTAGATAAAGCTAACTAACAAATGTTTAAATTTGAAATTCGCTTGAAATTCAAAACTAAGATAATTCTAGTTAAAACTTGAAATGCTTGCAAGATGATATCTTCTCCATGTTCAGCTGTGTATGAGGACCAATTGATGTCTTGGAGAAGCTAATTTGATGAGTAGGATGTGCTTGAACTTGAATTCAAATTCAAAAGTTGTGTAAAGTTTGAATTCAAGTTGAGTTTGAATGGGAGTGCACTTTTAATTGGTTGTTGGTTTATCCTTTCCACATCCTTCCAGCCGTGTAACTTGAATAATGAAGTGTAGAAAATTTGATTTGATGATGATAAGATGGCTGGGATTGAATTCAAAAGATGGTTGAAGTTTGAATTCAAATTGAGTTTAAATTTGAATTCAAACTTGGATTCAATTTGAATTGGGATCTATCCTTCTTCTCCTTCAAGATGGTGTGTGGATGGGCTGCAGATGTTCGCTGAAATCTTCTTGAATTTTAAGTCTCAAATTGGTTGAAACTTGAATTCAAATCATGGTTGAATTTAAATTCAAGTTTAACTTCAAATTTAAATTCAATTTGATCTCCATTTTGTCTTCAATTTTGGCCGGCCCCTTTTTGGTGTTTGGAGATGATTTTGATTTCAATTTGAACAAAGAATTCCATCTTGGACACATTTGAACTTGTATTTGTGGAGACAAACATTCTTCTCAAGACAACATTCCTTTTGTCTCCTTTTTTTTTGCAACACACGCCTATAATGCCTCTTGGACCTCCATTTCATTTGGATCTTCACTGTACCTAATTTACCTACAAAGCCAACACATAAAAACAAGGATCATAAGAAAACTAGACTAAAATCAAAACAAGGAATACTCACACACACGCACACACATACACGTTCATAGTGTAGGTTAAAGGAAGCGAACCCAATGAACTTTAGGTTCATCTTGAACATGCTTGTACAAGAAGGTTCCAACTTGATGACCAATTTCTCTAGCCTTCCTTCTTGTCATAGGACTTGTGACCTCTTGATGGGATCCCCGATCCTCATCACAAATATATTCCAAAACACATCCTTATTCCACTTGCGGAAAAGGCCTTTGAGTTTCCTCAGTTTTTCATAAAATCCCCACATTCCTCCTACTGTCGGAAATGAACGATAGTGATGATGTACAAAATTGTCAAAATCAGAGTGTGAATACCAAACATCCAAATATCTAAAAAAGGATGGCCCAGACGATGACTACATGAAACAAATGAGATAGAGCTGTGAGTGATTCGAAGTAGTCCTGCTAAGGTGTTGATAATGGACTGATGAAAAGAGATCAAAGTAATCCTGAGAACAAACCAATTGATCCAAGTGCCTCCAAACATGACCGAGACCACGACCATCACACCAAGTATACGGAGAGACTTGGTAATTAATTGATTGTAACTCATGGGCAGATATGCAATCATTAAAATCCTGTAAGGATCGAAGTGTTGAAGTTGATCTACCTTTGTGCTCATCCAGCAAAAGGAATGTGTTGAAGTGTCCCTTAACCAGCCATGGGACATCAAGCCTACCATTGAAAGAAATAAGATCATCCCATAACAATCGGCGTGCCACCACGGAGTGAAGCCCATAGACAGAAATGAGCCAAAAAAAACTCTCCTGAGACAACCAATGCAAGCGAATCGAGTGATTTTGAACACTAAAACGCTCACTCTCCAAATGAAAAAACGAATCTCTCCAAAATACCCAAATATTATCATTACAAACTGATATTGTGTGAGAGAAACCAAGCTTCAACCGGTATGAGACCAGAGAAGATGACCGAGACTTAGGCTCAATAATAACAAGCTGATGCGAACAATAACAATGAACTATGAAACTAAAAGATCAATTGAGGTATGGATACCTCTAACGTTCCACATCATGATCTTCATTGAGACGTCAAAACATCAAAAGCGTTCGAGAGGGTAGCTCTGGATCTTTTCAAAGGTGGCGACGGCTGGTGTGGGAGTCTATTTTGATGCCTCAACAATCGAGGTGGGACGAAAAATTCCTCAGTATCTCCTTGATTAGTGGGGGTATCTGGAATATCCTGCGAGTCCAAGTCCGTATGTGGCTGAGCCTCCTGCTGACAAACCTCCTGGACCAAGTGAGAAATAAAGGAAACAAGTTCATCATCATTATCATCAAACCTTTGTTCCTAGTGTTATAACCGTGTATTTAAAAAAAAAGAGGGATAAAGAAAAAGAAGAGAAAATAATATGTTTAAATAACTAAATTTTTATCCTAATCTATTAATTAACCCTTATCCTTCCCCAAATCTCTCCCTCTCATATCAAACCCTCATTAACCCTAACTTCTCTCCTCTCACTCTCTCTCATTTTCGGCAGCCACCCTCTCCCCTTTCCTCTCTCAATTTTCGGCCATAAGGGATAAAGGAAAGAAGGATCTTCGATCCAGGTTTCAAGAGGAGGAGATCACAACTCCAATCACATCTTCATCACTCTCGCATAGCTATCAACTCTCGCTAGGAATCGAGGTAGGTGCATACTAATTATTTCCTCAAAATGGTATGAAGGCTTGCATAGGCAAAAAGGGTATTTTTAGGTGTTGTTGTTGTCGTTAATTGTTGATTGGATCTTGATTATATGCCCCAAGGTGTTTATTTTCCGTTATACGTTTTGACTTCATTGTGATCTCGTTGTTGTACGTTTCCTTGTGGGGTTGTAAGGTCTTGATGCGTGTATGGATATGTGGGATGGGTGAAAGGTTGAATGAGATTGAATGAATGGACTGCAGAAATTTCAGAATGAGAATTCTGAAATTCGAGGACATCGATCGATCGACGTCCAGAGGGCGAGAGATCGATGTACCTCAGAAGTACATCGATCGATCGACGTCCCAGAGGTGAGGGTTCGATGTACCTCAGAAGTACATCGATCGATCGACGTCAACTGACTGAGGGTTCAACGTGTCTCAGTTGGACGTCGATCGATCGACGTCAGAGGATGACGTCCAACTGTTTTCTTCCCCTTTCTCTCGCATTCATGGCACGTGCATTACATGAGGTACCCATTGTCTGAGGGCGTGCGTGTTCGGAGGATACGTAGCGTCTATAGGCCGTGGGGGCCGTGATGATACGAAGCATCGGTCGGGCGTGGGTGTCATGTGATACGCAGCGTCTATAGGGCGTGGGTGTCGTGCGAATACGCAGCGTCTACATGGCGTGGGTGTCTGAAGATACGCAGCGTCTATAGGGCGTGGGTGTCGTACGATACGCAGCGTCTATAGGGCGTTGGTGTCCAGAACAGCAAGTGGTGGCTAGAGACCATGACGCTGGAGTTAGGTCCCGGGAGCATGCATTGCATATAGGTCTAGGAGCATATTGCCTGACATGTTTCTAGTTGTGTATGACACGTTATGTGAACATGCATCACGTACTTGCGCATACATCTTGTGTGGATTGTTTACTTTCCGTATAAGTTGTGTCGTGTGGTTTTATGTCGGTTACATGGTGTGTCTTACTTTCCGGTGGCATGCTATCTGTCTTATGTGGCTACGTGGTGATATCTTTTTGGGTATGTAAGTTTTGTATTGTTTTGAGAGGCACCTACTGGGTGATTACCATCACTCATCCCTACTATTCCATATGTAGCCGAGACGGAGTATGATCTTATCTACGTTGAGGATGGGTCCGACACCGTGGAATGGGCTGAGTGACTCGGAGGAGTGCGTGCAGCGAGGATGGAGACGGGATTCTTATGATGTTATTGGGATGACACAGACATTTTAATATTCGGTATTACTTTTGAAAACACTTTCATGCTTTTAAATTTAGACATTTGACCTTGACTTGTAAGGCCCGGTCAGCCTAGAATTATTGTCGTTACTTCCTTAAAGTTCATTAATTTCACATTAGTGTTGTGACTTATCGTTTCCGCAGAAAGAAAAGGAAAACTTTTCTATGTCAGCACTGACGTGTAGACGGTTGATGTGACGCCTTGTATTATCCTGAGTGAGATACGGCGGGTGCACCGTTACCGAGGATGGAGCTCGGGAGCGGGGCGCTACACCTAGCCTCTGGACGAATCGATCTCTCCATCAGATAAGGAATGATAATTGGGATTAGCAAGCAAATCATTGAGTATGGTATCATCAATGCCTTTCAAATGAGAAACCTCCTAAGCATAGGATATTGAATTGTTATGTAACTCAGGAGAATCCATAGTCAACAGAGGCTGACGGGCAGCCGTGTATACATGAAGTGTTTTTTCGGTGTCCAGTGTTGAGCAGTGTCCTTTGATACCTGTTGAACACTTTTATTCGGAAGAATGCTATCATGGGCAAGGTTTTCTAGTTGATCCTGTTTTCCACACATGGTGGCCTTGTGCCCAAGACGACTACATGATGCACAATACATAGGCAAATCTTCATAAATGACAGTTTGAGAGATTATTCGATTAGCAACCTGAATGTAAACAAAAGTAGGCCGTTCTTGAGATATGTCGATGTCCACACATATCCGAGCTACCGATGGACGGATCACCTCTGCTGTTGATGCGTCTAATTTCATTGGTGTTCCAATCATGTGCCCTATTTGGAACAATGCCTCCTTTTGATGAAAGTGGATCGGTAAACCCAGACGAGAAATCAAGAAAAGAATAATTGGTACGTCCACTTTGGGATCATAATCCGGAGTCCACTTTCTAACCCTCATATATTTTCATGATATTGTCCAACTTTGGCATGCAAAGTAACATAATTAGTATGTTTCCTGACCAAAATGTAGAAGAACATGTGTCGAATCCAATAAACCAACGCATACCTGATCAATGAAACCTCTTCGATCGATTGTTGATTGAATTGTAGCAATGGGAGGTCTTCCATACCAGAAGGTTCTAACCAATGTGAATCCATATGGCGCCACCAAGGATTTGATCTCATCCTCCGTAAAGATAATCATTGGACTGCCTTTGTGTTTATGGATTGATTTTGGCTCAATGGAATTTTCTGAGGATGGCGAAAACAACAAAGCGAACGAACGCGCCATCCCTGGAGTGATCGCCTTGGATTTTGGTGGATTACTTACCAATGGGTCCATGGCTAAATGGGAAATTACAGGGAGCAAAGAGAAGCATGGAATTTAGAAGGATTAGAGAGTAGAAACAGACAGCGGCAAGCTTATGCCGTCGTCTGCCCGCATTCGCCGGAGAGGGATGAGAGCCGCATCCTATGAGGGTTTTGTATATGATATATGAAAAGAAAATTATGATTTTGTTGCAAGTTTTAAACATGCCGGCGTTGTCTACATTCCTCCAGAATACAGGCAACCAAAGATGAGGGCTCGATGAATGTGTATGTTGCTGCTTTCTGTCCCTATTCGCAATAAGTTCCTCATCAAAAACATGCAAAAGATAACCATGAGATATACATATAAAAGTCAAGACAAAAGAAGTGATAGGATAATCCATCAGAATAAAATCATACCGACGTTGCCTATGCCATATGTAGACATAGGCAACCATCTGCATAGCACGCCAACCCATTGGGAGACATAATGATCAAAATCTAAAGTCTGGCAATGAATTGTCCAACATGATAGCACCTCTGATCTCACATGGAAAATACACCGAAGAGGAGTAAACTGTAACCCCTGGAGATCGAAACCCATGTGTCGCTAAAGTATGAGCTGCAGTATTCGCTTCACGAAAGCAATGCTGAACTGTAGCATCATTTAATCTCAGGAATGTAATTGTGCGATGTAAATCTGCAGCGTATGATCCCGTGAATATGGCCGGAGAGGAAATATGCTCAACAAGCATTTTACATTCCGTTTCTACCACTAATCTATCATGATGTGTCGCATAATATATAGTGGCAAATTGCAATGATATGAGCTCTGAACGTAATGGTGCTACCGCAGGCAAACAAAAACAGATCGCTGAAACCATATTGCCTTGATGATCACGCAAAACCGCGCCTCCTGCTGCCGAAGTATTGGATACTGCAGCATCGACATTTAGCTTTAATTTACCTGTAGCTGGAATCTCCCAACGTACCAGTTTAGGCAGCCACCTAGAAATTTTTGGGGAGAATTATCGCAATACTATATGAGGAATGTGCATGGAAAAGTTTTGACATTGAGTTGCATCACACCAAGTGTATACATGTTCCCGAACTCTTTCAAACAAGCGTTGGTATGAAAAAGTGTCATCACAAAACTTTATGCACGCATATTCTTTCCAAATGACCCAGACCACTAAAGATGGCACTACAGCTCTCAGCTGCCCTAACATCGTATGTGTAGATGATGCACGCCACCATCGCATAAAGTGCATTCGAAGGGTATCAGAAGACGGAATAATGTCACGGCAGTGTAAAAATATATGATTCATCTCTTCAGAATCTTGCATGCAAAATACACATTGGGAGGGGAATATGGTCTGCCAACTTCGCAAATTATCTGGAATTTGTAGGTATCGTCTCCACAATCTCCATAAAAATAATCATCCTCCTAGGGGCAATGTTTTCCACCAGATGTGCATCGGATAAGATAATGAGGGTATATTAGATAATACCATATAGGCTGACTTAAGAGAAAACTGACCTGTACTGTCCGCAGGCCATAGGTAACCGTCTTGTGAGTCTTGCACGTGCTGAGTCATAAATGAATCAATTCTACATATGGGTTTCCAAGTAGGCAAGTCATATATATGAGCATACAAGGATGATCTTCTCCCATATTTTGCACGGCTAAATTCAGCCCATAACGTTGAAGAGTGATGATAATTCTACCATAATCGACAGTCATGCGCTTGTTGTAAGGTATATAAATTTCGAACGTCCAGCCCGCCATACTCTTTTGGTCAGCATATGGTGTCCCAAGATTTCCAATGATGTCCACCATGCCATAAGAAATTGGACATTTTGTGTGAAAGAGCATTGCTCACACTCTTTGGAAGCCTAGAGCTTGCCATGATATGTAGTGGCATTGAACATAAAACGTGTTTCACCAATATTACTCGTCCTACCATAGAGAGGAGTTTCGACGACCAAGAGTTAAGGACAAGATCAAAGTGATGTATTAAAGAAGAACAGTATGCAGCCCGATTTATGCCTTTATATAAGTATGATCCCAGATATTTTATTGGAAAAGTTGCTAACCGCATGGCTAGAGTTTGTGAAACTCTAGAACCCGATACTCCTTCACCCACTACAACCTGACTCTTATGCAAATTAACCAATTGTCCCGAAGCATCCTGATATGAATCCAAGAAACGGTGAAAGTGCTGCATATTTCTAAGACTTCCATTCAGAAATATCACTAAATCGTCTGCGAAGCAAAAATGAGATATTCTGGGTATGCATCCCGCTTGAAAACTGAGTATAGTGCCATTTGTCATATGGGCATTTAGTCCTCTTGAGAAGCTTTCTGAGGCCAGGACGAATAAAAGAGGAGAAAGTGGATCACCCTTCTTAACTCCTCGTGTGATTGGGAAAAATCCAGCTGGTTTCCCGTTAATTAATATTGAACACCGTGTGGCCGATAGATTGTTGATTATTATTCGATGAGGCGATTATGAAATCCCAGCCGCTCCAACAATAGTCTCAGAAATGACTAACTCTGTCAAATGCTTTTCACATATCTAGCTTAATAGGTATAAGTCCTCCTCGTGATGGCCTGTCCATAATATGCACCATTTCATGTGCCAAATCCTGCCCTTTCATGAATCCAGCCTGCTCTAGAGATATCAGTTTTGGCAACAAATTTGATAAGCGCGTGGCCAATAAGCGAGTGATTACCTTAGCCATAAAGTTTGTTAAACATATAGGCCGATACTCAGAAAAAGAAATAGGATTGGCCACTTTGGTATCAATGTAATGAGTGTTGTTGCCAATTTAACTGGCGGACAAACCCTAATGAAAAATCCTTGCACCGCTTTATGAACATCGATAGATATTAATTTCCAAAAATGTCTATAGAATGACCTAGAAAATCCATCCGGTCTGGCAGCACTAATCGGACTCAAATCCCACACTGCTTGTTTAACCTCCTCCAACGATGGCAAGCGTAGGAGATCCATATTTTCTTCATGTGAAACCAGCTGCGGGACATGCTGTAATATCTACTCGTAGTTATTTGAGGGCTCGTCTATAAATAATTGTTGAAAATATCTAATTGCTTCATTCTCAATATCCTACTGGATATCCAACTCCACCCCGTCATCCCTCTTAATTCGCCGGATACATTGTCTTCGTCTCCGCTCCTTTACATTTTGATGAAAAAATCTTGTGTTTGCATCCCCTTCATTCATCCACTTTACATTTGCCTTTTGCTTCCAATATAACAAAGCTCTCTTCTGTGCCATACGCAGGCGGGCCATAGCCAATTGATACGCGATTTTCGTATCATCCGAGTGTGATGCATCATATAATCTTTCATACTGCGTAACCTCCTCCTCAGCCGAAGCAACAGCATACAAAATATTCCCGAAAACCTCTTTGTTCCATCGTGCCAAACATTTCTTTAATTGTTGAAGCTTTGAATAGAAACCCCACATTCCTCCAATTGTGGGGAATGATTGCCAATGATGGATCACATAAGCATCAAAGTCTGGATGTGTAACCCAGACATCCAGGTAACGAAATGCAGATGATGAACGATGTGACTCAGACGAGCATTGCAGAAATATAGGCGCATGATCCGATGACGCACGATTCAAATGCTGATATTGTACAGTCTCAAATAAATCGAAGAAACCTGCTGAATATAAATGACGGTCCAGCCTGCAACTGACTCGCCCCAAGCCCCTACCGTCCGACCAAGTAAATGGCGAGCCTTGGAAACATATAGTTCATAACGCAGTAGTAGCAACAAAGTCATTGAAGTCCTGTAGCATACGCAAAGCCGGGACAGATCTTCCTTGATGCTCCTCTAATGACAAATACGTGTTAAAGTCTCCACCAATAATCCATGGCTTGTCTATCATAGTATTAAATGAAATAAGATCAGCCCAAAGAGGGCAGCGGGCTGCAATGGAATGTAATGCATACACAAATGTGCACCAGAATGATTCTCCTGTGTGTAACCATTGAAATTGCATAGAATGGTTTTGTCTCCAACACGTTGATCTTCTAACTGAACAGTAGAATGTCTCCACAAAATCCAAGTTTTATCACCAATAACCGACAAAGAATTAGAGAAACCAAGCTTCAGTCAATAAGAAAGTAACTCCGTTGGCCTGAGCTTTGGTTCAATAATGACTAGTATATGAAAATGATAATGACGATTCAAAGAGATTAATCTTGGCAATGAGGTACGAATACCTCTGACGTTCCAGATCAAAATATTCATTGATTAGATAATATATCAAAAGAGTTCGAGAGTGCCGCATGAGATCTTGTAATAGGTGGCGACAATGGATCCAAATTACGTACACGACAACGAAGAAGGTGGGGAGGTACTTGGAATTGACCTTCTTGAACAAATAACGTCGGTGATAATGGATATGGGGAAGATTGATCTTGTAACTCTTTATGCGTCTCATCAATAACCACGGATTGAATAACATTTGTGACGTATGTTATAAATCCATCTTCTGTTGAAACATCTTGAATGGAGTTCCTTGCAATGAGATTATCATCCATTGAGGCTATCAAATATTGGTGATTAGCAGGCACTTCACCTAAGATGATACCATCAATGCCTTTTAAGCGTGATATATCCTGTGTTGTAGTAATTGTGTCTTTTGCCAACAGATCTAGAGATAGCAGATTAATGCGTATTGGTGGAGTCAATATTGTTATATTACTTTTACTCTCATTGCTATGAGTTGCTGCAGTAGGAGAACGATTGCCTTTGTCTTCGGCCAATTCTTTTGGTGTCCATCTAGTGCCTTTTGATTTATGTTGGACAACAGACTTTGAAGGCCTTATCTCTTCGTTATCAACCTGTTTAGCCTCTTTCCCGCAATCTTCATTTTTATGCCCTAGACGCATGCACGGCTGAAAGGTTAGTACTTATTCGTTCAGTACTATCGTCTATTCTGAATCATGTTATGGAGGCCACTCGGTTACCATGCAGCATTATTATGATGCTAGAGCAGTGATTCACATGGTTTTTATAGGGTAACAATAGGCACCATTGGGTACCATGGCCAAAGATATGTTATCCGAACTCTGAGGGCAGTCTTGCTATTAGACGGATAAGTGCGGTACAAGAGGCGTATTCATGTAAATTATGGTGGGAATATCATAATAATAACACTCTATGGAGCCAGTATATGCGACTTCGTTATGTCCAGCGCTCTGAATTTTTACCACGTATATATGACTCCCCGGGTTGGCGTCAAATTTGTGCTATTAGCATGATCTGCTCTACATTAGTACAGTGCAGTGATGGGTCACCAATATGGTCTACGGCATCAGGATAGTTTACACTTCGGCATGCCTATGATTGTGTCCCGCTGTCGACCACAACACTTTTATCTAACTAAGTTATTTGGATGAAGCAACAGCAGCCTACAATCCATGTATTTCTTATGAAACTTTTTCATGGTGCATTGCCTTTACCAGATTTTGTGGCACGTTGTATACAGATCATGCCAACAATATGTCCATTATGTCAAACGGCATCAGCTACAACCAGTCATTTAATTGTTAGGAGATTCGGGTGGTTAGGGCGTATTTTGATGCCATGTTGGATATAGATATGACACATACCGGGAATAAGAGGCCGTATCTATTAGCAGTTTGGTTGTCGGCACCAGCGAGTTTTTTAGGAGAGATGCAACGAGTTTATTTGGGATCCTATTCCAAAAAATTTGGAAAACTTACACTGCTATGGTCCTTGGAGAAGCATCATGGTCTCAGCAGAGCATAATTTGGGATATTCAGCGAGATATATTCTTGTGGGCCAAATCAAGGAATGGATTGAAGATGGCAACATCTGTCCTCAGGCTCATTCGAGTCGGGCTATCTCTGCCTCTTCGCTCTAATCGGATGGAATTTTACGGTGGTGTCCACTGCCCTCGGGATGTTTTAAACTTAACACAGATGCGGCTGTTGGACAATGTAAAGCCGGCAGCGGTGCTATTGTTCGGGATTCTACCGATGCATTGGTACATGCATTTTCTATTCCACTACGGCATGATTATCCCTTATGAGTGGAGGCTCAAGTTGTGCTCCTTGCGCTTATCTATTATATTCCGAGATTGGTACATCTTGAGGTTGAAATTGATTGTCAAGAGTTGGTCTTGACAATGGAGTCTACAACTCCTCTTGCTTAATACTTGCATCGTCTTAGGGTCCTTCTCCGAGCTTCCTCCATACAGTTACATCATGCTCCTAGGGAGATCAATCAGGCAGCACATTTTCTGGCACATGCAGTGATGGTGAATTCAACGATAGTGTACTATCCGCTGCAATCGACTCTCCCTTCGCATATACGTGGTATTGTTTTAACTGACATCACACTCCCTTCTTTTCGATCAGCTACAAATGCAGCATCACATGACATTGCACATGCCAAATTCGTTCAGCAATTCTTTACCATCAGCCGTTCATTAGAAGGCTTGTTTCATTCCTTACCTGTTTTGCCTCATACTACCTTGGTTTAGGTTGTCAACTTTAATTTTGGATTGCATTGTACAGTGTCATGGGTCCAATGACATAAATTCCTTCGCAAAAGTTTCATCCACAAGGGTGGTTTTACTTGGCAAGGTTTTAATTCAACATGTCATATGTTGTTGGCCTTTCACACTCACTATGTACCTTTACTATTTATTTTCTTACGATGGTGTGGTGAAAATTTATGTAATATGGTATTCCTCCGCCATAAGAGAGGCTTAATAATATATATGCTTCCCAATTAAAAAAATACATGTAACATGTACTATGTATCATATACATGTCATATTTGTAACCAATCAAGTACCAATATATATATATATATATATTTATTGGGAAAAATGATTTTATTATGCCTCACTTATGGCGGAGGAATACCATATTACAATGATCATCAATGAAAACAAAATAATAGCATAACGAACATATAAGTTGGTGCCTCCAATCATATACGATATGCCGCATTAAAACCTTGCCAAGTAAAACCACCCTTGTGGATAAAACCTTGGCGAAGGAAAAAGCGTACATATTTATATGATTGGTGTAATTGCATGAATATAAAGAATATGATCGTGTAGGGCACGTAAGTTGCATGGGTGTAACATGTTGCAGTCGCTGTTGAAGTCGCCAACGTATGCTCCTCCGATGTTGCCATTGTAATCCAGGTTTCATGCACAAACATAAAAAAGGATTAGGAGTGTGATGAAAGGTATATATATCAGCAGTTGTATCTCGTAAAGTGCATCAAATATCTGTGGTGGAGAAGTTACCCAGGTTACCCATATCGATTGATATGGGTAACAATGCTACGGAGTGTGCAATATGTGGAAGAAATATGCCACAGTGTAGTAGTATGACAGAGGAGAGCATGCGTACCCGCGTTGCCCATATAATAAGATATGGGCAACTAATTTGATCCAGAGCTGTGACCATTGCGAATGTATGGAGTACTTTCAGTTTGATAGCTTGCTCGAACGAATGGCGGTAGGGCAGCTACTGTTGTGAATATGGTGAGTTGCTGTCGAAGTTGACCATATTGTGCGAGAAAATATGCCGGCTGATTGGCCTCCCTAGGAACATATGTTATCTCCGATGTTCTTGATATCAATAGCGATTTAAATATTAAGGCATGCTGCTGAGTAGTGTTGTGGACCATTGAAAGGACTCGTTGAGCATCAACCTCAATATCAATTGATGGCCACTGCGAGGCAAAGAAAAGGTAGCTGAAGTATGCAGCTTGAAACTCTGCAATTGCTGGTGACGATAATGGTAAGTGAAATGCTATTGCTCCTAAGAATGCACCGTTGCTGTCACGCAAAATTGCTCCTGCCGCTGCCGTGTGTAGACCATGTGCTGCATCCGTGTTTAGCTTCAATCTACCCGGTGGAGGTTGATGCCATTTGATTATCTTGACTCTAGGAGTGTAAAATTTTGGGATTAAACCCGTTGCAATGAGTTCACTGTCTGGTGATGCAAATTTTTTGGCGTTGTGGACTGATACCCAATCATATATACACCGACGTATGGTTTCAATTACAGTCCATTTTCTCCACTGTCCATCCCAATACATAATCGATGTATAGCATTTCCATAGTTCCCAAGCAATGTAAGAAGGTGCCACGATACGCAAGATGCCTTTAAGGGTCTTACCTTTAGTTGATATCCACCATTGAAGAAGATGTTGTTGTATTGTTCTTGCTGTGATGAGAGGACCATCCAAATAGGAGGTATACACTTTCCAGACTTCGGCAAATTCTGAGCAGTTCAAAAGGATATGATCCAGTGTTACACGTGCTTTTAAGCAGAAAGGACATTGTGTTGGGTGAATGCAAACAAACTTTTGCAGATTCTCAGGCAGCGGAATGGCTTTGTGATATAAACGCCATAGAAACACCCGTATATTTGGAGGTATATGCTTACTCCAGATAAATTTGTGTGAGAGGCGTGTAGTCCGCACATGTCTTACATGATCATACGCTGCACGAATGGTGTATTGCTCAGTGGCCAAAGCTTGATCACATATTGGATGTATTCTACATATTCGCTTCCATATTGGGGAGTCTGTGATACGAAAGGTATATGATCTGCAGTTGTCGTATCGAATATGAAAAAACTTGCTCCATAAAGTGTTATTTTGTTGAATAATATATATATATATTATTGGCCGTTTATAGGGCTGTTTCATAATATATAAGCCGGCCACATACAAATTTTCTAAAAATTCAACATCCATACATACACATATATATACACAGCTATACACACATACATATATACACTCATCTATAAAATCAATCATACAAATGCATTTTTGAGAAAAAAAGTTTGAGTCATTTACAAATGCATGATTTAAATGCTACGTGCTTACGAAATGCATGAATAAATTATTACTTGACACGCTTATGTGATAAACATGCTTTATGTGCTTATATATATTATTGTCATACTAACGAGTCATGAAGCATTAAAGCTTACATCATATGGCAAACATTTGTTGTCTTTGTACTATTTTCAGGTGCCATAATTAATGAACTAAACTAGTTCCTTAAGTGAAGTGCTTAAGTTAATGAACTAACTAGTTCCTTAAATGAAGACATATTTGGAGAAATCTATATGACAACAAATTTGAAAATGGTAAGTCCTCTCCTCATTTCATCTCACACGCCATATATGTATATTAAATATATATGTCCGTATTTTTTAAAAAGGCACTATATACTTATATCCTGTCGTACAACCTACACGTCACATATATTATAAACGCATGTCGACGTCACACCACTATATACACATTATATTTATGAGTATATTCAGTTCTTATATCATATGGTATAAGTCATGGTGACGTCAAAATTATAACGACATGTTACAAGGTCATCAACCGAAAATTGTCGCATCGGGTAACTACCGAAACTTCATTAACATGTCATGTACTTGCCATATAAATATGGCAAGACCATATGCTTCAAAAATGGCCAAAAATTTCGTGGCTCACATGTTATACATAGACACTAAGTCATTCCATGTTGGCACACACAAATAACCCACAATTTAGGCTAAATTTGTGGACATTTCAAATTCAAATTCATTTTGGGCATATGGACGTTTTTCTTTAGTCACATGAGCTGAATATACACTTCTTTTATGTATATTATGCGTGACATAATAAATATTACATGTGTAAGAACTTTGAAATTAATCGAAGAAAATCGCGCAATCGACGAAAGTCGAAAATTCAGTTTTCTATGAACTTACACACATGGAAAGTTTTTGGCATAGGTGTAGCATGTATCTAGACACTTTTTACACATTCAATACATGTTGAAATGTTCTAGAAAATTCAAATTAAGGCTGATTATAATTTACCATATATGTGTAAATATTATGCGTTATTTGACAAAGCTTGCCAAAAGAAAATTTCAGCACATGTGCAGGAATTTCACACGCCATTTTCAGCTTTGTTGGAGCCTAGGTGGAGCTTAATTGGCACTTTAATTGGTGTAAAATAAGCTACACATGATTGGTGACATTGAAGAGGACAACACACAAGGAAACAATTCAAAATACAACACCTGCTGAAATTTCAACACATGTTGTTTGTTATGACCGAATTTTGGTGCATTTGTGTCTTCAATTCTATTCCAAAATTGAAGGAGATTAATGTGTGATTTTATGGTAATTATTTGACTAGAATTTGAGCACATGTTTTCAGATTTTGTTTGAAATTTACAGCTCATTCAAAGGGTGCCAAGGTGGACCAATCAACAAGTGACAACTAAGCAATGTCAAGTCATCCTTCTAATCATATTGCACCAAGTTAGCAAGATTATGTCATCTTCTACACAAGGAAATCTTCCAAGGACATTAAAGACAATTTTCAAGAAGGAAGAGAGCCCTAGAGGGGGCAGCCAAAAGGAAAAGGAGAAAATAGTGCAAGATAAGGCCATGCTACAATTCATATTCTCTCAAGAGCAAAAAGCTAGACTACTTTCTTCTTTTTCTTTTCTTTCTTCTTCTTCTTCTCTCAAGCCTATTGTTCATATATTCTACATATTGTATAGGCTTTGAATATAACATCCATACATGTCCATTTTTGTAAAAGGTTGATCAATGTGTGATAAAACCTTCATTCAATCGGTGGTGGTGTTCGTGATTGATTTGCTCGATTATTTTGATTGTAAAAGGTTGGAGATAGTGTTTAACTCCAGTCAACCTTGTGGTAAGGTGTTTTTGGTGTTTAGTGATAACCGAGGAAGGTGTCCTCAAAGACTAGAGTAGGTTATTTTAACCGAACCAGTATAAAATCCTTGGTGTTCTTACTTTTCTGCACTTTACTTTCAGTCTCAAGTTTTCTGCATTGACTTTGTTGAAACATTAAAAATAGTAAACAATTTTCAAAAATCATAAAAGTTTTCAAAAACATTATCACATATCCTAGTTTCCATTTGGCACAATTTTCAACTCGTTTGGATAAGTATAAGTCAATCAAACGTTAATAATTCTGAGACTAGTACAATCTGATTTTCAGATTTACAAAGGTTGAGAACTTCAACGTGGTTGACATACTTCCCAAAGGAATTTTCAAAAATTGTTTTAACCCACTACAATAAATATCTTGAGGGTCTTGTCATAAAGGTTTCAAACCATTTGGAGTCACCAATTAATATGAATAAATTTTTCAAGTCGGAGTACAATTTCTGGTAGATTTGCGTAATCTGACAAAAAATGTATTTTCAAGGGGTTAGGATTGGAAATTTAATTTGAAATTTTCGTAAGTCACTTATAATTCTGAGGGTACATTCTCACCAAATTTCAGAATTTCTTGAGGTCTACAACTAGGTCTTTTAAATATTTCAAATCAGGATCTGAAAACAGAAACTGCTTTCAGAAGTGAGGCTTTTGGTCTAAAACTTTTTAAAAACCAAATTTTCCGCACTCACTATTCAACCTCCTCCTCCCCTTCTAATGGTGATATACAGGTCCTACAAGTGGTATCAGAGCGCAGGCACACTCACGACAAGAAGAAATAACAATCTTTGTGTGATAGCATCAACTAGACACAAAACCGAGCAAGAAGGTATGTCAACCCAAAAACCTCCACCTTTTGATAGTGAGGTAAATTCCTATTCTGATTCTGATTCTAAACCATCGTATCATGATTTGTATGTTCAATATCTTGAATTGCATAAGTTTCCTAAGACTAATCCAAAAGAAAAGAAGCGCTTAATTGAAGACAAGAAAGTGTTAGAATCCTCTAACACAAATCTTGTATCTCAATTAAACGATTCAAAAGAAGAGTCGTCTAATTTGATTGTTTCATTGAGATCTGAAATTCAATCCTTAACATCCGAAAACAATGAAATGAAAGCCGAGATTTCAAATTTGAAATCAAGAAATGCAGATCTAAAAAGAATGGTAAAAGAGTTTGATATGGGTACAAACATGCTAGATCGCCTCATTTCATCACAAAAGCATGAAAGTGACAAAACTGGATTAGGATACGTTGAGGAAAAAGAAACACAAAAGAAGTCAACCAAATTTATTTTATCCTCATCTAAGAAACTGGATGTGTTCAAGACAAGTGTAAAACCTAAAGAGACTTCTAGTACACCACACATTATATCTCATCCCACACTTGCTTATTCATCACGTGCAAGGTATAATCATGTACCATGTAGATATGAAAGAAAACCATTGATGCATATGCGACACTTGTATCATACTAATGCATCTGGATCACGCACCATGCACACTAACACAAGGGAATATCAAAAGCGAAAATCTTATCATGAGCATGATGGCATTCTCGGCCATAGGCCAAACAGATTTGCACCTAACATTTATTATATTGCTTTTTCATCTCTTTTTTCACATTTTGTAAGACCGAGGAAGATCACTCAAGTTTGGGTACCAAAAGGTACATTTACAAAGTGTTGAATAAATAACCCTTAAGGACGCACTAAAAATGCATGATTTCCATTGATATGTTATAAACTGCTATTTCCTTCCATTCTTTCTTGCTCTTTTTATGAAATTTACAAAATAAAGAGGGAGAGAAAAGCATGATTTAAGGGGGGGAGAGAAGCATGAGAACGATGATATAAAATTCAAAATTCAAAATTTAAATTTGCGCATAATTGTAGGGGGGATCACATTTAAATCATGAACCAATGTTATTTTGCAAATCATCAAACGGGGAGATTGTTGAGAAAAATGTTTGAGTGATTTACAAATGCATGATTTAAATGCTACATGCTTACGAAATAAGACTTGCGAAAGGTTTGAGAGGAACGCCATAAAGGCGTGGATGCACCTGTAGACAGTTGCATGCACACCGAATGGGTGGAGCACATGTGCTTCCAACCGGCAAGTCATAGATGCGTGGAATGTAATCTGATCTTATCCCATACTGATGGCGCATATATACAGTCCAAATTTTTGTTTTAGTATGATAGTTCCACCATAGCTCACAGTCATACGCCTCCTAAATCAGTGACAAGCTTCTAATACCTAAACCACCTTCTCTTTCCGACAAACATAAGGAAGACAATGAAGCCCAATGGTAACGATTGCCCTAAAGGAATTAAGCTATTTTCCTGCTAATAGAGTGCAATACACTCTTAGGTAAACGTGCAGCTGCTAGCAGATGTAGAGGCATGGCCGAAAGAACCGACTTGAGTAAGACCAATCGACCACCTGGAGTAAGCAAGTGTCATGCCCAACCAGCTAAATTTGCGTCAAAATGTTGTAGAGTAAGGAGCAATAACGGGCCTGATTAATCCCTCGATATAAATAAGATCCCAGATATTTTATTGGTAATGTAGAGGGCCGCATATACAAAGCATTTCGAATGGCTCGCAAAGATTGATTAGTTACATAAGTGCTTGTGACAAACTGACTTTTGTTTTAGTTCACCAATTGACCAGATGCTTGTTGACAAGAACGGAGAAATGATTGGAAAACCTTGAGATTATTTATTTATCCATTGAGAAATATGGGAAGTTCATCTGCATAAGCTAGATGGGAAATGACCATCACTTTACCCGTAGAGAATCCTTGCAAAGATCCAATGTTGAAAAGGTATTTAAGACCTCGACTAAAACCTTCTAAACCGAGGATAAACAATAACGGAGAAAGAGGGACACCTTGCTTCACCCCACGTGTATGTGAAAAGAAACCGTATGTGGAACCAATAATTGCTACTGAGAGCTTTGAATAGCGCATATTGTTCATTATGAACGAATAAAACGCTCGTGAAAACCAAATTTTTGAAGTATAGTTTCAAGATAATACCAATTTACTCGATCAAAGGCTTTAGCCATATCCAGCTTAATCATCACATTGGCACCGTGGGTTTTCCTGTCCATCAAATGCACCATCTCATTTGCAATTAGAACATGTTTACTAATGTCATGCCCTTTTAGAAATCCAATATTCTCGTCTGATATTAACTGTGGGAGAAAGGCAGACAAACGAGAAGCAAGCACCCTGGCTGTAACTTTGCTTATGAAATTTGAAAGGCAAATTGGTCTAAAATTGGCATAAGTAGATGGATGGTATTTTTTAGGTATCAAAGTGATAAGAGAAGAAAGCATAAGCTGATGCGCTGGCACCCCCAAGAAGAATTCTTGAACAACATATACGACATCGACTTTTAGAATATCTCAGCATGTTCTGAAGAAGTGACCATTAAATCCATCGGGTCCGGCAGCACTACTTGGACTTAAATTCCACACTGCTCGTTTAATCTCATCCAAATTGGGAATGGCCAATAACATGTCATTGCCAGTTGATGTAACCAAAAAGGAATAGGTTGCAGGAAAGCTTCCACGTCTACCACAGGCTCATTAGTAAATAGTTTTTGAAAGAAATCCACCGCCGCATCTCCAAGGGCCTCATTTCCTGCTAGTAGCAAACCTGCGGAATCCTGTGTCTGTCTGATGCGTTGACGACAATATCGGTCTTTGACCGAAGCATGAAAGTATTCCGTATTAGATTCACCTTTAGTCATCCAGCGTGTGCATGTTTTTTGCGACCAAAATGAGACTTATGCCTTTTGTTTCCGTAAGAGTTGCACTTGGGCTAAGGAAAATGATGATCTACTCTTAGGTGTAGGATCATTATCATATGCCGATTCCATTCTTGAATAATTATGCTCCGCTTCAGTGGCTTTGCTAAAAATGTTACCGAAGATATCACGGTTCCAATGTCTGAGATCACGTTTTAGTAAACGAAGCTTGCTATATAGACCACGCATACCCCTTATCATCGGATATTGTTGCCAGTGAGCCTCAACAAATGAATAAAAATCATCATGCAATTCCCAAGCATTGAGATACCGAAAAGGGATTGGAGGCTTTGTCTGTGAGAGAGTACATTTTAATAATAACGGAGAGTGATCTGATGTAGCGCGTGGCAGGTGATGAACAACCATATTCGTAAATAACTCTACAAAAGAAGAGATACATAACATTCGATCAAGACGACGCAATACACGTCCTTGTCCCTGCTCGTGGGCCCATTTAAATAATGAACCCAATGTGGGAATATCATGCAACTGACAATGATTCACATGCATTGAAATCCTCGAGTGAGCGAAGAGTAGGGGTGGTTCGTCCTCGATGCTCCTCCAATGTTAAGAAAGTATTAAAATCACCACCAATGATCCAATGGTCTGCTAAATTCTGAAAAGTGCAAACCAAGGAGTCCCATAACAACTTCTGTTCTACAATCGTGTGCCTTGCATACACAATAGACCACCCAAACGGTTGATGTGTTTGTCGCCAGTTGAACCCAAGTAGTGAAATTTGTGCCCCATGCTCAATATTCAGAAACTGTGAATTGGACGAATGCCAGAAAACCCGTATGCTGCCTTTACAAGTAGCAACTACATGACGGTATCCCAGCTTCAGCCAAAAATATGTAAGTTTTGATGCACGCTGCATAGGTTCTACAATGACAACAATTCAACCCGAGATTGGCGCAACAGAGAGAACAAATCGATCAAAGGAGGTACGAAGACCTCCAACATTCCAAGTGAAGGCATTCATTAAGAACTATCTCAGGTAATAACCCCAATACGGCCGCAGTTCGTGTCACCACATTTGAAGGAGGACGAGGTGGTAGCTCTTTCCTTGGTCTCCGCCTGCGACGAGGTGCCACTAGAATAAAATCGTCATTGTCTTGAATGGAATTGTCAAAATAAGCCTACAGGAGTCCGTCATTATCTAAGGTAACAGTGTGATTGATTAGACGCTTACCAATGAGATCTGATGCACTGCTCATTTGTTGGCGAAACATTGTGCTAGAATTACTATCATATGAAGGTTGTGATCCACCTATTGTCCAACATAAGAATCCGAACATTGACATGCATCTGGATTGTCAATATGCTTGTTTTGCAACAAAACATCCTCTTGATCTGAACGTAGTAGAGTGATATCATGCGTCAATGGAACTTGTAAATTATGATCAATAGGTGCCGACAGTTGATCAGCGGCTGTGACATTGTTGGTGCTATCAGCTGCATGAGGGGACGAAAGGCGCGTTAACAACTTTAAAGGGTCAGAGGTGGGTTGCTATTGCTGGACTTTTTCGGAGTCCAGCGCGTCACTAGTTCTGGGGCTTGGATGAAATCTGGCTGCGGTTGATCATCACAAGAGATGACGACATGACCTAGTCAGCGGCAATCGACACAAAAGGCCGGCAGATCTTCATAAATAATTTTCTGCTGAATTATTTTCTGTCGGCCTTGCAGAAATAATTGGCAAATCTTTGGAGACATCCAGTTCTAAACAAACTCGTGCTACAAATGGACATGGGCCGTCTGCTGTTGCAACGTCTAATTTGACAAGATGGCCAACGACGCGCGCAATCTCAAAAAGAGCCGATCTGTGATGAAATGGAGAGGCAAACCCAGAAACGCAATCCAAATCGGAACAAGGGGACGTCTGTAGCGGGATCAAAATCCATTGTCCATTTAGTGATCCGTATTGTGCATCCTGCAATCATCTATGAACGACGATAAAAGCAATGGATATAATCCGGTTCATGCATAAAATTCAGCAAGACATGAGATTGATCAAGAAGTGTGATCTTGATGTCCAATCAGAATCCAATGCAGTCGAATACATTGTGAATGACCTTGAGCGATGGCCACCCGAACCAAAAGGTGCCAACGAGAGATAACCGATAAGGCTCAACCAAAGCATCAATTTCAGCATCCGTAAAAGAGATCATAGGATGCCCTTTGTGCTTAAAAGTCGTTTTCGAGGAGATCGAGATGAAAGAGGAGGCTGTAGAAACGACGGCGGAAAAAGACCTGCCTCCGCCTCCGCCATGATCATCAGGGGGAGAGAACGCCATTTTCTCATCTATTATGGAGACTGTTTTAACACGAAAATTTCGATTTTATTGACATAAGCCTCACTTGTGGCGGAGGAACACCATATTACATATTACAAAAAAACCATCATTATATGAAAAATGTGAGTATAACACCGTAAGAATACATAATCTCCAATCATATATGACATGCCGCATTAAAACATTGCCAAGTAAAACCACCCTTGAGGATAAAACCTGGGCGAAGGAAAAAGCGCACATATTTATATGAGGAGATTCTCTATCTAGCTTATGTTTACAATGAAGAAAACAATGTAAGACAAAACTCCACCCTGAGAAAATGTTATGACATGGCGTTGAGGTATGCCTCCAAATAAAGCTGCATATTCCAGCAATTGACTCAGTTCCCCATTCTATTGCTTGCCATTGATCAGAAGATCTCCTCCATTGAGTCCAGTGCCATAGTATGCTAATGACAAAAATAATGATAAGTGGCAGACTATACAAGATACTAAAAGTGAGAAATAACCTATGTGATGAAAGTGTACCACCTGTGTTGTCTATAACCATAGATACAGACAACCAGCAATTGAGCAGAATAAAATGTTACAGCTTTAAAAACATGTGACAATAATAGAAATACGTAGTAAGTATGCATACCCGGGCTGTCCATACCAAACAAAGACATGGGCAATAAGCAAGATAAAAGATGTTATCCATGTCGCATATTCGGGATAAGGTCAGTCTTAACAGTAGCATGAACTAGAGGTGGAAGATTCCAAAGATGTGAGAATTCAATAAGAGTCTGACGTAGCTGACCATGCTGAGCCACGTAATGCGCGGACTTATTGACCTCCCACGTAATGTAGGCCAATGTGAAGGACTGTGAAGACAAAAGATCATACAATATGTGAGCCAAAGTAGTTCGATGCCAATGAACCTGTGCTAAAACACCCTGCACATCCACTTCAACATCCATACGATAGCCAAAGCAGACAAAGTATAATACATCTATCACCGTAGCCTGTAGTTTTGCCTGCTCCGGAGATGAAATGGGCAAGGGAAATGAGATAGCGTGGTAAATACACCGCTACTATATCTTATATTGCACCGCCTGCCGCTGAAAATTTCCCATGTGCCGCATCTACATTTAGTTTGTGTCTTCCAGAAGGTGAGAGCCCAACGAACCACTCTATATCTAGGTGATGGCAACACTGGGATTAGTTTTGCTTGGACAACAGAAGCATCCGGTAATATCTACTTCTTCCCTTTATGATCTAGTGTCCATTCATATACTGATCTTCGAATATGCTCAAACACATATCTACGCGACCACTGACCTTATCCAAATATAGTAGATGTGTAAACTTTCCGTATTTCCCACATGATAAAACCCGATACTATTATGCGGAGCTTCCCCTTAAGTGACTTTTCCTGGGTGGATATCCACCATTGAAATAAGAAGGGACGAATATGTGCTGCAGTTACCAACGAGACATCAAGACAACAACTATAATATCTCCATATATATGATACCTCTGTAAGAAAAATATGATCACTTGTAACTGCCTCCAGCAAACAAAAAGGGCATTGAGTAGGATACAACCCTGCAAATCTTGCTAGGGACCTGGGAAGGGGCAATGCATCATGATGAAATCTCCAAAGAAACAGCCGCAAATTTGGTCTGATGAGCTTGCGCCAAACAAATTTATGTGAGAATAATCAAGCTCCAGTAGTTCTAAGCTGTTCATAAGCAACCTTCAGATTGAAAGCCTCATCCGGCATGCCTGTCCAAATCAGATATTCCGCTACACTAGCGGTATGAGAGGCACATATAGGATGTACACGACATATACGCTTCCATATAGGAGAATCTATAATTCATGAAGAAAACGTGAATCGCCCCCCATATTTGGAATGTAAATAAGAGCGGATGAAGGCATTTTGAGTTTGATATCGCCACCACAGTCGACATAAATATACCATCTGCAAATCCTTCAAACATCTAAGATCCAATCCTCCTTCATCATAAACTCGAAATAATTTCTCCATTGAAACCCATACATGCCGCTGGGAACACCCCATAAAAATTTGCACATTAGGCGATGCAGAATATTTATTATGCCAGAAGGAAGCATAGATGTGGCGCCCCGCACCCCGGCCCCGCCGAAGTCGGTGCACCCGCCGTACTTCACTAAGGAGAGTACTAGGCGTCGTCCATACGCATCGTGATCCATGATACTAATGCATGGATCTTTGTGCTTTCGCGCAATAATCATGCGAAACCATGGCAGAATTTAAAACTTTGAATTAAAGCGTCATCACAAGCAGTTAAGTTTACAACCCACATAAATCGTAGCAGAAAACGACAAAAGCAAATTGTTTCCCATCACAATTACAAAACATCATCATCCCTTAACGCTGGTACGCTCGGTCTACTAATCCTGGCCATCCTCCAACGCACTCACGGGTAGAGAACCCTAGGCTCATCATCAATCTATTCAACTTTGTCTCCTTCCACCTCTGGAGAGAAAAAATAGGGTGAGTGACGTTGTCACCAGCAAGTATACTATAATAGTCATGAGTTAAATGGAAAGTATGAGCAAGAATCGAACCCTAAATAATATTTGGTTTAGAAGCATACCTGTCCTCCGATCAACATTCGATAAGGATCATCGCTTAATGTAATAAGGTCATAACTTAAGAAATTACTAGTAGAATATAACATAAAGAGACCATGACATGCATCGACAAATAACACAATAATCATCATCATCATCACTTAGGTTCTACATGATCATGACAACTTAGCTTAAGTATCACGTGTCGCTACACAATGATTCCATATGTGTCATGCATGCATATGCACATGTGATGCGTCATGATAAAATGAGATAATGATTTTTAATGCTTTTCTTTCAAATCATCATCGTTGTAAAACAATAGAGTGTTCAGATCTATCTTCCCGGATCTGAGGCGGTAACTTCTCCCCTTCGAATCTATTACTCCCGGATTCGGAACGGTAACGTCATCATTCTTTCAGATCGCTTAACCCGGATCTGCTCAGGTTCATACTTCTTTCAGATCGCTTAACTCGGATCTGCTCAGGTTCATTCTTCTTTCAGATCACTTAACCTGGATCTGCTCAGGTTCATACTTCTTTCTGATCGCTTAACCCAGATCTGCTCAGGTTCATACTTCTTTCAGATCACTTAACCCGGATCTGCTCAGGTTGATACTGTCCAGTTCATACTCACACACGGTACCGATGGGGAAGTGTTCTTTTAAAAACACAAAAATCATCTTTTTGAAAACGCTTTTCATCTTTCTTTCACGTAAAATCCATGCCATAAATCATGCATGTGACGATGAATGCAATATATGACATGTAACGTGCAAATGACGGCATAATGCATGATAAAACGAATGGACCCATTTTCGCTGTCATGCTGGAATTTTCCAGCTTCGTAACGTCTACTTCTTCTTAGGAATTTTCTACTAAAATACACACTTTAGACTCATTTAACCACATGTATTTCTCCGTGACTGTCATAAGTGAATGCCATGCATGCGTTGTGAAATTACGGTATCAATAAGGGACTCAATTGCTCCTTGGCATAAAACAATGCAATCTGAATTCTGAAATGACCACATTTGACTATAAAATTTATTGTGACCAAACTGTTAATCTTTTTCTGGAAGTTCCAACTCCCTAACTTAACAAACTCATTGGGCTAGCATCCTGCCAATTTTTAGCCCAAATCCCGTTCTCTAAGGCCCTTTTCCAGATCATGCAAAGTGTGAAATAAATTCTATCTATCCAGCATAATTTAGTTTGACCCGTTTTACTAGAATATTTATTAAAAATAAACCACAGCTTATTTTGATAAAATTCCAACTGCCATCTCTTCTTTATTCATGAGGCTAGTACCATGCCGAAAATTAATGGGTTTGCACACCCCTAAGGTCCATTTTTAAGCTACTAAACACATTACTTAAATTCTGTCCAGTACAACTTTTCCAGCAAGACCAATCTCAGTAGAAAATTTATTAAAAATAAACCGTGGCTCTTTTTAAGGTGATTCCAAACATCTAACAAACACATAAAACTAATAGCATACCAAAAATCAGTGGATTTGAAGGTTCCTAAGGTCCCTTTTCTGGCTTCACAAAACAGCTAAAATTTCAGTCCAGCTCCAGAATTTTCCAGTGATCATACATGCTTCCTAAATGTCCTTGGCTCACATTTTTGTCACTAACACTAGGCAACAACCTTGAGATGAACACACGCACCCTTCACATCAGCCTCATTATTTGGTTCATGCAAGAAAATGGTATAATCAAGAGTATTTCAAGCCTAACATACACAAGATCAAATCTTACCCCCATTTCCTTGCTATATCAACGTTTTTCATGCAACTTCACCCAACTTTCCCTTAACCCTTCTACCGTGAGCATTTGGTCATGAAAGGAAGAATCTTTAACACATCCAAGCCTAGATTAACACCTAAATAGGCATAAGATCATCAAAGAACACATCTTTGGAGCAAAGTACCACTCCTACACATTTACATGCTTAGGGCCGAAAGCTTTGGACTTGCAACTTACCATTTTGCAACTAAGATTAAATCTTAGGTATTTCTAGTCATTCATGCACACACTTTCACATTTAAACCATAAAAAGTATAGTGTACTTGCCTTGTTTGCTTACTCTTCTTGGATAGGTGAAAAGTTGAAGTCTTTCTCTCCTCTAAACAAACATTCCCACGGTGGTGGGGGAGAAAGAAAGAAACATAGTTAGTCTATGTTTTTAACTCAACATTCTTTCAAAAGAAAGCTAGATGGCTTACCAAAAAGGAGTGTGAATGGTGTCCAAGCTTCTCTAAGCTAGAGCTCTTGAAAGCTTGAGATCCTTGAGCCTAGAGACCATTAAGGTCACGGTTTGGACAAAGAGAGGCACACCATTAGTTTCATCTTCATGAAAGTATAAATGTCTTCTTAAGAGGCTAAGAACACTTACCTAATGTCACTTAGCTTTGTAGGAATCCTATCCTTCTTGGTGCTCCTCTTGGCCGTGGGGTTGGAAGGAAAAAGGGAGAGAAGAAGTTCTTTTTGCTCTTGAGACACCTTGGAGTGTTTGAAATCTAAGGAATGTTCAAGTGTATTTTGGGGGGAAACTTTTCTTCTCTTGGCTAGGTTAGCCGTTGGGTGATAAGGGGTGGGGTTAGGGTTTGCCTTAGTCCTTCTAGTTAGGTGTCTTAACCTTGGTTACCTTTGGTTAACCAAGGTTACTTTTCTACTTACTATGGTTACTTTAGGCCAACCATAGTTTCTTTTGGCTAACCATAGTTTCTTTTAGGGTTGGTTATGTTAATCTTCATTAATCAAGCCACCTTTCTTCTTAATTAGCCTCTCTCCCCCTCTCCCTCTTAATGCAGCCGGCGGTTGGGGTCTTTAATGACCCCAACTAGCCTTTGTACTTTAGTCTTGCTATCCCCCTTTTTTTTTCTAAAAAAATACACATCTTATGCCATTAGTCTATTTTTAAATAAGGTTTTTAGAAATAGCCCTTCTTGTCTATGGGCCGAAAGTCACAAAGCCATGGAGCAATTGGATCTTGTCTTGTAATACATATAGTGCTCTCATAATATACTTACAACGTTCATTGACTTAATCAATTCCAAACACAAGCGTGCATTGCCACATGTTCACTAGTTCAACTTTAGGTACAAGAAGGATTCTATAATTGGGTTACAACATTCTCCCCCCTTATTATAAGTTTCGTCCTCGAAACTTGAAAGTGCTAACCAAAGAGGTGAGGGTACAAATTTTTCATGTCCGCTTCTAGTTCCCAGGTAGATTCATCCGCGGAATGGTTCTTCCATTGTACCTTAACCATTGGTATAATTCTTTTCCTTAGCACCTTTTCTTTATGATCGACTATCTGTTCTGGTTCTTCTTCATAGGCCTTGTCATCTTTCAAAGGTAGATCTTTTATGACATGACTAGGATCGTGTACATATCGTCGCAGTTGGGAGACATGAAACACGTCGTGGATTTGAGATAGGTTGGGCGGTAGAGCGAGTCGATAGGCCACTTTTCCAATCCTTTCAAGAACCTCGTATGGTCCAATAAATCTTGGGCTCAATTTCAAATCTTTTAACTCCCTTTGTTGGCGACACTTTGAGAAACACTTTTTCTCCTTCTTGAAATTCTAAGGGTCGCCGCTTCTCATCTGCCCAGACCTTGCTTCTATCTTGTGCCGCTTGTAACTTTTGCTTTATAATTTTTATCTTCCCTCGAGCTTGCTCGACTAGGTCGGGTCCAGTGAGAATCTTGTCTCCTATTTTATCCCAATAAAGAGGAGATCGGCACTTTCTTCCATAGAGTGCCTCGTATGGGGCCATTCCTATAGATCGATGGTAGCTGTTGTTATATGAAAATTCTGCTAGTTTGAGGCTTCGATCCCAGCTTTTCCCAAAATCGAGTATGCAAGATCGCAACATGTCTTCCAGTGTCTGAATAGTTCTTTCTGATTGACCATCCGTTTGGGGATGAAATGCCGAGCTCATGTGAATTTCAGTACCCATTGTTTTCTGAAAAGCCGTCCAGAATCGTGATGTAAAGCGAGGGTCGCGATCACACACGATACTTAGGGGCACTCCGTGAAGATTCACAATTTGTTCCACGTACATTGTAGCCAACTTTTCCATAGGAGCCTTGATTGTCATAGCCATGAAATGGGCAGACTTGGTTAGCCAATCAACAACCACCCAAATGGCATCGTAACCGTTTTTCGTTCTAGGCAAGTCAGTCACAAAATCCATTGAAATTGTAGGTTCTGCAAGGCACCATTAGAAGGGGGGGTTGAATAGGTGGTGCGGAAAGTGTGGTTTTTAAAATTTCCTTAAACCTAACCAATTCAACTTCTGGAAACAGATTCTGTTTTCAGGACCTGTTTTAAAACGTTTTTAAAACCAGGTTAGAGCTCTCCAAAAATTATGAAATTTTGAGAGAACATAGCCTCAGATGTTATGAGGGTCTCCTAAAAATTTCAAATTAAAATTCAACCTTTAACCCCTTCAAAAACCGTTGGCAATCAGATTGTGCAAATCTACCAGAAACGGTAGATGGTTTTGAAAAATTAATTCCTATTTGTGTGAACGTCTAAATGCTCTGAAAATTTAAACACTAACTCCTTTTATACTATATTTAAATGGGTTGAAACAGTTTTGGAAAATTCTTTTGGGAAGTAGGTCAACTACAATCAAAGTCTCAACCTTTGCAAGTCTGAAAATCAGACTGCACTAGTCTCAGAACTTTTGATGTTTGATTGACTTATACTTATCCAAAAGGGTTGAAACTTATGTTAAATTAACCCTAGAACGTGTAAGTATATTTCTGGAAATTTTTGTGATTTTTGAAAATCGTTTACTATTTTTACGGATGCGAACAAGAAGGATAAACAGTGCAGTAACTGAAAAGTAAATGCAGAAAGTAAATGGCACCAAGAATTTTATACTGGTTCGGTTATAAACAACCTACTCCAGTCTTCAAGGAACACCTTCCTTGGTTCACACTAATCACACGCACGCAGTACACCTTACCGCAGGGTTGATAGAGTTACACCTAACTCCAACCCTTTACAAACCTTGTATGACGAGTACAATTCACACGAACACCACCACCTTGCTAGAATGAAGATTGATCACACCTTGATCAATCTTTTACAAAGACATAGAATGAATGGTGGTTTATATCAAGCCTATTCAAGATTGAAAGAATATGAATGCAATAGGCTTACAAGAAGAAAGAAAGAAAGAAAATGTAGAAGAAGAAGAGCTAGGCTTTTTGATCACTTTGATTTGCAATGCTTGGCCTTGTTTTGTTTGCTCTCTTCTCTTTCCTTTTAACATGGTCCAGCCATCCCTTGTATGGTGTCTTCCCCTCTTGAAAATTATCTTTTAAGTCCTTGAGAGAGTGTAAGACATCATTGTGATAAGGCCTTGCTTACTTGGCATCTTCTTATTGCATGATCATTTAGTCTTCGCTTACTTGGCACCTCCTTATTGGTTCAACGTTGTCATCATGATGACATGGAAAAAATCTGAGATATACACTTAACCATGTGCCAAAATTCATCACATAATACCTTCCATAAATGAAGAGATACATCACATAAATTGCAAGATGAAAAATCCTTCCTAACCAAGTGAAAAAATCGGCCATTAAGCACTCTTGCCATGCTGAATTTTCAACATGTGCATTCTTCCTTTTCTTTCAAAATAATACCAAATATTCTTTGATTTTTCATCATAAAAATGAATCAACAATTTATGGTAAGTATTTCTACCAAACAAGAAATGAACATGGACACATTTTGCTCTTCAAATTCGGCCACAAGGTTGTATACATGCTGAAAAATTTTCAGCATGTGTGATATATAAAATATCACCATTTATTTATTTAAATAATATTCAAAACCTTTCCATTTCTTCTTCTAATCAATCACATAATAAAAGATGACAAAATATGTCACATTAACATGCAAATTTCGGCCAGCCTTGTTTCAACATGCTGAAATTTTCAGCATGTGACATAAGTGAGATATATTTTGAATTTTTACCATTTGTAGCTTCCTTCTTCAATTCACCACCATTGTATGATTGATCCTTGACCAATCAATATGCCAACAAGGCTCCAATTATGCTCCAAAACAGCTGGTGTAGACGTTGGAATGAGGATGTGAATGTGCTGAAATTTATTTTTGCTATGTAAAATAGTGCACATTTAATAACACACACATGTAATATTCCAATCAGCCCTTAATTTAATTTTCTAGAACACTTTAAGATGTATATCATATGTAAAAAGTGTCTAGATACGTGTCACATGATGTACAAGAAAAACGTTCCATGTTATGTGCGTGAAAACCGAATTTTCGATATTTATCGATTACCCGATTTTTCTCTAATTTAAATTCCAAATTTTGCACATGTTATATATATTATGTTATACATAATATATATAATATATACTTTAAATCTCAGCACTTGGCTGGTTTAAAGTGGTACCATTAGCATATGACAAAATTAAACTTGGAATCTTCACATTTTGGCCTTAATGTGGAGTAATTTGTGTGTGCCAACATGGAAAGTATTTTTGGCTGAACATATGGTCATATGCACGAAATTATTTATGATTTTTGAAGTATAGGGGCTGGCCATTTATTTATGGCAAGTACGTGACACGTTGGCGAAGTTTCGGTATTCGCCCGATACGACAAATTTCGTTTTAGAACCTTTTATCGTGTCATATTTAATTTTTCATCACCATATCTTATATCATATGATATAAGACCTGAATATACTCATAATTATGAGTTAAGTATAGTGGTGTGACGTTAACGTACGTACGTAAAATACATAACGTGTCGGTAGTACGTTGGAATACATGTGTATGTGCCTTTATTTAAAAAATCTGAAAATATAATGTGATATATATGTATATAGCCGTGTGCATTAAAGGATGGGAGGAGGAGAAAATTTTCCTTCCTTAGCTTTGTTGCCTTTGTGCCTTTTCTAAATTTAGCTTCCTTTAATGAACTACTTAGTTTATCAAACTAAGTACTTCACTTAATGAACTAGTTTAGTTCATTAATGGTGGCACCTGAAAATAGTATAAACACAACAAATGTTTTCCATATGATGTAAGCTTTAATGCTTCATGGCTCGTTAGTACGGCAACATAATATATAAGCTAAATAAGGCAAGTAATGGCAAGATATCATGCATACATGTACACGTTTATGCTTGTATACGTTTATATATATATATATGCATTCAAGTTATTTATTTTGAAATCACTCAAACCCCCTTATCTCTACAAAAATGTGATCCCATTTCCATTCGGGAACCTCGAGAGGCTGTAGCAACCCTGCGGGTTTCTGATGTTCTGCCTTCACCTTTTGGCACACGAGACATCTTTCCACAAATTCTGCAATCTGTCTTTTCATGCCGCGCCATCAGAATCGCTGCTTCAAGTCTTGGTACATCTTGTTAGCTCCAGGGTGGATGGATAATCGCGAGCTATGTGCTTCCTTAAGAACTTCGTTCAAAATGTCTTCGTTATTGGGTACGCACAATCTTTCTTGAAACCACAGACTGTTGTCGTCCCGAACCTTAAATTCGCCAATGGGTTTCGTCTGTACTCGATCCTTTATCTTTCTTAGGGTTTCGTCCTTTTCTTGCTCCTCTTTGATTCTATCTATTAACGAACCAATTATCATCAATTTTGCGAGCATGCCCTCAATTGAGTCGACTTCTTCTAGATCAAATTCCTCCATGTCACGCTGCAAAGGAGGTTGGCGTGGATGACTTGTTTTTCTACTTAATGCGTCCGCCACCTTATTGGCTTTTCCCGGGTGATACTGAATTGATAGGTCATAGTCCTTTATTAGCTCCAACCATCTTCGTTGTCGCATGTTCAGCTCTTTTTGGGTGAATAAGTATTTAAGACTTTTGTGATCCGTGAAAATTTCGCACTTTTCGCCGTACAAATAGTGTCTCCATATTTTTAGTGCGAAGACCACAGTTGCCAACTCAAGGTCGTGTACAGGATAGTTTTGTTCAAAGGGTTTTAACTGTCGGGATGCATATGCAATTACTCGATCTTTTTGCATTAGGACACATCCTAACCATTTCTTAGAGGCATCACTATATACCACAAAGTTTTCTCCGGGAATGGGCTGTGCCAGGACTGGGGCGGAAGTCAGTCTCTTCTTTAACTCAGTAAAGCTATTCTCGCAGTCTGAAGTCCATTCAAACTTGGTTTTCTTCTGGGTTAAGCGGGTCATGGGCATCGCAATTCGAGAAAATCCTTCTACAAACTTTCGATAGTAACCCGTGAGACCGAAAAAACTTCGTACCTCCGTAACATTTGTCGGTCTGGGTCACTCTGTGATTGCTTCGACTTTCTTGGGATCTACTGATATCCCTTCTTCGGATATCACATGCCCTAGGAAGGCTACACTTCGTAGCCAGAATTCGCACTTATTGAACTTCGCATACAGTTGCTCTCTTCGTAAAATGTCCAGAGCAATCCTTAGATGGTTTGCATGGGCTTCTTCGTCTGGTGAATATATCAGGATGTCGTCTATGAAGACTACAACGAATTTGTCTAATTGTTGTTGAAAAACTCGATTCATTAGATCCATGAATGCGGCAGGCGCATTGGTCAGTCCGAACGGCATTACTAAGAACTCGTAATGTCTGTAACGGGTTCTGAATGCAGTTTTGTGGACGTCTTCAGCCTTGATCTTCAACTGGAAGTATCCCGAGCGAAGATCAATCTTACTAAAAATTCTTGCCCCCTGCATCATGATAACTTTAGGTAGGGTTCATAAGAAACTTTATTACTAAATAAAATGTTTCGTTCGCTTACCCGAAGCTGATCGAACAAATCGTCGATCCTTGGCAAAGGGTACTTATTCTTTATGGTGATTTTATTGAGCTCTCTATAGTCGATACACAACCGCATACTTCCGTCCTTCTTCTTGACAAACAGTACCGGAGCTCCCCAAGGTGAAACACTTGTGCGTATCAGCTTCTTTTCCAATAACTCCCGTAACTACTCCTTCAGCTCTTTCAGTTCTGCGGGGGCCATTCTTTATGGGGCCTTCGAAATTGGTTCAGCTCCTGGAATCCGGGTTGATCTCAAAAGCTATTTCCCGCTCCGGGGGAAGGCCTGGCAATTCCTCTGGAAAGACCTCTGGATATTCTCGGACTACTGGAACTTGAGTTAAGTCCGTGGGTACTTGATCAGTGTTTATGGCATAGACCAGATATCCTTGATGTCCTTTCTTTAAGGCTTTACTGGCGCGAATTGCATTTACATAAATGTTCTTAGGGTTCTTTTGTAACTTCGATCCCCCTTGAAATGTTACGTCTTTATGTGTGGGGTCCTTAAAGGTAACTTGCTTTTCGCTACAATCGATGTTGGCACAGTTCTTGGAGAGCAAGTCCATTCCAAGTATCACATCGAAGTCCGTCATGGGTATGGAAATCAAATCGGCGCCGAACCAATGGTTATTAAATTCAAGTTCACAATTTTTGAACACTTGATGAGCTACAAGCACCTGCTCCCCAGCTGCTTGGATTCTATAAGGTGCATCACTATAGGTTGGGCCTTTCTCAATATTCTTTGCGAATTTCTTGGATATGAAAGAGTGGCTAGCGCCACTTTCAAATAGTACGTTGGCAGGTATTGAACATACTAGTATAACTCCTGAATCATACAATTCTTACTAAGCAACCATAAGGCAACAATGTTGTAAAAGAAAAGTAATGCGGTTTCCGGAAAATACCTGTCACTACATTGTCGGCTTCCTCAGCAGCCGCGTCAGTCATAGCGTGGACTCGTGCGTCGGTACGCTGACGCTGAGGTTTTGGTGGCTGTTGCTGTTGCTGGATTCCCTTCTCAGGACACTCTCTGGCTATGTGCCCCATTTTCCCGCATCCAAAGCAGGTGGTCCCTTTGTTTGGACAGTCCTTTAGGATGTGACCAGTCTGACCACATCCGAAACATTTGCCACCCTTGACATAGCATTCTCTTACATGTAACTTACCACAATGAGCGCATTTTGGAATGTCAAGTTGTTGTCCCTGATTCTATGATTGGTTTTTTTTTTCTGGGAGCGGCGCTGAAATCGGTTCTTCCCTTGGCGCCCTGGCCCCCTTGTGTTTTGCTTGGCGGTCTTACGGGGCCCTCCGCTTCTGGTTGTCTCCCTTCCCCTCTTCTGATTAAACTCGTCCCTGTGGATGATATCCCGCTCAATTCTGTAACAGGCGTCTAGAAGGGCACCAAAGTTGGTTGGGTTGGCATTAACCAGCCATGTTCGGATTCTAGGGTTCAGTCCTCTCTCAAATTTCAACATTTCTGTTTCCTCATCATTCATAGTGGATGGTTGGAATCTTCCCAGAGCTATAAATTTGTTGGCGTAATCAGCAACCGTCATTCCCGGCTCTTGCATCAGGGATTCGAATTCATGTCTTTTCTGTAGCTTAACTGAAGGGGGTATGTAGAACTTGTTAAATTCCTGGAGAAACTTTTCCCAGGAAATTGGTCTTGGCAGAGCTTGTAAATTAGCCTTCCACCATTGGTTGGCCTCTCCTAACAGAAAGGGTCTGACGACTTGAGTCTTCATTTTCTCTGGGGCTCCGATTAGTTCGAAGCAATTTTCTACCTCATCAAGCCATTTTTCAGCCATATCAGAATCTGACTTTCCTTCAAACGGCGGAACATTGGCTCTTTTCAACTTCTCAAAGTAATACTGAGCATCTCTAACCGGCTCGTGAGGTTGTGGGTTATTTTGCTAGAGCATCACTTGCCCAATTTGTGTAACCGTTTGGCAAAAGTTTTGAAAAGTATTCATGTATGGCATCATAGGTGGAAAAGGTCCTTGTGGTGGAGGGACATTCTGAACTGGCGGTGGATCTTGGCCTTGAGGTGGTGGGGGTGGAGGGGCCTGAGCGGGTGGAGGTGGGATAGGCTCTTGCACCTTGGGTCTAGCTCGGGCTGGTCTCCCTCTGGGTCGCACCATCTGCAGCACGCAGTGTCGACTTTATTCAGTACAGGAATGTCACAACTAGTAATAAGATTTACTTTACATATCGGAAGAACACATGCGTACATTCATTACTGTTCAGATTTATGATAGGTCATTAAGTGGGACCTACCACTGGGCCGTGCCCTACATGGTTGGTCAAAGTCGTTCCGTTCTAAGGTCAACTCTCATCTAAGATCAATTCTTAGGTCTAAGATCAAACTTAGTCGACTATAATCATCACTTAGTTCTACATTATGCCCGGATCTGGAGCCTTAGCTCTGATACCACCTGTGGCGCCCCGCACCCCAGTCCCGCCGAAGTCGGTGCACCCGCGTACTTCACTAAGGAGAATACTAGGCGTCGTCCATACGCGTCGTGATCCATGATACTAATGCATAGATCTTTGTGCTTTCGCGCAATAATCATGCGAAACCGTGGCAGAATTTAAAACTTCGAATTAAAGCATCATCACAAGCAGTTAAAGTTTACAACCCACATAAATCGTAGCAGAAAACGACAAAAGCGAATTGTTTTCCCATCACAATTACAAAACATCATCATCCCTTAACACTGGTACGCTCGGTCTACTAATCCTGGCCATCCTCCAACGGACTCACGGGTAGGGAACCCTAGGCTCGTCATCAATCCATTCAACTTTGTCTCCTGCCACCTCTGGAGAGAAAAAAGAGGGTGAGTGACGATGTCACCAGCAAGTATACTATAATAGTCATGAGTTAAATGGAAAGTATGAGCAAGAATCGAACCCCAAATAATATTTGGTTTAGAAGCATACCTGTCCTCCGATCAACATTCGATAAGGATCATCGCTTAATGTAATAAGGTCATAACTTAAGAAATTACTAGTAGAATATAACATAAAGAGACTGTGACATGCATCGACAAATAACACAATAATAATCATCATCATCACTTAGGTTCTACAAGATCATGACAACTTAGCTTAAGTATCACGTGTCGCTACACAATGATTCCATATGTGTCATGCATGCATATGCACATGTGATGCGTCATGATAAAATGAGAAAATGATTTTTCATGCTTTTCTTTCAAATCATCATCGTTGTAAAACAATAGAGTGTTCAGATCTATCTTTCCGGATCTGAGGCGGTAACTTCTCCCCTTCGAATCTATTACTCCCGGATTCGGAACGGTAACGTCATCATTCTTTCAGATCGCTTAACCCGGATCTGCTCAGGTTCATACTTCTTTCAGATCGCTTAACCCGGATCTGCTCAGGTTCATTCTTCTTTCAGATCACTTAACCCGGATCTGCTCAGGTTCATACTTCTTTCAGATCGCTTAACCCGGATCTGCTCAGGTTCATACTTCTTTCAGATCACTTAACCCGGATCTGCTCAGGTTCATACTGGCCAGTTCATACTCACACACGGTACCGGTGGGGAAGCGTTCTTTTAAAAACACAAAAATCATCTTTTTGAAAACGCTTTTCATCTTTATTTCACATAAAATCCATGCCATAAATCATGCATGTGACGATGAATGCAATATATGACATGTAACGTGCAAATGACGGCATAATGCATGATAAAACGAATGGACCCATTTTCGCTGTCATGCTGGAATTTTCCAGCTTCGTAACGTCTACTTCTTCTTAGGAATTTTCTACTAAAATACACGCTTTAGACTCATTTAACCACATGTATTTCTCCGTGACTGTTATAAGTGAATGCCATGCATGCGTTGCGAAATTACGGTATCAATAAGGGACTCAATTGCTCCTTGGCATAAAACAATGCAATCTGAATTCTGAAATGACCACATTTTACTATAAAATTTATTGTGACCAAACCTTTAATCTTTTTCTGGAAGTTCCAACTCCCTAACTTAACAAACTCATTGGGCTAGCATCCTGCCAATTTTTAGCCCAAATCGCGTTCTCAAAGGCCCTTTTCCAGATCATGGAAAGTGTGACATAAATTCTGTCTATCCAGCATAATTCAGTTTGACCCGTTTTACTAGAATATTTATTAAAAATAAACCACAGCTTATTTTGATAAAATTCTAACTGCCATCTCTTCTTTATTCATGAGGCTAGTACCATGCCGAAAATTAATGGGTTTCCACACCCCTAAGGTCTATTTTTAAGCTACTAAACACATTACTTAAATTCTGTCCAGTACAACTTTTCCAGCAAGACCAATCTCAGTAGAAAATTTATTAAAAATAAACCGTGGCTCTTTTTAAGGTGATTCCAACTCTCACATCTAAAAAACACATAAAACTAATAGCATAACAAAAATCAGTGGATTTGAAGGTTTTTAAGGTCCCTGTTCTGGCTTCACAAAACAGCTAAAATTTTGCTCCAGCTCCAGAATTTTCCAGTGATCATACATGCTTCCTAAATGTCCTTGGCTCACATTTTTGACACTAACACTAGGCAACAACCTTGAGATGAACACACGCGCCCTTCGCATCAGCCTCATTATTTGGTGCATGCAAGAAAATGGTATAATCAAGAGTATTTCAAGCCTAACATACACAAGATCAAATCTTACCCCCATTTCCTTGCTATATCAACGTTTTGCATGCAACTTCACCCAACCTTCCCTTAACCCTTCTACCGTGAGCATTTGGTCATGAAAGGAAGAATCTTTAACACATCCAAGCCTAGATTAACACCTAAATAGGCATAAGATCATCAAAGAACACATCTTTGGAGCAAAGTACCACTCCTGCACATTTACATGCTTAGGGCCGAAAGCTTTGGACTTGCAACTTACCATTTTGCAACTAAGATTAAATCTTAGGTATTTCTAGCCATTCATGCACACACTTTCACATTTAAACCATAAAAAGTATAGTGTACTTGCCTTGTTTGCTTACTCTTCTTGGATAGGTGAAAAGTTGAAGTCTTTCTCTCCTCTAAACAAACATTCCCACGGTGGTGGGGGAGAAAGAAAGAAACATAGTTAGTCTATGTTTTTAACTCAACATTCTTTCAAAAGAAAGCTAGATGGCTTACCAAAAAGGAGTGTGAATGGTGTCCAAGCTTCTCTAAGCTAGAGCTCTTGAAAGCTTGAGATCCTTGAGCCTAGAGACCATTAAGGTCACGGTTTGGACAAAAAGAGGCACACCATGAGTTTCATCTTCATGAAAGTATAAATGTCTTCTTAAGAGGCTAAGAACACTTACCTAATGTCACTTAACTTTGTAGGAATCCTATCCTTCTTGGTGCTCCTCTTGGCCGTGGGGTTGGAAGGAAAAAGGGAGAGAAGAAGTTCTTTTTGCTCTTGAGACACCTTGGAGTGTTTGAAATCTAAGGAATGTTCAAGTGTATTTTGGGGGGAAACTTTTCTTCTCTTGGCTAGGTTAGCCGTTGGGCGATAAGGGGTGGGGTTAGGGTTTGCCTTAGTCCTTCTAGTTAAGTGTCTTAACCTTGGTTACCTTTGGTTAACCAAGGTTACTTTTCTACTTACTATGGTTACTTTAGGCCAACCATAGTTTCTTTTGGCTAACCATAGTTTCTTTTAGGGTTGGTTAGGTTAATCTTCATTAATCAAGCCACCTTTCTTCTTAATTAGCCTCTCTCCCCCTCTCCCTCTTAATGCAGCCGGCGGTTGGGGTCTTTAATGACCCCAACTAGCCTTTGTACTTTAGTCTTGCTATCCCCTTTTTTTTCTAAAAAATACACATCTTATGCCATTAGTCTATTTTTAAATAAGGTTTTCAGAAATAGCCCTTCTTGGCTATGGGCCGAAAGTCACAAAGCCATGGAGCAATTGGATCTTGTCTTGTAATACATATAGTGCTCTCATAATGTACTTACAATGATCATTGACTTAATCAATTCCAAACACAAGCGTGCATTGCCACATGTTCACTAGTTCAACTTTAGGTACAAGAAGGATTCTATAATTGGGTTACAACAATAGACACCGCCAGGATATGTAATGGAATGGTAGCAAGGACATGTTTAATTAAAACCAGTCTCCTTGCATGACTCAGAAATTTATTTTGCCACATATTTAACTTTTCCTGAAAGGTAGAGATCGATGGAAGGAAATGTGAAGTACGGGGCTTCCATTGAAGAGATACACACACACACACACATAGTTTGCTAGGATAGTTATTAATTATATTTATGATATAACACTTCGGAGTTTATTCTATATCCTACTTTTCATATTACCATCACAATAACTTAAGATAACTTTAGCATATACTTAGTATGTTCCTTTTTCCTATTATTATATTTTGTAACTTTTTATTTCCTTTACTCTCTTTTATGCCCAAAGTTAGGGGCATAACACTTGGTTTGTAACAACATAAAACATTTTGCTGAGGATCCAGTAAAAAGCTGGGTGGCTTCAGTTACGAATCAAACAACACTTCACCTCAGTGGCTGATCCTCAAGATAATAGCTTGGCAAAACTTGCTAACCGCAATTTAAAGGAAGATTTAAAGAAGTGACTAGAAAAGACGGTGTAGGATGGGTAGATGAGCTTCCCATCATTCTATGGGCTTATCGCATAACTTTTTCCACCTCAACCAAGGAATCCTCTTTTGCCTTTGTATACGACTCTAAAGTTTTGATTGTTAATGCATGTCTCCTAGGCCGTTGATTTAGATTTTTATGTTATACATTTATTGTTAATAATGAGGTTTTATTAATTATTGTTGGTTTGTTACATAATTTTGATATAAATATATCCCTGATTTATTATTATTATAGAGATAAAATAATTCATAACCAGTATCAGAGTTGATTTGATAATCATGAGATGATTATGTGCATGCTGATACAAATCAATCTCATAGATACTTGTTAAAGAACAATGTATTGGATAGACCCATCATGAGTACTACATGGATTAGCATCGTAACTACATCTCATGATAGTCATGTTTTAATCCTTAGGCTCGAGATTGTCATAGTTTCCAATATAAGGGCTATTATAGTTTGACGTGATCAAACGTTATTCGTAATTGGATGATAATCAAGGTCATGATTGAGTATGATGGAAATTATGTAGAGGATATTGAATAGTCGAGATAGAATTTGTCCTTCTCTTTTAAGAGAGATATCTTTTGGGCCCTTCGATAAGTGACACTGTGAAATGCATGGCTATGCTCAAATGAATTGCTAGTGTGATCAATGTCATTTGTTTTATCAGTTTACTTAGAAATTGAGTAATCATATGTTTTGAACAATATAAGTATGACGTTGATCATGACTTATGTTTAAACTACATATCGTTTGACAAAAGGATTAATGCATGTGCTATTGTTAGGCTAGTTGGACTGTACTCGCATTAATTGGGTAGTCATAATGTCTTACTAGAGGCCAATTACGAGTTGTTGGTTTAATAAAGATTTAACCGACAGCCAATTAATATGGGTCTATCTAGTCACACAAAGAATGCGTATGGGCTGATATTAATAATATTAATAATATTTATTATTATTATTATAATTAGTTGTTAAAATATACTCATATATATATATATATATATTGTCGAATAATAACAACAAAATCTATATCTGATATGAATTCTAAATGGTCTTATCTAATCCTGACGGAATTCATATTGTAGAAATATGAGGGTTTGAGTGATTTCAAAATAAAGAAATTTGAATATATATATATATTAACGTGGATATATATATATACACAAGTGTACATGTATGCATGATAACTTGCCTTATTTAGCTCATATATTATGTTGCCGTACTAACGAGCCATGAAGCTTTAAAGCTTACATCATATGGCGAATATTTGTTGAGTCTATACTATTCTCAGGTGCCACAATTAATGAACTAAAGTAGTTCATTAAGTGAAGTACTTAGTTTAATAAACTAAGTAGTTCATTAAAGGAAGATGCATTTGGAAAAGACATGAAGGCAACATGGCTATGAAAGGAAAGTTCCCTCCTCCTCCCCACATCATTTTACACGCCATATATACATAGTATATATATATATTTTCAGATTTTTTATAAAAGGCACATACACATTTATTCCAACGTACTATCGACACGTTATATATCTTACGAACGTACGTTTACGTCACACCATTATACTTAACTCATATTTATGAGTATATTCAGATCTTATATCATATGATATAAGATATGGTGATGACAAATTAAATACGACACGATAAAAGGTTCTAAACCGAAATTTGTCGTATAGGGCGATACCGAAACTTCGCCAACGTGTCACGTACTTGCCATAAATAAATGGCCAGCCCATATACATCAAAATTCATTAAAAATTTCGTGCCATACACTGTATATTGAGACAAAAATACTTTCCATGTTGGCACACACAAATCACCCCACATTTAGGCCAAAATGTGAAGATTCCAATTTTATTTTTGTCACATGTTTATGGTACCACTTTAAATCAGCCAAGTGCTGAAAATTAAAGTATATATTATATATATTATGTATAACATAATATATATAGCATGTGCAAAAGTTGGAATTTAAATTAGAGAAAATCGGGGTAATCGATAAATATCGAAATTCGGTTTTCTACGCACTTGACATGGAACGTTTTTCTTGAACATGATGTGACACGTATCTAGACACTTTTTACATATAATATACATCTTAAAGTGTTCTAGAAAATTAAATTAAGGGCTGATTGGAATATTACATGTGTGTAATATTAAATGTGCACTATTTTTCAAAGTTAGCAAAAATAAATTTCAGCACATGCACAAACATATTCAAACGTCACTACAGCTGATGTGGAGCACATGTGGAGCCTTGTTGGCATGTTGATTGGTCAAGAATCAATCATACAATGTTGATTAATCAAAGAGAGAAGCTACAAAAGGTAAGTTTTCAACATACACCTCTCTTATGTCACATGCTGAAAATTTCAGCATGTCACACTAGCTATGGCCGTTTTCTTCATCATGAAGGAAGATAAAATGTCAATCTTTTATTAAGGAATAAATTAAATGAGATATGGAAATGTTTTGAATAGTTTATAGAATAAAGGAAGTGATATTTTTGAATATCACACATGCTGAAAAATTCAGCATGTGTGTAGTGGTTATGGCCGAAATATAGGCCTCATGGTTGTCAAGTTTTATTCTATACATGGTGAGAATATTGTATACTTAATGTTGATTGAATTCTTAAATTAAAACAATGCAAAATAGGCAACATTTTGAAGAAAAGAGTGGATGTTACACATGCTGAAATTTCAGCATGTGCAAGACATGTTGTGGCCGAATGGTATCTTTTTTTGGTGTCCAAATTCATTCTCAAACTTGTAGCAAGACTTGCCTTAATATTGGTTGTATTTTTATGGAAGAAATTCAAAGAAAATGGAAGAAATATTGATTTAATCTCACATGGTAAATGCTGAAAATTTCAGCATTTACAAGTTGATATGGCCGAATTTTGGAGATGGAAAGAGAGAGATTTTTGTGTCTCAAACTTTATGACATATTGTGACTATTTTGGCATGATTTGATAATTAACTATTTGGCATATATTTAGTGTTTTTTTCAGAATATCCATGTCATCAAATGATGACAACAATGAGCCAATCAAAAGGTGCCAAGTAAGCAATGACTAAATGATGGTCCAATGAAGTGATGCCAAGTAAGCAAAGTGTTGTCACTATGATGTCTCACACTCTCCAAGCAATTAAAAGGAAATTTTCAAGAGGGAGAAGAGACACAAGGGGGACGGCTGGACCTTCTATAAGGGGAAGAGAAGAACAAACAAAAACAAGACCAAGAATCATATTCAAAAGTGATCAAAGTGCAAAAGCCTTTTTCTCCTACACTTTCTTTCTTTCTTCTCTTGTAATAAGCCTATTGTATTTGATTTCTTTCATCCTTGAATAGGCTTCATAGAAACCACCATTCATATATCTTTGTACAAGATTGATCAAGGTGTGATCAATCTTCATTCTAGCGAGGTGGTGGTGTTCGTGCAAATTGTATTCACGTACAAGGTTTGTAAAGGGTTGGAGTTGGTGTGTAACTCCATCAACCCTGTGGTAAGGTGTTTTTGAGTTGTGTGATTAGTGTGAACCAAGGAAGGTGTTCCTTGAAGACTGGAGTAGGGTTGTTGATAACCGAACCAGTATAAAATTCTTGGTGTCATTTACTTTCAGCACTGATTTTCAGTTTCTGCACTGTTTACTCATATTGTTCACGTTTGTAAAAATAGTAAACGTTTTCCAAAAATTATAAAAATTTCCAGAAACATACATAAACGTTCTAGGGTTAATTTGGCACAAGTTTCAACCCTTTTGGACAAGTATAAGTCATTCAAACATCAAAAGTTCTGAGACTAGTGCAGTCTGATTTTCAGACTTGCAAAGGTTGAGACTTTGGGTGTATTTGACCTACTTCCCAAAAGAATTTTCAAAAACTGTTTCAACCCATTTAAATATAGTGTGTGAAGAGTTATTGGTCAAATTTTCAGATCATTTGGACATCCACCACAAATAGAAATTAATTTTTCAAAACCATCTACCGGTTCTGGCAGATTTGCAACAATCTGAGTGCCAACGGTTTTTAAAGGGGTTAAAGGTTGAATTTTGATTTGAAATTTTAGGGGACCCTCACAACATCTGAGGATAAGTTCTCGCAAAATTTCATAATTTTTGGAGACCTCTAACCTGGTTTTAAAAACGTGTTAAAACAGGTCCTGAAAACAGAATCTGTTTTCAGAACTTGAATTGATCAAGTTTAAAGAAATTTTAAAAAAGCAACACTTTCCGCACCATCTATTCAACCCCCCCCCCTTCTAGTGGTGCCTTGCAGATCCTACAAGTGGTATCAGAGCGCAGGAATCTCACTACAAGGAATCCAACGATTCAGTGAGATGGCATCCACAAATCTCAAAAACCGAACAAGAAGGTATGTCAAGCCCAAAGGCCTCCACTCTTTGACGGTGGAGTCTTTTATTCAATGGAAACTTAGGATGAAATTATTTCTTATGGCTATAGACATAGACCTTTGGTCAATAATTGAAGATGGTCCATATGTCCCGTCTAAACTGTCCACCTGTAGATGGAGTCACACTAGAAGTGATTAAAACAAGACAAGACTATACTAGTGAAGACAAAAAGAACTGAGTATGAATGCTAAGGCCATGCAGTTACTCTTAAATGGTTTAAGTAAGAGTGAGTCTAGTTATGTGTCTAATTGTTCGAGTGCACAAGAAATGTGGAGAATCTTAGAGATGAAACACGAAGGCACGAGGTCAAGTAAAAGAGTCTAAAATCAATATGCTTATGTCTACGCTTGAGTCTTTCAAGTTGTTGCCTAATGAGTCAATTGTTGATATGGATCTTCGTTTGACTAACATCTATAACTCTCTTGAGTCTCTTGGTAAGGCTTTTACAACGCAGGAAAAAGTACAGAAAGTCCTACGGAGCCTCCCTTCAGAATGGGATCCTAAAGTGACTGCCATAGAAGAGAGCAAGGAGACTAAGTCAATAAACATGGAAGAAACTCATTGGTTCACTAAAAGTGTATGAAAACAAACTCATTATTCGGAAATCGGAATCAACCAAACAAGGTAAGACAATTGCTTTTAAATCAAATGAATACGTCTCCCCTCCCTCCGATCACGTAGAAGATAGTGATTCCGAATCGGATAATGATGACTTAATTCTATTGGCTAAAGGACTAAAGAAGATTCATGAGAAAATCATTTAGAAATAAAAACAAAGGCACTACATCTAAAAGAAATAAAACAAGTCAAATGATAAGGACATTAAATGTTATGAATGCGGCACAACTTGGACACTTATCATATGACTGCCCCGAACAAAGAAAAAGCAAACTAATAAGACCCCTGACAAGGAGCGGAACAAAAATAGACCCGTCTCAGATCCTAAACAAAGGAAACGTGCACTAAAGGCCTCCACATGGAGTGATTCATCAGACTCTGAATCTGAGACCGAAGAGGAGACCGCTCAAGTTTGCTTCGCTTCCAAAGACGTCTAATGAGGTATCATCTGACTCTGATTCTGACTCTGAACCTTCTTACGATGATCTATTTAGTCAATATCTTGAGTTACATAAATTTACTAAGACTCTCGCAAAAGAAAAGAAACATTTAATTGAAGACAAGAAACTGTTAGAATCTTCTAACCGAGAATCTTGTCGCTCAATTAAGCGATTCAAAGAAAGAGTCTTCATGTGTCATCACTGCATTAAAAACCGAGATCTCATCATACGTCTCAAAATAATGAAATGAAATCCGAGATTTCAAATTTGAAATCAAGGAATATAGACTTAGAGAAAATGATGAAACAATTCGATACAGGGTCAAAACATGCTGCATCGCATCATATTATCACAAAAGCATGACAGTGACAAAACTGGATTGGGGTACGTTGATACTAACGAAAAGTATCAACCAAACCAACCAAGTTTGTTGTGTCTAAAAGGTAGACACCCCTAAGCATCAAGTGGCGTCTAAGATGACGCAAAAAGCACCCCCTTCCACACGCCCACTCCCTCATATCGTGTGAAATATAATGTTGTACCATATAGATATGAGAATAAGAGATCAATGCATACACGGAATGCATATCATCCCCGCACCACGCACACACAACACAAGGACATATCACAAAAGTCCTTCATACAATGAGTATAAGGGAGTCCTTGGGCAAAGACCCCAAAGTACATGCACCACATGTATACTATGTCGCACCTTCATCTACTTTCTTGCCATTTGATAGACCGAGAAGGATCACCCAAGTATGGGTACCGAAAGGTACCTTTACTAAAAGGTGATTAACTAACTCGAAAGGACCCAAAATTAAAAGGGTACCTAAATCACCTTTTTACATTGCAGGGAGACCACTCATCAAAAGAACATCAATAAAGTGGTTCCTTGACAGTGGTTGCTCGAGGCACATGACAGGTGACCCGAGCCTCTTCTCCAAATTAAAGAAGGTCACAAAAGGCGGATCCGTGACCTTTGGAGACAACAATGAAGGCAAGATCATTGGTAAAGGTACGATTGGAAATCCGATACACTCAAATCTCCAACGTGTTTTTGGTAAGCAACTTATCTTACAATCTTCTTAGTATTTCAATTTGTTGACAATGGTTTCAATGTGTGTTTTACTCACCCTTATTGTAATATAATAATAAAAATGGAGAAACCGTTTTAAAAGGAAAACGTGAAGGAAATATATTCACACTATCTATGGATGATGTAGTAGATGCCAAAGTTAAATGTTTTATGTCAAATGAACCCAATGTGAATTTGTGGCATAGACGTTTAGGACACATAGGTATTTCTACACTAGAAAAATTGCAACGAAAGAACCTAGTACGGGGATTGCCTAAGCTTGATTTAGACAACTTTCAGTTGTGTGAATCTTGCATAAAAGGCAAACAAACACGTGAGTCACTTAAGCCTAAAAATGAGATAAGCACGACTAGAATACTAGAACTATTGCATATCGATTTGTTTGGTCCTAGTCGCACTACAAGCCTTGGTGGGCGTCACTATGCATGCGTAATTGTTGATGACTTTTCTCGTTATACTTGGACTTTATTTCTTGCACATAAGGATGATAGCGCCGTAGAAATCGCTAAATTAATTAAACAACTTGAAAATCAATACGGCGTAAATGTGAAAAGAATAAGAAGCGATAGAGGCGGTGAGTTTAAAAATAAAGAGATGATTTCATTTTGTGAAGAAAAAGGAATTAAACATGAGTTTTCGCCACCTAGAACTCCACAATTAAATGGAGTAGTAGAAAGAAAGAATCGCACACTACAAGAAATCGCTAGAACCATGCTTTGCGAAAATAAATTGCCTAGATTTCTGTGGGCGGAAGCCGTAAATTGTGCATGCTATATTGTAAATCGCCTATCTATAAGAAAGAAAATAAACAAGACGCCTTACGAAATTTTGAATGATCGTATGCCTAAGATAGATTATTTTCGTGTGTTTGGATGCAAATGTTTTGTCTTGAATACAAAAGATAACTTAGATAAATTTGAATCCAAATCGATTGAGTGCATTTTTATTGGGTATTCCATAAATTCAAAAGCATATAGATGTTATGATCCTCTAGACAAATCATAGAATCTATTCATGTTAAATTCAATGAATTTGGAGAGATTGATAAAGAAAAGGAATATGATGATGACTTTGAATTGAAACCCGTTTTGGATGAAGAAAATGATCTTTTGATATGCATGAGATGAATGAAACACTAGAAATGCATGATCATATAGAAATGCATGATAACTTAGAAAATAATCAACCAAGATGGCATAGAGATCACCCACATGATCTCATCATAGGCGACATCACTCACGGTGTGCGACCACGTAGAAGAATCACTTCGGATGAAATAAATGAATTTCATGCTATGATTTCTGAAATTGAGCCTAAAAATGTGCATGATGCTTTGAGTGATTCATCTTGGATTGATGCTATGCATGACGAACTTAATCAATTCGTTAGAAATGATGTATGGGATTTAGTGCCACGACCACAAGATAAGACAATAATAGGCACAAAGTGGGTGTTTAGGAACAAAATGAATGAAGAAGGAAAAGTCGTTAGAAATAAAGCAAGACTCGTAGCTCAAGGATATAATCAAGAAGAAGGAATAGACTACGATGAAACATTTGCACCCGTAGCACGTTTAGAAGCTATACGACTTTACTTGCTATTGCTTGCATGAAAGATTTTAAATTGTATCAAATGGACGTCAAAAGTGCTTTTCTAAACGGATTTATACAAGAAGAAGTATACGTGAAGCAACCACCCGGTTTTGAAGATTTGAAACATCCTGATCACGTGTACAAATTAAAGAAGGCACTATATGGACTAAAGCAAGCGCCTAGAGCATGGTATGATCGTTTTGCTACTTTTCTTTTAGAAAATAATTTTAAACGTGGTACTATAGATAGTACACTATTTTTGAAACAAGAAAAATCAGATACTTATTATTCAAATTTACGTAGATGATATTATTTTTGGTTCTACCTCACATAACTCGTTAAGGATTTTGAAAATTGTATGAAAGCTGAATTTGAAATGTCTATGGTTGGTGAACTTAATTATTTTCTTGGCTTGCAGATTAAGCAAACGAGTAAAGGAATTCATATAAGCCAAGCTAAGTACGTAAACGACATGATCAAGAAATTCAATTTTGAAAATTTGAAAATCATCCCCCACGCCTATGAGTGTCACTACTAAATTAGACAAAGATGAACATGGTAAAGATGTTGATAATGGATATAGATCTATGATAGGTTCTTTACTATATTTAACTGCTAGTAGGCCTGACATCATGTTTAGCGTATGCATGTGTGCTCGTTTTCAAAGTCAACCTAAGGTGTCACACTTAAATGCGGTAAAAAGAATATTCCGTATATTAAGCACACGCCCACCTTAGGTATTTGGTACGATAAGGATTCTACATTCGACTTACATGCTTACACTGATGCAGATTATGGTGGCTGCAAAATAGATAGAAAAAGCACGAGCGGAACTTGCCAATTTATAGGAAATTCCCTTATTTCGTGGTTTTCCAAAAAGCAAGCAAGTGTTGCTTTGTCCACTACTGAGGCTGATATATGGCTCTTAGCCTTTGTTGCACACAGTTGTTGTGGATAAAACAACAACTTTCGGACTTTGGAATTACCGTAGATAAAATTCCTATATATTGTGATAGTATGAGTGCAATAAATTTGTCTAAGAACCCCGTATTACACTCTAAGGCTAAGCATAGAAGTTCGCTATCATTTTCTTCGTGATCACGTTAACAATGGTAATATTGTCATAGATCACGTACGCACAGAATCACAAGTAGCGGATATATTTACTAAGGCCTTAAATCAAGCCACATTTGAATCTCTCCGTTCTAAATTAGGCATGCTTCCTGTTGATGTGATTTAATGCGATATCATTTGATTTACTTTCCTTTTTGACAGGAATCTTTTGATTAACTTTCCAAAATAAAGGGGGAGAGAGAAGCATGATTTAAGGGGGAGAGAGAGAGATTTAAGGGGAGAGAGATCACTGATTGATCCTAATTGCATGAATCAAGGGGGAGCCGGATTTGAAATTCGAAATTCAAATTTCAAATCTGTGCATAATTCAAGGGGGAGAGACACTTAAATCATGTACACTAGTTATTTTGAAAATCATCAAAAGGGGGAGATTGTAGAAATATGAGGGTTTGAGTGATTTCAAAATAAAGAAATTTGAATATATATAATATATATAACGTGGATATATATATATACACAAGTGTACATGTATGCATGATAACTTGCCTTATTTAGCTATATATTATGTTGCCGTACTAACGAGCCATGAAGCTTTAAAGCTTACATCATATGGCGAACATTTGTTGAGTTATACTATTTCAGGTGCCACAATTAATGAACTAAAGTAGTTCATTAAGTGAAGTACTTAGTTTAATAAACTAAGTAGTTCATTAAAGGAAGATGCATTTGGAAAAGACATGAAGGCAACATGGCTATGGAAGGAAAGTTCTCTCCTCCCCACATCATTTCACGCCATATATACATATATATATATATTTTCAGATTTTTATAAAAGGCACATACACATTTATTCCAACGTACTATCGACACGTTATATATCTTACGAACGTACGTTTACGTCACACCACTATACTTAACTCATATTTATGAGTATATTCAGATCTTATATCATATGATATAAGATATGGTGATGACAAATTAAATACGACACGATAAAAGGTTCTAAACCGAAATTTGTCGTATCGGGCGATACCGAAACTTCGCCAACGTGTCACGTACTTGCCATAAATAAATGGCCAGCCCATATACATCAAAATTCATTAAAAATTTCGTGCCATACACTGTATTGAGACAAAAATACTTTCCATGTTGGCACACACAAATCACCCCACATTTAGGCCAAAATGTGAAGATTCCAATTTTATTTTTGTCACATGTTTATGGTACCACTTTAAATCAGCCAAGTGCTGAAAATTAAAGTATATATTTATATATTATGTATAACATAATATATAGCATGTGCAAAAGTTGGAATTTAAATTAGAGAAAAATCGGGTAATCGATAAATATCGAAAATTCGGTTTTCTACGCACTTGACATGGAACGTTTTTCTTGAACATGATGTGGCACGTATCTAGACACTTTTTACATATAATATACATCTTAAAGTGTTCTAGAAAATTAAATTAAGGGCTGATTGGAATATTACATGTGTGTATATTAAATGTGCACTATTTTTCAAAGTTAGCAAAAATAAATTTCAGCACATGCAAACATATTCAAACGTCACTACAGCTGATGTGGAGCACATGTGGAGCCTTGTTGGCATGTTGATTGGTCAAGAATCAATCATACAATGTTGATTAATCAAAGAGAGAAGCTACAAAAGGTAAGTTTTCAACATACACCTCTCTTATGTCACATGCTGAAAATTTCAGCATGTCACACTAGCTATGGCCGTTTTCTTCATCATGAAGGAAGATAAAATGTCAATCTTTTATTAAGGAATAAATTAAATGAGATATGGAAATGTTTTGAATAGTTTATAGAATAAAGGAAGTGATATTTTTGAATATCACACATGCTGAAAAATTCAGCATGTGTGTAGTGGTTATGGCCGAAATATAGGCCTCATGGTTGTCAAGTTTTATTCTATACATGATGAGAATATTGTATACTTAATGTTGATTGAATTCTTAAATTAAAACAATGCAAAATAGGCAACATTTTGAAGAAAGAGTGGATGTTACACATGCTGAAATTTCAGCATGTGCAAGACATGTTGTGGCCGAATGGTATCTTTTTGGTGTCCAAATTCATTCTCAAACTTGTAGCAAGACTTGCCTTAAATATTGGTTGTATTTTTATGGAAGAAATTCAAAGAAAAATGGAAGAAATATTGATTTAATCTCACATGGTAAATGCTGAAAATTTCAGCATTTACAAGTTGATATGGCCGAATTTTGGAGATGGAAAGGAGAGATTTTTGTGTCTCAAACTTTATGACATATTGTGACTATTTTGGCATGATTTGATAATTAACTATTTGGCATATATTTAGTGTTTTTTTCAGAATATCCATGTCATCAAATGATGACAACAATGAGCCAATCAAAGGTGCCAAGTAAGCAATGACTAAATGATGGTCCAATGAAGTGATGCCAAGTAAGCAAAGTGTTGTCACTATGATGTCTCACACTCTCCAAGCAATTAAAAGGAAATTTTCAGAGGGGAAGAGACACAAGGGGGACGGCTGGACCTTCTATAAGGGGAAGAGAAGAACAAACAAAAACAAGACCAAGAATCATATTCAAAAGTGATCAAAGTGCAAAAGCCTTTTCTCCTACACTTTCTTTCTTTCTTTCTTGTAAAGCCTATTGTATTTGATTTCTTTCATCCTTGAATAGGCTTCATAGAAACCACCATTCATATATCTTTGTACAAGATTGATCAAGGTGTGATCAATCTTCATTCTAGCGAGGTGGTGGTGTTCGTGCAAATTGTTCAATACAAGGTTTGTAAAGGGTTGGAGTTGGTGTAACTCATCAACCCTGTGGTAAGGTGTTGAGTTGTGTGATTAGTGTGAACCAAGGAAGGTGTTCCTTGAAGACTGGAGTAGGTTGTTATAACCGAACCAGTATAAAATTCTTGGTGCATTTACTTTCAGCACTGTTTCAGTTTCTGCACTGTTTACTCATATTGTTCACGTTCGTAAAAATAGTAAACGTTTTCAAAAATTATAAAAATTTCCAGAAACATACATAAACGTTCTAGGGTTAATTTGGCACAAGTTTCAACCCTTTTGGACAAGTATAAGTCATCAAACATCAAAAGTTCTGAGACTAGTGCAGTCTGATTTTCAGACTTGCAAAGGTTGAGACTTTGGGTGTATTTGACCTACTTCCCAAAAGAATTTTCAAAAACTGTTTCAACCCATTTAAATATAGTGTGTGAAGAGTTATTGGTCAAATTTTCAGATCATTTGGACATCACACAAATAGGAATTAATTTTTCAAAACCATCTACCGGTTCTGGCAGATTTGCACAATCTGAGTGCCAACGGTTTTTGAAGGGGTTAAAGGTTGAATTTTGATTTGAAATTTTAGGGGACCCTCACAACATCTGAGGCTAAGTTCTCTCAAAATTTCATAATTTTTGGAGACCTCTAACCTGTTTTAAAACGTTTTAAAACAGGTCCTGAAAACAGAATCTGTTTTCAGAACTTGAATTGATAGTTTAAAGAAATTTTAAAACACACTTTTCGCACCATCTATTCAACCCCCCCCCTTCAGTGGTCCTTGC